>OY757926.1:12030612-12158112 GCA_963585895.1 Sepioteuthis lessoniana
ATCTGTAGGTCAAATAAAACAAACTATGTGTACAAACAAATGACTGATGTTAAATTGCGACTGTTATGTAGCAATACTTGAAACCATTTAACTATGTGCAAAAATTTAACTCTGTGCTCATTTAAGGTTATCTACAAAATGTGTTTATAAATCATATATCTAATATATATGTATAAAAAGGATTTGGCATTAAATAACCTACAATGGTTGATACGCCATAAAACCCAACCAAATCATATATATTTAATATATATGTATAAACAGGATTTGGCATTAAATAACCTGCAATGGTTGATATTCCATAAAACCCAAGCAAACTAAATCATATGTATTCAATATATATGTATAAAGAGGATTTGGCATTAAGTGACCAACAATGATTGGTATACCATCGGACCAAACCCAAGTTGTATATTGGAGTCAAAAAAAATATACTGAATGACTTCAAATAAAGTGAAGTAAAGTTGGCGACCGTAGTCAAAGATGACCCAAAGCCCCCCTTTTCAATAGCTACTACACCGAAGTGTAGGGGAGGGCGCTACTCCTTTCCCAGGATTGCTCCACTTTACCCTTGATACGTACCTTATATTGCTGAGTGTTAAGCAAGTAGGTATCAAGTACCATTTTTAAAGTCTTTGGTATGACGCGACCTGGGATTGAACCCAGGTCTCCCGGACCATTGGCGAATGTTCGACCCCCTAGGCCAAAACTTTCTTTCTAGTTATATTTCTAGAATATGTTCTAATTTTCAGGATATATTTTAATTCAAGTTCTTTGCCATTTTTACAATATAACATATTTTACAATAGATATGAGTTACACACTTCTATGTATATACCAAATCCTGAGATTTGTATGAAAAATAATCTTAAAGCCATGAAGAATATTGATAAGAATTCTGATAGGTGAAGACTCTGTGGCTTTGTAGTTAATGAGCTGGACTGCAACATCATAGTAAACAAATTTTGAACTCTGGTCACACCATTATAAACTAACACCTTTGGGAAAGGCATGAAGTCCCCCTTATCCCCCTAACTATGGATTAAATAGTACCACTATGGTTAGTGTGTTCCAATGGTCAGGAAGACTGGGGTTCAATCCTAGGACGAATCATACCAAAGATTTAAAAAAATGGGACTTGATGCCGACTTGCTTAACACTCAGCATTATAAGTTAAGGATCAAGGGTAAAGTGGAGCAATCCAGAGAATGTAGTGGTGCCCTCCCCTACACCTTGGTGTAGTAGCTATTGAAAAGGGAGCCTTCGGGTCACCCTCAGCTAAGGTCACCAACTTTACTTTACTTTTACAGTTCTTCTACAAGGATGGATTTGGTTGGTTGGTTGGTTGGGTTTTATGGCATAACAACCTTTGTAGGTTATTTAACACCAAATCCATTTTTATGCAAATAGTCAAAAAATTCAGTTTAGCATGAGTACATAGCTTAATTGTCAAAATCATTTCTATTTCAAGCTATTCAGTTTATTCAAACTGTTCTAATTCAGCTAATTCAGTTTTGTATCAGTGTTCATTTTGTTTACACACAGTTAAATGTCAATACAGTTCTATATTAAACAATTCAGTTTAGTGTAAGTCAAGTTTCAATGTCAAAACGGTTCCATTTCAAACAATACAGTTTAGCGTAAGTACAGTTTAATTGTCAAAAACATTTCTATTTCAAGCTATTCAGTTTAGTCAAACAATTCAGTTTAGCATAAGTACGCTGTTTAGTTCTATTTAACTCATAGATAGGGCCCTATCAGGTGCTACCACGCCGAGCCAGAGTGGACCTGGGAGCAATGGCAATGAAAGAGTGCTCTGCATTCCCCAAAGCCCCAGCATCACTGGAACCTCACCATCAGATTGTTTAGTGTCATATCCAGGACACTCAGGGGGGGGCTTACCCCTCTGCATAGGTGCAGTCGGTGTATTCTACAGTCCCAGCTGACTGGGCAAAAGGATGGATTTGGCATTGAAATAACCCAAAAAGGTTGATATGCCACAAAACAAAGAAACCAAAAGGAAAATCTAAGAGAATTTTGTATAGAACCGGAGATTTGGGGAAAAACTTGGGTGTAAAAATATTGATGATGTAAACAAAAAACAATGCACTTACACAATTCTGTTTCCCCAAAAATTTCCAATTGAAAAGTATCAAGAACTAACACTATTTCGATCTTCAGACCAAGTGATTCCCATGTGGTGGGTATCCCTTTATATACAGTTGTGTGAGGTATGATGGGAAGGGTGATCTAGTTTATGGAGAATACTGGAAAGGGTAGTGTAGTTTAAACTCTAATAATTTTTTACATGACTACACCATATTTATTTTGTGATTTGTTAATTTATTTATTTCATTAAATTTAATTTATTATTTTCTAATATTTCTATTTATTATTTATTTTATTTTCTATTTCTTTATTTATCTATTTTATTTATAAGAATTGTGTATGAAACTTTTCTGTCAACAAAATATTCCATTACATAGAGATGGGAGAATTGAGTAATAAGAACACAAAACATGCTTAGTACCACTCAAATCAAGCATGAGTTGTGTTACCATAACAACAAAAAAGTAGTAAATAAAGAATTTCTACTATGAAATATTTGTAAATATAAGTAAAGTTGACAACTTTAGTTGAGAGTGACCCTGTTATATAATCGTGGAAGGATATTTTTTATATTATCATTTTTCGTTGGTTATATCTTATCTTTCGGTTTAGTTAGGCTTAGAACTATTCGACTTAGTGCACATGCAGGGGCACACATTGAGCGCAGGTGTTCATGCTCACGTGGGGAGGATGTGACAATCACAGATGTCATAATAAAATCCTGGATAGGAAATGTGACTGGGGATGTGAATGACATCATACCCGGAAGCGATGGGCTGAGGATTTTGGGGGATTTTTGAAAAAAAAGCAGTTAGTTGAGATCCAAAGCTAGGCGAGTTGAGTTGGGACTATGGGGTGTGCACGCATTTGTTGGGTCAGTGAGTTGAGATTTGAAACAAGAGGAGGCGAGTTGATTTTCGAATCTGAACAAGGTGAGTTGATTTTTGAGCTGGGCGAGGCCAGTCTAGTGGGCTACGGGATGCGTCGCGCATTGTTGGGTCAGATGAAACAGTCAGTATAGTAAAAATTGTGTCTCTCACTCGTGTCGAAAACCTAAAAATCAAGAAAGTAATAAAAGTTTTCTACCTGAACTACCAAGAGTCGTCAGTGTCTCGGGATTCCTATACATATGAACGTTTTACAGATCCGTATACTTTACACATCTGTACGTTTCACATATTTGTATTGTGGGTATGTTACAACCCAAAGGCTCCCTTTTCAATAGTTACTACACCTAAGTGTAGGGAAGGGCACTACTCCTTTCCCTGGATTGTTCGACTTTACCTATGATCCATACCTTATAATGTAGAATGTTAAGCAAGGCAGCATCAAGTACGATTTTTTGAGTCTTTGATATGACTCGAGCTAGGGTTGAACCCCAGTCTCCCAGACCATTTGCAAACACTCTACCCATTAGGCCACTTATTATTATTTAGTTTCTTTTTTTTATTATTTCTAAATTGTATCTCATTGAAATCTAAACTTATACAAAAGTTTATTGGTAATAACTAGTTTCTAGAATAAAACAAAATACCTTCAAAATAGCGCAATTATTTGTGTATAAGATGCACTATTTTTCCAGATTCTCAGCCCAAAAGTTATGGGTATATATTATACACAAGAATTAAATATTAACTCCTTTTTTCCAACCAAATGCATCACTATATTTGGGATTGCAAGACTGAAAGAAAGTCATGTCTATAGTCCAAACAAATGTGTAATTAACACTTTTTTACAGAGAAATTGCCATTGGAATGCATGTTTGATATTTGTTGCTGCCTCCCACCAGACAGGACTTGACACAAGGTCAAAAGCCTGAAGGCCGATTAAAGTGGGGATAAAGGGGAGGGGAAGGTTGAGAACGAGCCAAGACTCGAACCCTGCTGGTCTATGCTGCTCATCGACCCACGAAGTGCAATGTGGCTCTAATGAGGCAAAGTTTCACGAATCCAAATTTGGATCCTGGCACGTATGCCGGGTTATAGCTTAAACTAGACAACAAGGTCTAGTGCTATACATAGGGGACAAAGGTTGCAGCTTGCCCACCCGAAGGTGGCCCAACCAAAGTTGGGAGCCTTTCGGCCTCGAATCTGCCATTGTTCGATACTCCATCCGACACGAATGCCAGACAGCCCAGCCAAAAGGCCGGGGAAGTATGAATGCATGTTTGTTTATAATTCATTTTTTCTATTGTGAACTTATTTTTGCTGAAAGTTTGTTACATTTTCATGTGAACAAGTCCATGTCTTTGCCCTAAATTTCATGTTTCAAAGCATTTTATAAACTATAAAAATTTTTATTTTTAGTTCATACAAACTGGTTTAAAAAATGAACGAATATTAAATTTACAATGAATTTAGCTGCAACAAATTCCAAATTCCACGCGTATTATAAAAGAATTTCATAGTCAAAAGTTAGAGCTGCTTATTATATATGACTGTGTGTTATACAGAACTAATTATGGTAGTTCAAATAGTTGCCCAAATGTGGAAAATATACCTAAGTTTGTATGAAGAATGAGAGAGAGAGAGAAGTAGACAAAAGAAATAGCATAGATAAACAGGTTTGCCTGAGAGATAGCAATGCAAGTGTAAATGTGTGAGAGAGAAAATTTGTTTAAACAATGTCAACTGGAGTGCTTTTAAATGTCACCTGAACATAAAAATCTAAATTGTTAGGCTTTAAATGTTAACAATATTATCTACTTTACATCGGAAATAAACACAGTAGTTGTCTCAATTTTTTTCAGGATTTTTGAGATCATAAATTATTATTATTATTATTATTATTAGCAGTATTTACCCATATTACATTTGGTTAGTTAGTTAGGTTTTATGGCATATCAACCTTTGTGGGTTATTTAATGCCAAGTTTATTTTTATGTAAATAATCATTTCAAACTATTCAGTTTATTCAAGTAGTTATATATAACAATTCAGTTTGGTGCAAGTACAGTTTCAATGTCAAAAACTGTTCAATTTCAAACAATTCAGTTTAGCCTAAGCACACAGTTAAAATGTAAGTACAGTTTAATAGTCAAAAATATTTCTATTTCAAGCTATTCGTTCGTCAAACAGTTCAGTTTAGCATAAGTATGCTGTTAGTTTTATTTAACCCATAGATAGGACCCTTATCAGGTGCTACCACTCCAGGTCAGAGTGGACCTGGGAGCGATGGCAATGAAAGGGTACTCCGCATTCCCTAAAGCTCCAGCATTACTGGAACCTCACCGTCAGATTGTTTAGTGTCATATCCAGGACACTTGTTGTGTGTGTATGGAAGGGGGGTCTTACCCCTCTGCAGAGAAGCAGTTGGTGTATTCTACAGCCCCAGCTGACTGGGCCATTACATTTGGGTTTTATGATGTTCATAAAGTATCTGTGCTAAAATATTTTAGTTATTTATGCCTAACATGCATCTTACTTTCATACTATCATAAATATTATCATCACAAAAGAATCTATAGGTACATAACACTGCTGGGGATGTATTTGTTCTTCGAGTTTGTTAAAAAAAACAAAAGTATATGTTCATAGATCTATCAAGCTGTTTAATTTAAGATTCCTTTTACTTTGGGTTCAATCCCAGGTTGAGTCATACCAAAGACTTTAAAAATGGTACTTGATACCTACTTGCTTAACACTCAGCAATATAAGGTACGTATCAAGAGTAAAGTGGAAGAAACAAGAGAAAGGAGTAGCACCCTACCCTACACCTTGGTGTAGTAGCTATTGAAAAGGGAGCCTTCTGGTTGCCCTTGACTACGGTCGCCAAGTTTACTTTACTTACTTACATGGCATGTTCAGCTGAGTTCAAATCTGAGATAAAGGTGTCTGCTTTTCACTTGTTCTAGTTCTCTTGAGAAAAGCATAAATTCTTCTCTTCTACCCACAAATATATATAAATATATAAAAACACACGTGTGTGCAAATAGCTCTTCCCATGAATTGAGCACTCCAGTAGCCGATAACATATATGTAAAAAGATATACATAAAAATTCCTTCACTTATGCAGAGTTGTGATACAATGAAACAGTCTGTCTGTAGATGACTGCGTGTGTGTGTGTGTGTGTGTGTGTGTATATATATATACATATATATATTACAGCAGTGTATGGTTGTTACTATCTCACTTACTGGGTGTTTGGCATAATTTGGAGAGTCCTCAATATCTATGATAAAGCAATTATATAATAATAAATAACTATACAATATTAGTTTTTATTTATATATATTTATATTTGTATATATATATATATATTAGTTTTATTTATATATATTTAATACCATCCATGCTATTGAATATATATATAAAAACTAATGTATATCTATTTATATATATTTCAGTATTTATTTAAGAGAGAAATAGGAGTACGAAAGCAACAACAAAAATCATAAAATCGATGAAATTATTATATGTAGAAAGAAAAAATATCATAATACTGACAATTATTGATTTAATTCATCTTTTAAATATCTTCCATTTTTTTTAGAGTTAGAGTTAGGGCTGGGTAGATTTCTTTGCAACCTTGAACAGATACCAATTCCAAAGAGGTATCTTTTAGAGCATTGGTTCTCGACCAAGTAGGTATATGACTTTTTTTTTGGAGCGTACGAAATAAAGGAGATTTTTGGGGAGCTACAGAAGTTTGGTTACTTTTCTTTGTTTAATGGCATATCAACCTTTGAGGGTTATTCAATACTAAAGCTATCCTTACAGAACATCAGTGGTACTATTTAACCCATAACAGTGGAGAGGGTAAGAGGGTACATACCTTTCCCAAGAGTTTTACTCCAAAAGAGAATGTAATATCCCAACTGGAGTTCAAACTTGCTTCCTTAAAGACATGTTAGTCCAGCACTTTAGCCATTTCATTACAGGGACTCCCTCACAATAGGAGTTAGTGGGAACCCAGGAATGGTGGGGGGAACTTTTTGCATTTTTAAAGGCTACATTAAGGTTTAATGTCTAATAAGGCTGAACTCAAATTTTTAGTATGTAAGTTATTATTGTTTAGAATATTCGGACTATTGACTTCATCTTTATTGTTACACTTGCAATGTTTTGGCCGATATATCCTTCAGCCTTCTTCAGGTGTTTCATGTTGAACTTGGGAGTCACACAGAATCTCAAACTGAATTTTTTATTTAAAGCACAGGAGTAGACTGTTCCAATTCTGTTAACCATGAAGAAGGCCGAAGGACATATCGGCCGAAACATCGTGTATATAACAATAAAGATGAGGTCAATAGTCCAAATATTCTTAGAAATAACAATTATCAAGCTTCATCAGAGAAATTTAGACAAATAAAATTTAAAGTTTAAACCTTTACTTAATAACTTAGTTAATAAATTCTTACTAAATAAATTTAGTTAATAAATTCTTACTTGAAAAATGAAAAAAATTATCAATCTTTTGATGACTATTTTGAAATTGCATTTTTTGGAGGAAAGCATTGGAATTTCAGGTTCAAGAGTGGTTCAAGGCTGTGAAAATTTGGACCTGGAAGTTTAGAAAGACAAAGGTTCCTCACCCTTGGTCTACATCAATTTAACTGCCTAGCAGTAATTCATCCGGTCATTATCCTCACATGACTTCACTTGTATTATATGAGGGTGAAACAAAAGTTTTGCAATATTTTGGTAAATGATCGTGGGTATATCCCACATGGGAAATAAAAAAAAAATAAAATAAATGAGATGTAAAAGAAGCATTTTCCCAGGAGGTCTTTGATAGGAACCAAAATTGGTGCATACCTAAAAAGAAGGGCTTCCTAGCACCAAAAAGAATCTCCCTTAATTACTTTGGACCTTTTTTCTTTCTGCTGTTAGAAGGGAATGCACGTGCCTGCTGAGTCCCAAACTTAGGAGCTCATTGTATCTCTCCTACTAGTAGCAGGCTCTGCTAAACATACCCACTGAACACACAACGAGCCCTCAAACTTGTAATCGCCAATGATTCTCTTATGTTCTTCAAACGACTTTTCTGGGGATCTGACAATTTCTACTAGTTTAGGAAAACATTCCACATCACAGAATAGTCATAAACCCCAAAATAAAATTTGAGTCTAAAAGGCATCTCTGTTTTTTCCTTCTGTCTTTAATTCTTTTTACAGCTTTGACGGACAAATAGAAGATAAGTGAATGAAGTCAGAAGAAAAGGAGTCAGTTTACAAACCTCAGAATTCGCCAACTATTCACCACCAATAAACATGATAAATCCTTCATTTGCCCTATACACATGACCGAAGCAGTTTAAACCGGGTAAGGTACTCACTGTGGTTAATAGTAATTGGTGCACTTGTGACACAATGGGTGGCATTCGTTTCTGTGGGTGTAAATGTCTGTCAGAAGATCCCTTTGTCTGTTTTGGCACGAAACCCACACAAAGGGCTTGCACACAAGATTTCCCACGAGACTGGAAGAGGACGAAGGAAGGAAGGTCCCAGAACAGAAAAAAGCAGAGAACAGGGAAGTCGACAGAAGGAGGCAGACAACAGAAGAGCGCTGAACAGAACAGGGCAGTCAACAGGAGAGAGCAGTCAAGAGAAGTCAGGGGAAGCCAACTTCTAGGACCTGTGAACCCAGAGGCCAGGTTGGCCAACGTAAGAGAATGAGTCAGCGTTCCTGGTGGCTTTGTGGGAATTTTATTCGAATACACATTCACGATAGTCCACAGATGCACAGAAAGCTACACAAAAGTGTCTCAAACTTTTCTCTTCTTGCACTTGGAGCTAACCCAAGTCCATGATTGTTTGTTCCTCTTTTCCTCCACGATCTTGGTTGTGTATGTTGTGTTTTGTGCGTTTGTAAAGAAATGTGAGATGCCCGTAGTGTAATGGTTATCATCGTAGGTAATGGACATAGCGACACGAGTTCAAATCCTGGACAAGACTGATTGCCTTTCACATAGCACTAATACCCTGAATGAATCCAATTATTCTCCCTCCAGCTATGGGTAAATAGTAGGGCAGACTGTGTTCTTCAGCCTTGGTGAGGCAACTAGTCTAGGAGAAAGAAAACTCTGAACTCAAACCTGTTAAACTCCGCTTAAAAAAAAATTGACCTTGTGTCATATCCTGCCCGAGTGGAGGGCTTGGTAAATATGGTAAAGAAATATGAAATACCCTTGGCCGGAGATGAGAGAAACCACTAGATGAATGTGCAACATAAGCTTTACAAGTTTAGACAGGGCCATAATGCTGAGGAAGCAACCAAAAACATTTGTTGTACAAAAGATGTGATCACAGCTGATCAGGCAGGTCAGGTAGGCCTAAAAGCATGGATTCAAAGGTCAAGCTCTAAGCTATAGAGGCAAGTCCAGTTAGTAGCATTCAGAAAATATCAGATGAGCTCATCTCCCAGGTCAGTGAGGTTTGTCACATTCATGGACTCGGCAAAAGTATCTAGAGCCGTCAAACTGTAATTCAACATTATTAGAATATTGTAAAACTTTTTCTAGCAATTTCCATAACAAAAATACTAAAGTCACAGAAATTATCATTTTTCTCAGTTGCTAAAAACATTTAAAGATGTATATGGTTTGGTTTGTTGACATATCAACCATTGTAGGTCATTAATGCCAAATCCTTTTTATACATATATCAAATATATGATTTCTAAACACATTTTGAAACAAGACTGAGCTTTTTTTTTTTTTTTGCACACAGTTAAATGGTTTTACTTAATTTCAAATAATTCAGTTTAGCATAAGCACAGTCTTTTGTTTACATACAGTTAAATGTAAAAACAGTTCTATTTCACACAATTCAATTTAGCATGTCAACAAAATGAAATGGCTTCAAGTATTGCTATGTATCACTAACAATTCAATTAGACATCAGTCATTTGTTTACATACAGTTGAATGTAAAAACAGTTCTATTTCAAACAATTCAATTTAGCATGTCAACAAAATGAAATGGTTCCAAGTATTGCTATATATCACTAACAATTCAATTAGACATCAGTCATTTGTTTGCATACAGTTGAATGATCAAACAGTTCTATTTCAAACAATTCAGCTTAGCTTATGTATAGTTTTTGTTTACACACAATAAAATATAAAGACACTTAATTTCAAACAAATCATTTTAGCATAAGTAAATGGTTTCGCCAATGGCCAGGGAGACCTGGGTTCAATCCCAGGTCGAGTCATACCAAAGACTCAAGAAATTGTACTTGATACTGCCTTGCTTAACACTCAGCATTATAAGGTATAGATCAAGGGTAAAGTGAAACAATCCAGGGAAAGGAGTCGCGCCCTCCCTACACCTCTGTGTAGTAGCTATCAAAAAGGGAGCCTTTGGGTTATCCTCAACTAATGTCGCCAACTTTACTTACTTTAGTTCTATTTGACCTATACATTGGACCCTATCAGGTGCTACCACTCCAAGTCAGAGTTGACCTGGGAGCAATGGAAATGAAAGGGTACTCTGCATTTCCCAAAGCTGAAGTCTCACCATCAGATTGTTTATTGTCATATCCAAGACACTTGTTGGGGGATGTTATCCCTTTGCAGAGATGCACACAGTGTATTCTATAGCCCCAACCGACTGGACCAAAGATATATATATATGAATTGCTGGTTTATTATATAAGACAAAAGAATAACAATAATTTTTCTAACAATAGCTACAAAGGGACCACAGAGAAAATTTATAAGCCAGCCACAAAAAGGTAATGAAACATTTTTTAGAGTAAGTTTTAAAATCATCTTGAAACTGTACTGTTTATAAAAATAAAAGCTTGTAAAATACGAGGGGCATTTCCAGACTTTTTTTGCATGAGCATTTAAAGTTGTTGTAGACTCTTGAAAATTCAGTATCTTATTGCTATACATCTTATGAGATGACTGACCAATTTTTATGATTTCAGGTTCAAATGAACAGATACAGCAGAAATTGGAATACACCCCTACTAAAGCTTAATTGTCACATCTGGGGAATTTCAAAAATGCAGTCTGAACGTGAGGACACTTTAGAAGAACGATATGCAATAAAATTCTGTTTTAAACTTGGAAAAACATGCCACAGAAACGTATGGAATGCTTCAGACTGCTTTTCGACCATCTTGCATGAATCGAGCATTTTGAGTGGCATAAGAGATTCAAGGACGGCAAGGAGTCTGTGAGGGATGATGAGAGGTGTCGGAGGAGTAAAGAAGTCAATACACCACAGTTGATTAGCCAAAAGGTTAGGGTTAGGGTTACTATGTTGAGGTTTTAAGGGAGTTCAGGAAGAGATTCCTAGGGAAGAGGCCAGCACTCTTCAAATCAAGTCAGTGGCATTTCCACCTGGACAATGCACCAGTCCACAACTCCATCCTCGTCACAGACTATTTGATCAAGATGGGCATCAAGACTGTTCCTCAGCCTCCCTGTAGTCCAGACGTTGGTCCCTGTGACTTTTGGTTATTCCCTAAGGTCAGAGGCTATCATTATGAGACAATTGAGGAGATGAAAGAGGCTTTGATGAAAGTCATTGACACACTCACACAAGAGGACTTCCATGGGAACTTCCAGAAGTTGTTGGAACAGTACAACAAGTGCATTGCAGCCGGAGGAGATTACTTTGAAGGGGACTAGAGTTTCATGTGTGTACTATCAATAGAAGTGCCCATACAAAAAAAGTCTGGAAACTTATCGTATGCACCTCGTACAATTCTCTCTTCACTCTGGGTTGCTTAAAGAAAACATTTTCCCTATACATCAATTTTAATTTATCAAGAAAAAATGTTCAGTGAGAAAATTTGGGAGTTAAGGATATTCTCAGTCCTGATTGAAAAACTACTGATAAAACTACTTTCAGATAGTAAGTAAGTAAAGTTGGCGACCATAGTCGAGGGTAACCCGAAGGCTCCCTTTTCGATAGCTACTACACCAATGTGTAGGGGAGGGCGCTACTCCTTCCCTGGATTGCTCTACTTTACCCTTGATCCATACCTTATAATACTGAGTGTTAAGCAAGGAGGCATCAAGTACCATTTTTTGAGTCTTTGGTATGACTCCCGGGCCACTGGCAAACACTGTAACTCCTAGGCCAATGTCCGGTATAATTTCAGATAGTAATTTTAGCTATCATTGACACATAACAATGTGGCTGGGTTTTTTGTTTTTTTTGTTTTATCTCGAACTTATCAGTTTATCCTTTTATCAAGAGGTTAAAATCTATGGCTTTCCTAGTGATCATTGTTTACACTACAAATGTAAAATACAAACATCTTAGTCTCCTGATGACCACAAATAAAGACTTTGACTTTATTTTATTTCTAACAAGGGAATTTTCAACTAGATGTCTACTTTCTAATTAAACAAAATGATAAAAATTTTGGTATTCTAACCAGATAGGCACAAACTAAGGGCCCAGTTTAGCATTCTATCAAAATTGTAAATATATTCTATTTATATTGTAAATCAAACTCCTTGCTAAAAATTTAAAATGTTTTTGTATTTTCAAAAATTAAAATGCTAAAAACACTCTAAAATCCCTAATGGCTTTGGTTTATTTGTTTAATGTCATATCAACCTTTTATGGGTTATTTAATGCCAAAATTTGATTTGCATATAAATGTTTAATTGTAATGACTATATTTTCAATGATCCATGGTATTTTTTAATCATTTGTTTGCTCCTATTTTTATGGTTTAAAGTATTTCTATCAAATACTAATAATTTTTACACAATTACATGTTTTAAACAAACTATTCCTATATAATATCATTTGTTTGCACAGTTATATAGTTTCAAGTATTCCTTTCTAACACCAATAATTTGCAAGTAATGATGCGGTTTCAAGTAACTAATAATGATTATCCTTAGCATCAAATAATCATTCTTAATGCAAATAATTTGCATATTGTTAAATGGTTTCAAGTATTCCTATCAAACATTAATACGATTCTACTTAATAATAATTTGTTTCCATACAGTTATATGGTTTTAAGTATTCTTATCCAATACTAATAATTTTCAACCAATAAATAGGACCCTAACAAATACTCTGGTTCAGAGCAAACCTGAGAGCAATGGCAATGAAGAAGCTGAGCTTCTGAACAGGAGCCTCACTACCAGATTCAGTTCAATGTCATACCCAGGACACTCCCGTAAAATGTGGTGGTCGTAGCTTTAGCAATTTGTCTTTAAGTTATTTGATGACAAACAAAAAGTATGTTTGATAAATTTTGATTAAAATGTAGATATTTATTTCTGTTCATCAATAAGTCTTTTGGTAATTTTATTTTGATTAAAATATAATTTCTATGCCCAAAATTTGGTGTGATAAATTTTCTTATTTATTTCTTAAAGAATTTTTTTTTAATTTTATTATTTCATAAAAATCTTGAATAAAAGATATTATCTCAAATTATTTAAGGGTTTGTTTGTTTTTTACGTTTTTGAGATTTGGAGTGAATATAAATTTAAATTAAGCTTTAAATTATATGTTAAAAGATTCAACTAAAAATCTTGTGAAGATATTTGATAAAAATTTTTTAAGATTATCATTTTAAAAAAAATTGTAAATAATTTTTGATTTTAGTATTTGTTCAGAATATCCCACAGAAGAAATATTTTCGGTAAAAAAATTTCTTTATATAAATAAATCAAACACTTACATTCACTATCCAGAAAAGATTTTTTCTGACCATTTAACATTTAAAAAGTGGGAGCTAAAATGTAAATTGTTCATTATAAAGAAAAAACGAAAATAAGGCAATCACTGAAATCTACTCATATTCACCATTTAAATAAAAGTATCGCAAGTCTATTTTTTTTCTTTCTTTTTTTGTACATTATCGTAAATATTTCTTCAACGGTATTTTCTGGAGAAGTACAGAATTTGATTCTGAAACGTTTTCCGTTTAGAACTACAATTTAAAACTTCGTGTTTTTTTTTTTTGTTGTTTTTTTCATTTTTTTTTTTTTTTTTTTCCAATCGATTTCTAGAAAAGGGTGTGTACCTGTGGGTGGCACCTTCCCATTGAAGTTAAAAGAAAAGGAAGAAGGGACAAATTTGTTCACGTAGGAAGCCGAATAGTATATATATATATATATATATATATATATATATATATATATATGTATTAATGACGTTTATTTCTTTCTCTGCTAAAAACAGCTATTTTCATGTGCTTTTAAAAACGTTCTCGTCATTGAGAATAAAGAAAAAAGTCTCTCTCTCACACACACACATGCCCGTTTGCATAACATGTTGTCAGTGACCCGGGAGACTGGAGTTCAATCCCAGGTCATACGAAAGACTCAAAAAAAGGTTCTTGATGCCTCCTTGCTTAACAGTCAGTATTATAAGGTACAGATCAAGGATAAAGTGGAGCAATCCATGGAAAGAAGTAATGCCCTCCCCTATACCTTGGTGTAGTAATTTACTAAGCTTTTTGCTTAGAGGTAGCACAATGCCGCAAGAATGGGGCACCCAATGAGAATCGAACTCACTCGTGCAGGCTTGCTAGTCTACCTTGCTAACCATTACACCACCAGAGGTGTAGTAGCTATTGAAAAGGGTGCTTTCGGGTCACCCTCGATTACTGTCGGCCAACTTATTTGATTATATATATATATATATATATATATATATATATATATATATATATATATATATATCAGTATTTAGTGCAGAAAATATATATATATATATATCAGTATTTAGTTCAGAGAAAATAGGATTGCAATAACAACAAAAAACATCAGTGAAAATATATGTAAAAAAAATATTACAAGATTGACTATTATTGATTTATTTTTTTCCAGGAAAATACAAAAACACTCCTACTTTTACAAATTATCTTATAATTTTTATTATTTATTTGTTTTATTATTTTATTTTTATTATCATCAAACTTTTTTTCATCACTGAAATAAACTTAATGTTGTGAATTTATTTTAGTCAAAATTAAACTAAATAGTTACAACTTTTACCAAACAAAAATATTTGATTGTACAAAATAATTCGATTGTTGATAAATCATTAAAAAGTAAAAAAAAAAAAAGGATTATATTCGAAAAAAAATATTGTTTACCTGTTGTTTACGTCTGTCTTATAATTGATCACGTATGATGAAATATATTCATAAGTGTAATTATTGTTATGGGACAGAAGGAATACTTATCGATACTTGATAAAATTCCGAAATAAAAACGAAAACATTGAGGGGATTGTATTTCTTGGAAATATAATCATTTTTCCTACTCTATCATAAAGAAAATCTCTTTTTAAATATTTTTGGTTAAAAATGACTTTAGTTTTCTTTGTTTCGATTTAGTTAAATAGCTTTGTTTAATGTGGTGTATATATATATATATATATATATATATATATATATATATATATATATATATATATATATATAAGTAGTTTTATAAATTTTTACTTCTATAGTCAGTTTTAAAAATGTTTGTAAATATTCTGACTTTTTTGTTTCTTTTGATAAAAACCAAGATAACTATACATACCTGTAGAAATTAATTTGTGGTCAGGTTGGGTACAACAGGTAAAAACGGTGTGAGTGTGTAATCACAGATAAAATAAAATAAACAAACGTTCAATGTGATGGATAACCCAAAAAATAAATTCAGCCACTTCTTTTTGTGAGGACTTTCTTTTATTTACTTGTACTTGTCCAATTTATTCAATTTTTTTCTTCATTTTTTCTTTTCTTATTCTTCGTTACCTTTTTTTCTTTTTTTAAGCAAATCAGTTGAATCGTTAGGTTTGTTTTTGGGTTTCTTTTTTTTTTACAAAAAAGTCAATATCGCAAATTTTACAAGTATGCGAACAAACTGACTTTATTTTGTCAGAAATATTTATGAATATGCTAAGGTTTATCATTCGAGCCAGAATAAGTTAGAAGAAATTGCAATAACATCTGTGGTAGTGGTGGTTGCTGTGTGTTGATTGTAATTTGTGACTATGTTCAATTTTTTTTTTAAGCTATTTTTATTCCCGAATGTTAACCCCAGCACCTGACATTTCATCAAATAAATTACAAGAAGAAAAAATGGATAAAATAAAGATTTTTGACAAATTAGGTTTTACAAATAAACTTGTATTTCTAGTAAGAGAAATAGTCGTGATTTTTTCCCAAAAAATTAAACTAAACGAATCTGTGAACTTTACTGATTTACTTAAAATTGAATAAATAAACTTCAATGAATCCTTTCCACATTAGAGAGAAAAATATTTCTGGCCGGACTTGATACAAATTAATAGAAATTCGCTGAGAGTTTAAAACATTTTAAGAGGTATTGGTACAGTTCATGGAAAAATACATTTTTTACGGGAAAGGTTTCAATTTCAAGTAAGTTTAGCCTTTAAACTACAACATATTTTAATATGCATGTATGTATGTATGTATGTATGTGTGTGTGTGTGTGTGTGTGTGTGTATATATATATATATATATATATATATATATATATATATATATATATATATATATATATATTCAATTTCATCATCTGGCAATTTATTCAAAATATGGTTTAGCAATTTGAAATTGAAACCTAATACATACATATATACATAGAGACAGACACACACATCTTTTTTTCTCTTCAAAAAAACCAACAATCAGTCACATTAAGATAATAAGTTTATTTCCATCCTGTTAAAAGCATTGATATAAATCAAAACTCTAAAAAATTAACAAGACTTCTTCAGATCAAAAAAGAAAAGGATTAAAATAATTTTTTTTCAAATTTGCAACCATACTAGGCCCCCCCACCGCCACAAAAAAACCTTTATTTCTCCTATGTTTAATACATAGGAGATATAAAGCCAAAACCTACAAGTAACGATAAGTATCAAATTATTATGACACGTAAAATAACATCCAGTTTCATCGTATTTCAAATTTAAAGTAGAAAAAATTTTCAATTAGAGTAATACATATAAAAAATTCAAACATTTGAAAAAATTATTCAATCTAATTTTAGTTTGTCAATTTTTATTGAAATGCGCTAAAAAATTTAAAACGAATATTGATTATGGTAACACCCTCAAAAAATACAATAATATAATACAAAATCACAAATATAAATTCAAATTAATTTACCAATGTATTATATAATAGCTATTCATTTTCTGATTATTTATTTAATTTTTCATTTATTTTTTAAACTAGTATAACTTTATTTTATGCCTACATCCAGCTATTAAATCACATCTCTGATTTAGGAGGTTACCTGCATCAAAGGAAAACATAATTTACATCTTTTCTTCAAGACACAAATTATATCTACAACCAAATGCCAAATTATATATATATATATATATATATATATATATATATACACACATACTCAACCAAAGATTTCGAAATGAATATTAAGGTAGGTAGAATTTTTCATTAGCAGGATTTCATTTCTTTGCACAAGATTAACCAAAAAAAAAAGCGGGGGTGTCCTGGGTATGACAGCAAGTTCTGGAGCTTTTGGGAATGAGTTATTCCCCTCAGTAAATTATTAGATTTGAGAAAGCTTATGATATAGTATTTTGTTTGCAGACAAAACCTATAATTTTCCTATTATTACAAGGATATGCTTTTTTTAAAGATTGAACACTCAATTCCTGGTTCCTTCGCATGTTTTCTTTTATAAGCCAAGACGTATACGAATAGTCTTCTGCTATTGATTGGTGTGGTTCCTTTGTTTTTAATGGCATATCAACCTTTGTGGGTTATTTAATGCCAATGCTATTCTCCAAGAAGAACAGTAGTGGTACTATTTAACCCATAGCTGGAAGGATAGGGGGGTTCATACCTTTCCCAAGGGTATTTGCCCGAAAGTGAACATTAGTTTGGTTTGGTTTCTTTGTTTAATGGCATATCAACCTTTGTAGGTTATTTAATGCCAATGCTATTCTCCTAGAAGAACAGTAGTGATACTATTTGACCCATAGCTAGGAGGATAAGGGGGTTCATACCTTTCCCAAGGGTATCTGTCCGAAAGTGCACGTAATAGCGCGACAGGAGTACGAACTCGCTTACTACGATTCTGCAGTCCATCACTTTAACCATTACACCACGAGGATACCCCCTTCTGCTATTGATATATTATTTAAATATATATTTGTGGTATACTCAGCTGTGTCATAATTAACAACGAGGAACACGTATATATATAAAAATATAAGATTATATTTTTATTCTTGGCAATGATACTTGTGTGGAGCAGAGAGTTCACGCACATGAAGGAATTGTCGGGAGACGGAAGAGCCAGTGAACAACTGACTTTAGCCGATGTTTTGGGAACTCATATAGTCTACAACTTTTACGTGACCTCTTTTTCATTGACTATGGTTACGCCAACATCTCACTTCTTTGCTTTTCATTGGTTATGCAGTTCGTTCCCCATTGGCTACTTGGCCAAGCCCGCTTCTGTGGCCAGATGCATCTGCCACCAATCACCAAATTCAATCATGTCCACAGGTCAAAGTGATATTCCGATATCTTCGGGCCAGATGCAGCTGTCTCAACATCCACCAATACATAGCACCTGTGGGCATGGTGACATTTCGGCAATCACCTTGTTGATATTATCCCTGGCCAGATGCAGCTGCCTCAACATCCGCCAATATACAGCACCTGTGGGCATGATGACATTCCGGTGATCACTCTGATCTTATCAATCTATCTGTCAACAACATCCGCTGTATTCACACCTGCAGGTCACAGTAATATATTACATATACACACACATTTATTAGCCAAGTCAGTTGGGGCAGAAGAATATTTCAATTGCAACTAAGCAGAGTGATGAGACCTCCTTTCCCAATGAACATCCTGTATATGATATTAAACTGCATCTGATAGTGAGACTCCAGTCCTGGAGCTTTGGGGAATGTAGAGTACCCCTTCATTGCCATCACTTGCAAGTTTACACTGACCCAGAATGGTAGTTCCTGTTAGGGACCCATTTATGGGTCAAATAAAAATATCTAATCATTTCCTATACTTTAAAACCATTAAACTGTGGGCAAACAAATGAATAATGTTGAATAGAATTATTAGTGTGAGATAGAAATACTTGAAATCATTTAACTGATTGAAAACAAATGAGCACTGGCTTGTTTAAAAATATTACATACAAACTATTCATTTACAAATCATATATATATCATTAATATCAAACTCAAACTTATTTTTAAACTCAATAGATATTATGCCATTATAAATCTATTTCAACAATTTGTCAGTACGAATCGTTTCATCAGATGGCGAACAATTTCAATGGAGAATTACAGCTATTCTGGTTCTTTCTTTGTTTAATGGCATATCAACCTTTGTAGATTATTTAATGCCAAAGCCATTCTTCTAGAAGAACAGTAGTGGTACTATTGAACCCATAGCTGGGAGGATAAGGGGGTTCATACCTTTCCCAAGAGTATTTGCCCGAAAGTGAACATGATTCCGCAGTCCATCGCTTTAACCATTACACCACGAGGACACCCCCCCACAGCTATTCTGGGGAAGGAAATTTTATAATAAATTAGATTTTAAAAGATTTATACTTCAAATTTCATACATTTTTTTAAAAAAAAGGAGAAAAGTTCTTTTTAAATCAATTTAAACCAATAAAATAGAATGTAGTTGTAATCCCGTTATGATATTCAGTGTTACTCTCCAATAAAAATCCAATAAAATATAGTGTACATTTTTTAGTCTCCCACTTCTTTTTAAAAACTTAAAACATATATAACAGGATTTGGCATTAAATAACCTATAAGGCTTGAGATGCCATAAAACACAACCAACCAACAGTTCTATTTGATCTATAAATCGGACTCTAACAGGTACTATCACTCCAGGTCTGAGTGGACCTGGGAGTAATAGCAATGAAGCTGTATTCCATACACACTAAAGATTCAGAACTGGTCTCACATCAGCAGATGCAGTTTAGTGTCATAGCCTAGACACCCCGTTTGAGGGGGTATTTCTCCCTTTTCGGAGAATGCAATCAGCATATTCTAAAAGCCCCACAGACAGGATGGCATTGTCGAAGGGTTGGGTGAACTCATTAATAACAAATCATTAGTAAAATAACTACACAATATATTGTTAAAATTATTGGAAAAATGTTCAAGTTAGGAAGAGTCCAAAAGAAAAGGTCATTGAGGTGAGACACAGAAGTGATAGCTCTACAAAAACAAACAGGAGAGTTTAAATTTGTTAAATGTATTACTGAGAATTGTTGGTGTTTGTTCTGTCTTTTTTTCTTTTCTGTGTATCTATGTGATTCTTGTATTTGCTTTATTGTTAGATTCCAGCTGCAATCATCTTTGTTGTCTGTCTGTCAGAGTTCACCGACTTGCTGATAGTCCAGCTGGCTGGGGCAATAGAATGTGCTAGCTGCATTTTTGCAGAGGGGTAAGACCCCTACCAACAAGTATCCTGGATATAACACTAAACTCCATCTGATGGTGAGGCTTCATTTCCGGAATTTTGGTTTGGTTTAAGGGTATGTCAACCATTGTAGGTTATTTAATGCCATATCCTCTTTATACATATATATTAAATATATAATTTGTAAACACATTTTGCTGGTAAATGAGCCTAGGCTCATTCTTTTGCACCCAGTTAAATGGTTTCAAGTATTACTATGTATCACTAACAATTCAATTATACATCAGTCATTTGTTTACACACACTTAAAAGATCAAACAGTTCTATTTCAAAGAATTCAGTTTAGCATAATTTATTTATTTGCATACAGTTTAAATGTCAAATAGTTCTATTTGACTCGTAGATAAGACCCTTTCAGAAGCTATCATTCTGGGTCAGAGTGGATCTGGGAAAAATGGCAATGAAGGAGTACTCCACATTCCCCAAAGCTCCAGCATTACAGGAGCCTTAGCATCAGATTGTTTATTGTCATATGCAGGACACTCATTGAGTGTGTGTGTGTAGAGATGCAGTCAGTGTATTCTACAGCCCCAGCCAAATGGGCCATGGAACTTTGGGTAATGTGAAGTACCCCTCCATTGCCATGATTTCTTAGTGTCCTATCAATGGGACAAATAGAAATATTTAATCATTTACTATATTTGAAACCATTTAACTGTGTGCAACCAATAGCAGTGCTTGAAACCATTTAACTATGTGCAAACAAATGAACTCTGGCTTATCTAAAAAATGTTACCTACAAACTATTCACATAAATATTACATGTATAAGCAGAATTTGGTATTAAATAAGCCACAATGGTTGATATGCCATAAAATGCAACCAACCAGCTTGTTGAATAGACATGGTAGTTTATTTTCTTCCTCTTCTTAGGTTTTATTTATTTGTTGTCTGTGTTATTGCAATTGCTCACCATTGCCCTTAATTTTGCTTGCCTCGTTTTTAGATACAAAATTCAGCTGTTGCTATAATCAGTGTCTGGCTCAAAAAGTTAGTAAACAATGTGGCTTTGAAAGGTGGCTTAGTGGCGGGACTGGTTCATAAAAATAGACTTTTGAATCTTTCTATTTTATACACATTTTCTTTCCTCCAAACATCCATCGTTATTTTCAAAACACTTTTCATGAATCTAAAGTCCTGAAGAAGGTTATTATAACCAACACCAACTTTCATAACAAATTCATTAAATTGTGGATTATTTGTTTTTCCAATTTTTCTTCATACTCAGTTGTACAATAGTATAAAAGGAGAAAGGAATTTGACTGGTTTGGTTTGGTTTGGTTTGGTTTTATGGCATATCAACATTTTTAGGTTATTAAATGCCAAATCCATTTTTATGTAAATAATCAATTCTATTTAAAACAATTTAAATAATTTAAAATATTTAAATAATCAATTCTAAAATTTAAATAATTTAAAATATTTAAATAATCAATTCTATTTAAAACAATTCACTGTGTACTCATGGTATGAGTACACAGTTTAATTGTCAAAAACATTTCTATTTCAAACTATTCAGTTTACTCAAGCAGTTATATATAACAATTCAGTTTAGTGTAAGTACAGTTTCAATGTCAAAAACAGTTCAATTTCAAATAATTCAGTTTAGCATAAGCATGCTGTTTAAATGTAAGTACGGTTTAATTGTCAAAAACATTTCTATTTCAAGCAATTCAGTTTAATCAAACAATTCAGTTTAGCATAAGTAAGCTGTTAGTTCTATTTAACCCATAGATAGGGCCTTTATCAGGTGCTACCACTCTGGGCCAGAGTGGTCCTGGGAGCAATGGCAATAAAGGGGTACTCCGCATCCCCCAAAGCTCCAGCATCACTGGAACCTCACCATCAGATTGTTTGGTGTCATATCCAGGACACTCAGTGGGTGGGGTCTTAGCGCTCTGCAGAGAAGCAGTCGGTGTATTCTACAGCTCCAGCCAAGTGGGCAAAAAGGAATTTGAGGATTAAATTTGAGAATTAAAAGGTCACTTGTATTGATGATATAAAATCATAATATTTTGTATTCAAGAAATATGGTCTGATGGAGAAATTTTCACTAGTAGCTTTAGGTATTTTTTTTTTATATTTCACACAAAGAAATATATGCAGACTATAAATTGGAATACTGTAGTCCACAAGAACAAAGAAAAATACAAGAATATAAGACTTTATTCTTTGATGGGCTTTATTACATGTCCCTCAGAATACATTAGTCATACATTTTTCCAGAATATGGATTAACTGTGTTCAAACAAATAACTGGTTTTAAATTGAATTGTTAGTATTACATAGCAATACTTGAAACCATTTAACTGTGTGCAAATGAATGAGTAATGTTGAATAGAATTATTAGAGTTAGATAGCAATACTTGAAACCATCTGTGTGCAAAAAATTAAATTCTAATTTGTTTAAAATATTACCTCCAAAAAATTCATTTACGAACCATATATATTTATTCTAAGTATAAACAGTATTTGGCATTAAATAATCTACAAGGGTTGATATACCAGAAAACCAAACTAACCTAATATGGACTGCTTATTGAAAGAAAAATGAGTACATATGTTACTTATAATTGGTATGGGGAAAGAAGCAGAGCTTTTAGACATTTCTTCACTTTTCAAGAATGAGCAGGGTCAATCAAAACAGATGCTGTAAAAGGGAGATAATCATTTCTATGAAACTGAGTAATGTAGCAGCCAAGGAATGGGTCAGTGGACTTTGCTTGTAAAGTAAAGTTAGCAATCGTAGTCAAGGGCAATCCAAAGGCACCCTTTTCAATAGCTACTACACTGAGGTGTAGGGGAGGTCTCCCAAGCCATCAGCAAACACTCTATTCACTAGGAGGTTTTTAAGTAATACGTTTATATCAGCTTTATGAGAAGCTTGAAAAATATTTAGTCACACATCAGTGTATGCATTCAATCAAATGAAGCATTTGAATCAACCTGCACAGACAAATCTGATAAGTTATATATATATATATATATATATATATATATATATATATATATATATATATAGAGAGAGAGAGAGAGAGAGAGAGAGGTGGGGTGTAAATTAATGACATCATTTTGTACTGATGCTTTTTAAACACAAAAAATACATTTTCTGATAGTAACTATAAAATGTTTCCTAAATGAATTGGACATGAAAACATTAGGCAAAGTGAAGATAATAAGTTTTAAACAATTACAATAAAAAGAACAATTAATGATCTTAAAAAAAATTTAAATATAATATTACCATTGTCCCATAATAGTTGTGACATTTAGTGTATGCAATCTATATGCAAATGTAACAACTCTTAGAGGACAGAAGTAGTATTTTAATGATTTTTGTAAACCTATTCATGCTGCTTTTAAGTCATATTTAAAAGAGAAATTTTAAGGAAAAATTGACAGAATTAATAGCAAATCATTCAGTCAATAATAAACAAGTCATTGAGTAAGAAAAATTTTAATTTAATATGTGTATCATAATTAGAAAATGTTAATTATCGCTAAGCTTTTTTTTATTATTATTATTATTTTTATTTATTTATTTATTTATTTTTATTTATTTATTTTTTTTTTTAATCTTCTTCTTCTTCTCATGTAGTTTTTTATGCCAGCCTTAGCTGTAGTCTGAGTGACAGCAAGTCTCCTCAGGTCTCCAGGACTCCTCTGAGTATTCTGACTGATCTTAACAATGCTGCAGTTTGGATGGTCTCAATATTATTATCATTATTTGATTTTTAGTTTTATTTTCGGCTTCCTACATTCCTTCACTGGGTCTTTACTCAAGACCTAGGGTGAGGGAAGATAGTGCTAATATGAATTTATTTTATTTTATAGTATTGAATTAATCTAGAGGGCTATTACAATGCAAAATATGTATTTATGTTTTTTGCAGCCTCTTTTGGGTGATATTTTTCAATCACATGGACAGTACTGGGGGTTTTCTCATGGTGTAATGGTTAAAGCGATGGACTGCGGCATCATAGTAAGTGAGTTCGTACTCCAGTCGCGCTATTACATTCACTTTGGGAAAGTTATGAACCCCCTTATCCTCCCAGCTATGGGTTAAATAGCACCACTACTGTTCTTCTAGGAGAATAGCTTTGGCATTAAATAACCTACAAAGGTTGATATACCATTAAACAAAGAAACCAAAACCGAATGGATAGTACTCTCCTAAGGAGATGAGCTGTTCCACAAGTATTATCATTATTATTATTAACATTAGTGAATCGGCGATACGAGTTCAAATCCTGGACGAGATTAATTGCATTTCACATAGCACTTATACCCTTGGGAAAGGTATGAATACAATTATTCTCCCTCCAGCTATGGGTAAATAGTAGGGCAGACTAGGTTCTTCAGCCTTGGTGAGGCAACTAGTCTAGGAAAAGGAAAACTCTGAATTCAAACCTGTTAAACTCCGCTTAAAAATTGACCTTGTGTCACATCCTGCCTGAGCGGAGGGGTTGGTAAATATGATTATTAACATTATTTGATTTATTTATTAAGAAAACCGAGAGAAACAATTCTATAATTAGCACTTGACTGGCTTGTCTCTTCTATTGGATTTACAGGACTTTTTATACACTACCTAATTTAGAGGTTTGATTGAGTTTTATGGTATATCAACCACTGTCGGTTATTCAATGTCAAATCCTGTTTTTACATATATTAAATGATTTGTAAACTCATTTTATAGGAACATTTTTTAACCAGCCTGCACTCATTCTTTCGTACCGTTTTAAGTATTTCTTTCTATCTATTGTTTTTACATAGTTAAATGGTTTCAAGTATTGCTATCAAACACTAATAATTCTATTTAATATTGATCATTTGTTTACACACAGTGAAGTGGTTTCAAGTATTGCTATCAAACACTAATAATTCTATTTGATATTGATCACTTGTTTACACACAGTGAAGTGGTTTCAAGTATTGCTATCAAACACTAATAATTCTATTTAATATTGATCATATGTTTATACACACAGTGAAGTGTTTACAAGTATTGTTATTTATCACTAATTATTCTATTGAACACTTTTCATTTATTTGCACACAGTTAAATGATTCCAAGTGTTGCCATCTATCACTAACAATTCAATTAAACATCAATCATTTATTTACACACAGTTAAACAGTTAAAGAATTCTATTTCTAACAATTCAATTTAAAATAAGTCATTTGTTTTTACACATTTTAAATGTCAAACAAGTTTATTTGATCTCTAGATAGGGCCCTATCAGGTGCTACCAACCCCAGGTCAGAGTATAAGTAAGTTAATGGATCGGAGTCGAGGGTGACCCAAAGGCACCCTTTTCAATAGCAACTACACTGAGATGTAAAGTAGGACACTACTCCTTTCCTTGGATTGCTCCACTTACCCTTGATCCATAACTTATAATGCTGAGTGTTAAGCAGGCAGGCATCAAATACCGATTTTTTAGTTTTTGATATGACTCAACCTAGGATTGAACCCCAGTCTCTCAAACCATCGGCAAACATTAACTGTTATGCCAATGGGCCGGTATTTTCATAATTATCCTAGTAAAAATCATTTTATAAATATTATAGCAAACAAATTTTTTCAACAAAGGTAGGGAGAGTCCCCATGGCATAATGGTTAACCTACTGGTCTGTGGCATCATAGTAAATGTATTTGAACTCCAGTTGTACAATTACATTCACTTTTGGATTAATACCCAAGAAAAGGGCATGAACCTCCTTATCCCCTCCCAGTGATCGATTAAATAGTACTACAGCTTGTGGGAGTTATCTCCCTTGTCCTCAAAATAAAATAACAAAGATGGCTACCAACTGTTATTTGTTGCCAAAGTAATATTAAGTCTAGTATCACCTCTATCAAGCTTATATTCTTGCATTGCTGTTCTTCTAAAAGGATGAGATGCCATTAAACAAAAAAAATTAAACTTTGATAAAAGTGCATTTTTAAATGCAAAACCTAAAGGCACATATTTTAGGTAGAATTTTTAATATATATATATATATATATATATATATATATATATATATATATGCTCCCTCATGGGGTTGAGCACTCTGGTATCCGGTAAGGCAAAAATGTAAACAAATGAAAGCTACAACTTAATGCCTTATAATTCCCGAGCTGACGTGGTATGCTTGTTGGCTGAGCGGTCTGATACTAAGTCTAACATAAAGTTAGGCGGGTTTTGATCGCAGTTTCAAGCGTCCTATGTGTCTAGCCAAATGGAAGAGTTGTGAAACAACGAAACAGTGTCTCTGGATGACTATATATATATATATATATATATATATATAAACATGTATATAAAAAGATGAATATTTAAAGGTGCATACTTTTGTTGAAATTTATCATATTTCAAATGAAATAGCCCATTTAACTAACAGTAAAAAAAAAAAAACTTACATGTTAGTATTTTGATCTTTTCCATTGTGACCAGCTGCTTTGTTAAAATTCATATAAGTAATTATTGAAACCTGCTGGGATTTTCCTAACAAATAAAGAAAACCGCATGACTCACATAAATCACCCCCACCAACTCCACTAGAACAACTCGTAACCAATAAAACACTAATAGTTATCGTACCCCTTATACCTCTTAAAAATTTTTTTATTTTACTTGTGTCTTCTTTCATTTTTCCTCCTACCCAGCACAAATTGCTGAAAGAAAACAGAAATTGTTATCTTAGAAACAAGAAAAATTAAAACACAAACCTTATCAGATTCACCCAATGTTTTTTGTGCTTTTTTATCTGTTTTTCCTTTTATCTGTCTCTCAATGTATAACTCAAGAACAGCAAGCTTTATAGGATGCCAAAAAATTGTTTTTTTTTTCTAAGTACAAGTCAGAGTGGATTTGGGAGTAATGGCAATGAAGAGGAGACTCCACACTCTCCAGAGCTTCAGAACAGATGCAATTGAGTGTCATACCCAGGACACCTCTTTTGGGAGCAATCTTACTCCTCTGCAGAAGATAATCACTATATTCTAATCTGCCACTGTATAATCTTGTGTTTAAAGCATTTTCCCTTAACTTTCAGGAATAATTTTCTGAAAACTATTGCATTTTATGGTTTTAAACTTTTCATTTGCAACCTACAAGGAGCCACTCATGGTTTAATGGTTATTGCTGTAAGAAGTAAACTCAGCAACCAAAGTTCAAATCCTGGATGAGGCTGATGGCATTTCATATAGTACTAATACAAAAGGTATAATTCCAGTTATTCGCCCTCAAGTAAATAGTAGGACAGACTGGTCTCTTTAGTCTTTGTATAGCAACCAGTCTGGGAGAAAAAAAACTCTGAATTTAAACCAATTGTACTCTGCTTAAAAATTGATCTTGTGCCACATCCTGTTTATGGTGGAGAGATTGGGTAAATACATGCAAATAAGTTGGTGACCTGAAGGCTCCTTTTTCAATAGCTATTACACCGATGCGTAGGAGAAGGCACTACTCCTTTCCCTGTAATACTTCACTTACCCTTGATCCATACTTTATAATGCTGAGTAAGCAAAGAGGCATCAAGTACCATTTTTTGAGTTTTTGGTATGACTTGGCCAGGGACTGACTCTTTATCCCTTGGACCATTGCTGAACACTTTTTTGTCAACTTCCACTCACTAATAAGTATGCACAGAATCCCAGAGTTTTCAGGAATGCTTTCAGATGGTTCACAAGACCAATCTTTGCGTGGAAATGTTGGAGACAGTGTGGGTATGGAGTCAATATTTATCCATGCCTCACACTAGGTGGTATTTGACACAAGGTCTTTCTTATAGTGGGGATTTAGGAGAAGGGGAGTTCAGGCATGAGCTGAAACTCGTGCACTGCTAGTCAATGCTGATCATAGGTTCCCTAGGTGCAATATGAACTATGCTAGCCAGTGCTAAGTTTCCCGGCGTGTATGCCAGGTGACCTCGCTGGTCATAATTCACTTGATCCAGAGATCTAGTGGAATGTCAATCTACGCTTTTCATTATTTGACACCCAACATGAATGCTAAGTGTCTTGGTTGAACTCAAGTCCCAATTCAAAAGCAGGCAGCCCCAACTCATGGTCAGGAGACCAGACGTGGGCAGGTAAGTGTAGGTACAGAACCAATGATTTGACAATAAATATGCATTGAAAATGAGATAAGTGCTTGGCAAGATATTTTAGACGACTCCCCAGTCTCCAGGGACCCAATTTAGCATTAGTATATCCATGATATACTAATACTGAATGCAACGGAAGATAAGACAAAATGAACTCATTTGTAAACATTTAATATCTGATACAGTCATTTACCACACATCTCAAAAACCATCCAAGAAAGGAAAGTTAGACATGCTGAGTACAGCAGATGAAGTAAGGATGAACTCATAAGCAATATTCTCCAATGGACGACTACAAGTGTTGGTAATATAGCCATATGACAAGGTCAGAAACAACATCTACTGCTTAAAGATGAGAACTGTAAAGAGATCAAAGATGGGGTTTCTAGAACAATCATGTGACCTCCTACTGAAAATGCAAAATATCTAAAGGAGATAATTTTTATATTTCTACAGCTATAAATCTACTATGAAACTAAGGAGTCTTAAACTTCAAGGCCCCTATTCTGAAAGTTTGTAACATATTGACCTTCAACCCAGCCATCAATCAAGGAAAAGGTGCATCTGGTTGAAGATATCAGGGTATAACCTTGACTGTGGACGGGTTGAATTGGGTGCAGATGTGACGCCCACAAGAAGCAGGTGGGTGTCAAGCAATGATATAATCCTGTGCGACAGGAAGTTCAGTTAGTTTGGAGTCAGTTGTTGCCGTTTGAAGCAGTGAGAACCAGCTC
Source organism: Sepioteuthis lessoniana (assembly GCA_963585895.1). Classification (NCBI taxonomy): domain Eukaryota; kingdom Metazoa; phylum Mollusca; class Cephalopoda; order Myopsida; family Loliginidae; genus Sepioteuthis; species Sepioteuthis lessoniana. Next base: position 12,059,970 of record OY757926.1, read on the forward strand.
TCAGCAGAGGGCTGAACCCTCAGGGTCCCCGGTTGAGCAGCCCAGCAGAACGAGAAAGAAGTGCTGCTAAAGATAGAGGAACTGGAGGTCAATATGTTGCAGTCTCTGCTCAGTCTCCAATTCACCTCTCACACATAACCCTTTCGTAACCATTTCGAATAAAATGTGAGAGGTTTATTTTTCTAAAGAAGCGTGTTTGTACGTCATTATTGTTGATTTTGTTTCCGTGTGTATATGTGTATGGTTGTATATGTATTACAGCTATACCACAAGTTTACTTCATATTGTTTTTAAATTTTTGCTTGACTGTATGATTAGTTTGGTTTCTTTGTTTAATAGCATATCAACCTTTGAAGGTTATTTAATGCCAAAGCCATTCTCCTAGAAGAACAGTAGTGGTACTATTCAACCCATACCTGGGAGGATAAGGGGATTCGTACCCTTCCCAAGGGTATTTGCCTGAAAGTGAACGTAATATCACAATTGGAATACAAACTAGCTTACTACGATTCCACAGTCCATCGCTTTAACCATTACACCACGAGGACACCCACACTTAACAGTATGAGAAGGGGTTTTAAAAAATAATATTAATTCAATACAAAATAATAGTTAACTTTAAAAATTAATTCTTTTTTCCTTTCTTTTTATTCTTTTCTCTTCCTTTTTTCCTTCTTTATTTCCCTTCCTGTTCTTTTCTCTTTTTTCCTTCCTATTCTTTTCTCTTTCTTTTCCCCTTCTTTGCTTTTTCTTTTTTCTCCTTCTTCCAGTAATATCTGATCTGCAATGAACCCGGTGATTGTTGTTGACAGATACATCCGGGCATAGGAAAAATCAACAAAACAATTCCAGAAACGAGTTGCATGGCCAGTGAAAGGTAAGCGTTGCGTGGCTGTAGGCCATGACCAATGAGAGGCAAGCATTGCATGAATGCAAGGTGTGGCCAGAGAAAGGCAAGCATTGCATGGGTGTGGGCCATGACCAATGAGAGGCAAGCATTGTGTGTGGTCATGTGGGAGTTATAAGACTACATAAGGTTGAGAAATACTCCACTGGCAATTCCAACTCTAGATGGACCCTCCATGTAAACTAACTCTCTCTCTCTCTCTCTCTCTCTCTCCCTGATCACTCTTTTACTCTACCCAAGTGTCACCATCAATGAATAAAGATATAAGACTATATTTTTATATATACATGTTCCTCATTGTTGTTAAGACCCAGCAATAGTATACTACATTCCTTTTTCTGCTTTTTCTTCCTCTTCCTTCTTTTCCTTTTTTCTTTCCTCTTCTTTTTCTTTTTTCCTTCATCTCCCCTCTTACCATAGTAAGTTAAGTTGGTGACCTTAGTTGAGGGTAACCCGAAGACCCCTTTTTCAATAGCTACTACACCAAGATGTAGGGCAGAGTGCTACTCCATTCCCTGGATTACTCCACTTTACCCTTGATCCTTACCTTATAATGCTGAGTGTTAAGCAATGCAGCATCAAGTACCATTTCTTGAGTCTTTGGTATGACTCAAACAGAGATTGAACCCCAGTCTTCCAGACCATTGGTGAACACTCCACTCATTAGGCAAAATATTTACCTGACAGAATTTCTAAATTCTGTATATTTCAGTTGATAACTCTCAAAATTGTCCTTTTATCTTAATTTTTTATTCTATCTATATTTATCCACCTAAACTGAATCTTTATCTTTTTTTTAAGCATGTACAGTAGATTTCTAACTAAAAATGTTCTAGCTAGAAACAAAAGTTTAGACCTTTTTTTTCCATTACTTTTTTCAACCGTCTAGAAAATCAAGATTTAGAAAAAAATCACGTTTCCATTGAGACTATTAGCAATATCTAATTATGGCACTAGAAATGCTAAACTCCCAATAATGTTTATTAACTTATAAATCCTTACAAAAACAGTTCTAGATTAAGTGTGTGTTTATTGCTTTTATAAAAGTCAGGTGTTCATCCAGAATATCTTGCCGAGGAAATGTCTGCAATAATGTACAAAAAAATATATAGAAATGTAATACTTACATTCACACTTTTGACATGAGTATGTTTCAGTCATTAACACTCTTTTTTGAGTGAATATTTAAAAACTCTGCCTTCAATTCATCAACCAGCTAAATTTCTTTGGTCTTTCTTCTCTCAACCACTAACAAGATAGCAACTTACAGTCAATTGCCAATATATCATTTTTGGGACTTACATATGAATGTTCTGTAAAAAAAATTTTTTTTAAATAAGGAAATGACTAAAACTTACCCTTATCTGGATGGCGAATGTAAATGTTATATTTCAAGAGAATTATTTTCTCAAAGGAGTATTTCAGACAAGTACCAATATTAATGAACCATTTATGTTGGTCGGATGGTTTTGTATTATATCAACATTTGAAATGCTAAATCCTGTTTATACATGTACATCAAAATTATATTATTCATAAAGAAATAGTTTGTAGATAACATTTTTAAAGAACCAGGCCTCATTTGTTTGCACACAGTCAAATGGTTTCAAGTATTGCTATATAAAACTAACAATTCAATTTAACATCAGTCATTTGTTTGCACACAGTTAAATGGTTTCAAGTATTGCGATATAAAACTAACAATTCAATTTAACATCAGTCATTTGTTTGCACACAGTTAAATGGTTTCAAGTATTGCGATATAAAACTAACAATTCAATTTAACATCAGTCATTTGTTTGCACACAGTTAAATGGTTATACATATATGAATTGTAAGTGAATAGTTTGTAGGTAATCTTATCTTTAAATAAGTAAGAGCTAATTTGTTTGCACACAAGAATAGCAATTATTTGCACACAGTTAAATGGTTTTAAGTATTGCTATCTAACACTGATAATTTTATCTTATATCAATCATTTCTTTGCCCATAGTTAAATGGTTTTAAGTATTGCCCATACTAATAGTTGTATTTACACACAGTTGAATAGTTTCAAGTATTCCTATCTAACATGAATAATTCTTTTCAGTATTAATTATTGGTTTGCACAAATGGTTTCAAGCATTACTATCTAGCACCAATAGTTTTATTTGCACACAGTTAAATGGATTCTAGCATTGCTATGTAACACTAACAATTCAATTTAAAATCCGTCATTAGTTTGTGCACAGTTAAATGATTAAATAGCTCTAATTGATCCATAGATGTGACCTTAATAGGTACTATCACAGAGGGTCAGAGTGGACCTGGGAGTAATGGTAATAAAGGGGTACTCCACATTCTCCAAAGTTCCAGGACTGAAGCCTCACCATCAGATAGTTTTATGTCATATCCTGGACACTTGTCAGTGGGGGGTTCTTACCTTTCAGCAGAGATGCAGTCAGTGTATTCTACAGCCCCAGCCAACTTGGCTTCCCATTTATGTAACATTAAGAATAAATCATTGATTTTACCTTTCGTAGTTCCAGCAGGGTACAATTCATTAAAAAGAAATCTATAATCTTAATATGGGAAGCAAAAGTGCCATTTAGGCTTTCCATGGAAACTAGCATAAAACCCCATCTATATGACGATTTTAACTTACCTGAAGCAAAAAGGTTGTACTGCTTTGCATGTTCTTTTGAGTAAGTGGCCACTTGCGAATTAATTTTTTATTTATTGTGGACTTTTTGTCCTCATCTTGGTAGTTTTTTTTATTGTTTCTTCTTCACTACGTTTCGGCCAAATTTCACCCCTGGCCTTCTTCAGGTGATTAACCGTGACCTCGGATAGGAATGCTGAGTCTTGTAACCGTATCCCCAGTAATTACTGCCTTCCATAGTTGTTGTCTATCACACCACGTTTTTGACCAAGTAAATCTCTGGCCGGCTTGGGTAGGAATTGAAACTGCTATCTTCTGACAATGCTCACCTGGAACCGTAGAAGATAGCAGTTTCAATTCCTACCCAAGCCAGCCAGAGGTTTACTTGGTCAAAAATGTGGTGCGATAGACAACAACTATAGAAGGCAGTAATTACTGGGTTACAAGACTCAGCATTCCTATCCGAGGTCATGGTTAATCACCTCAAGACAGTCAGAGGTGAAATTTGGCTGAAACGTAGTGAAGAAGAAACAAAAAAAAAACAAAAAAAACTACCAAGATGAGGACAAAAAGTCCGCAATAAATAAAAAATTAATTCTCAGATTAAGAAGCCTCATCTCAAGAGGATTCCCAATAAAGTGGCCACTTGTAATATGATTTGCATATATGTGCACATTTGAGTCCTTAATATCACAATCACTCATGAGTATGCCTAAGTTGTTGCATGCATAAGGACACCAGAAGGATAGATGGCAGTCTTGAATCAACAATGATTAGAAGTAAACTAGAATGAGAGTGACATTTGGTTGGAGCCCATAGAACTGACCTCTGTGAGAGAGAGAGAGAGAGAGAGAGAGAGTGAAGAAATGAACATTGTCAGTGAAAGAATCTGACTGTCATGAAGAAGGAAAACAAGTTTTGTCTGCTTTTATTAGTTAGAGAACATGAGAAACAAGTCTCACTGCATTGTTCTCTACAAAGTAACATGTCTTTTGGAATTGTTTGCTACAATTTGTAGAGTGAGTTTTTAGAAAGACAATAAAAATTTAGTAAAACCTTAGGATGAACTTAAAATCAAAATTATTGAACATCAAGGTTTACAGCGGGAGTAGCAGAATCAAACATGAACAGCCGAAATGTTGTAGTACGCAAAGACTAACTCCAGATATCTGAATAAATCTTACAATTACAACCAACTCCATTGTTTCTGAGTTGGGATTAGAGTGTAGTATTTGTTTATCTCCCCCAGGTATCCTGCCAATTTTGACTATGGTGTAGCAACTCCCCATCACACAAAAGGTGGAGGATCAAAATAGTCCAGAATTTTAGTGGCACTTGTTGCAAGAACTGAGCAATATTAATGGGAAAAAAAAGAACTGAGCAATATGAATGTAAAAATAAGAATTGAGCAATGTGAATATAAAAAACTGAGCAATATCAATAAAAAATAAAAAAAGAGCTGAGCAATATGCTTTTTAAATAAGAAGAACTGAGCACTACAAATGAAAAAGAACAACTGAGAAATATGAATAAAAAAATAAATACACCTCTTATATTTGCAATTTTATTTTTGGTTACAAAGTTTGAATGTTGTAGAGTTTGGTGATAAATGATACCTAATGATATCTGTTTTAATTGTATGATGGGTGATGTAATGCATCATTGTATACAGCAGGGTTTCTCAAATTTTTTTATTTGATTCACCTTTTGTAAACAAATTTAATTTCCATTCAGCCCCAAATAAATTAATTGAATATTAAATTACAAAACAAAACTAATTTGTTAAGTTTAATTGAATTTACACGAGAAAAAAATCAGCAAACAATAAGTGCACCTTTAATCCTGGAATTATTTTTTAATGGGAAGAATTGGTTTGATGGGCACTGATTTGGTTTGGTTTTATGGCATATCAACCATTGTAGGTTATTTAATGCCAAAGCCTCTTTATACATATATATTAAATATATGGTTTGTAAACACATTTTGTAGATACACATAGTTAAAGGATCAAACAGTTCTATTTCTAGAAAATCAATTTAGCATAAGTTAACAAAGTTAAATGTTTCCAATCATTGCTATGCATAAGTAACAATTCAATTAAACATCAGTCATTTGTTTACTCACTGTTAGATTATTAAACAGTTCTATTTCAAACAATTCAATTTAGCATAAATCATTTGTTTTCACAGTTTAAATGTCAATTAGTTCTTTTTGACCTGCAGATATCAGGGGCTACCACTTCAAGCCAGAGTGGACCTGAGAACGATGGCAATGAAGAAGTACTCCACATTCCTGAAAGCTCCAGTATTACAGGAGTCTCACCACCAGACCATTTTGCATCATATCTAGGACACTTGTTTGAGGGGGAGGGTTCTTACCCCTCGGCAGTAATGTAGTCAGTGTATTCTACAGCCCGAGCCAGGTGAGTATTGAGGGGGATCACAAGTATCAGGTTTGTGAGTTTGAGTTGCAAATCACTATGTTGTATGTTCTGTTTGCTTAGTAAATAATGCACATGGCTAAACCAGATTCCACCATATACAAATTAGAAAAAGCTAACAACAATATCAAAAAGATCCAGACCTTTTCAGTCAGAACCAGATCATTCATTCATTTAAATGACTTGTATGTTTTGAATGGGTTATATGCGAATGACACATCACAAGAGGCTATCACACCCTATCAAGCATTCTGCTAGGTGAACAATATCTCACAAGTCTACACAATTTTTTACTCCTGTTATAAAGGGATATATAAATGACAACTACTAAATTCACCCCTTGTGCCCCCACCCATGTTTTTATTCTGCCACCCAAAATATTTATTCCCCCTCCCCCCCAGAGATTTACATAGATCACTTTGACAAATACTGGTGTACAGAGTCTAGTAGAAAGGTTTGACCCTGAAACTAAATATCTGGTGAGGTGGCAACTGACAGCTGAGAGGTTAAAGGTTTTGAGTCAGGGTATGAAGGGAATAAGATAGTATTTTGATTAAAATCTGCAAGCTGGTTGGTTGATGGGTGATCATGTGATGAAAAAAACAGCAGTCTGATATTTAGTGACATTTGGGTTTTAGAAGAGTTGCAGTCAAACCACAGAAAACAGACAGCTGTGTTTTCAGGTTATCAACAATTAGAAGCCCTTCCATATAAAATGACAGCTTTATGAATGTGAGAATAAAAAAAATAAATTCATGTTTGTCAACTTTAGTCACCTAGATAGGAATGTCAGTCAAAAGATATTGATTGATCAGGTCAGTCAAAAGATATTGAATATTTAATGGCATTGATTATGTCAGTCAAACAATATTGATTATTTAAAGGCATATCAACCCATCTAGGGTTATTCAATACCCAGAGGTTAGGGAATTGGATTCATTGTATGTTTATATTTAAAATGGATTGGTCATGATCATAAATAATTTCTATCATACAAACAACTCATATATGTTGAATAAAGCCTAAATAAGGTTTCTTTGTTTCATATCTGTTATTCATTACAGTCCTATTGAATTTGATAAATTAGATCTATTTGACCCATAGATGATACCCTAACACAGTACTACCACTCCAGGTCAGAGTGGACCTGGGAATAATGTTAATGAAGGCATAACTTCAAATTTTCCTGATATCCAGAAATGGAGCTTTACCATTAGATGCACCCCATTTTTCGGTGGGGGGGGGATCTCTCTGCAGGGGATACAGTCTGTATATTCTATTTCCCACTAACCAGGCTGAAAAGCTTTTGAATCCTGTCGGCGAGCATTCACCAGTAAAACCCGCATGCAATATTACAAATGTTTCACTAGAAATAAAATAATAAAATCTTGCTATTTTTAGATTATAAGGAAGTTAACTTTTCATTGAAAAATTAAAAAGGGGTGTACTTATTTATAGGCAGATTCAACAGAAGAATCATCATTCAGTTCTAAATTAGACTGGAAACTGCTTTATTCTCTAAGGTCATTCTAAGTCTAGTAGGACCATTCCATGACAAAATGTTTTGATTATCCAAAATGAAATTGCTGTCAAAATTTGACCCTAAACTAACGACACATTTTGAATTTCTAGTCATCCTACTTTTATATGATATGAAGTCGTGTAATAGTTACAGTGAACAGAGATCAAATCCTAAACAAAGCTGTTTGCATTTACAGTTTAATGGCTATCACTGAAAGTTATGAACATGGTTCAATTCTTGGATGAAGCTGTTTACATTTCACTTTAGGAAAAATATGAATCCAACTATTATCCCTCTAGCTATGGGTAAATAGTAGGGCAGACTGAGCTCTTTAGCCTTGGTTAGGCAACCAGCTTAGGAGAAGGAAAACTGAATTTAAAAATAAATAAATAATAGACCTTGTGTTGAATTCTGCCTGGAGCAAAAGACTTGATTAAATACATAATTTTGATAAGAGTTTTATTTAATAATAATTTTAAATAATAATAATGATAGTTCAATATAGTAGTAATTGTATATAATAATAATAATAGTTCTATATGATAATAATGATTTTTACATAATACTTCTATATAAAAATAATGGTTCTATATAATAATAGTTTTATATATTAGTTCCATATAAAAATAATAAGGATTATAATAATAATAATACCAATTGTAATTGGTACACTTGGAATAGTACCTAAAGTCTGAGTAAATAGGCAAGAAGAGTTGGAAATTGGAGGACAAGCAGAGCTTATCCAAACTACAACATTGTTAAGATTGGCCAGAATACTGAGAAAAGTCCTGGAGACCATCAGCTAATGCTGGTGTGAAAAACTCACAAATAATAATAATGATTTTATACGATAATAATAATAGTTCTATATAATAACAATGATAAATTCATAAAGTCAGAGTTCTATGTAATAATAATAATTTCATATAACAATAGTTCTACACTATCATAATAATAGTTCCATATAATAATAATAATAATAGTAAAGTTGGCAACTTAAGTCGAGGGTGACCCAAAGGCTCCCTTTTCAATAGCTACCACACCGAGTTGTAGGTAAGAGCGCTACTACACTCCCTGGAGTGCTCTATTTTACCCTTGATCCTTAACTTATAATGCTGAGTGTTAAGCAAGGCGGCATCAAGTACCATTTTTGGAGTCTTTGGTATGACTCAACCTGGGATTGAACCCCGGTCTCCTGGACCATTGACAAACACTCTACTCATTAGGCCAATAATAGTTTGATATTATTATTCAATAATAGTTTTATATTATTATTCAGCTGATGACAGGGTAAAGCTGAAAGAAAGCGAAAAGACAAATAAGTACCTAAACCTTGCTAGTGGACTGAAAAAACTATGGAACATGAAGGTAATGGTGATACTAATTGTAACTGGTGTTCTTGGTACTGTCAGCAAAGGTTTGGTACAGGAACTGGAGGACTTGGAAATAAGAGGACAAATGGAGACTATCTAAGCTACAACTTTCTTGAGATCAGCCAGAATACTGAGAAGAGTCTTAGAGACTTGAGGAGACGTGCTGTCATTCAGGCCCCAGTGGAAAACCATCAGCTAATGCTGATGTGAAAAACTTTCAAGGAGTAAATAATGAAAATAATCCTGTTGCGCTTTAAAATTATTGATATTAACTTTTAATAGGAACAAACAAAAAATCTGAAAAAAAATTGCACTCATTTCACACGAATGCTCGTGGGAAAGGCATAAAACCATTCATCCCTTAACTATGGCCAAACAGTTGAACACTTGGAATACCTTACATTTTGGATGGCGATTGATGTTCCAGAAGTTAATGGCATTTTAGAATACCTAAATCATAATTCATTTTGTATCCTAGCTCTGTAAAATCTATCTAACAATAATGTGCTTCATAAATCATTTTAAAAATGGAGATAAAAATCTTAGTTTCAAATGTCATGTGGCAGTGCTACCATAGCTGAGAATGAACGAGTCCATTAAAATATATAGTTTGACTGAGTTGCGTCCCTTAGATTAGTTTCTAGAAAGCTGCATAAAAATAACTAACTGAAAAACGTTTACTTTTTGTGTGAAGGGAAAAAATCAAATTAATGTGTACTTAAATAACTCATGGACCTACTGAGTTTTTGTTTTAGCATCAGTTGTTAATGATATTAATGCTTATATTTAGAAAGGATTATAATTGCCCGAGAGACTGGGGTTCAATCCCAAGTTGAGTCATAGCAAAAACTCAAAAAAATGGTACTTGATATCTCTTTGCTTATTCCAAAGAAAGGAGTTGTGTCCTCCCTACATCTCAGTGTAGGAGGATTGAAAAGGGAGCCTTTGGGTTGCCCTGGACTACGGTCGGTAATTTTACTTTTAACTTATTTTGATGATTAAAAAGTGTTATTCAATTGCAAATTGGACAGGAAATTATTTTATTCTTTACTATCATTCTAAGTTTATTGCAGTTTTTGCTAGGTTTCAGTAATATACATATATGTACCATATTTGATGGCATATAAAATGTACTTAAAATGGCTAAAAAAAAATTTTTAAATAAAAATTCATTTTTATCTTATATGTAAAATTGAGATCTCTCATAAGTTTATTTTATCCCAGATCCTCACTAATGTCAGCTACAATTTTATTTCAGATTGACACTTTTAACTAGTCTAACTCAAAGACAATATTGTTTACTCAAAAGAAATTATCATTATTATCACTATTACTACTCATACTGCCCCATTAGCCTTGTGGGTAGAGTGTTCGCCCTCCCCTACACCTCAGTGTTGTAGCTAATGAAAAGGAAGCCTTTGTGTCATCCTCAACTATAGTCGCTAACTTCACTTTTTTTACTATAACTCCTAATTCGACAACTACTATTACTATGTCTGGGGGATTATGGGTAATATGCTGCACTGCAATATGGTTTGGTTTGGTTTGGTTTCTTTGTTTAATGGCATATCAACCTTTGTCGGTTATTTGATGCCAAAGCTATTCTCCTTGAAGAACAGTAGGTGTACTATTTAACACATAGTTGGGAGGATAAGGAGGTTCATACCTTTCCCAAGGGTATTTGCCCGAAAGTGAATGTAATAGCACAAGCAATATTGTAGTAAGTGAGTTAAAACTCCAGTTATACTAATATGTTCACTCTCAAACTGATACCTTTGGAAAAGGCATGAACTCACTTATCCCCCAACTATGAAGTAAATAGTAGTACTACTGTTCTTCTGCAAGGATGGTTTTGATATTAAATAACCCATGAAAGTTGATATGCCATTAAACAAAGACACCATATTCCTACAATTATTATTATCACTATTTTCACTCTATGCCAATTTTTCACACCAATTCTAACTGTTAGTTTTTCACTGAAATTGAAATAACAGCAAGTCTCCTCAGATCTCCAGGACTCTTCTAAGTAATCGAGCTAACTTTTACAGTGTTTTGGTCTGGATGGTCTGATTATTCCTCTGATCTCCAGTTTTCCCAGTCTCTTTTTCTAGACCTTTGGAGATTGTTCCAAATGCTCCAACTACAATTGATATCACGGTCATGTTTCACAGTTTTTTCAACTCTCTGGCAAGATCCAGGTATTTGTCTATGTTTTCACCTTCTTTTAATTTTAATCTACGATCTGATGAAATGGCAAAATCCACTTGATGACAAATTCTTTTTCTTCATGTTAACTCTAGGTCTGGTCTTCTTGCATGGATTGGATGATTCGTTTATATCCCAAAATTCCAAAGAATATCATTATCATTATTACTGTCTTTGGCAACCGCTGAATTTGATGTCAAGTCAAATTCACTTAATAGAATTTATAATATAATCGAATATTAAAAAAAAAATTTTTTTTTTTTAAAGTCCTCTATAATTAACATTTGATAGTTATATTCCAGTTATTTCCCTTGAAAAATTATGATTTAGGTAAGGATGAAGACAAACCTTAATTTACTATTGGATCAGAGATAGTTTTATCGAATAATGTTGGAGCATTTTAACAATTTTCTACGGACAAAAATTCCACAATAAATTACCCTTTTTATTATTGTTATAATTACTATTTTTTAAGTTTGTTCGTTGGGTTTTAGGGTGCATGAACTCTTGTAGATTATTTAAAGCCAAATCCTGTTCCTGTTGATGCATATCTATATGTTAAATATATATGACTTGTAAAAGAATGGTTTGTAAGTAACACTATTTTGAAATGAGCCAGAGCACATTTGTTTGCACATAGTTAAATGGTCTCAAGTATTGTTATCCAAAATTGATAATTCTATCTAATATTAATCATATTAATTTAAGAATAATAATATAAATCTCTAAGGTACTATTGCTATTTAATATTTGTAATTCTATTCATCAACTATCTCAATCTAATTTAATACTAATCCTTTGTCTGTACACAGTTAAAATTGTCTAAATATCATTAAGGGTTTTTGGACTATTGTCTTCATCTTTATTGTTATTTCCACAATGTTTCGGCCAATATGTCCTCCGGCCTTCTTCAGGTGTTTGTCGAACTCAGGAACCTTCATGGGGGTCGCCTGTTCTGATTTCATTAGCCATAACCGGGTACAAGTGTTAAGTATTTCTGTATTTTTACTCACCTATAGTGAGGATTGAACCAGCAACCTCCATATGATTGTCTCCTTAGAAGTTTAGGGAACTATAACCATTACGCCATGTGTCCTACTGGACAATTCAGAGTGAATTCTTGGGACACTTAAAATTGCTTGCTTCATTGTGTTTTATGGTATATCAATCCTTATAGCTTATTTAATGTCAAACCCTATATATTAAATATATATGATTTATAAATGAATAGTTGGTAGGTAAAATTATTTTTATATGAGCAAGAACTCATTTGTTTGCACACAGTTAAATGTTTTCAAGTACTGCGACTTAACATTAGTAATTCTATTTAATATTGATTATTTGTTTGCACACAGTTAAATGGCTTAAAGTATTATAATTTAACATTAGTAATTCTATTTATCAACTATTTCTATCTAATTTAATACTAATCATTTGTTCACACACAGTTAAGGTTGGTTGGTTGGTTAGTTGTGTTTTATGGCATATCAACCCTTGTTGGTTATTCAATGCTAAATCCTGTTTGTACATATATATATATTATTTGTCAATAAATAGTTTGTTGGAGTGTCCTTGTGATGTAATGGTTAAAGCGATGGACTGTGAAATCATATTACACAAGTTCAAACTCCAGTTGCGCTATAACGTTCACTTTCAGACAAATACCCTTGAGAAAGGTATGAACCCCCTTATCCTCCCAGCTATGGGTTAAATAGTACCACTGCTGTTCTTCTAGAAGTGTGGCTTTGGCATTAAATAACCCGAAAAGGTTGATATACCATTAAACAACCAAACCAAACCTGAATAGTTTGTAGGTAACAATTTTTTAAACAAGACAGAGCTTAACTGTTTTTGCACAGTTAAACGGTTTCGACATTAGGAATTCTATTTATCAAGTATTACTATCTAATTGGATATTGATAATTTGCTTACACACAGTTAAATGGTTTTACATATTGTACACCGGACATTGGCATAAAAGTTAGAGTGTTCGCCAATGGCCCAAGAGACCTGAGTTCAATCCCAGGTCGAGTCATACCAAAGACTTTAAAAATGGTACTTGATGCCTCCTTGCTTAACACTCAGCATTATAAGGTATGGATCAAAGGTAAAGTGGAGTAATCCAGGGAAAGGAGTAGCTCCCTTCCCTACACCTTGGTGTAGTAGCTATCAAAAAGGGAGCCTTCGGGTCACCCTCGACAATGGTCGCCATCTTTACTTTACATATTGTAATTCAACACTAATAATTCTATTCAATATTACTCATTCATCTGCACACAGTTAATTGTGAGCAATTGTGAGTTAATTGTGATTCCAAGTATTGCTATGTAATAGTAATATTTCAATTTAACATTAATCATTTGTTTACACACAGTAAAGTGGTTACAAGTATTGCTATTTAACACTATTCTATTGAACACTATTCCTTTATTTGCACACAGTTAAATGGTTCCAAGTGTAATAAATGATTAAATAGTTCTATTTGACCCATAGATGGGACCCTAACGAGTACTACCACCTTGGATCAGAGTGGATACGGGAGTAATGGCAATGAAAAGAGTACCCAACATTCACAAAAGTTCTAGGACTGGAGCCTCACCATTAGGTAAGTAAGTAAAGTTGGCGACCATAGTCGAGGGTAACCCGAAGGATCCCTTTTCGATAGCTACTACACCAATGTGTAGGGGAGGGCGCTACTCCTTCCCTGGATTGCTCTACTTTACCCTTGATCCGTACCTTATAATGCTGAGTGTTAAGCAAGGAGGCATCAAGTACCATTTTTTGAGTCTTTGGTATGACTCGACCTGGGATTGAACCCAGGTCTCCCGGGCCATTGGCGAACACTCTAAGTGTTATTTTCAGGATACTATGATTACTATTGTTTACACATCATTAAATGTTCTTCTCTCATTTCCTTAAGGTTGATATTCCATAAAATTTAACCAACCAACCAACCCATTTCCTTACTGTGTTTTGGCTAATGTTCAACTGCTTTTTATAAATCTTTTTCTAAAATATGTCCTGTTGAAATGAGGGATACCAGTGAGAATCAACACAGTACTTAAGGAAAGTTTTAGTAATCTACAGAGTCTGTTTAGCCTATCATAAAAAGGCCATATGTTTGTAGTAGGTACAGATTTAGAGTTTTTTAAAACAGATTCTAATTAGAAAACAAAAAAGATCTTACCATCACTAAATGGTTCTTGATTGCTGCATTCATTTTTATCTTCTACCAATGGCTTGGTCTCCTCTTTAGCTGCTTCACTGCTATCTTCCGGCTGCATCTTTAAATATTTAAAAAAAGTGATACATTTGTTAGCATAAAAAAAATTTACAAACAAGGAATTTTTAAAAAAAAAAAGTCTCAGTGAAGATAACAAACAATTTAAGCTAATTCAGCCTTTTTATGAGCTTCTGTTTTTATCTTGTCTTTTACTAAGAATCATGGAGCACCCAATGAGAATCAAACTCACAAGCATTGGTTCGCTAGTCTAGCTAGGTAGGGAGGACCCTGGGACAAAAAACTAAACCTAGCTTAGATTTTAGCACAAGTCCACAAGTATAGTGCATCCAGTGAGAATCAAACTCACTACTCATTGTCAGCGAGACTAGCTGGCTAACCAGTACACCATAATGATATGTCTACTTTTTATTTGTCTGTGTGTGTTGTCTTAGAAGCTCAATTGTCACAGTATGATCTCTCAGTTTCTTAATTGTCCGAGTACATGTATGTGTGTGTGTGTGTGTGTGTCTTTTTGCCACATATATATTATCCATTACATTTATTGACTGATTTTCCTACTGAACACATCTTTAGGGAAAAGAATATTTCCAGATTAGAAATTATCTTTAAACATAATTGTTTTTGAATGGTTAAGTCATTAAGAAAAAATTTATTTTTGAATCATTCTTTACTTATTGTTATTTAAAAAGCTTCTCTTAGTCTGTAAGACAAACCTTAGATTTCTTTACAATACCTCTTCTTACAAAGTGGTCACCCACTTAAGTACTGAACAGGTTCATGCAAATGTTGTCCCAGAATAGTTATTACATTCAGTGCATGAAATTTATTTACAAATGTCACAACTATTACGGAATAGATAAGTGACTAAATCAAACTACATCTGTCCCATAATAGTTGGTACATTTAATCTATGAAATTTATATGCAAATGTCACAACTATTATGAAAAGGGAAGGAAAATAAATCAAACTACCCTTGTCCCATAATAGTTGGTACATTTAGTCAATGAAATTTGAAAAAGAATACTTATTTATATATGAATGTATATGTATAAATTATTATGGTACAAAAATGAGAATAAATCAAACTACTTCTGTCCCATTATAGT
The DNA here is from genome assembly GCA_963585895.1 of Sepioteuthis lessoniana. Classification (NCBI taxonomy): domain Eukaryota; kingdom Metazoa; phylum Mollusca; class Cephalopoda; order Myopsida; family Loliginidae; genus Sepioteuthis; species Sepioteuthis lessoniana. The sequence continues at coordinate 12,075,412 of OY757926.1, forward strand.
CTATATATTTAGCGAATGAACTTTATACGCAAATGTACCAACTATTATGGGACAAAGGTAGTTTGATTTATTCTCCTTCCCTTTTCATAATAGTTGTGACATTTACATATAAATTTCATAGATTGAATGTACCAACTATTATGGGACAGAGGTAGTATTTTTTAAGTGACTGAAATATAATAAAATGTCCTTCAATGGTACTAATTTCTAATAAAAAAAATCCTAGTGCAAAATCTATCATGCATGAAGAAGGTATATGTGTTCTTGGTAAACTAAATTGAGTGAAAAAGTAAATATAGTAACTGCTTTTAAAATACATGCACGGTTGATTCAATGAATTATAATTTACTAATTATTGTTTACAGTAAATAAAATTGAACTTACATAGACAGATACACATACATTCAGAAAATTCTAATTCAAAGTCCTGATAATATAACATTTGCTAAAATGTTTCCCACTAACAAACATTTCAAGTTGACTATGCACGTATCGGCCAAGACAGAAACAATATGAACAGTATAACAATAATTGTCATAGGAAATGACTTAGCAAGTCAAATTCTGGACCATTTACAGTTTCACTTTGTATACGGATGCCCTTCGAAAAGGCATGAACCTAATCATTTCTGATCCTATTTAATATGACGATAGATATGACGCAAATCATTCATCCAACTCTGTATATAAGAGTAACTCCAAAAGTAATGCCTCCTATTTCATAATGTTGGTCAACAATATTAGCAGTGGATGTTGGGGGTATTAGCAATAGAAGATGAACCTTACTATCAACAACTCATGGTTTGTTTGTTTTTTTTTGGCAGGATGGACTTTGTTATATATAAATGCATACAAAGCAAGGATATATCATTAAATTTTTTTCATTCAGAAAAAAAACTGCACACACTGACATTCATTGATAATTTTATAGAAACTAAACAATGGATTTGAACACAGTTGGGCTTTGGTTAATGAGCTTTTAAGTGAAATCCTGATTACAAGTAAAAATAACAAAGAATACTTACTCTAGATTAACACTAGCACCTGGTTATGGTCAACAAGAATTAGAACAATCTACGACTGTGGATTAAATAAAGGGTTTGGTTTAAAGTTCTGTGTGGGCTCCGGAGTTCAACAAGAAACATCTGAAGAAGTCCGAAATATTGGGAATATAACAATGAAGATGAAGACAATAGTCTGAATACTCTAAATGGTAAAAGTTACTAATTCGGTTTCTAGGTAGTTCTTCAAGCTGGACATATAGAATAATTACATAGTACAACAGCGTAGTTAGCTCTTAACTGGACAAAATTCAAACAAGTTTAAATTATTAAATCTTTTGAGTAACTGAGAATTTTCATAAAACAATATTAACTTCATACAATAACAAAAAATAATTTAAAAAATATATGAGTATGAAAAATAAATGATAATAGATTATTGTTATAATAATGATAAATAATTGTATATAAAAAAATGATATAAAGAATATACTAATATAAAAATGATATAAAAGAAATATTAATATGAAAAATATAATTTGTAAATCTCTTTTCAGTCACATGAATTCATCTTTTATAATATCAAAGACAGTTTATAACTATTCAGTATAAATTGTAAAATAGACATTGTTAAGTAAAATAAAACACTGCAAATAGTAGCATATAAGTCAATCTAACATATAAGTTTAGCTTAAAAATCTGGGTTAGATCAACAACTGCTATATAGTTTGACCACTAAAGTATACAATAGGCTACTATTAAGCCAAAAAATATCCAGTAGGCTTCAATGAGGATTGGCTTTGATAGCTTGTAGCAAAATCATATCAGTTTATTGGAGTTAAACTTAATAAATGTGTATAAATAAATACTTTTGAAATTACTGTGCAGAATCTTAGAATCAAACTTTTAATCATCAATAATTTTCAAATAACCTTTATTTTAAACGTAGTGCCATATAAGTACAATAATAATATCAACATATGTATATTCGATAAATTACTAATATATATTATTGAACTGCCATTACTCCAGTGGTATATGGAGTTCATAATTTTTGTCTGAAATCAAAATTATATTTACCATTTATGAAACATGCACATCTTACACATTAGAGCTTATATTAATATGAATTCACAGTCTATTGTGCTATCATAAAATCGTACCGATAAACTATATACCATAGTTATCTGACTGACCGCCTGGGTGCTGTGACATTCAAGCTAGTGTTTATAGTCAATGCTGTTATGCATGCAAATTATCTCCCCTGATACTATTGAGAAGAGAAGACATCATTCAATGACCGGAAGTAAACACACGGCCATATTGGTTTATGTGAGAGTGTAAGAAGAAGGGTGTAATGAAGGCGTCTCCGTATGCAGTGTTAAAGTCCGAGTTCTTTGTTTTTAACAAATGCATCAGCTGTTTGAAACAGCATATGATATAGGGCTAATATAATGATTAATTTCTATTACTGTTTTGTGATCTTATATTAATCTGTGGGTTAATTTGTTAAATATGTTTACCAACACGAGTTTACGTAGGAAATGTTTGTAGCAGTTTGTAGGAGTTATGGTAGGTGGTGTACATCAATAGTTCGGGGTAGAGTTCCACTATTTGACCATTTGGTTGTTAGGATGTAATCCATGCTGTAGAAATCAACCCCTCATTTTGTAGGGATCTTTTCAGGTTTAAAAAGTTGACTTGTGCAATTTACAATAAGTATTTTTGACATTTGTCATTCATTCTTAGCATATCTATCTGATTATATATATTTGATTAAGGAATTGTTTTACTGTTATTTCCAATCTTCAAAAGAAAAACTCTTGAATTAATTTATCTAAGATCATTATTTACATTTGATTAAACATCACTAATTAGGAGTAAATCTTCAAGCTTGAGATGAAAATAATTATATACCACTATTGCCATATCATTATTTTACAATTAACAATCTGGACCAAAAAATCAAAATGTTTAAATTGATAAATCTCCTGAGTGTCACACACTTTAAAAACTGAAATTTTTCAACTTCATAGATTATATAAAAATAATAACTGTTAATTTTTTCAAATTTTTCATAGAACTTCACAAAATAAAATAAAAAAAACAATTTGTAAATCACTTTTTTGTTATGTGGGTTTGTCTTTTATAGTTAAAAATTACCATTTATAATTATTCCGTGTACAGTTTTAATTAACAACAAAAATTATGAAATAACCGGCTTTGATCCAAGTGTCGATTTCTGTAGATGGGTACTTCAGCTAGTATTTTCAAATACTGGTGAAGACTACAACTACTTCTACTACAGGTACAGCTACATACTAACAAACATGGCCAAACTGCAGTGCATCTAGGCATGGCCAACAGCAATGCAGGTGTGAAAGTGAGGATAGAGGTGCAGATTGTGGTAGTAAAAGATCTCAAAAGAGGCAACCATACCGCACACATGATAAATATCCTTTTAGTCGCTAACCAGCCGACAAAGCCATCGAGCAGGTTACTGGAAAAAATAAATGAGCACACAAAACTGTATATAAGAAGTCTGAAGAAAATAACAAGAATGAGACAAGAGGTTTGCAGAGTTCACTGATAAAAAAAAAAAAAAATTTCATAAAAGTGTTATGGAAATGATAAAAAATTTTCTGAACCAGCCAGTGAAGTAGCAAACACTAAGCAGAGGGAATGTTCACTGTGAGAATTAGTAGTGCTATAAAAAAGAAAATATGTGCACATGTCTGTGTGTGTGTGTGAGTATGTGTGGGATTAGATATATGTGTGTGTGTGTGTGTGTTTTTATATATGTGTATGTGATTATATATATATATGTGTCGCCACTATATAAACCAAAAATGACACCACCAAAATCATTAAAGACGATCTGATGACAGCAAGAAGGTAGAAACACATGTAAGAGCAAAATAATTAAAAATAAATCTCTTTGTGGACCTATTCATTTTAAAATTATATATATATATATATATATATATATATATATATATATATATATATATACACACACACACACACACACACACATTATATATGATGGCTGTCCTCTCGGTTTCGAGCGTGACCACCTCCTTTGTCTCATGTCCTCTCCCCCTCCCATACTCCCCCCTTAAATTCTATGTGTTCATAGGTGACATATATACATATATATATATATATATATATACACACACACACACACACATTATATATAGATATGAGAAAAGGAGACAATGTGAAACATTAAATTGACATGTTTTGTTATAAGAATAACTTCATCAGAAATAAAATTTTATTTCATAAAAACAAAGTTTTACTTTTTCATATACAATTGGGTAATATTTTGAGATTGTGACCATTTTAACACTTTACATTTTAAATTGGTTCTGCTTCATAAGAGCATTAAGCATTTTTTAATATACTTTGACCAATCACTAACCCAAAATATTTATATTAACAATATCAAAAGACTGCAATCAAGTGTTTGCACAAAGCTGATAAATATAAGTTTTCTATACATGTCATAAATTTGTCAATAGCAGTCTAAACTTTACCTATGTGTATGCTGACATCATGATCAGTAGATGAGATACAGCTACCAAGGTATATGAACAGTTCAACTAGTTTCAGGATACAAAAGTTTATTGCTATCATGCTTTTCTCGGTCGTTGCCGAAAAGTGAGAGATAAAATGAAGGAATTACTTCAAACCATTAGATATACAGATAGAATAAGGAGAGAGAGATTGGTCCTTTCTCTGCTGATTGGTCGCCAGTGCACATGTGCCATTGCCTATGGCTGACCTCAACCAGGGCCTCTTTTACATCAGTCCCAACTGATAAGCTTCCAACTGACTGGCTATATCTTTGAAATCCTCTTATATATTTTCTTTAAATTATTCCCTTACTAATCTTTTAATAACACATTATTACTAAAACTTTTTAGGGACATGTCATTGCTAAATATCAGCTTATATCTATCTAAATGTTTATCTTTGTATATTTTGCTGACTCAAAAACAAACTGTTGATTCTTATTTTGACAGGAGTTGACAGCTGTATGCAAACAAAGTCAATTCAAAGTTCAACCAGAAAACAATTGATTACTAAAATGATTAACAAAAATCCCTAATAATTTTACACTAATTTCAGAGGATTGCTATTTGATGAGGAGGAGATGATGCCATCTTGATTAAAACACAGGTTTAGAATAGTTCAATAAAGAAAAATTCTGTTCAACTTAAGTTTTATAAACATTTTGAAAATATGTCTATTGACTGGTTGATTTTTATGGCATGTCAACTTGTCAAGAGTTATTTTATACCAAGAGGTTAGGGAATAGCATTCATTGTACATGTATATTTACATTTTTTGCATAGTTGTTTAAGTCTTGTTTTTTTTTTTTTTTTGAGCGGGGGTTTGCACACAATTATGTGATAAAATATTGCTACCAAATTTTGACTGAAGCTTACTCTCACCTTGATGGGGAATGTAAGGATTACATTTTTATTTAACTTTTTAAACAGATCTATTTTGACCCAAAAATGTGACTAAAGAAATATGGTTGATGGGTGAATAGGTTAATTGAAGGAATTAGTTTTGAAATCTAATTGTTTAGAATTTTTTAAAAAATTTTCATTTAATCAAATAACTGTAACTTATTGTTTAGAATTTAAAAACAATTTTTCTTTAATTTAATCAAATGACTGAAACTTATTGTTTAGAATTAAAGACATTTTTTTAATTTAATCAAATGACTGAAACTTATTCTTATATGATGAATATAAGGATCACATTTCTAAATAATTTTTTTGTACATTACCACAGAAAGAGAAGATTTCCTTTATTGAACTATTCTATACAAGAACCAATAATCCATCAGTTTAACTAAAATACAATTGCATTATTATTATGTATACAAATTAGGAAGCATAAAATTATACCCGCGCACACACACAAAAGAAAATTACACATGCAAAAATTATGTTACAGCAGTCTCACATTAAAAACAGAAATAGATACAGTCAAACATCAACTTCTACAAATTTGATTATTCCCAGTTTTGTCAGCAAATTTTTTTCTTCTTTTTTTAGTTTTGCAGTCTACTGCAGAAAAGCATCAAAAGCAACACGCATAGACTAAAAGCTGAAATGTCATGAATAGAAAGAAAATGGATGAAGGAAATAGTCCAATTAAAAGAAAAAATATGAATAAAAGAAACAGTCCAATAAAATATACACAAGAGTGTATGGTTAACTTGCATAAATTTCTCTTTACTCATGTAAAGATTTTCTGAAAAATTGAGGACACATATATATATATATATATATATTGAGAAAGCACATATATATATATATATTGAGAAAGCATCTATATATATATATATATATATATATATTGACAAAGCATATATACATATATATATTGAGAAAGCATATATATATATATATATATATATATTGAGAAAGCATATATATACATATATTGACAAAGCATATATATATATATATATATATATATATATATATTGACAAAGCATATATATATATATATATATATATATATTGACAAAGCATATATATATATATATATATATATTGACAAAGCATATATATATATATATATATATATATATATTGACAAAGCATACATATATATATATATATATTGACAAAGCATATATATATATATATATATATTGACAAAGCATATATATATATATATATATATATTGACAAAGCATATATATATATATATATATATATTGACAAAGCATATATATATATATATATATATTGACAAAGCATATATATATATATATATATTGACAAAGCATATATATATATATTGACAAAGCATATATATATATATATATATATATATATATATATATATATATATTGACAAAGCATATATATATATATATATATATATATATATATTGACAAAGCATATATATATATATATATATATATATATATATATATATATTGACAAAGCATATATATATATATATATATATATATATATATATATTGACAAAGCATATATATATATATATATATATATATTGACAAAGCATATATATATATATATTGACAAAGCATATATATATATATATATATATATATATATATTGACAAAGCATATATATATATATATATATATATATTGACAAAGCATATATATATATATATATATATATATATATATATTGACAAAGCATATATATATATATATATATATATATATTGACAAAGCATATATATAAGTGATAACATAAATAGGACTATTACTTTTATTTTGTTTCCTTTTTGATTGTTCTCAACTAGTTTTGATTTTAGGTCATCATCAGGAGAAAAATGTTTAGTGGATAAAGCAAAAGCTTTTTCTAGAAAGTTTTTAAAGATTTAACAAACATTTTTAAAAGAACTGAAATTCTATACGAAAACTGATGTAAAATGTTGATGTAGCATATCCATTCGTCTGAACAATATTGTCTGATCAAAGTGTCTTTGGTTGTTCTTTTATATATTTGTCTTTCTGAGGTGAGGGCATCTTCTTTAATGCATTTGATATATGTGTGTGTGTGTGTGTGTGTGTGTGTGTGGTAAAGCAGCAGTCCTTCATTTAAGAGTGTTTGATTAAATAATAAAGTCACATTTTATCAATATAATTTTATTAGGATCCCTTCAAGTTTCCTGACAAGTGTTTTGGTTTTAAGTTGGAGTTGGTATAAAAAAAAACAATCTTTACACATGCAAACAACCCCTGATGATGGCCTATGAAAGGTCCAAAAGCACTCAGGACAATTTTGGTAAATTCATCTATCAACTCTAACATAAAGCTAAAACACTTGTCAGGAAATTTGAAAGGATCCTAATAAAATCATATCTCTCTCTCTATATATATATATATTATATATATATATATATAGTATTATTCAGTCCAGTTAAACCAGAGTTGGGAGTAATTCCTTCAGGACAAGAAAATCATTCAAGAGCTGAACATTTAAATTTTCCTGGTAGAGAGCTCAATGTAATTAATTTTACAGAACAATAATTTCTTTAAAGTAAAAACCAAAGACCGGTTATTTTAGGATTATAATTAAACACAAAACGCAAAACAGGATGGAAATAAATTTATAATCCTGAAATAACCGGTCTTTGGTTTTTTCTTTAAAGAAAATATATATTACTGCCCATTGGCCTTGTGGGTAGAATGTTCGCCAATGGCCCAGGCGACCAAGGTTAAATCCCAGGTCAAGACAGACCAAAAAACTGGTACTTGATGCCACCTTGCTTAACACTCAGGATTATAAGATATGGATCAAAGGTAAAGTGAAGTAATCCATGGAAAGGAGTAGCAACCTCCTCTACAACTCAGTGTAGTAGCTAATGAAAAAGGAGCCTTCAGGTTGACCTTGACTACAGTCACCAAGTTTACTAGATATATTAGTGAATTAGATAAATCATTTTAAGAATGTTTTTTCGTAAGTAGAGAAAAGTGCTCAAATACTGGCCAACAGAGCAGGATAAAACTTAAATGAATATTTACTCACCTCTTCACGACTGTCTATCAAAAACAGTTTCATATATTTTTACAAAAAAAATACAAACATTAGATCAGATATGATTATATAATTTTTGATATACTGAACTGGTAGTTATGTGACTGTCATGATAAGGTGATTCATTTTAGGATATATATATATATATATATATATATATATATATATATATATATATATATTACTCAGAAATACAAATAGGATATGATTCATAGAATTTAGTTTACCATGTGACTGCCACGGCTTTTAACTGAATTGTATGAGTAAACGAAAACATGCCAAGTAGATAAAATTCAGGAATATTAATTTGTAATACAAGAAAACAAGTTGTCATCGCTACCCCCACATTTCTTACCACTATTCGCTTTTGTACCTTGACATGTCCATTTTCTTTTGGTTAAATGAAGGATATGGATAAAAAATATTATCTGAAATAGTGCGACCCCAGGGTTTAATGGAGTTTTTTGCAAAACAACAATCATCAGGCAGTTAAGATGATTGTTGTTTTGCAAAAAACTCCATTAAACCCAGGGGTTGCAGTCTAAATTCCATGAATTAATTATATATATATATATATATATATATATATAAAAGTAAAGTTGACGACCATAGTCGAGAGTGACCCAAAGTTCCCCTTTCAATAGGTACAACACAGTGGTGTAGGGGAGGGTGCTACTCCATTCTTGGGATTGCTTCACTTTACCCTTGATTCTTACTTTATTATGCTGAGTGCTAAGCAAGGTGGAATCAAGTACCATTTTTTGAGTCTTTGGTATGACTTTCATATATATGAAAAAGTATAAATATAAAAAAAACAGTCTTCAGGATGATTTTATTAATAGCTTGATTTATTTGCTAATGTTAAATGTTTCAGTTTTTTAAAGATGAAGCCAATGAACCTTGACCAAGGCATTTAAGTTGTTAAATGAAATGAAAAAAAAAATGAACAAATTTTAAACATCCTATTTCCATTGGTGGTGTTCTGTTTCAAATCTGTGTGATGTAATTAGTATTTGAAAATTTATTTTAAAAACATAATGTATTTCCTTAAAAAAAGATAAATGAATAAATAAATAAAAATATTTCATATATAAAAGATTTTTTTTTAAATCAATTAATTTATCAATGTTCACTATTATTTTCATTTGTTCTTATCAACCTATTTTAAACATTCTATAAAACATCTATCTCTATCAATGTCAGTCTTCTTTCTAACTCTCTCAGTCTGATCTATTGGTTTATATATATATATATATATATATATATATATATTTGAATTTCGTCGAAAACGAGGAATGATTCGAAATCTCGTGATGAACTAATGGATAGTGGATTATGCACAATGTTTCTAATATCAGGTGACGTATTTTAAGAAACGAACGCTGATTCATAGATCAAACAGCCAATTTTTCTTGTCAAAAATAGCCAACTTTTCTTGTTGTACAACTTTTCCAAATTTTTATATATTTTTACACTTTTTATACATCCATCTACACTTAACATCACTAATAAAACCCCTCACAGTCCTGATGATGGTTCAGCAGAACCGAAACGCTATAGTGTCGACTGACTTTGTTTCTCTATAAATCCCCACTTTCTATTTGGATTATTTGTTGTCAATTTTTCTTCACAAATTGTCGGATTATTATCCATTATTTTCTTCCATATATATATATATATATATATATATATATGAAAATAATTCCTACATGGCCAAGAGTAAGTCTACCTAGGTTTCACCTAAATGGCTCTTCTTTGATTTATCCATCTTTCCACTTATTTTTATCATTATATATATATATAATACATATGATAAAAATCGGTGGAAAGATGGATAAATCAAATACTGACAAAAGTTTTGTAGTAGTAATATTTCATTCCTGTTTATTCAAAGAACTTCATCAGACTAAACATTTTTTTAGTTTTTCTACTTTTTAACCTAAAGGGGGAAATAGATAAGGTAAAAAGAGAAGATAAAGGTATAAAAGGTGGGGAGAGGGTCTAAAGATAAGAGACAACTAAGGGGAGAAATGGAAAGGGAGGTAGATATGGGTTTAAGTGATGGTGGTGGATTTTTTTTGGTTTTGACTGTGATTGCCTTAAAAGTGAAGCCAAATTATTTAAAACTATTTTTTCAAATCCCTTTTATGTTCATAAATTCACTTAAATGAATGAATAATGATTTGACCAGATATAACGGACAAACTATTCATAACTTTAATTTCCAAAATTTCCAAAATTTTAGTTTAATAAAAAACACCAGAAAATTGTTGACTATAGTATCATTTCAAACTACAGTATCATCAGAGACCTGGCTTTTTGAATTTATCTCCTTATTTAGTAAAATTAGAGCTAAAAAGTTATAAAATCCCTTATTTAAAACAATTTGGCATAATTATTTGTGCACACACACACACATATATATATATATAAATAAACAGATCAAACAGACTGAAAGAAATAGAAAGAAGTTGACTGGCATTAATAGAGTTAAATATGTTATGGAATGTTTGAAATTTGTAGACATGAAGAAAATAAGATAAACATGAAGACAGATGGACAGAAGTGATATAGATTTTTTTTTTAAGTAATATGTTTATAAAATAAATTTTCAGACACTAATTACGTCACAGTTTTGAAACAGAACTCCATTAAAGGAAACAAAAGTAAAGTGGGCGACCGTAGTCAAGGGCAACTAGAAGGCTCCCTTTTCAATAGCTACTACACCAAGGTGTAAGGGAGGGAACTACTCCTTTCCCTAGATTGCTCCACTTTACCCTTGATACATACCCTACATTGCTGAATATTAAGCAAGGAGGTATCAAGTACCATTTTTAAAGTCTTTGGTATGACGCGACCTGGGATTGAACCCAGGTCTCCCTGACCATTGGTGAAAAAGGAAACAAAATGTAAAAAATTATCATATTTTGTTTCATTTAACAATTTTAATGGCCTGATGAATGTTTAATGTTTTTATATTTAAAAAAAAAAACAAAAACAAAAAAACATTTACCTCTGAAAAAAAATTCAAACTATAGATAAAACCACCCTCTGAAGACTTTGTGTTTTTTCATATTTCTACTTTTTCATGCCATCAAATTTACTCTTAGTTTCTAGTTTTGGTGTGTGTATATATAAGTTAGCCAACCATAATAGAGAGCAACCCGAAGGCTGCCTTTTCAATAGCTACCACACCACGGTGTAGGAGAGAGCACTACACTTTTCTCTGGATTGCTCCACTTACTCTTGATCAATACCTTATTATGCTGAGTGTTAAAGCAAGGAGGCATCAAGTAGCATTTTTTGAGTCGTTGGAATAACTCAACCTGGGATTGAACCCCAGTCTCCCAGACCATTGGTGAACACTCACACACACAAACATATATATATATATATATATATATATACACACACACAGGTCATTTTTTTATTTTTATGAAGTGACTATGGTGTAATGGTTATCATCATAAGAAATGGGCACAAAGACATGAATTTGAATCCAGGACAAGGCCATTTGCATTTCCGATAGCACTAACACCCTTGGAAAAAGCATGAATCCAACTATTCTCCTTCCAGTTATAGGTAAAATAGTAGGGCAGACTGGGCTCTTTAATTTTGGTATGATGGCTAGTCTAAAAGGAAAACTCTAAATTCAAACCTTTAAACTCTATTTAAAAATGGACCTTGTGTCTCATCTTGCTTAGGTGGAGCAGTTGGGTAAGTGAGTGTATATATATATATATATATATATATAAACGTGGTGCATTCAATAAGTTTCCAGATTTCTTTGTACAGGCATTTAAAATTGTCGTAGACTCTTGAAAATTCATTATGTTATTGCTATATATCTTATAAGATGACTGACCAACTTTTATGATTTCAGCTTCAAATCAACAGCAACAGCAGCAATTGAAATACACCCTACTAAAGCCTGATTATCACAGCTGGTGAATTTCAAAAATGCAATCTGGACATGAGGACACTTTAGAAGAACGATATGCAATAAAATTATGTTTTAAACTTGGAAAAAATGCAACAGAAATATATGGAATGCTTCAAACTGCTTTTCAACCATCTTGCATGAATCGAGCATCAGTTTTTGAGTGGTATAAGAGATTCAAGGAAGGCAGGGAGTCTGTTAGGGATGATGAGCGGTGTGGGAGAAGTAAGGAAGTCAATACACCAGAGTTGATTGGCCAAAGGGTTTGGGTTTGGGTTACTATGTTGAGGTTTTAAGAGAGTTCAGGAAGAGTTTCCGTCGGAAGAGGCCAGCACTCTTCAAATCGGGTCAGTGCCATTTCCACCAGGACAATGCACCAGTCCCCAACTCTATCCTTATCACAGACTATTTGACCAAGATGGGCATCAAGATAGTTTCTCACCGTCCCTATAGTCCAGACCTTGCTCCTTGTGACTTTTGGTTATTCCTTAAGCTCAGAGGCTGTTATTATGAGACAATTGAGGAGATGAAAGAGGCTGTGACAAAGGTCATTGACATGCTCATACAAGAGGACTTCCATGGAGGCTTCCAGATGTTGTTAGAACAGTACAACAAGTGCATTACAGCCGGAGGAGATTACTTTGAAGGGGACTAGAGTTTCATGTGTGTACTATCAATAAAAGTGCCCATACGAAAAAAGTCTGGAATCTTATTTAATGATCCTCATATATATATATAAATACATATATTTATATGCACACTCACACACCCGACTGTTTTTCGTCTTTTCTTTTTTTTGCAAAATTTTTTCCCCAGATATCAGTTTGTAGAATTTGCAAATTGTGCAATTTTTTTTTTTTTTTACATTAACAGAATTATAAATTAGATATAAAAAATTTATATATATGACGTAGTTTTGATGTTGAGTTTATTTAAGTTGTTTATTATGCTGTGAGAAGAAGAAATGTTTGGCAAAGTTATGTATATATGGGGGGAACTAGTTTTATCAGATTGTGATTGGGCATTAGTTTGAGGTTGATTCTTGTTGTGGATTTTGAGGGCTTTAGATTTAGCAAAAAAAAAAAAAAAATTCCAGATCACTGCTCAACCAGTATATATATATATATATATATATACACACACACAAACATATACATACATACACACACATACACACACACACACACACACAATAAAAATTAAATCGTAATGGGTGGGTGCATGTTAATAAATACAAAAACTGCTCAGTCCATTTTCATAAAATTTGGTAAAAATATGTAGTTAACTTACAGACATTCTGGCAAAAATCCTTTTTTAACTTAGTCCTAAAAACTGTTTCAGGTGACAACAAAAAACAAAGTTGACCTGACTGCCATATTAAAACAAAGGGAGATTGCTATTAAGTTCCATTTCCAGAGTTAAATTTTCTTATTTATCTGGAAATTTTTTTTTTTTTAAATTTCTCTGTTTGCTCTTATCATTCACAATTCTTTATACTGTTAATTAGAAGAAAAAGTTTGGAGAAAGTTCTTAAATATATTTTCTTTGAAGAAATAGTATTAGAAAATTGTAGAATTGCTTATGAAAACACAGTCAAGACAAGGAAGCTTGAGAAAATTAACAAAGGCATGTGAAAGACACCTGTAGTTCATGATAAACAAAGTCTTTCATGAGAAAAAGCTTTGTGAACATAGACACGTGTGGCTGCAGGCCACCCCCACTTCTACTGAGTATGTGTGTGTACACGCATTTATATATACACTAGCCCAGATAAAAATTATGAAACTAGAACACTTAAAGGATGATCTCTTAGGTTTGTTAATTAGCAGTAAATGAACTAATGTCAGATAAGACACAAAACATTTTTTTCTTTAATAGCTGAATATCCTGGTTTTATAAAATATATCTTAAACAAACTAAATTAAATTATTTAAATTAATGATATAATTTTTGTTCAAGGGTTAAGGTTTAGGGCTTTTGTTTAATGGCATATCAACTTTTGTGGGTTATGTAATGACAAATCCATCCTTGTAGAAGAACAGCAGTGATATTATTTAACTCAGAACTGGTTAAATAAGGAGTTTCATACCTTTCGCAAGGGTATTAGTCCAAAAGTGAATGTAATAACATGACTATAGGGGGTGTCCTTGTGGTGTAATGGTTAAAGCGATGGACTGCGGAATCGTAGTAAGCGAGTTTGTACTCCAGTCGCACTATTACGTTCACTTTCGGGCAAATACCCTTGGGAAAGGTATGAACCCCCTTATCCTCCCAACTATGGGTAAAATAGTACCACTACTGTTCTTCTAGGAGAATGGCTTTGGCATTAAATAACCTACAAAGGTTGATATGCCATTAAACAAAGAAACCAAACCAAACCAAACATGACTATAATAGCATAATAGTTTCATGTGGTTCACACAATCATCAGATAGAAAGAACTCTTAGTATCTGATGATTGTGCAATCCATATGAAACTTTAACTAATAGACTCAATGAGGTTATATATATTAAACACAAGGGCCGGTCAAAAATTTCTAAACCTCGACCAGAAATAAAATCTACTGTTGACCATTTTTGCTGGGACAACAGTCAGCAACTTCTTATTAAACTAGAAAAACTAATTTGGATTTCTCTCTTACTATCTGTGTAGGTGAGGCCCATACAAAGGTGGGAAAGGTGTTCAACAAATCTAACATCTGTTTAAGGCTTAGAACTTCTATAACGACTCCTGTGCATGTATGTGTGTGTATATATATATATATATATATACATATACATACTAGAGTTGTTCAATCATCTTTCATATATATCTATATAGTTTGATATATTAATAAAAAAAGTGCTCATAGATAGAGCATATGTAGATTTAAGTTTGAACAGTGTCAATGGTGCTTGTTGACAGTCAGTTTCTCACCTCTGCAATTATCACATGAAGATGATTGGTTTGATGATTTCTAAGGTAAGAAACTGAGTCAATTACTACAACTGACTATATTCAAATTTTATATATTTAACCAGCTCATTGGCCTAGTGGATAGAGTGTTCAGAAATGGTCCGGCAGACCGGGGTCCAATCCCAGGTGAAGTCATACTAAAACCCAAAAAAATGGCACTTGATACCTCCTTGCTAAACACTCAGCATTATAAGGTATGTATCAAGGGTAAAGTGGAGCAATCCAGGGAAAGGAGAAGTGCCCTCCCCTACACCTTGGTGTAGTAGCTATTGAAAAGGGAGCCTTCAGATCTCCCTCAACTACAGTCGCCAACTTTATATATATATATATATATATATATATATATATATAATTATTGTTATAAATATTCAAAGTTATGAGCGTGTATATATATATATATATATATATTGGGTGCCACAGGTAGTGTAATGGCTAACAAAGTAGACTAGGAAACCTACCCAAATGAGTTCAAGTCTCATTGGGTGCCTCATTCATACAGCCTTATGCCACATCTGAGCAAAAAGCTTAGTAAATTACTATATATATATATATATATATATATATATATATATATAATACTTGTTATAAATATTCAAAGTTGTGTATATATATATATATATATATATAAAATACTTGTTATAAATATTTGAATAAATAATTTACTTCTAATCACTTGGTTTCTAAAGGTGAAAATAAGATTACACAAGAAAAATAAGATTTTGTTCAAATCAATATAACAAGGCATTTCCTTATTGAAAGTACTGCTCATAAATATTTGAACAAACAACATAACAAGGCATTTAGTCATGTTTTGTGATTGTGAATGCTGAATTTCTGGAAAAATATTACTAATCGAATTTGATTTCTAAAAGAAAAAGAAATTTTTCAGAATCAATGTAGAAAATTGAAAAGGCAAATCCATAGTGCTATTTTGAAGAATTACCAAACTACTAAATTACTTTGAACCCTACTGGTTTGATTATAGATCATAAAAAAAAAAGAAAGCATTTTACACTAGCTCTAATAGTTATGACCAATACTTTTACATGAATTATCTGTTTGTTCAAATACTTATGACCAGTACTTTCTATTGCCTTTATGAGTATTACTCTATACTGCATCAAATGTCTTTTTATAATCAACAAAAGTAAAACTGGTTTATAGTCTTCTATTGTGCTTTTCAATCAGCCGATTTACTTTTTGTAAATGGACCATTGTTGAATAACTACAACTCACGCTCTTGAGTGACCTCTGTCAAGGCCGAATGTAGAAATAACTTTTTTTTTTTGTTATGACATTCTTGGCAGGTATGATAATCACTGAAGAGTTATCTGCCCTTATGCTCATTCACCCTCTTGAATGGCCATCTGAAAAAGGTGAATATAAAGGTAATAGCCTTTTACTGCTATTGCATGGACAAGTAATTACATTGTTATAGGAGAGTAGTTTGTTTATGTGCTCATTTATCCACTACTAAATGTGAAGAAACATTTCTTTCAAGATATCTGATAATGAAACAGAGTCCTGAAATGTACTCTTTTCAATGAGTATTTGTAAACCTAAGTATATACTATATACTACTGAATGTGAAGAAACATTTCTTTCAAGATATCTGATAATGAAACAGAGTCCTGAAATGTAGTGATTCATGTCTTTTTAATGAGTATTTGTAATCCTAAGTATATACGCAACCTACCCACCATCGGCAGGAGATGACACAAGGTCAATTTTTAAACAAATTAATGCTGGTTTGAATTTAGAGTCTTCTTTCTAGATCACTTGCTTTACGGAGCTGAAAGAACAGTCTACCCTACAGCTGTAGGGAAAACAGTCTAACCACAGCTGTAGGGAAAACTGGATTCATGCCTTTCCACTGGAGCATTCTTGCAAAGTGAAACACAAACGGCTTGGTCCAGAATTTGAATGCAAACATAAGTAAACTTTGCTGAAATTTATACTCAGTTCATTAATTTCATTTTTAGAGTGATGTTCTGCTTTTTATTATCATAAAGAGGATTGGATTCATGGCTTTACAACAGGGTGTGGAAGAAAAATATGGAATAATTTTTAAAATGTTAGACTATTTTTATTCATGTGGTGTAGCCAATACGAACCTCATGTTAGATTTGCCATTAAGTCTATTGAACTGCTTTTAAATTCGTGTCAAAGCAGAAAAATCCATCTTCACACAAATAAGTTGTGAGAAATAGGAGAATCTTTACTGTTTCAATGTTTGACACTCCTGTCTGCTATATTTATCATTTTTTGTGGCAACACTGTACATATTTAATATTCTGCGAGAATTCTTCAGTTTGGTTATTAAATATGCTATCTTCAAGTCTTCCAGGTTTTATAAAGAAACACCCAAAAATAGCCAAGTATTTAATGTAAGAAAATATTCCATTAACTTGGTTTTCTGATTTTTTACCAAAGCCCTTCTTTTTCTGAGTTCGGCCTCTAACACAGACATTCAGAAACCAAGAAACATCAAATTTTGCTTGCTTGTTTGGGAAATTTTTTTTTCTTTTTTTTTTTACAAGGATTTTTATTTGTACTGCAACCAATGTTGCAACCTCATGTCCCATTCAGCACAAAGTCTATAGAACTACTTTTTATTTATTTTTATTATTAGCATTAAAACTAATAATCCAGCTTCATACGAAAAAATTGTCAGAAATGGAATTAGAATCTTCAATATTTGCAATACAAGAGCTTAAAATTTCAAACATTTGCTTAAGAGGGCCCTTCAGGTGGTGTAATGGTTAGCAAGTTAGACTAGCAAACTATCACAAGTGAGTTTGAATCTCATTAGGTACCCCTTTCATGGGGCCTTGTACCACATCTAAATAAAAAGCTTAGTTAATTACAAACATTTGTGACGATACCCCCTCGGCCCCCCGAAGATGTCAACTTCTTCAAACCATTTCACTTCTTCGTCGGTGATCAACTTGTGGTTCCGATAGGGGCATCGCACATTTCTTCATAGCTACAAGAAATACAATCAAGGGAGTGGGAGGAAAGAACAAAGAATGAACGAACAATATGCTTGGGTTAATTCAAGCACAAGAAGAGAAGTTATATAACATGGCATTCCCTATGTGCATATGTAGACTAACGCTAGCGTGGATTTCTAGCGAAATTTCTACAAAGCTACTAGGAATGCCAACCCATCCTGATCGGTCTTTCCTCACTGCTCTGGACCCTATGTCATGCCAACTGGTCTCTCTGCAGTCCGGTGTCGACTGGCCACTCACGTCACCCTTCGCCGACTGCCTTCTCCGAGTTCTTTGTCCAACTCTCTGACTAGCGTTCCCTTCCTACTTCCGGTCACATAGAGATCTCGGGTCCAAATCCTTTGTCTGGTTTCGCGCCTAAACAGACAAAGGGATCGTCTGCTTGGTGGACCACCTACATAGTGTTACACATTGGCTTAAGAGTCAAGTTATTATTATTTTATTATTCTTTGGAGAATTTTTAACACCACCATTAGCTGATGGTTTCTTACTGGATTTTGAGTGACAATAAGTCTCCTCAAGTCTTCAGGACTCTTTTAAGTTTTCTGGTTGATTTAAATAATGTTGTAGTCTAGATGGGCTCCACTTGTCCTATGATTTCTAAGTCTTCTAGTCTCTTTATCAATCCTTAGGGGATTGTCTTAATTGCACCAATTACAATTGGTATCACCATCACATTCCATTGTTTTTTTAGTTCTCTCGTAAGGTCTAGATATTTATCTCTCTTTTCACTTTCTTTTAATTTTACTTTGCGGTCTGCTCGGACAGCAGCTTCTCTTTTTTTTTTTTTTTTTGTTGACAATCACAAAGTCTGGTCATCTGGCCGAAATTAGGTGATCTGTTTGTATCTCAAAATCCAGAAAACTTTGTGCATCTTATTCTCCAGGATGAATTCCAGATTGTGTATATACTACTTGTTCATATGGTCAAATTTAAACTTCTTGCATAATTCCCAGTGGATCACCTTCCCACCCAGTCATGTCTAGTCTTATTCTCTTTTTGCGCTAATTTATTGCATTCACTTAATATATGAGATTGTTTTGTCTATTACCACATAACCTACATTTATTATTTTGTTGCATCTTATCTATTTTTGTTTAAACATGGTTTTTAAATGTGGTTTGTCCTCATTGTGGTGTTATGTTATTATTGTGTTATTATTATGTTGTTATTATTTATTGTGAGTTATTATAATTATTTTACTTTTTACAAGTTTTTCACACCAGTATTAGCTGGTGATCTTTCACTGGAGTCTGAGTGACAGCAAGTCTCCTCAAGTGTCCATGACTCTTCTCAGTATCCTGGCCAATCTCAACAATACTGTGA
The DNA here is from genome assembly GCA_963585895.1 of Sepioteuthis lessoniana. NCBI lineage: Eukaryota > Metazoa > Mollusca > Cephalopoda > Myopsida > Loliginidae > Sepioteuthis > Sepioteuthis lessoniana. Next base: position 12,095,203 of record OY757926.1, read on the forward strand.
TCTGGATGGTCTTGATTCTTCCTCTGATTTCCAATTCTTCTAGTACCCTTTCCAAGCCTTTGGGAACTATTTCAAAAGCACCAACTACAAGTGGTATCACCATCACCCTAATATCCCAAAGCTTTTTTAGTTCTCTAGCAAGGTCCAAGTATTTATGAATTTTTTTGCTATCTTTTATTTTCACTTTGTTGTCTACTAGAATGATAAAATCATCTAGATGGCGAGTTGTTCTTTTGTTATTTTTTTGTTAATTAGCACAAGGTCTGGTCTTCTGGCCACGATTAAATGATCTGTTTATATCTCAAATTTCCAGAGAATTTTACGTCTCTCATTCTCTCTGGCTGAATCTGGTTTGTTTATATACTATTTGATAGTATTATGGACAAAATTCAATCTCTTGCACAATTCCCAGTGAATCACCTTTCCCACCCTGTCATGCCTAGTCTTATACTCTCCCTGTGCTAGTTTACTGCATTTGCTTACAATGTGATTAATCCTTTCATCTCTTTCTTCTCATAATTTGCACTTGTATGATGATGATGATGATGCTTTATTATTATTATCATTATTATTATACTACTACTACTACTACTACTACTACTACTACTCCTTGTGAGTTTTCACAGCGGCATTGGTTGATGGTTTTTCATAGGAGTCTGAGTAACAGTAAGTCTCCTCTGGTGTCTAGGACTTTTCTGAGTATTCTGGCTGATTTCAACAATACTGTAACTTGGATGGTCTCAATTCGTTCCTGGATTACTAACTCTTCCAGCTTTGGGGGACTATTCCAAGCGTGCCAATTTTTGTGTTAAATATTTTTTTTAAAGTTTCCTTGCGTAAGTTCCTGCGAATACTTCTTCACTACTTTTGTAATGCTCACATGTGCGTAAAAAGAAGAGATAATAATTGACAGACAACTTAATAAAAGCATAAGTATTTAATTCAACCGAAATAAAACATCAACAGAAAACAAGACAATCAAAAGGTAATTACTATCCCTAAACTGCTGGCCAAGCTATTACTAAAAAGTATTTCTCACTGAACTCTGCCAACTGATTGCCATTTGACTACTGTCCACCGACTAATTAGACTTTTGTCTAGTGTCCGATGCTAACAGCACAGTACCTCTATCTATATTATTTAAAGGCCCACCACTTTCATCCGTTGACGATTGGTGTTCAATCGCCAGTGTCTCATGACACAATTACAATTGATATCACCATTACCCTCATGTTACACAGCTTTCTTAGTTTTATCACAAGGTCTAAATACTTGTCTCTCTTTTTGATTTCTTTGAGATTTACTCTGTCATCTGCTCGGATAGCAAAGTTCACTACACAGTAAGTTAATTTTTTTTTTTTTTTTATAAATTATCACTAGATTTGCTTTCCTGTCCGAGATTAAGTGTTCTGTTTGTATTACAAAATCCCAGAGAATTTTATGAGTCTCATTCTCCAGAAAAGATTCTGGTTAGAACATGTACCATTATTCTTATCAGTGTCATCCCTCTCTCCAATTATGGGTAAAATAGTAGGGCAGACTGTGCTCCCTAACCTAGTATAGGAGAAGGAAAAACTGAATTCAAAACCTAAGAAGTATTGTTCCAAGAATCTGTAACACAGTGATGCACCATTCTTCTGTTATCAGCTCATCCGAAAATTGTGGCTGATCCTACACAAGCCTTCATTACTATAAAAGCTTGAAACTTCAAATGGCTATTTTTGACCAAAACTCAAAATAAATTGAAGATTCAAATATTTATGAATAAGTGATTTTAATCAGTCATTTAAAAACCTTCAGAAGGTTAAAATGACTGGTTTCAATTTCTTACACCAGGGATCTTTCAAAAACCATTCAACTGATTTTTATTAATTTTGGTACACATACATGGCTGACTTCTGGTATGTCGTGGAGAACAAAAAATTGATATCTTAACCCAACAAGAATATTTAGGAGGCCGAAAGCCCCAAACTGACCTGAATGTCATATTGAAAATGAAGGGAGATTATTTTTATTATTAAGGGTTTTCAGACTACTGTCTTCATCTTTATTGTTATTTCAAAAAAAAAAAAAAAAAAAAAAAAAAAAAAGCTGAATATGAGCACAGGCAAAAAATCATACATAATAGTAGTAATCCTAGCCAAGTAAGAACATTGAGTTTATAAGTCCCAAAAATCGCTCTGAATTGTCCAGCAGGACACATGGCGTAACAGTTATAAGCATTTGTTCCCTAAGCTTTTAAGGAGACAATCATCTGGAGGTTGCAAGGTCAATCCTGACTGCAGGCGAATAACAATACAGGATTACTTAACACTTATACCCTAAAAAAATCAGAACAGGAGACCCCCATGGATTCAATAAAGGATGTAGTTCAAAGTTCTGTGAAGGTTCCCGAGTTCGACAAACACCTGAAGAAGGCTGGAGGCCATATCGGCCGAAACGTTTAAGTGGAAATAACAATAAAGATGAAGACAGTCATCCGAAAACTGTTAATGATAAAAATTATCAAGCTTCGTCTCAGAAATTTTGACAACTGAAGGCAGATTAATATTAAATTCTACTTATTGGGTTAGCTTTCTCTATCTGAACATATTTTTATTTCTTCAATACTTGATAAAAAAAGACGATTACAAACTTGAATTAATTTTTATTTTATTGCCACAATTCTAAATTATTTAGAAGAAAGATTGGAGAAAATTCTCAATTATATTTTCTTTGAAGAAATGATTAAGAAAATTGTACAACTTCACATGAAAAAAAACAATCAATGAAGCCTTGGTAAATTAACAAAAGCACACAAAAAATACCAGGGTTTCGTGATAAAGTCTACCATTGTGAAAATGGGCATTTGTCCCTTGCTAGTTGGTTATTAAATATGTCCTAGTCTTCTAATGAGGCAATTAAAAAACAGCTCAGCCTTTAGTGTCAGGAAATGGTTTATTAGATGAGATTCGAGATAGCTTTTCTGTGACATTTCCTTAAACCAAATAACAAGCAATTCACTGATCAGATGCACCATATTGATGAATCTGCTTGTTGCACAAAAATAATTGGAATAAAAACTTTTATGTTAGAATGTGTCTTAGGTCCAGATTTAAAATACCTAAAATTCCAACAAAGAAAGGATTATTCATTACTTCAAACCAAATAATTAAAAAAGAAAACAACATGATTCTTCCAGAATCTTTTTTTTTTCTCCATTTTCTTCATACATAATAGTAGTAATCCTAGCCAATAAGAACATTGAGTTTATAAGTCCCAAAAATTCACTTCTTGGAATAGAGAGATGAACTTTTTCTTGTGAAACTTTAGATCTTAGAGAAAATCAATTCTTCTGTATCTATATTACTGGTTCCCGAATGGTGTGCCTCAAGATATAGCTATACGAGTCCTGAAAAGTATACAAAGTGAAAAAAAGATCATTTTTTTAATCTAATTCTTACTTATATTCACTACAGTGAGTCAAAAGTTTTGCAATATTTTGGTAGTATATTCTAGTTTGTGGAGCATATAGCATGTGACCAAAGCAGTTTAAGCTGTAGGAGATACCTGCTGTTATTTGTAGTACTGAGATAGTTGGTGCATAGACACATTGTGCATTGCTTTACTGCATGTTTAACAGATTTGAATTCAGAGTTTTTTCCTTTTCCTAGATCAGTTGCCATACCAATATCAATTTGAACTTGGGTTGCCATGTCAATTTCCAATGACGATAACCATTATACCACAGATACCACCAAACTTCACTCAACTTCACTGTAAGATTTGAAAACAGCACAGACGAACAGGCTATGTAATCTAATTTGGGAACTTATGCACTGTGGGGTTGAACTAAGTTACCAGCCCAGTTGGCTGGGGCTATAGAATACACCAACTGCATCTCTATAGACGAGCAAGACCCTCTCCCCAACAAGTGTCCTGGATATGACAGTAAATAATCTGATAGCGAGGCTCCAGCCTTGGAGCTTTGGGGAATGTGGAGTACCCCATTGCCATTGATCCCAGGTCAACTCTGATCCAGAGTGGTAGCACCTGATAGGACCCTATCTCTAGGTCAAATAGAACAAACTATGTGTGCAAATAAATTACTGATGTTAAATTGTGACTGTTATATTTAACTGTAGGCAAAAGTGCTCGAGCTTGTTTAAGAATTTAATATACATAATGTGTTTATAAATCATATATATTTGATGTATGTGTATAAAGAGGAATTGGCATTAAATAACCTACAAGGGTTGATATGCCATAAAACCCTACCAAATCAAATCATATATATTTGGTTTGTACAGGCATTTAAAATTGTCGTAGACTCTTGAAAATTAGTATGTTATTACTATACATCTTATGAGATGACTGAACAATTTTTATGATTTCAGCTTCAAACGAACAGCTACAGCAGCAATTGGAATACACCCTACTAAAGCCTGATTGTCACAGCTGGTGAATTTCAAAAATGAAATCTGGACATGAGGAAGAACAATATGCAATAAAATTCTGTTTTAAACTTGGAAAAAATGCCATACGATGAAACCTGGATCTACTGCTATGACCCAGAGACCAAGATACAGAGTTCCCAGTGGAAGCATGCTGGCTCTCCCAGACCTAAGAAGGCCAGACAGAACAAATCCAACCACAAACTTTTGATGATCTTTTTTTGACAGCACTGGCATGATCTACATGCACTGGGTTCCCACTGGACAGACAGTCAATAAGGAATACTAGGTTGAGGTTTTAAGGGAGTTCAGGAAGAGATTCCATCGGAAGAGGCTAGCACTCTTTAAATCAGGTCAGTGGCATTTCCACCAGGACAAAGCACAACTCCATCCTTGTCACAGACTATTTGAGCAAGATGGGCATCAAGACAGTTCCTCAGCTTCCCTATAGTCCAGACCTTTCTCCCTGTGACTTTTGGTTATTCCCTAAGCTCAAGGAAAAACTTAGAGGCTGTCGTTATGAGACAATTGAGGAGATAAAAGAGGCTATGACAAAGGTCATTGACATACTCACACAAGAGGACTTCCATGGGGCCTTCCAGAAGTTGTTGGAACAGTACAACAATTGCATTGCAGCCAGAGGAGATTACTTCGAAGGGGACTAGAGTTTCGTTTGTGTACTAACAATAAAAGTGCCCATACGAAAAAAAGTCTGGAAACCTATTTAATGATCCTCGTATGAACAGGATTTGACATTAAATAACCTACAAGGGTTTATATGCCATAAAACCCAATCCAACCAAACCAAATCATATACATTTGATGTATATGTATACATATAAAAAGGATTTGGCATTAAATAACCTATAATGGTTGATATGCCATAAAACCAAACCAAACTAATTCTTTGCTTTAATGGCATATCAACCTTTGTAGGTTATTTAATGCCAAAGCCATTCTTCTAGAAGAACAGTAGTGGTACTGTTTCATTCATAGCTGGGAGGATAAGGGTCATATATATTTGATGTATATGTATAAAGAGGATTTGGCATTAAATAACCTACAAGGATTGATATGCCATGAAACCCAACCAAACCAAATCATATATATTTAATATATATGTATAAACAGGATTTGGCATTAATTAACCTACAAGGGTTGATATGCCATAAAACTCAACCAAACCAAACCAGACTTGACCATAATGCTACAGTAGCAACCGAAACATTTGTTGTGCGAAAGATTATGGTGCAGTTGATCACAGTAAGTAACCAAATGATTCATGAGATTTCAAGATTTTCAATGATCAAGCAAGGTCAAATCGGCTTAAAACCATATATTCCAAATCTTTGCTCCAAATCCAGCAAGTAGCAAGTAGCACTCCGCGAGTATCAGGCAAGCTTAACATCTTACAGTCCAATGTGTGTCATTACTTTAATAACCTTAACAAAAGCATCTGCAGCTGCTGAATCATCATATTACTAAAATATTGCAAAATTTTTTAGTTACCCAAGTTTTAAAAAAATCTAAAACAAAACACAATTCTTGTTAAATTTTTTTTTCCCACCTCCATTTGCTTCTCAGAATAGACTGATCAAATTTGTCTCGTGAAACTGAAAATCGAAGAGAAAATCAATCCTAGTTCATCAATGTTAGTGATTCCCAAACTTTGTGCCATGTAACAGTATGTGCCACTGCGCCTCGTGTGATAGAATGGTTAACGAGCCGTTACTTGTGAATTTGAGTCTCACTGCATGCCCCATACATACAGCTTTGTGCCACAACAAAGTAAACCTTAGTAAATAACTATGTGCCATGCATAAGTATACAAAATGAAAAAGCCTTTTTAAATTCAACTTTTCTTTTTTAAATAATTCTTCCTTATATTCACTATGGGGTGTCTCAATATACATGTGACTGCCTTATTATTTCTGCCCACTTTATATTTGCATATATATATATAGGGTGTCTCAATATACATTGGGGGTGTCCTTGTGGTGTAATGGTTAAAGCAATGGACTGCAGAATTGTAGTACACGAGTTCGTACTCCAGTCGAGCTATTACGTTCACTTTCGGGCAAATATCCTTGGGAAAGGTATGAACCCCCTTATCCTTCCAGCTATGGGTTAAATAGTACAACTACTGATCTTCAAGGAGAATAGCTTTGGCATTAAATAACCTACAAAGAGTTGATATGCTATTAAACAGAGAAACCAAATCAACATACATTGGACCCATGTGACTGCCTTATTATTTCTGCCCACTTATTATTTGTGTGTATATATATAGGGTGTCTCAACATACATGGGACCCATGTGACTGCCTCATTATTTCTGCCCACTTAATATTTGTGTATATATATATATATATATATATATATATATATAGGGTGTGTCAATATACATAGGACCCATGTGACTGCTAATAATTCTACTAATAATTTAGTGTTCTTTTTTGTTTTCGATTTGAAAATAGTATACTATAACAACTATTAATCACAATGCCTTGAACAAAAGAGAAAAAATATTTTGCATCACTACTTATTTGGAGACAGAACTGTCTCAAAATAGATGCAACCCATTGATATGATAATGATTTATTACTGAGACAAGAAACTCAAAAAAAAAAAAAAAAAAAAAAAAAAAAAAAGATTGCATGTACTGGAAGCTGATAATAATAACAATTTTAAAAACATTGATTTGATGTCTCTAGCTCAAAGGATACATTTTTTATAGGATGTGTTCCAAATGACCACCATTGTGCTTGTCTCAGTAATAAATCATTATCATATTGTCTCAGTAATAAATCATTATCATATTAATAAATCATTATCATATTAATGTATCATATCTATTTTGAGACACCCTGTATTTATTCAACTACTCTACCATTGGCAGTCATTTTTTTTTAAGTGGTTTGAATTCAGATTTTTCCTTCCCCAAGACCAATAGCCCTACCAAGGCTAACAAGCCCAGTCTTCCCTGCTATTCACTCAGAGCTAGTGGAAGAAGTGATGGATTCATGCTTTTCCCTGAGGGCATTAGCATGAAGAGAAATGTAAACAGCCTCATCTAACATTTTAATTTGGGCTCATTGATTCCAATTCCTACAACATATTTTTTTTTTTATACTAAGAATGCCTCCTAAGTGGTATTCATTGATCTGGATCTGAATTTGGTTGCAAGTTCATTCTGTTGGCAATGCTTAGAAAATGCTGACTATATTTCCTACAAAGGCATAAGATACATCACCAAAAAAGTGGGGGCCGGAGTGACCTGGATATGACACTAAACTGCATCTGATAGTGATTCCAGTTCTGGAGATCTGGGGAATGTGGAGAACTTTTTCATCACCATTACTCCCAGAGTTGTAGTATTTGCTAAATGCTCATCTATGGTTCAAATAGATGTGTTTACAAATTATTCATATTCAATAAGACCATATGCAAAAAACAAACCCAAAACCTATACAATAAATGTACGTGGTTTCCAGACTTTTTGTACAGGCATTTAAAATTGTCGTAGACTCTTGAAAATTCAGTATGTTATTGCTATACATCTTATAAGATGACTGACCAACTTTTATGATTTCAGCTTCAAATCAACAGCTACAGCAGCAATTGGAATACACCCTACTAAAGCCTGATTATCACAGCTAGTGAATTTCAAAAATGCAATCTGGACGTGAGGACACTTTAGAAGAACGATATGCAATAAAATTATGTTTTAAACTTGGAAAAACATGCCGCCACAGAAACATATGGAATGCTTCAGACTGCTTTTTAACCATCTTGCATGAATCGAGCATCAGTTTTTGAGTGGTATAAGAGATTCAAGGAAAGCAGGGAGTTTGTGAGGGATGATGAGAGGTGTGGGAGGAGTAAGGAAGTCAATACACCAAAGTTGATTAGCCAAAGGGCTAGGGTTACTATGTTGAGGTTTTAAGGGAGTTCAGGAAAAGATTCCTAGGGAAGAGGCCAGCACTCTTCAAATCGAGTCAGTGGCATTTCCACCAGGACAATGCACCAGTCCCCAACTCCATCCTTGTCACACACTATTTGACCAAGATGGGCATCAAGACAGTTCCTCACCCTCCCTATAGTCCAGACCTTGCTCCCTGTGACGTTTGGTTATTCCCTAAGTCAGAGGCTGTCGTTATGAGACAACTGAGGAGATGAAAGAGGCTGTGATGAAGGTCATTGACACACTCACACAAGGGGACTTCCATGGGGCCTTACAGAAGTTATTGGAATGGCACAACAAGTGCATTGCAGCCGGAGGAGATTACTTCGAAGGGGACTAGAGTTTCATGTGTCTACTATCAATAAAAGTGCCAATACGGCAAAAAGTCTGGAAACTTATTGAATGCACCTCGTACAATGAATGCAATTGTTAGGAATTTTGTTCATTTTAAACAGATATTTACATTTGTGGTATAGGCATAAAGTAACCTTAGATGAGTTGACATGCTGTTAAAATGAATCAATAATTGGATGCAAGCCAAGGCAAGTTTCCATGAAAAACTGGCAATTACCCATGCACCAAGTCCCCATACAGTATTTTTATGTCGATTTTAGTTTTGAGAAAAGATAGATATTGCAAAGAGCAATATCTGAAGGGAAGGTGCTTATTTACAAAGCTTTTTGCTTAGATGTGGCACAAGGCCATATGAATGGGGCTCCCATTCAGACTTGAACTAGCTTGTGATGGTTTGATAGCATGGCTTGCAAACCATTACACCACCCACTGAAGGGGAAGGCTGACAGAAGAATTTGTTTATTCAGTCATTGTGAAATACAATAATCACATAGTCTGCCGATTGAGAAACCCCAATAGGGAGTATCTGTTCTCATTTGAACAATAAGGTCCTCTCTGAATAACTGTCAAGTGATCAAAAAGCATCAAGATACAGACTTTATGATTTTTTTGTTTTAAAATTTAACTGGGTAATAATAAAATGGTGATGTCTGAACAAGTAAGGGCTAATTGTGAATACTTTTTTTTATTAGCAGTCTTGACTCTTTGTGATCAGCGATTTTTTTGTGAAACACAGGTTTCTATAAGTATAATACTCTTCATACTCAACAGAACTAGCTCCATAGAACTTTTTCTTGTTTCCTAAACTAAAAATTCATCTCAGTGATAAGATTTGACAGGGGTAGAGTAAATTAAACGATTTGAGGAAGTGGAGGATATTAAAAGAAACATAACGACCATATCAAAAGGGTAGTTGTAGTTGGTTTCAGAAGTCTTGTCAAAGAAGAATCAACCTATTGGACGCTAGTCAACTCGCTAAACTTGTAAAATGAACTGATGGATGTGCACCAATCAAGCATCAGTAAAATGCTGCGGTTTTCCACTTCAAACTTAGTCTCTTTTATCTTCATCAAATCTCACCACTTTATGTAGGCTTATCTCATTCTCCTCCATAAAACAAGTCACACCTCTTGCTTCCTTTTCTGATTTCCGCGTGCCAGCAGCAGAGAGAGCACATCTTCTGTTTCTTTGAGGTAAAATTGTTCGTGACATTACTACTACAGTAGTTTTAAAGGTGTTTCCACCAATGGAAAAATAAGTATAACTAGTATACATATAATGATATAACTATAATAAATGATGATACATAAAATAATTATACATGTAATAATAATAGATATAATAATAATAATAATAATAATAATGAGTCGAAGAGACTTGCTGTCATTCAAACTCCATTGAAAAACCATCAACTAACGCTGATGTAAAAAACTCTCAAGGAGTAAAATAATAATAATAATAACTACATTAACTATAATAGTATAACTATGATAATGATACATGTAATAATGATAATCATGAAAGTGACAATAATACCAATTGTTATTGGTGCTCTTGGTACAATCACCAAAGGATTAGTACAAGGACTGGAGGACTTGGAAATAAGAGGACGAGTGGAGACCATCCAAACTACAGCATTATTGAGATCAGCCAGAATAGCTGAGAAGAGTCGAGGAGACTTGTTGTCACTCAAATTCCAGTGAGAAATCATCAGCTAACACTGGTGTAAAAAACTCTCAAACGATAACAAATAATAATAATAATAGTATAACTATAATAATGATACATGTAATAATAATAATAATAATAATAGATATAATAATAATAACAAAATTATGGAACATGAAAGTGACAATTATACCAATCGTGATTGATGCTTTTGGTACAGTCATCAAAGGATTATTAAAGTTGACTGGAGGACTTGGAGGTAGGAGATGAGTGGAGACCATCCAAAGTACAATATTATTGAGAATGGCCAGAATCCTGAGACGAGTCCAGGAGACTTGAGAAGACTTGGTGTCACTAAAACTCCAGCGAAAAACCATCAGCTAAAACTGATGTGAAAAACTCTCAAGGAGTAAATAATAATAATAACAATACATATAATAACTACAATTATGATACATAAGTAAGTAAGTAAAGTTAGCGACCATAGTCGAGGTGTGACCCGAAGGCTCCCTTTTCGATAGCTACTACACCAAGGTGTAGGGGAGGGCGCTACTCCATTCCCAGGATTGCTCCACTTTACCCTTGAACCGTACCTTATAATGCTGAGTGTTAAGCAAGGTGGTATCAAGTACCATTTTTAAAGTCTTTGGTATGACTCGACCTGGGATTGAACCCAGGTCTCCCGGGCCATTGGCGAACACTCTAACCGCTGGGCCAATGTCCCGGTTTATGATACATAAAATAATGATAAATGTAATAATAATAGACCAGACCTCATAATAATCAACAACAACAACAAAAAAAAAAAAAAAAAAAAAAAAAAAAAAAAAAAAAAAAAGAGAATCTGCAAAATTGTCAACTTTGCTGTCCCAGCAGACCACAGAATAGATCTGAAGGAAAGTGAAAAGAAGAATAAGTACCTCGACCTTGCTAGAGAATTGAAAAAGATGTGAAACATGAAAGTAATGATTGTGCCAGTCGTGATTGGTGCGTTAGGCACAATAACTAAAGGATTATTAAAAGGCCTGGAAGATTTGGAAATTGGTGGACAGACAGAGACTATCCAAACGACAGCATTGCTAAGAACAGCCAGAATCCTGAGACGAGTCCTGGAGACTTGAGGAGACTTGCTGTCACTCAAACTCCAGTGAAAGACCATCAGCTAACACTGATGCGAAAAACTCTAAAGGAGTTAGATAATAATAATAGGTATTATCATCATCATCATATCGCGCTGGTAGCACGGATATCCCTGTCCCTCTCTCGCCACTCCTCCCTATCGTTCAACCAGACCTCATAATAATCAACAACAACAACAAAAAAAAAAAAAAAAAAAAAAAGAGAATCTGCAAAATTGTCAACTTTGCTGTCCCAGCAGACCACAGAATAGATCTGAAGGAAAGTGAAAAGAAGAATAAGTACCTCGACCTTGCTAGAGAATTGAAAAAGATGTGAAACATGAAAGTAATGATTGTGCCAGTCGTGATTGGTGCGTTAGGCACAATAACTAAAGGATTATTAAAAGGCCTGGAAGATTTGGAAATTGGTGGACAGACAGAGACTATCCAAACGACAGCATTGCTAAGAACAGCCAGAATCCTGAGACGAGTCCTGGAGACTTGAGGAGACTTGCTGTCACTCAAACTCCAGTGAAAGACCATCAGCTAACACTGATGCGAAAAACTCTAAAGGAGTTAGATAATAATAATAGGTATTATCATCATCATCATATCGCGCTGGTAGCACGGATATCCCTGTCCCTCTCTCGCCACTCCTCCCTATCGTTCATCGCCCTAGGTAGGTCTTCAGGACAACATCCCATATCTTCACATAGCTGCTGAATGTATGTTCGTGCTGGTCGTCCTGCTTTTGCACGGCCATGTGTGGGGGTCCATAAGAGTACATCTCTTATGAGTTCGTCCCTGCTTCTCCAGCAGTGTCCTGCATGTCTGGTTTGTCTAACTCGAATAGTTTTCGTGATAGGAGGCAGGTGGCCGTACAGTTGGTGTCTTGTGGGGTGTTGCCGCCAGGATTTGTTCAAGATTGCACGTAGCATTCTTGTGTAATTGCCGTCTAGCTTCTTCTCCAGCCGTTTTGTTAGCATCCATGTAGTGCAGCCATATAGTAGTATTGATGTGACTGCTGCCTGGAAGATACTGCGTTTCATAATAATAATAATAATAAATATGACTACTATAAGTGTGTTAAATATTAAATGGGCCATTTTTGAAAAAAAAAACAAAAAAACTTTTCATTTATTACTCATTTCCGTCTCAGTCAATGCAGCTTCAGTCTCCCAATTTTTTTCAACACGCCTCCTATTCCAACTGGTCAGTCATGTCTATCACGGCCATTTTCACTCTTTATTGTTATGAGTTATGGAATATTAATAACCAATAATTCATGCCTAACGATTCATCCCGGTGGGTTAAGAAACATTTATTGATAATGATTCATAACCAACTAAGTAATCCTATGGGAGACTGTCTACACGTGTATGTGTGTGCAGTGAGGTCTCTACTGACTGATTGCCAAATTACATCAGGCCAATGCAACAATTCTTGAGCTATTTGAAAATGGTTACATTCATTCCAAACAGACATCATATATAGACAAAGTAATTTAGATCCATTATATTGATAGTTTTCAAGACATCTCGATCTCGAATGAATCGAGATTAACAGGAAATTAATCATTGTACTTATCTCTTCAATTAATTAGGTAGTTAATAGTGGAAAATTATTTATCAGACTAATTCATACATAGCAAGACACTAGTAGATTGCCCTATCTGTAAGGCTTAAAATATACTGACTACGTCCTCATTGTATTTCTTTTAATGTCATTCATATCCAAAAATCTTATCCTTGAAATGAAATTTCTGTTTAGGAAACAAGGGAAAGTTACATTGACCTAGATCAGGTGATTATGGAGGGTGCTGCTCTTGTACAAATCAGTATTTCACAAAACAAATTTTAAAGAAATAATATCTGAGACTAATGCTGTATAGTAATCAAACATAATGAACGAACAAAACACTTCTTTATAAAAATATATCTCTCATTTTATTTTCGAAAAGGACCCACAGTTTGATATTAGTTGAGAGATAGAGACATATACTCAGAGAGAGGACTTCTTCCCATATCTTCTTCCGGGAGCCAGGGGGTGCCAACGCTTGCACCCCCTTACAAGCTCATCAGAGATGACCTGATCAACTGCATATCCCACACTCGACTTGATTCTCTGCCCTCTGTCTAAATCTGACTGCATGGTTCTCATCATGTGGTCTCCTTCCAGTTACACACCTGTTGTACCCGACTGCACTGACGTGCTGTCATATCCCTGTTTACTTATTACAGCGTGACAGCTTGTCAAAGCACATGGGGTCACTAGGAACGAACTGAAAATCCATGTCATATGTTATTAAACATTAGCTTAATAAATTTTTTTAAATTAGCATTGACACATTGAGATGAAATTTAGACATCGAAATAGCAGTCTAGAAGTCGAAAGACCATCACTTTATTATATCATATTTACCAACACCTTCGTTCAGGCAGGATATGACACAAGGTCAATTTTTAAGCGGAGTTTAACAGGTTTGAATTCAGAGTTTTCCTTCTCCTAGACTAGTTGCCTCACCAAGGCTGAAGAACCCAGTCTACCCTACTATTTACCCATAGCTGGAGGGAGAATAATTGGATTCATACCTTTCCCAAGGGTATTAGTGCTATGTGAAATGCAATTAGTCTTGTCAAGGGTTTGAACTCGTGTCACCGTGTCTATTTCCTACGACGATAACCATTACACCACGGACACCTCCTAAATCACTTTATTATATATGTATTTACCAACCTCTCTGTGAGAGCAGAATATGATACAAGGTCAATTTTTAAGCAAAGTTTAACAGGTTTGAATTCAGATTTTTCTTCCTCCTAGACCAGTTGCCATACCAAGACTAAAGAGCCCTGGCTGCCCCAATATTAATCCAGAGCTGAAGAGAAAAGAGTGGGATGAATACCTTTCCCAAAGGTATCAGCACAATGTGAAATGCAAAAAGCCTTGTCCAGGATTTGAACTCAGATTGCCGTGTCCATTTCACAACAAGAGTGATACAAAGTTCTAATCTGTGATTACATCATCATTCAAATTTTGAATTTTTAAAACGACACAATCTAAAGTTTCAGTACTTTTAATGATACCTGGTATAGTATTTATTTGATTTTTATGTGAGTAAGCAATTCTTTTTGTTAAGGTATGAATTTTTAAAATGATGGAAATATATACAAGGGATCAATCAATAAATATATACAATAATATACTTGGATCATTCCATGAATAAAGATCTGAGGCAAAGAGTTTTACTGAATCTGTCTTCAATGAAACTACCATTGTATTATTCATAATTTCAAGTATAATGTTGTTTCTAATGTTTTGGAATGAAAAGGATGTAGAGTGTTGTTTTCAACCTGCACACCCGATTATGGAGATGCATTTAACAATTGTGTATGCAGTCAGAAAAAGGATTAAAATAATAATGGTTTCTGCAAACAAATATTAAGGTTTGAGTATATATAAGACCATACACCAGGCCATTGGCCTAATGAGTTGAGTATTCATCAATGGTCTGGTAGACCGGGGTTCAATCCCAGGTTGAGTCATACCAAAGATTAAAAAAAAAAAAAATGGTACTTGATGCCACCTTGCTTAACTCAGCATTATAAGGTAGAGATCAAGGGTAAAGTGGAGTAATCCAGGGAATGGAGTAGCACCCTCCCCTACACCTTGCTGTAGTAGCTATTAAAAAAGGAGCCTTCAGGTCACCCTTGACTACGGTCACTAACTTATATATAAGGCCAATGATTGAGGTACGAGATTCAGGATTTGTAAATGTTTCTTGATGCCAAATTCCAACAAATAAAATCAATGACTTCAGGTAGATAAACAAAAAAAAACTAGACGACCAACAGAGGTAACTTATTATAGTTATGTTTAGTTTGGTACAAGGTCACAAGTACAGAGTGCCCAATGAAGATGATCTCATTATTTTGTAGCAATGATCTGTGAGATAATACCATGAGATACTGAAAAATATACTGGTACAAAGTAAAACTGTGGGATTTAAAATAAAGATTGAACATACCACATTAGTGGATTGAGCTAAGATACAAGCTTAGTAACTGGACGTGACTTTGGAAGAATAACGTTTAAGGGTCATTCAATAAAAGTAAATTTTGCATAAAAAGATGGCAATAGGAAGCACTGTTTACAGTTGCACCTTATTCAAGGAAACCAATAGTAATGAATCCTTTCATGTCCTAGAAGACTGTAAGCATCACCTTCTTAACTGACTGCTATGCCCGGAACTTTTTCTTTACAGGAGAGTGTATGTTTCCACTCCATTGACTGTCTTTTCCATTCAGGCTTGTAGCAGCAAACCCATGTTTAACCCATTTGTAAAGATGTTTTTTTTTACTAAAGTATGCTTCTCCAGAAACATTACCCATTCTCCGGTAAATTTCACATGGTTTGTATCTCTCAGCCATCAATAGTTTCATGACAGACCTCTTGTAACATATTGACCCTTGACCGAGCCATCAATCAAGAGATGCACCTGTGTAAATAAGCGGAGGAACACAGACGGCTTGGGTCAGTTCCAGTTGGAGTTGGAGTCAGTGGGGGACAAGATGCCAGCATGAGAATCAACTTGCAGACTGAGGGCTTGCAGCCCTCAGTAACTCACGGTTGAGCAACCCCAGCCAAGATCAGGAAGAAGTGCTGCTATGGTCAGAAGAACTTTGGGTCAATATGTAACAGTCTGTCCCTGTCTCCAACTCACCTCTCACACACAATCAACATCAACCCTTTCGAGAATAAAGTGTGAGAGATATATTTTTATAACAAAGTGTGTTCGTTCATTCATTGAAGTCATCATTGTTTGATTATGTTATGCATATATTTGTATATCTATGCGGCTATATGCTCTGTTCAAGTCTGAAGCACACGGCTTGATTTGCTACCATTGTGAATAGCCTCAAAACAAATATTTTTGTGAGATCAAAATAATTTTTGCTATAAACAATTCCAAATAATGCAGAGTTTAGATTTATGAGAAAAAAAAAATCTTTTGTTTAGTCAAAAAACTTCCCCTTATTTATTGAATGATCCCCAATTGAATTTCAAAATAATGGAAATAGTGTGATTAGATTTTTATAAAATGGAATTGATAGATATAATTGGAGGTACTTGTAGGATTTATCAGGTTGTGTGGGGCAATTAGTTGCAATAACCGAGAGTAATTAGTCGCATTAGCTAAGAGCAATCAATTGTGAAGACAGGAAGCTCAATTGCCACAAATGAGGAATGGGAGCTATTTATGGTTCCTTAGAGCATCCCGTTGCTCACTAGTGGGCAAGTTCATTGCATGGGTCATGATTGGCTGCTGGTAAGTGAGTGAAGGTATTTGATTATATAAACCAGCTTCAGTTTAGCATTGTAAGAAGGACTGAGCTACGACCTGCTTTATTTTGGTCAGCCAGCGGGACGTTTTATGGAGGTTAGGGTTATTGTTATTCTACAGTACTAAAGGGTATCCTTCTCTGTTACCATCCCTATCAGGAGAGCTTAGAATACACTGACTGCATCCTCTGCAAATGGATAAGACCTACTAAAAAGGTATGGATATGACAGTAAGCTGCATTCTTAGTTGCAATTACTCCCAGGTCCACTCCAACCTTTCTTGGAACCATAGATCAGACTATTAAGTACGGCCCAGTTGGCTGGGACTACAGAATACACCAACTTCATCTCTACAGAAGAGTAAGACTCCCTTAATGAGTGTCCTGAATATGACACTAAACAATCTGATGGTGAGGAATCAGTAATGCAGGAGATTTGGGGAATGCTGAGTATCCTTTCATTGCCATTGCTCCCAGGTCCACTCTGACCTGGAGTGGTAGCACCTGATAGGGTCCTATCTATGGGTCAAAAAGAACTTTTTGATTATTTAAACTGTGTACTTATGCTAAACTGAATTGTCCGAAATAGACGTGTTTTTACATTTAACTGCGTGCAAACAAATGATTGATGCTTAATTGAATTGTTAGTGATACATAGCAATACTTGAAAACATTAAACTGTGTGCAAACAAATGATTAATAGTAAATGGAATTATTTGTATTAGATAGAAATAAGTGAAACCATTTAACTGTATGAAAAAGAATGAGCTCAGGCTTGCTTTTAAATGTTACCAAAAAATGTGTTTAGTTTGGTTTGATTTCTTTGTTTTAATGGCACATCAACCTTTGTAGGTTATTTAATGCCAAAGCCATTCTCCGAGAAGAACAGTGGTGGTACTATTTAACCCATAGCTGGGAGGATAAGGGGATTCATATCTTTCCCAAGGGTATTTACCCGAAAATGAACGTAATATCGTGACTGGAGTTCGAACTCGCTTACTATGATTCCGCAGTCAAACCATTACACCACAAGGACACCCCCCAAAAAATGTGTTTAGTAATCATATATTTAATATATATGTATAAAAAGGATTTGGCATTAAATAACCTACAATGGTTGATATGCCATGAAAACCAACCAAACCAAATCATATATATTTAATATATATGTATAAAGAGGATTTGGCATTAAATAACCTACAATGGTTGATATACCATAAAATCAAACCAAACAAAAATCTATCAATTACTACCACTGTGGTTTAATTGACAGCACCCATCTCCTTTCTAATATCTTATAAGGTCATTGAGGTGATATGCTGAGTAAGTTACCTTATATCTCAGAGCAATGGAGGTTATTTGGTGGTGTCCATCTCTCCAAATAATCAAATGACATCTGCTGGGTTAACTCAAAAATAATAAATGTCATTGTTGTGTTTCTGTTTTATCACAGCTTGTTCATCAACCAAGTAGCACTCAGCCAATTTTTAACAGCATGAGTTGCACTTGGCGTTATTCTGCCAATTTGGAATAATGCGAGTTGCACTTGGCATCACTCAGACAATTTAGAATAACGCGAGTTGCACTTGGCATCACTCAGCCAATTTGGAATAATGCAAGTTGCACTTGGCATCTGCCTCACACAAAATTCTCCCCCTTTTTATTTAATAGGTCTTTTAATAATCCTGTTTTTATGACGTTTCTCATGACTTCTTAGGCTGAGTAAGGGGTGATACCCAACTATAATTTTTACTATAATTTAACATGTAAGTGTATTGAAACATTTTACTAGAAATAAACTGACTTCTTTTGATTTCTTCCTTTTAAATTCTTTTGGTGACACTTTACATATTTTAAAGGTCATTTCATTACTCTATATGCGTACAGGATTGAAGTAAAAGTATGGCATAAAAGTAGGAGTATATCATTGAATTCCTCGATGCAGAAAAAATGCATCCACTGACATTCACAAATATTTCTGATTTTCTAAACATTTATAGAAACAAAACAGTGGTTGTTTTAACAGATGTGGCAAGCTACAAAATAAAGAGCACTTTAATCAGCTTATCTGTACGAATTGGGCTGTTGAAAGATGGACTACAAAGAGAACATTTTCCTAACACTATGCCATCATCACTGCAGTGAAAAACTGGGTCGCCTTCACGGGTGCAAATTTTTACAAGCATAACATACAGTCTCCCATTCATTTCTGGTGAAATATCATAACCAATGGCAATGGTTTAGTTTGGTTTTATGGCATATCAACCATTGTTGGTTATTTAAAGCCAAATTCTGTTTTTACACATATGAAATATAGGATTTGTAATCACATTTTGTAGATACACACAGTTAAATGATGAAACAGTTTTATTTCTAATAATTCGATTTAGCGTAAATCAACGAAGTTAAATAGTTCCAAGTATTGCTATTCATCATTAGCAATTCAATTAAGCATGAGTCATTTGTTTACACACAGTTAAAATGAACAAACAGTTCTATTCCTAACAATTCAATTTATCATAACCATTTGTTTGCACTCAGTTTAAATGTTAAACAATTCTATTTGACCCATAGATAGGACCCTATTAGGTACTACCACTTTAGGCCAAAGTAGACCTGGGAGCAATATCAATGAAGGGGTAAGCTGCACCTCCTAAATCTCCAGTATTACTGGACCCTCACCATCAGATTGTTTAGTGTCATATCCCAGACACTCATTGGGAGGGTCTTACCCCTCAGCAGAAATGCAGTTGTTGTATTCTACAGCCTCAGCAGACAAGGCCACCAGGACATTTGTTGGGGGGTAGGGGTCTTACCCGTGTGCAGAGATACAGTCAGTGTATTTTACAGCCCCAGTAGACTGGGCCCCCAGGACATTCATTGGGTAGGGGGGTCTTACCCATGTGCAGAGATGCAGTCAGTGTATTTTACAGCCCCAGCAGACTGGACCACCAGGATACCCGTTAAGCAGGCGGGGGGGGGGTCTTACCCATGTGCAGAGATGCAGTCGGTGTATTTTACACCCCCAGCAAACTGGGCTGTCAATGACAGTGACTTTCTTTCAAAAAATAGTGCATTGGAGTTATAAATTTGTCCTGTTATTTGGCTCCCTGCTTCTATTGCAGTGTTTGTGGAAACAAATTGGAGGCATTACATTTGAAGAACTGAAAGGATACACTGACTGCATCCCCTGCAGAAGAGTAAGACTCCAGTTCGAGACCTCCGAAGAATATGGAATACTCCTTCATTGCATCACTTCGAAGTCCACTCTGACCAGAATGGAAGTATTTATCATGTTCCCATATATGGCTCAAATAAATCGGTTTAAAAATTATTTGTCTTAGATAGGAATACTTGAAACCATTTAACAGTATGCAAATTATTTGTATTAGATAAAAATACTTGAAACCATTTAATGGTAAACAAATTATTTGTATTAGATAGGAATGTGTGAAGCTGGATATTTAATCAAATTTTCCACCTGGTAGGATTTGACACAAGATCATTTTAATATGGAGAACCATGCATAGATCAAAACCCATGTGTGGCAGGTGCAAAAAATGTTTGTTTCCATCAGCATTCCCCTTTTGGAGTGCCTCAAGTACCAAGCGATAAACTTAACCCCACAAGCAAGTATTGCCTGGAGGGATGGGGGCCCCCTGAGACCAAGCAGTCAATTTCATTCTCTCTGGCCAAAAAGCTGAGAAGTGATGTTTGAAGCCATTCAACTGGGTGCAAAGAAATCATTATCATTATTAAATAGAAATATTAATGTTGGATAGGAATACTTGAAACTATTTAACAGTATACAAATTATTCCTAATTGATAGGAATAGTTGATATCATATGACAATGTGTAAAAAATAAAATGCAATGAAACATTGAAAATATAGTTATGATTACAATCAAACATTTAGAAATGAATCAAATTTCAGCATTAAATAATCCATAAGGAGTTGATATCCCATTAAAAATACAAACCTAAACAAAACCAAACCGAATATTATTATTATTATTATAATAATAATAATACTAATAATTTATACACAATTATATGGTTTCAAGTAGTTTATTCTAATACTAATAACTATATTGTTTCAAGTAATTATTCCCATTTAATAATAATAATCATTTGTTTGCACAGTTATATGGTTTCAAGTATTCCAGTGTAATATAAATAATTTGTACCAAGTTACATAATTTCAAGTATTCCTATCTAATACTAATAATTTTCAAACAGATCTATTTGACCCATAGATTGGACTCTAACAAGTACTTCCACTTCAAATCAGTGAATCTGAGAATAATGGCAACAAATGAGTGACTCCAGAACTGGAGTCTTACCAAAGGGTGCATTTTAGTATCATCCCTGTAGAATAACAATAACACATACCTCCGTAAAGCGTCCAGCTGGCAGACAAAAATAAAGCAGGTCATAGCTCAGTGCAGTCTTTCTTAAAATGCTAAACTGAAGCTGGTTTATATAATAAAATACTTCCACTTACTTATAAGCAACCAATCACGATCTATGCAATGGAATATCCCACTTGTGCACAATGGGATGCCCCAAGGCACCATAAATAGCTCCCATTCCTCAATCAGTAAGAGAGTTTTCCTGTCTTCACGACTGATTGTGCTTAGCTAACGCGATTAATTACTCTCGGCTATCGCTACTGATTACCCAACGCAACTTGACGAATCCTACAATCCCCAGGACACACTTTTTTTGAGAGATGAGACCTGCATATTCTAAGTCCTGCTTACCTAACAGGAAAAAATAAGTTTCTTTATTTCATGAAAGAGACTTTTTCTGCTCTTCCTACAATATATCGCACACAGTTATAAGGTTTCAAGTATTCCTATATAATACTTTGCATGCAGTTTTTATATATATATATATATATTTGTTATAGACAATTAAATCCCCATGGCATAGTGATTGATATGTTAGACTGCAACATCAAAGAAAGCAAGTTCAAACTCCAGTCATGCTATTACATTCACTTTTGGACTAATACCCTTTGGAAAAGGTATGAACTCCCTTATCCCAACGCCCAGCTATGGATTAAATAGTATCACTATTGCCCCTCAACAAGGACAGTTTTGGCATTAAATAACCCACAAAAGGTTGGTATGCCATAAAACAAAGAAACCAAACCAAACAGTTATATGATTTCAAGTATTCCAATCTAATATTAATAATTTTAAAATAGATCTGTTTGATCCATATATTGGATCCTTACCACTGAAAGCAGTTTAGTGTCATAGCCAGTGCACCCTTTTTTTGTAGGGGAGGTCCCACTGGCAAAGCAAGAAACACAGCCCCTTTTTTTATTAAAAAAAAAAAAAAGACTTTTCCTGCTCTTTAGACAATTTATAGCACACAGTTATATGGTTTCAAGTATTCCTACCAAATGCAAAT
Source organism: Sepioteuthis lessoniana (assembly GCA_963585895.1). Taxonomy (NCBI): domain Eukaryota; kingdom Metazoa; phylum Mollusca; class Cephalopoda; order Myopsida; family Loliginidae; genus Sepioteuthis; species Sepioteuthis lessoniana. The sequence continues at coordinate 12,117,500 of OY757926.1, forward strand.
AATTTGTACACATTTATATGATTTCAAGTATTCCTATCAAATACAAATAATTTTCAAACAGATTTATTTAACCCATAGATTAGAATCTACCATTTCAAGTCAGTGGATCTGGGAGTAATGGCAGCAAAGAAGTGACCACACTCTACAGAGCTCCAAAACTGGAGCTTCACCACCAGAAGTAGAGTCATACCCCAGATACTCTTTTTTGGTAAGTGGGGTCTTACCCCTCTGCAAGAGATGCAGTCAGCATATTCTAGTCCTTGCTAACAAGTGTCTCTTTATTTCAAGAAAGAGATTTTTCTGCCTTTCCTACAGTTTGTAGCAGCAGCAGCAGTGATGTCTGCCTTCTAGATGTTAAGAAAAGGGTGGCTAGCTGATTTCAAGCAGTCTTTGAATCTTGGATTGGATTTGTGTGGTGAAAAAAAAAAAAAAAAAAAAAAAAAAAAAAAAAGACAGACAGGCAGGAAATGCATTATAATCTTACTTTCATACAGTTCTCGATTTTGAATACAGAGCTAAATGACTCCACTAGCAAGAAACTATAGACAGGTGAATGTATACTATTGTCTAAGTACATCAAGCCTGACTTCAAGAAGAGGGGTCTTTGTTTGTGAACTTGAGTATCATATCAGTATTAGTTACAGATAATTGATATCAATAAGTCGGAGCCAATATTAGATCCGTTTCGGATGAAGAACAGATTTTGTTCCAATAAAAGGATTGTTCGTATATGTTGTTAGGTGAATAAATGAGGCAAACATTAGAAATGGGAGGTAGGAATAATAAGATGCGGTTGTATGTGGGTAATTGATTAAGGTTGGTACCAATAGGAGGCGAATAAAAGTGGCTGGCAAACTAACCAGTGATAAAAATAAATGGGTAACATCAGAAATCTGATAAAAGTCAGTCGGTATAAAATAAACCTTTCTTTTACAATGTTAGAAGAGAATATAATGTAGACTGGTTGGTTGGTTGGTTGGTTTTCTGGCATGACAATTCTTGTTGGGTTATGTTATGCCAAAGTCAGCTTAACAATTATGATCTCTAGTTGTATATATTTATTTACCGACTACTTTGCATCATGTGACACAAGGTCAATTTTTTTAAGTGGAGTTTAACTGATTTGAATTCAAAGTTTTCCTTCTCCAAGACTGGTTGCCATACCAAGGTTAGAGAGCCCAGCCTGTCCTACTATTTACCCATAGCTTAGGGGAGAACAGTTGAATTCATACCTTTCCCAAGGTTATTAGCGCGATGTGAAATGCAAAGAGTCTTGCCCAGGATTTGAACTCATGGTGCTGGATCCATTTTCTACGATGTTATCCATTACACCATGAACATCTCTACTTATGACACAATGTAAATGTATTTTCAAAATCATTTTTGCCCTCTCAGTGGGGCGTAGAATATTCTGAATGTAGATTTATCTTTTATAGTAACAACTATAATTATAAATACTGAACAGAAATGCAAATCTAGTTGTCCCGTAGTTTAGTGGCTAAAGCGCTGGACAGTGGCTTTGAAGAAAGTGAGTTCAAACTCCAGTTGCGGTATTGAGTTCACTTTTGGACTAATACCCTTGTGAAAAGGCATGAACCCACTTATATCCCCACCAACTATAGGTTAAATAGTATAATTGCTGTTCTACAAGGATAGCTTTGGCACAAAGGTTGATATGCTATTGAACAAAGGAATTTGAAAGGGTTGATATGCCATTAAACAAAGGAATCTGAAAGGGTTGATATGCCATTAAACAAAGGAATCTGAAAGGGTTGATATGCTATTAAACAAAGGAATCTGAAACCAAACCAAAAATGCAACAACCACTCCAACCTCGAGATAGATAGAAAGTACATGTGTTAATAAGAACGACCAGCTGACAAATCTTCAGACAGAATAGATCCAGCTAAAGATTTATCATTATCATCATTATTATGACTACCATTTGTAAGCATTCAGTATGAATTTTTAATTGACAACAAAAATTCCAAAATAGATATTGTTTAGAAAAATGAAATTGAGTAGAATGTATTTATTCTTTTTTAAAGAAAGGCAGTAATTTCTGATCTACAATCCCATACGTTATTTTAATCTGTTCGATGTTGAGCAATGAGATGACTGCACTCAATTTTGCACTGAACATTTTTTATCAAATATTCTCTCTTAAATATAATATCCAAATATATCTTTAGATAATACTCATTCAAAGGCAGCTTTTAATTGGCATTAAGCTGAATGTATATAAAGCCAGATTCTATTTTTGGAAGTTATATTAAAACAAGCATAGTACCCATAAAAAATAATTGGATTATTGATGTAGATGGAGCATTTGATAATTGTGATCCAAACCTTTGAAAGAAAAGATAGTACTGAATTGCAACATCTGAAGTTGTCTGTTTTAATTTGGATTCCTTGGATTACTCCTCAAATGAAGATATACTGGTGGTTCTCTTTGTTTGGATGATGTTTACATGGAGGTGCTTGTGACATAATGGTCATCATCATCAGAAATGGATACAGTGAACCAAGATCAAACCCTAATTGAGTGTTTGCATTTCACACAGCGCTAATTCTTTTAGTCGGGTTTTATACCTTTCCCTTTGAAAAAGTATAAATCTCAACTATTCTCCTTCCAGTGAGAACTGAATAGTATGTCAGACTGGCTCTTTAACCTTGGTATGGCAACCAGTCTAGGAGAAGGAAAACCCAATTCAAACCAATTGTAGATCTGGAGAGAGGTGGGCTTTATCAGTCTATTCCTACCCAAGATACGCTATGGGTTAGTGTGAGACTGAGAGATCTTACCATGACTGATTATACACAGGATTATGGAATCATTTTACAGATATTATAACCAACTTGAGTCTAAGAGAGGTACTTCAGCTAGTAAATAAAATATTATTAAAACAGGATTTTAAATTAAATTTTAGAATTAACAGGAAACACTTTGTTATATTATATATCTTTTTTTTCTTTCTTTTTTATAATGTAGATTTTGAGCATATTTTTAACACAGACTTTTATATGCACTGGGATTAAAGTGTACAATCAGTTAATCTCCAACAACTGTGTTCTTATCTTGAGGCAGAATATAGTAAAAAAAAAAAAAAAAACACACACACACACACACACAAGAGAGGAAAGTAAGCCTGGATTAAGGGCATAAAAGAACATTCCATTCAACCTTTTCCTCTGAGTTTAAGCACTTTTAACCAATCTCTGGCCATTGTGTTGTCTTTGAACAAACTGAGTTGTTAAGATATCTTTGGCACCTGTCTTCTAGGATACAAAGATTTGAATCAAAGCAAATAAATCTATTGATTCAATTCTCAATGTCTCATTCTTGGGATGTCATAATTTCAAATGGGTTTTGAAAGATGTAAACAAAGAGTTTATTTTTAAAAAAAAAGGCAGCCATTTTAGATTTACAATCCAAACTGAATAAATAGAAAATGCATTGCCCAAAGAATAACAAGGAAGATTTTCTATAATAGCAATTCAATCCCACTACCAATAGTCTTGGAACCGATCTAGCAGAGTGGGGGAGCTGTTTGAGACCCTAGAACCCTGGATGGACATCTCAAATGCAATAGGAGTAAAGTTGGTGACCATAGTCGAGGGCAACCAGAAGGCTCCCTTTTCAATAGCTACTACATCGAGGTTTAGGGGAGGGCGCTACTCCTTTCCCTGGATTGCTCCACTTTACCCTTGATACGTACCTTACATTGCTGAGTGTTAAGCAAGGAGGTATCAAGTACCATTTTTAAAGTCTTTGGTATGACTCGACCTGGGATTGAACCCAGGCCTCCTGGACCATTGGCGAAAACTCTACCCACTAGGCCGGTATAAATGCAATATGAAATCTGTCAGTACTTAGCCAGATTACAATCTTTAGTTTGCCAGATGACAATAACTAGATCTGTCGCTAATTCAAACAGGTTATATCCAGATTGATTGATTCAAATGGCATTTCAAACCATCTAGGGTTATTTTATGCCTAGGATTCGACTTCACCTACGTGAAACTGTGTCGAAATTTTTTACGAATCTGAAACTGTTGTGTTAAGTGCTGTTATTACTGAGTGACCATATCCAAGAAAATGCTGTTGAAAAAGACTTTCAGATTTTAATAAAATCAAATTTTATCAACATTTATACCATTGTAAGAGGAAAAGATTCAACAAAAATATGATAAAAACATTTAATTGACAAGTTTTAAGAAATAAATATGAAATCTATTTGAAGAGGAAGAAAAAAAAAAGGAAATATGACAGATATGACACTTGGAAACAATTCATATCACAGAATGATTTCAAATAGAAAAAAAGAAAAAAATATGACACGATGTCTGAAATCTATTTCAGTTTTAAAAAAATATTTTTTGTGGTAAAATTAACAACAAAATAACGAGTTGAAATAAAAACTTTGCCAGTTTCTGCTTAATGTCAGATTTTATTTTATTTAGAAAGATTATTTTATTTTCTTTCTAGCCATATAGATATTTTTAAGACTGGGCCAGAAAGTTGAGAAATTGCGAATTGAACGGACTAAATTGCGAATTTGTCAATCTCAAACAAAATCAGATATCAACTGGAAATGCTATCATTACGTAAGAAAATCAATAGCTTCTTTAAAAAAGTAAAAATACTAAATTAAAAACAAAAAAAAAAAAAAACCGAATCGAAAACCACGGTATCAAAAGGGAAAAAAAACCTGAAACCGATACTGAAATATAAATTGCCAAACTGCCCAACTCTTATGACTTGTAAACATTTTGTAGATATTTTTAAATGAGCCTGAGCTCAATTTTTTTTTTTTTGCACACAGTTAAATGGTTTCTAGTATTACTATGTAACATTAACATTTTAACACCAGTCATTTATCAGCACACATTTATATATATATATATATATATATATATATATATATATATATATATAGTAAGTTTTAAAAACATAGACATAAATAGTGAAACCAGACAAAAAACGTATCCAATATACACACTAGGAAAAAATAGGTAGCTAAATAAATGGTATCGAAATTAATACAAACATTAATATTTCTCTTAAAAGTTAATTATCGAACTTAACATGAAAAGAAAATAAATTAAACAAATAAATAAAAAAGTTAAATTACCGTAATTATAACTGACGGAAGAATTTTGAAAATAAAATAAATAGGTAAATAAAAAAACGGAAATTCAATAAAACGAGGAGGTAACTCCTTAATCTCTTCTCCCTCCCCCTCCACCCCACGTGTCTATTCTGTTTTATTTATCCATTGGATCTGAAGATGTCCTGCTATATTTTTCTTTGTGTTTTTGGTTCACACCAGAAACTGAAAAACAGGATGGAAATAAATCTATAATCCTAAATTAACCGGTCTTTGGTTTTTTCTTTAAAGATATATATATATATATATATATATATATATATATATATATGATTTGCAAGTAAAGGGTTTGTAGGTAATTTCATTTTAAAATTTGTTTGCACACTAGTATTGCTATTGTTTCTACACATTTAAATGGTTTCAATTATTGCTTTCTAGCACTAATAATTCTATTCAATATTAATTATTTGTTTGCAGAGAGTGAAGTGGTTACAAGTATTGCTATTTAAAACTAATTATTCTATTCATTTGTACACAGTCAAATGGTTCCAAGTATTGCTACGTTATACCAATAATTCAATTTAGGCACATAGTTAAAGAGTTTCAAATATTGCTATTTCCCACAAATAATTCTATTTACCATTACTCATTCATTTGCACACAGCGGTTAGAGTGTTCGCCAATGGCCCAGGAGACCTAGGTTCAATCCCAGGTCGAGTCATACCAAAGACTTTAAAAATGGAACTTGATACCACCTTGCTTAACACTCAGCATTATAAGGTACGGTTCAAGGGTAAAGTGGAGCAATCCAGGGAATGGAGTAGTGCCCTCCCCTACACCTTGGTGTAGTAGCTATCGAAAAGGGAGCCTTCGGGTCACCCTCGACTATGGTCGCTAACTTTACTTTACTTAAATGGTTCCAAGTATTGCTATGTATTACTAACAATTCAATTAGTCATTTGTTTACACACAGTTAAATGGTGAAACAGTTCTATTTCAAACAATTAAATTTACCATGTTTGTACTCAGTTTAAATATCAAAGTTTTATTTAACCCATAGATAGGACCATATCAGATGCTACCACTCTGGGTCAGAGTTGACCTGAGAGTAATGGCAATGAAGGGGTACTCCACATTCCCCAGAGGTCCAGGACTGTGTCATATCCAGGATACTCATTGGGGAGTCTTACACTTCTGCAGAGATGCAATTAGCATATTCTACAGTTCCAGCTGACTGGGCTAGATAAGTAGGAATATTTTAATTACTTAAGAAACAAAAAAGAATGAAAAACACAATGTAAATCTTATACTTACATGAAAAGATGCCAAAAAAGAAACACAAAATTGCTTCATGTATTTTGAAAACTTCATTTTCCTTTAACAAATTATGTATTAAGAAAAATCAAAATTCGTGCATTTGTCTCATCTGTTTTTTCATTTTGATATTTGTCTGCTGTCATCCAATCTATTTTTATAGGTGTGGTTGAAAAATGGATCGACCAAAATGAAATTGGCCAAGTTAATTATGACTGTTGATGTTATTTTAATCTGTTCAATGCTGAGCAACTAAATGACATTCACTTATGCAGTGAAAATTTTTATCAAATATTATCACTTAAATATGATATCCAAAAATATATTTTAGATTATAATCATTCAAAAGACAGCATTTAATTTAATAAGTTCAATGTAAAGTCAGATTCTATTTTTGGAAGTTATATTAAAACTAGCATAATAACCATAAAAAATTTTAGGATTCTTTCTATACATAGAGTATTTGATTATTGTGCCCTTATTGAAGGAAGGGATAGTGCTGAATTGTAACACCTGAACATGACCAAGAGGCATTTTAATTTGGGTTCCTTGGATCACTCATCAAATGAAGATACACTACAAGCAGCCTTCACATTCCCAGTGAGCCTTGTAACAACCTTCTCACCCCTGTTGAACTGGCATGGGGTTAACCGCAAATCTTGTGGTAAGTTCAAGAAATGTTCACACAAGAGTTGTGGGGGGGTTTAAAGGGTTAGTCAAGCAGTCAGTTAGTAGCTGGCAGAGGACAAGTAACAAGGACCTTAAATTTCAAAGCAAGCAAAACCCTTCCCTACTCTCAGAGGTGGGTAATGACTTATGGAACAAGATTCAATACCACTTCAAATCTTCCTAATTTAAGACTGGTCAAGAGGAAAGCCAAAATACAGGGTGGAATGATAAAATTGTTGCCCTAGAAAAGACGACATGATTCCATTTCTGTTTAATGAAAACCAGTTTTCTTTTTTTGTTGTAGACCATCTACTAATTGGCCAGTTGTGTACAAATCCCAAGAGTAATAGGAGCCTTCTATCATGTCTGAAAGTGACACAATGTTCAACGAGCGAGATCGGAAATGCACCACTGTACAACTCATGCTCTCTATCGATCCAAGTTATGACAACAGGACCCTTGCTAGCACCCTCAAAATGCGAATCTGGATTGCCACGAATAACAGGGACGTGCCCAGGGTGATGAAAACAAAGTTTCCGGCTACAGTTATGGTCTTTGGTGTGGTTCCAAGTGAGGGCCACATCATGCCACCTCACATCTTTGAAGTCGGCTTGAAAGTCAACACCAAAGTGTACCTGGATGTGCTGAAGAGTGTGGTGATCCCCTGGTGCAATCCGGTGGCCGGTGGCAGACCCTGGGTATGGCAGCAAGACTCGGCACCAGCCCACAAGTCCAAAGAGACCCAGGCTTGGCTTCAGAAGGAGTGCTACGACTTTGTACCCTTCTCTCACTGGCCCCCCTCCTCCCCCGACCTGAACCCGCTAGACTACTTCCTTTGGTCATACGTTGTGAACATCACCAACATGACCTCCCACAACACCAAAGCCAGCCTGATCGCCGCCATCCGCCGAGTATTCGACAAGCTCCCACCGGCACTTGTGGAAAAGGCATGCTCCCAGTTCCGGATCCGTTTCAAGGTGGTGATTGAGGCTGAAGGTGGCTACATTGAATAGATGTCAGCTCTACAACATAATCAAGTTACCTGAATTGATTTTTTCAATAAAAGTTTTAAAATAAAGCTGTAGTGTTGTTTTCTTTAGGACGACAATTTTATCATTCCACCCTGTACACTAATAAAGCGAGTGGTATTTTTTCTGTGACCACTAGTCTAACTTTTTCCTTTCCAGTGAACTTGTCATCTTTTCTTCATTTCATCTTTGTCTCCAACAATATGACAGTGGTTTTGGTTTGGTTTGGTTTTATGGCACATCAACCATTGTAGGTTATTTAATGCCAAATCCATTTTTATACATAGAAACAGTTCTATTTCAAACAATTCAGTTTTGCATTAATATGCAGTTTAAATGTCAAAACAGTTCTATTTCAAGCAATGCAGTTTAGCATAAGTATACAGTTTACTTCTATTTGACCCATAGATAGTATCCTATCAAGTGCTACCACTCCGGACCAGAGTGGATCTGGGAATGATGGCACTAAAAGGGTACTCCGCATTCCCCAAAGCTCCAGCATTACTGGAGCCTCACCATCAGATTATTTAGTGTTATATTCAGGACACTCATTGGGAGGGGAAGTCTTACCCCTTTGTAGAGAAGCAGTAAGTGTATTCTACAGCCCCAGCTGACTGGGTAATTGACAGTAGTTCTCGTTGTTTAGGCAATAGTACCTTTATAAGAACAATCATTGAATTTACAAATTGATGGACATTATGATAGTATAAATACAGAGTGAATCAATTTCTATCTCAAATTCAGAGAGAATTATCTCCCTTGTTCCTACATAATTTTGAACTACTGAATTTGTATTTTGAGTAATAACTGTACTTCATTGCATTCTCTTAATCTCTTCATACAATTTCTTTTACTTTCAGCATCAATAAGAGTCAATAACAACCTTTTGCAACTAACCTCTCTTTTGTTTAATGGTTTCTTTGTTTAATGGCATATCAACACTTTTTAGGTTATTTAAGGCCAAATCCATTCTCCTAGAAGAACAGTAGTGGTACTATTTAACCCATAGCTGGAAGGATAAGGGGATTCATACCTTTCCCAAGGGTATTTGCCCGAAAGTGAATATAATAGCGTGACTGGAGTACGAACTCTCGTACTACGATTCCGCAGTCCATCGCTTTAACCATTACACCACGAGGACACCCCCAACCTCTTCTCATTAGCTTCTTCGGTGCAATTCATTTTACATTGCTTGAAACAAATTGTCTTTTTTTTATTCGGAGCCTCACTTAAGTTTCTTCTTGTGAATCATTCTGTCACCTTTGAGTCATTCCTAATCTGTTGTGTTTCTTGTTGCCATACAACAGTTCTTTCCAAATCACATCTGTCATTGACAGGTTATTTTTTTTCTCCCATTTGAAGACGGGCAATTTCTGTTTGTTACATTTCACTCAGGTCAAACAAACAACGACACGTAATATATATAAAGATATATATTTATTTCCTCAACGGACGCTTGTGTGAAGTAGGAGCAATCAGGAGAGGTATTAGAGTCATTCGTCTATGAGGCCTGGACACTTCGGTGTAAATTAGACGATGGCCAAGAAAGCGCACACGGTGTAACGGGATAAGCTTGAGTGAACAGTGGAATTTCACTACCTTCCATTCAAAATCGTCGAATTTATATTACCATCAAACTCCCACATGGAGATATGGACATGCCTCTTTGCCCACACAATCTCCTCCCATAACTGGCCAACGGAACATGCAACTTCTGCTCTTTTTGGAGTGACAGGTTTGATCATCATCGAGTCATGCAGTTCATGGGTTACCCGCTTCCGGTGCATCACTTTGTGACTGCACCGTGGAATTTTAACCTCATCCCATATTGTCAGCCAAGCTGTATTTTACATGTTTCTGTTCTCTTTGCATTTTTATTGGTTTCTTTACGAAAAGTAAATTACATCTTGCTGTTATTTCTTCTGCAAACGAAGAACAAACTCATCCGTCACATTCTTCTATGAACTCCTACAAGTGGACACAACAGTGTTGACTAGCCAGCAAAGACTAATGTACATTACCTTTGTGCAGACACTGAATGCAGTCTAGAGGACCTGCCAGGAGGCAGGGATAACTGATGAGAGAGAAAATTAAGAGATTGTGCTATCAACATGATTTTTCTTCTTCATCTCCGGCTCCTTGCTTGGCTTTTATTTTCCTCATAACTTGATATCTTTCATTCAAATCTTCTATGTTCAGTAATTTAGAAGACTTTAACACAGGCAAGGACAAACTTTTTTAAAAATTAGGCCACATAGACAGAGATTATTGTCAAGTAGGTCAAACTACTAAAAAAAAAAAAATTCAGTGTAGATTCTCATTGAAGGTACCTCAACCATTTCACTTGTAGCAGAAAGAACTTCGTATATTTGTTTGACGCATAATTTAATTTGACCATTAGGGTCGCCGAATATTTTCACCTAATCAGGATGACATATTCTATTCAGCCCAGACCATCTTTCCGAGCAGCACCAAAAATTGGGAAAAGCCGCCAAAACCCTGTCTCTTCCTCAAAACTCTTCAATAAGAAAAGACGTCTTACCGTCTGCTCTTCAATAGCGGCACCAGCATCATACCACCATGAGGAGAGCCATCTAATTTATGGACCCATTGTGTCTATTCTTCTCGACCAAGGGTTCCTAGTTGAATATGAATTAGATGATACTCTATAACAACTTCCTTTCTTCTTTCCTTCGTATGAGACTTGCAGCATACCAGTGTAAACCCTTTATTTCTTGCTGCCATTAAAATCTTCATATAAAACCTAACGGCATCTTCGTTCTTCTCCACTACTTTTTATTTTCCATCAACATTTAGCGAGGGGATAACAACCAACGTAACACCAACATAACCAATGAAACACCAACATAATACCAACACAACCTAATAATAATATACTCATCGCTAAACACTACAGGAAATGGTATGAGTAAGCATTTGCTTTTTGGGAAAGTTGTAGTTTTTTTTTTCCTTTTTGGTAAAAAGATCTTTTCTATAAAAATTAAAAGTCTTGGTTTATTATCATGGATATCAATGTGATTAACACACACTGCTGCGATGAAAAATTATAGATGATTGCATTTCACATAGCGCTAATACCCTTAGGAATGGTATGAATCCAACTATTCTCCCTCAAGCTATGGGTAAAATAGTAGGACAGGTTGGGCTCTCTAACCTTTGTATGGCAACCAGACTAGGCAAAAGAAAACTCTGAATTCAAACCTGTTAAACTCCACTTAAAAAATTAACTCGGTGTTGCATCCAGCTTGTGCAAAGGGGTTGGGTAAATATATATATGACAGAATAATTAAAAGAAAAAGTGAATATTTAAAATATCAATATATTCAATAAGAATATGATCCGTTGTATTGAAGGAAAAATTGAATATTTTCATAATCAGTGATTGAAAATTTTATTAAAACTAATTTCTTTAAATTACAGGTGCATATTTAACATTCTGACAATTAAATAATTTCATTTGTCATTTTTGAATTGAAAAGTAACATTAAAATAAAAATACATAATAAAAATGTACAGAAAAGGAGTAAAGTTGTTTTTTAATTTATTCATTTTATGATCCAATAAGAGTGAACTAATGAAAAAAAGAAACAAAACAAAATTTTAATAAACATTACTTTCTTTGTAAAATTAGGCAAGCCATTCTGAATGCACTCTGAGTTACAGTTTAGCCATGATTGCTTTAACATGAAAAGAAATAAAATAAACGTGACTAACACAATGATAGAGCATTCTTGATAAAATGTAAACTTCAACTAAATTTTAAAATTTTTGCTCCATTACCAAAAAAAAGAAAGTAAACCTTAAAATTTTTACTCCAAATAATTTAAAAGAAAAAAAAGAGTCAACACAAATAAGAATCTGATTTTTAAAAATTAGGAATTGCTTGATAAATGCAGTTAAAAAAATAAATAAAACTTAAACTAGATAAAAAAAAAAAAAATAAAATAAAAATTTGCTTCTCTCGTGAAAAAAGCCCTAAAATTTTCAGCCAGTAATAGTAGTATTGATACCTTAAACAAGATGAAAAAAAAACAAAACAAAACAACATATCTGCTTCCATAAAACAAAAAAAGTAAACCTTAAAATTTTCAGCAAGTAATTGCTATGTAAGAGTGATATCTTCGATCATCTTTTTTTTAAATCTGCTTCCAATATAAAAAAAAGAAAACCCCAAAATTTTCAGCTAGTAATAGTAGTGGTGATTTTACAAAAAAAATAAAAAAATAAAAAAAGTAAAAAACACAGAGCCTTGCTTTACACTCAGCAAAAAATTTAGTGTTTGAGTGTTCAAGTATCCCCTTTCTTACTTTCTGTCCACATCAGTGTGACACATTTATGAGGATGAAAACAAATTTAGTGACAACTGCTTTAAGATAAACTCCTGAAAATATTTGGTTTCCTCCAGTGTAACAATGGTCCATAATGATAGTGATACTTCTATTTAGGAAGGAGTGAGGGATTCTGATTAGCATTAAATAACTTATTTATTGCCTTGCTCCTTTATATTAAGAATTTGGAGGATTAAAAAATGAGGTACGAAGTGGGGTGGGGTCTTAACCCACCACAGGAGATACAGTCAATATATTCTTAGCAGAAATTAACAGAATGGGCTGAAAATGTTGCTTCTTCTATTTTCAGTCTTTGAATCAGTAGAAAGAAATGATAATTTTGATCATTTAAAAAATTTTAAATTATCTTGATCTAACAGCTGTCTCAGTACTATCAAAAGTGATTTAAAAAAAATTTTTAATAATTAAAAAAACTCTTATTAAATAATGAAAATACAATTTTTTTTATATAAAAAATAATTTAAAAAATAAAACATAATTAAAAAATAATTTAAAAAATAAAAAAAATTTTTAGATAAAAAAAAATTAAAAAATCTAAAATAAGTTGGTGACTGTAATCGAGGGTGAACGAAAGCTCTCTTTTCAATAGCTACTACAATGAAGTGTAGGGGAGGGCGCAATTCCTTTCCCTGGATTGCTTCATTTTACCCTTGATCCTTTATCTTATAATGCAGAGTGTTAAGCAAGGTAGCATCAAGTACCATTTTTTTTTTTTTTGTATGACATGACCGGGGATTAAACCCCGGTCTCCCAGACCATTGGTGAACACTCTACTCATTAAGCCAAAATAAAAATAAAAATTTTAATGATAAAAAGAAAAACGAAAATAATGAAAAAGAACAAGAAAATAATAAAAAAACAAAACAAAAAGTATATAGTTATTTAACCATTTCATTGTTTTGAGAGCCATGTGTATTTCTCAGAATTCGCTGTGACACATTTGAGTGCTGTATGTGGCTGTCAAACCGCATTTAAAATAGAGGATAAAATCTTGTGAAAACACGAGTAGACACCTCTAATTTGCCTTGAAAGGGTTAAAATAATCTATTGAGAAACAGGAAAAAAATTAAACAAACATATTATCATGAAATAATTCTGTTTCTATGCAATGCTTGTGTTAGTGAGCAGGTTGATACTATACCTACACAACAACAGAGCAACTATGCAGTCAGACTTTCCAATCATAAAAAAAAATAAATAAAATCTAAAGGTTAGGTGACTGATAAGGTGAGGTGAGGGTTGGGATGTAACTTGATATGAAATTAACATTAAGTGAATCAATAACAGAAGATTCAAGGAAAAAAAAAACAACTTTTTTTTTTAAATTACAAAAATACAACCACCATCCATCCAAGCAATCTCTGCCTTACCCAACAAAAAATAAAATAAATAACCATCCCACCCAGTATGACCTTCGCCCTCCTCCACAAAAAAAAACTATTACTGTTACAGATCTTGGATTTCAAATTCACTTTTCATTCAGATTATACAAAAATCAATCCTGGTGTTCCATGTAGAAATTTTTGTCACGTACATTCTTCGCATATATTTCTCTATTGTTCACACAATGTTTCAACAGGTAAATCGACAGGCCTTCTTCAGGTGTTTGGTTTGGTTTTATAGCACATCAATAACTGTAGGTCATTAATGCCAAATCCATTTTTATGCATAATTCTATTTCAAACAATTCAGTTTAGCTAAAGTACACAGTTTCAATGTCAAAAAACAGTTCCATTTCAAATAATTCAGTTAAACATACAAAAATAGTTCTATTTCAAACAATTCAGTTTAGCTGAAGTACACAGTTTCAATGTCAAAAAACAGTTCTATTTCAAATAATTCAGTTAAGCATACAAAAACGGGTCTATTTCAAATAATTCGGTTTAGCAAAAGTACACAGTTTCAATGCCAAAAAAAGTTTTATTTCAAACAATTCAATTTAGCATAAGTACATAGTTTAGTTCTATTTGACCCATAGATAGGACCCTATCAGGTACTACCACTCTGGGCCAGAGTGGACCTGGGAGCAATGGCAATGAAGGGTTACTCTGCATTCCCAAACGCTCCAGCATTACTGATGCCTCACCATCAGATTGTTTAGTGTCATATCTAGGACACTCGTTAGGGGAGGGGATCTTACCTCTCCGTAGAGATGCAGTCGATGTATTCTGCAGCTCCAGCCGTCTGGGCAACTTCTTCAGGTGTAATATGCATCTCCATTTGGAAAGGAATTCTTATGTTCTAGTTTCTTCCTCCAGAGTACTAAGTGAATAGAATATTAAACAGAATTTTGTTTTGTTTGCTTTTTTAGACAAGAAATGTCTTAAAGGAAACAGCACACAGTTCAACATGTAATGGAAAATGCAAAGTCATACATGCATTGAATTCAACATGTACAGGGTGTTTCAATATACACTGAATTCCATGTGACTGCTAATAACTCTACTAATAATAATGTTGTGTTCTTTTTTGTATCCCAACCAAGCCGAAACACTACTGCATAGTTTGGAACGGGCCGCTGCAGGCATTCGACTCCATGTCAATGCACACAAAACTGAATTTATGTGCTTTAATCAGAAAGGCGACATCTCCACACTAGATGGAACCTCCCTGAAACTGGTTGACAAATTCACCTACCTAGGAAGCAGCGTCTCATCAACCGAAAAAGACCAACACATGGCTAACAAAGGCATGGACAGCTATCAATAGGCTTTCGATCATATGGAAATCAGACCTGACCGATAAAATGAAACGCAGTTTCTTCCAGGCAGCGGTTATGTTGACACTGCTATATGGATGCACTACTTGGATGCTAACTAAATGGCTGGAGAAGAAGCTAGACGGTGATTACACAAGAATGTTGCAAGTAATATTAAACAAGTCCTGGCGGCAACACCCAACAAGGCACAAACTATACGGCCACCTGCCTCCCATCATGAAAACTATCCAAGTTAGACGAACCAGACACGCAAGACACTGCTGGAGAAGCAAGGACGAGCTCATAAGTGATGTACTCCTATGGATATGGCCAAGCAAAAGCAGGACAACCAGCTCAAACATACATACAGCTGCTATGTGAGGATACGGGATGTAGCCCTGAAGACCTGCCAGAGGCAATGAATGATAGGAAGAAGTGGCGAGAGAGGGTCAGGGATATACATGCTAGCGGCACGACATGATGACAATACCTTGGACAAGAGAGGAAAAAATATTTTTTGGAGACAAAATCATTCAAAACTGTCTCGAAATAGATGCAATCCATTGATATGATAATGATTTATTACCGAGACAAGAAACTAAAAGATTGCATGTCCTGGAAGCTGATATGATAATAATTCAAAAAACATTGATTTGATGTCTCTAGCTCAAAAGGATGTATTATTTGCAGGACATGTTACAAATAACTGCCACTGAGGTTGTTTCTGTTATAAATTCTTATCATATTAATGGGTTGCATCTATTTTGAGACACCTTGTAGGTTTTAATACTCAAAAGAAACAAAGGAGGAAAAATAGATCTTCTGTGAACAATTTCATGTAAAAACAAAAAAAATCTATTTGATAACATTTGCTTTACCAAAACAAGAATGATTGGTTGATTTAAATGACATGTCAATGAATCTCGGGTTATTTTATGATGAGAAGTAAAGGAATCATATTCATTGTTTACTCATATCTACATTTTTTATATAGTTTTACCATTTTTTGGGGGGGGGGGTTACATGGTCCAAGCAAATACAAATAATTTCCAAATACATCTATTTGACCCAAAGATAGGACCCTAACAGTTACTACCACTTGGGGTTAGAGTGGACCTGGGAGTAATTACAATGAAGGTTGACTCCACACTCACCAGGCCTCTAGAACTGGAATCTCCCCATCAAATGCAGTTTAGGATCATACCCAGGACACTCTCTTATGGGAGGAGGGGTGGGTCTTACCCCTCTACAAGAGATAGAGTCAACATATTCAAGGCCTCAATAATAGGGCATCCATAAAAAAAAAAAAGCTCTTGTTCTAGTCTTTTCTTTGAAATAAATTTGGTATTAAACAGAATTTTTTTTTTCAAGAGGAGGAACATCTTAAACTAAGGAAGTAACAGACATTTTCATGTCAAAAAAAAATATAAGTTAGACCAGCATGAAATTCAACTTCTCTACTCAACCGAAAAAAAGGAAAGCAAATCAGAGTTCAGTGAAAAGATGTGAGAATAATTCCATGTAACAGAAAAAAAATCGTCCATTCGATCGTATTTACTTTGTGTTCTAAACAAAGATACCAAAATAAGAGTCTCTTTCCTTACATAGATGCATATTATACCTTAAGAAGGTCAGAGCATGTACCAGTAAAATGTCATGTAACCAAATTCTGTTTATATATATTATTCATAAGCAAATAGTTTTTAGGTAACATTATTTTAAAACAAGCCAGAGCTCATTTCTTTGCACAAAGTTAAATGGTTTCAAGTATTCCTATTCAACAGTAATAATTCTATTTAATGCTAATCATGATTCCTAATAAGAGATTGAACAGTTCTATTTGACCCATTGATAAGAGTCTAACGGATACTACCATTCCACAGAGAGTAAGAGTATTGAAGGGGTATTCCACATTCCCCAAGACTGCAGCCTCACCATCAGATGCAGTTTAATGTCATACCAGAACAGATGTGGGTGGGGCATTTATTCTATCGATCCACAAGACAATATGACAAATGAACATTTGGATGTGGGTAGGGCATTCATTTTACCAATCCCAAATACAAAAAAATATAAGGCTTTTTTGAGATGAGAGTAAGGTATGTATTTTAGGGTATTTATTTTGCCCACCTACCGATGAAAAATAAGACTGAAGACCTTTTAGATAGAGATAGGGTATTTATTTTGCCTACCTTCAGATGAAAAATATGACTGAAGACGTTTTAGATGGGGATAGGGTATTGAGCCTACCTACAGATAAAAAATAAGGTCTTTTTTTGGAAGGGGGTAGTGTATTTATTTTGCATATTTTAAGATGCAAAATATGACACTACATGTTTTACCCACAGATATTACAAACAAAAAATACAACCCCCACCCAAATTCACTACAGTCTTCCCTCTCTCACACACATACAAAAAAAATACAAAAAACAACCATCCCACCCGACATGGCTTCCACCCTCCTCCACACACAAAAAAAAAAAAAAGCTATTACTGTTGCTAATCTTGAATTTCAAATTCACTTCTTTCGATTATATAAAATCAATCCATGCGTTCCATGAAGAAATTTTAAATGGCTTACTTCTTTTTTGTTTTATTTTATCTACTTTTGTCGAACTTTGATAAGTCAGATTTGTGCTTCTCTTCCTTTCAGAAAATTTTCAAAGGAGAAAGGAGGCAGCCATCTTGGCTCAGAATCAACTCTATAAAAATGAAGTAATAAAATATTTATAAAAAATTTCAGTTATAACAACTTAGTTCCTTCTTCCCTTTCAAGGCAGAACAGAAAGAAAATTATGTTGATTCAGAAAATGAGTGTTATGTTTAAGTATCATTTTTAAACAAATTTTATGTTGGATATATAGGAGCTAACATCTAATTCAGTATATTTTAGAATGAGATTTATAAATTTGATTCTTCATTCCAACCATGGGAAAAGATAAATTCCTTCTGGAAATCAATCCTTGGACTAAAGTTTTTCCAATCTCTTAAATATATAAAATTATTTTTACTAAATATTAAAGATATCAATCTTTACATTAATCCTTTATATGATTATATAATACCTAAAGTTCAAACTTTAAGATAAATGAATTCAAATTATAAAAAGAAAAAGAAATAAGTTATTTTTTATGAGGGGTCATTTTTTGTCATTTCATGAAACTAACTATCATATTTGATAGTATAAGTATTATAATGTTTGGTTTGTTCGTTTTGTTTTTTTTTGTTTAATGGCATATCAATCTTTGAAGGTTATTTAATGCCAAAGCCATCCTTCTAGAAGAACAGTAGTGGTACTATTTACCCCATATCTGGGAGGATAAGGGGTTCATACCTTTCCCAAGGGTATTTGTCCGAAAGTGAATGTAATAGCGAGACTGAAGTTCAAACTCACTTATTACAATTCCGCAGTACAATGCTTTAACCATTACACCACAAGGACACCCCCCCCAATAAGTATTATAAAGTTTTTATAGATTAACAGAAGTAAGTAAACAGTACACAATGAAAAATGCTATAAACTAAAGATAAATGAGGATATTGAAATGTTATAATCATATAACAAAGAAATACTAGAAAAAATAAAAAAATAAATAAATTTTTTAAATGAAAGGGTTTTTTCAATTATGTTTGAGTTTTAGATCAACCTCTGTGGGGTATTTAATGCCAGAAGGGTTAGATTGGTTTTGTCTTTTGTGTATGCTTTAAGATTTAGGGTATGTGTTTTTTTTATACATTTTATTATAATTGGTTAGATTTTGATGAAGGGGTTGGTTTCTTTCCTCTGGTTTGGTATTTTTGAAGAGGTCCTTTAAGTTGTTTGTCTGGTAATATTTTGGGCGAATTTGTCTAAACCTGTCACAGTTTATGAGAATGTATTGGACTGTGAGGGGTACTCTGCACATTGAGGATATTCAGGGGTAGGGGTCTTCCCTTTTAAGGAGGAGTGAGAGGGTAATGTGAATGTGGCCAATATGAAGTCTGGAGAGTATCACTTCTTTTATATTTCTTCTGTAATCTGCTGGCCACTTTTTTAATTAATATTTTTAATATTAAATAATAGTCTAAAGGTTGATATATTTAATATAAAGTAAAAATGTAAATATCATACAATAATGTACAGATTCATTAAGTAGGAATATAAAGATGAATATTCCACAGAGTAAGCAATACCTTAAAGACAAATATTTCTAGTATCAACTAAAGATGTAGATATTAGGTAATGATAAAAAGATGTAGATATTAACTAATGATAAAAAGATGTGGATATTAACTAATGATATAAAGATGTAGATATTAACTAATGATATAAAGATGAAGATATTAACTAATGATATAAAGATGTAGATATTAACTAATGATATAAAGATGAAGATATTAACTAATGATATAAAGATGAAGATATTAACTAATGATATAAAGATGAAGATATTAACTAATGATATAAAGATGAAGATATTAACTAATGATATAAAGATGAAGATATTAACTAATGATATAAAGATGAAGATATTAACTAATGATATAAAGATGTAGATATTAACTAATGATATAAAGATGTAGATATTAACTAATGATATAAAGATGAAGATATTAACTAATGATATAAAGATGAAGATATTAACTAATGATATAAAGATGAAGATATTAACTAATGATATAAAGATGAAGATATTAACTAATGATATAAAGATGAAGATATTAACTAATGATATAAAGATGAAGATATTAACTAATGATATAAAGATGAAGATATTAACTAATGATATAAAGATGTAGATATTAACTAATGATATAAAGATGAAGATATTAACTAATGATATAAAGATGAAGATATTAACTAATGATATAAAGATGAAGATATTAACTAATGATATAAAGATGAAGATATTAACTAATGATATAAAGATGAAGATATTAACTAATGATATAAAGATGTAGATATTAACTAATGATATAAACATGTAGATATTAAACAATTATGTAAAGAGTTCATAAATTGATATTTTCAAGATGAATTCAAATCATAAAAAGAAAACAGAAACAAGTTTTTTTAAATTTCATAAAACTATCATATTTGAAGGCATATAAGATGCTTCTGATTTTGTTAGGTACAAGTTCAGCTAGTTGAGAGCATCTGGATAAATATTAGCCAATCAGATACCTCAATTACATAAATATGAAGCCAGAGACATTTTTTGATGTTATATAAGAATCATCAAATATAAGAAGTGTCACAATTAAACATGCTTTTCAAGTAAAAAGTTCATCTTTTAAATTAGGTTCTTTATTTTTAACAGAATTAAGAGTGAAGTCAAAATTAGAATCCAAAAAAATTTCAAAATAGTAAATATGATAGATCAGTCAAGTAAGAAGTTAAAATATCTTGTTAAAAACAGCAAAGTTATGTTGAGATGCTATTTTGAAAGAAAATTTTTTCTAAGTTTTATTGAGTATAATTTGATGAGACCAGAGTAAAAGAAAAATTTATGAAAATGAAGTGAAAGCACAGTTTATGAAAATGAAGTGAAAGCAAAGTTTATGAAAATGAAGTGAAAGCAAAGTTTATGAAAATGAAGTGAAAGCACAGTTTATGAAAATGAAGTGAAAGCAAAGTTTATGAAAATGAAGTGAAAGCAAAGTTTATGAAAATGAAGTGAAAGCACAGTTTATGAAAATGAAGTGAAAGCAAAGTTTATGAAAATGAAGTGAAAGCAAAGTTTATGAAAATGAAGTGAAAGCACAGTTTATGAAAATGAAGTGAAAGCAAAGTTTTTGAGACAGGAATGTAAGGACAGTTTAGTATTAAAATCCATGTGAACTTAATGTGATTGAAGCACATTTACCTTCTGTGTTGATAAATATAGAACACTCAGTAATCTTATTTGACCAAGTTTTTAAGATAAAGATTTTCTACTGCCACATCAAGATAAGGATTAGAAATGTTGACAAGATTGTAGTTTTTTATTCATTCAAAGCCTGACAACTCACACATCTGTTTGCCATTAGCCCTTGGATTTTAAAGCAGAAGTGATTTTATAAGACAACTTTACCATATATATATCAACTCTGGAAATGTACGCACATGGAAAATACCCTCTATAATTTGGAGAAGAGTGTTTATTATTCAAAGGGTTGTTCAGACTATTGATCTCATTCTTTTTGTTTAATATACCTTTTGTAATTTTGAGAAGGGTCATAATTATTTCACTGTTTTAATTATTGACTGAATTCATTTTACTTTTGTAATTATGACAAAATTTCAGCAAACTCACTCTAAAGTTTACGTCATGTATACAGTTGGTATGAAATAAAGAGCTCTCTCTAAGTTTTCAAATAAAGTTAATATCTATTTACTAATATATTGGCTTATTGTCTTGGATATCAGCCACAAATAATTTCCAGTCTGAAATGAATAACCATTGACGTTGCATTCTGGGAAAAATGAATCTTCTAATTATTATGAAAAAAAAAAAAAAAAAACTAACTCAGGTAAACTATTTAGTGTGGTGTCTCTGGCAAGGTAAATAACATCTTGCCAAGAGTGAATTTACTATTTGGATTAATGTATTTGGAATTCACATAGACAAGAAACCAAGCGCCATTGACAACATGTCTATGCTATCCTAACATACATACATATAAGGAAACAGTAGTCTTAATGAGATCTTTTTTTGTTAAACCAAAACATTAAAATACTCAAATAAGAGATAAGTTTCTTTGAAGTTTAACCCACTTTACTGGCCAATATTTGAATGAAGAAAAAAAATTTTTTAACAATTTGTTTATTAACACGACACGCACAATATATATATCATATTTACCCAACCCCTCCGCTCAAGCAGGATATGACACAAGGTCAATTTTTTAAGCAGAGTTTAACAGGTTTTAATTCAGAGTTTTCCTTCTCCTAGACTAGCCACCTTACCAAGGCTGAAGAACCCAGTCTGCCCTACTATTTATCCATAGCTGGAGGGAGAATAATTGGATTCATACCTTTCCCAAGGGTATTAGTGTTATGTGAAATGCAATCAGTCTCATCCAGGATTTGAACTCATGTCACCGTGTCCATTTCCTACGACGATAACCATTACACCACGGGCACAATATATACATATGTGTTATGTATACAAGGTGAGGCCTCAACATCCTCTTGACTTTTTAGAGGTTATAGCTATTACGCTATATTGCCCTACCTTATGCTTGCAGAGAAGACAATTCAACATTGTTTGAGGAATTGGGTTGGAATCATAAAAGTTGAGATTTTTGGCTTTTTTTAAATTCTTCCAGTGTGATTTAATATCTTTATCTTTTAAACGATTTCGATGTAATTGTTGAAAATATGCCAGAGGAAAGGGCCCCTGTTTTTTTTATAATCTTAATAAATATATATGATTCCCTTACTTTTCGTAATGATAAAATTTTTCATGTACCAAAAATCTACCTATACATATGTTTTAACAGAATTTCTTCATTAATACAAACTTCATTGAACATAGACATTTTTTGTCTATATATTTTCTTGTTGATCCTTTCATATTGCCATATCGATTTTATAATATTCGGTGGGAATTGGTTGATGTATCTTCCTTAATTATTTATTTCCCAAGTACTTTTTCCCGGACTTTGGATCATCATTAGGGGAGGATCTATTTCAAAAGTGATGTAACTTTTGTATGTACATTACTACTTTGTAAGAAGTAAACACTACACAATGCAACGGCACACTCTTTTTCTTATAAGCATTGCTCCATTTTACCCTTGATCCATATCTTATAATGATGAGTATTAAACAAGGCAGCATCAAGTACCATTTTTTGAGTTTTTGGTATGACTCAACTTGGGATTGAACCCCAGTCTCCCAGACCATTGGTAAACACTCTACTCATTAGGCCAATGGCCTGGTATTATGAAAATAAAAAATATATAAAAATAAAATTAAATTAAAAAATTTTTTTTTTAATCACTGAATAAAAACTGAATAAAACACCATTTATAACGACCAAAAGGACTTGAAAATGAACCTTGCAAAAAAAATAAAAAACATCTGTTCTTATGTCATAGATTTTAACCTCGGTGTCATATATTAATTTATCGCCTATTTTATAACTAATTTATTTCCCATGTGCCTTCTAATTTATCAACTAACTCCATAATTCCCTTTAAAACTTTTTCTAGCTTAATATATAAGCCACAATAGGGGATATTGCAATTTAACGTGTTTATGATTAAAGTGTTACTTCCCTTTCATTATTAGTTGGTTGTTTAGGTTTTATGGCATATCAACCTTTATAGGTTATTTAATGCCTAATCCATTTTTATACAAATAATCAGTTCTATTTCAAACAATTCAGTTTACTATAAGTACAGAGTTTAATTGTTAAAAACATTTCTATTTCAAGCTATTCAGTTTAGTCAGACAGAGCTAATTCAGTTTAGTATAAGTACAGATTTTGATTACACACAGTTAAATGTCAAAACAGTTCTATATTAAACAATTCAGTTTAGTGTAAGAAAAGTTTCAATGTCAAAAAAAGTTCTATTTAAAACAATTCAGTTTAGCATAAGCACACAGTTTAAATGTAAGTACACAGTTTAATTGTCAAAAACATTTTCATTTCAAGCTATTTAGTTTAGTCAATTCGAACAATTCAGTTTAATATAATTTTACCCAGGACACACATTGGAGGGGGAGGGGTCTTACCTCTTTGCAGTCAGTGTATTCTACAGCCCCAGGCAACTGGGCAATTCATCACTAGTACCTCTGTCATGTATATATAAGTAAAGTTAGCAACCTTAGTCGAGGACGACCTGAAGGCTCCCTTTTCAATAGCTACTACACTGAGTTGTAGGGGAGGGTGCTACTCCATTCCCTGGATTGCTCCAATTTACCCTTGATCCTCACTTTATAGTGCTGAGTGCTTAGCAAGGCAGCATCAAGTACCATTTTTTGAGTTTTTGGTAGAACTCAACCTGGGATTGAACCTCGGTCTCCCAGACCATTGACAAACACTCTACTCATTAGGTCAATATATACGAGGGTCATTCAATAAATAAGTTGTATTTTGCATAAAAAGTTGGAAGTAGGAAGCATTGTTTACACTTATATCTTTTTCAATGAAATTGATAAGGATGGGTCCGTTTATGTCCCAGAAGACAGTCAGCATGACCGTCTCTATTGACAAGTCATTCAAGAACTTTTTCTTTATTAGAGAACTAGTGTGTTTCTATTCCATGAACTGTCTATTCCAGTCAGGCTTGTAGTAAAAGTAAAGAAAAATTGGTGACCATAGTCGAGGGTGACCTGAAGGCTCCCTTTTCAATAGCTACTACACTGAGGTGCAAGGGAGGGCGCTACTCCTTTCCCCAAGGATTGCTTCACTTTACCCTCGATACACACCTTATATTGCTGAGTGTTAAGCAAGGGGGTATCAAGTACCGTTTTTAAAGTCTTTGATATGATGCGACCTGGGATTCAACCCCGGTCTCCTGGACCATTGGCAAACACTATTGACTTTTTAAAACTTGTAGCTCGTAAATTCAAACAAAATTTAACATTAGTTTAAATTTTTTTATAGTTTGTATCAACTAAAATTTTTTTTTTCATTATACAACATGTGAAAGCACGTGCAATACCCCGCCCTCATCAGCCGCCAACCAGGGTGATAACATTCATGATAGTACTGCCACTCCTGGTGCTACCAAGCAGCTTTTACCACCGGACAAGGTATTTAAAATATAAATATATATATATATATACATATATATACATATATATATATATACACACACACACACACACACACACACACGCCAGATTAACTGAAAGCAGAGACTACATTGGATGTTCATTCATCTTCATTTTTAGTGCAGTTTGTGATTTAAAAATGCATTTACTTTCGGCCATTGATATCATAGCAACCGTTTCTTGATGTTATGTAATCACACGGGAATGGTGGTTCCGCGTGCATTTCATTCATGTTGAAATTCCTTCTACATCCATCGTCTATTCAGTTCATTTTCTTTCAGTTTTATCTTTTTAATGCATTACTGCCCAAAAGCACTCCAGACAAACGTCATATATAATTCTGCTGAAAGATGTTATTTGTTGATCAATGGAGCCCTTAAGATGGGTAGTGAGCAAAAATAAAGCTCCTGGTCTAAATTTGTCTTGGTAGCTATCTGATTGCCCTTGGGCCACTAAATTCTTGGCTTGCTAGGAATGTCTCCAGGACGCTGACACTCACCAAATGGGCTCCTGAACACTGTGGAGGTATTCCTGATTCATAAGCCCATCATTCAATTTACATTCTCTGGTAGGAGAATTACATTGTTTGCACCAGCGTGCCTTGTGGATTCGTAACCCTTGCAAGCTGCTGAATTCTCTGCCGCAATCACATGTTGTAGCCGGGTACATATCCAGATCATTACCGTATGACCAAGTAATTTTTGTTTTTCATTTAGGCTGGAACTGCCAGGCATCTTTTTAATGTGTTTATCTGTCCCTTTCTTGATCATACCCAGTGCTCCAAGTATTACAGGCACAGTGAAAGTTTTAAGGTGACACATTTTCTCAATTTCTGTAATATAGCCATGATATGGATACGTGAAATATACAGATATGTAAAAATGTTCACATGCATAGGAATCCCGCGAAACACTGACGATGTCATGACGATGTCTTGGTTCAGGTACGAAACTTTTATTACCTTCTTGACTTTTAGGTTTTCAACACGAGGAGAGAGAGACACAATTCTTACTATGCTGACTGTTCCATCTAAACCAACAACCAGCGGCGCATCTTGTAGACCCCAACTGGCCTGGCCTGGCCTGGCCTCGCCTCGCTGAGCTCCAAAAATCAACTCGCCTCGTTTAAGTTCAGATCTCGACTCGCTTCGTCCAATCTCAAAATCTCAACCAACTGCTTTTTTCAAAATACCCAAGAATCCCAGCCCATCATTTCCGGGCATGATTTCATTCATATCCCCAGTCCTATTTCCTATCCGGGGTTTTATTATGACATCTGAGATTGTCACATCCTGCCCATGTGAGCGTGAACACCTGCGCTCAATGTGTGCCCCTACCCGTGTACTAAGCCGAAAAGTTCTAAGCCAAACTAAACCGAAAGATAAGATATAACCAACGAAAAATGATAATATAAAAAAAATCCTTTCGCAATTATATAACATTTGTGTCTATTTTATTATATTCTTTCCTTGAAATGTTATCTACTGGTAATGACATCATTTAGAAGCTATATTTCTTTCTTTTATAGTCCCTAACCGTTATATATCTGGTCTATTGCTTTTTATTTTTCTATCAGTTTAGATAACAAAGTCCCAGTGAATAGTAGCTCCTTTTGGCTTCTGTTATAAGTTCTAGTTGGTGTTTATACCATTTTTCACAATCCAATACGTTATAGTATTTACATACAAGGTGCATACAATAAGTTTCCAGACTTTTTTCGTATGGACACTTTTATTGATAGTACACACATGAAACTCTAGTCCCCTTCAAAGTAATCTCCTCCAGCTGCAATGCACTTGTACCATTCCAACAACTTCTCGAAGGCCCCATGGAAGTCCTCTTGTGTGAGCGTGTCAATGACCTTCGTCACAGCCTCTTTCATCTCCTCAATTGTCTCATAACGACAGCCTCTGAGCTTAGGGAATAAGCAAAAGTCACAGGGAGCAAGGTCTAGACTATAGGGAGGCTGAGGAACTGTCTTGATGCCCATCTTGCTCAAATAGTCTGTGATAAGGATGGAGTTGTGGACTGGTGCACTGTCTTGGTGGAAATGCCACTGACTCGATTTGAAGAGTGCTGGCCTCTTCCGATGGAATCTCTTCCTGAACTCCTTTAAAACCTTAACATACCCTAACCGTTTGGCCAATCAACTCTAGTGTATTGACTTCCTTACTCCTCCCACACCTCTCATCATCCCTCACAGACTCCCTGCTTTCCTTGAATCTCTTATGCCACTCAAAAACTGATGCTCGATTCATGCAAGATGCTCCAAAAGCAGTCTGAAGCATTCCATACGATTCTGTGGCATTTTTTCCAAGTTTAAAACAGAATTTTATTGCATATCGTTCTTCTAAAGTGTCAGATTTGAAATTCACCAGCTGTGACAATCAGGCTATAGTAGGGTGTATTCCAATTGCTACTGTAGCTGTTCATTTGAAGCTGAAATCATAAAAATTGGTCAGTCATCACATAAGATGTATAGCAATAGCATAGTGAATTCTTAAGAGTCTATGACAATTTTGAAAGCCTGTACAAAAAAAGTCTGGAAACTTATCGTATACACCATGTAATTTGCAATGAATGTAATGTCCTATTTTATCATGCCTTTCTTTATATTCTATTGGTGTTAGGATTGGTCAACTGGACATTATTGTTATCATCATCATCACTACTACCATATTAATAAAAAAATTCCTCGATGCTTACTTGATATCAATAATTCTTGACATGAATTCCACACAGAACAATTTCTTCCCATGAACAGTTGAAGTCTGGAACAGACTAACTCACAAGTGTTTTTAAGAAGCATACAAGTTTGCGCTCTTTAAGTTCAAGGTTAGTAAGTATCTCATTGGTTGGTTTGTTTGTTTGGTTTGGTTTTATGGCATATCAACCATTGTAGGTTATTTAATGCCAAATCCTTTTTTATACATATATATTAAATATATATGATTTGGTTTGGTTTGGTTTTATGGCATATCAACCATTGTAGGTTATTTAATGCCAAATCCTTTTTATACATATAAGATATGATTTCTAAACACATTTTGAAGATAACATTTTTTTAAACGAGCCTGAGCTCATTTCTTTTGCATTTTAAGGTACATATCAAGGGTAAAATGGAGCAATCCAGGGAAAGGAGTAGCTCCCTCTCCTACACCTCAGTGTAGTAGCTATTGAAAAGGGAGCCTTCTGGTCGCTCTCAACTACGGTTGCCAACTTTACTTTTACAATATATATATATACATATTATTTTTTGAGAAGTTTGTGACCAAAAGTTAGGAGAACGCATTATACACAAATGCATGTTACATGTGAATAATTACAGTTAGTAAAAAATGATATGATCCAAAATTTTGGAGTTCTGGTCAGAAACAAGTGATAACAAGCAACAGTTGACTGTTCATCCAACTACATTATCTTTTTGTTTGTTTAAGAGTTCAAATTACTAATATTGATGGGTCACTCAATGCTGAAGTCAGTCCTTTTTTTCAAGCAATTATATGATTTAACGAATATAATCATTTGTTTGCACATAGTTATGATTTCAAGTATTTAAAGCATTATATGCTTTCAATAATCCTTTGGAAACAATTATAGCGTAAACAGAGTACACAGATACTACACTCTGATCCTAGGCAGAAGTGCTGATGCATACAGGAATAATCACATGATCTTTATAGAAATCATGCAAGTTTATGATAACACGCGGAATCTTTTCTGTTGAGCACTGAATATATGTGAGCATATTTAATATAACAACAATCAAATACAAAGGAAAGTTTTTAGTCAAGTTAGGAGATAATGAGAATTGCTACAAGGGAGATTTTCATGGTGTTTAATCGAACTGCATTTCAGAGATAGAGACATTTTTGTTTTGCTTTGTAACTGTGCGAGAATGAGGGCAAGGCAGCATGGAAATCATTAAACTCGTTATGGAAAGAAAATTCAATATGATAATTTAATTAATGATTAATTAAATGAAATGAGAAAAATGCTAAAACACACACAAAAAAGAAATATAAATTTAATCAGATATTAATTTATATGATTTGGAAAACAGTAAAGTTGAATTCATATTCCTGAGATATTAATGTTTGATGCAGATTATGGAATTTATATTAATAATTGAGAAGTGTTTGTCTGTCTTCTGTAGTTGATAAAACAGGCTTGGTGAAGAGATACTTTAATTGAAGCCTGATACCAAATTAGGTAACTACGAGCTTTGGGCTAGAAAACATTTGGAGCTCCCCCTCCCCACCCCACCGAACACCAGCTCACAAGAAACTTAATGAAAATCAAGAGTACATGTATATAACTCTACACATAGATCATCATCATCATCATGTCGTGCCGCCAGTGTGGATATCCCTGACCCTCTCTCGCCACTCCTCCCTATTGTTCGTCGCCTCTGGCTGGTCTTCAGGGCTACATCCCATATCCTCACAGAGTTGCTGTTTGAGCTGGTCGTCCTGCTTAGATAAACCCTGAAATTCCAGCATCGATCTGTGCTAACCTCTAAAATAGAGGTGACACCCAAAGAAGAAAAAATATCTTTGATAAAAAAATATCACATCATATGGCTTTGGATAGCAGACACATACAAACTTGTACAATCCCTCAAAGAAAAATCTTTTGATTCCACATTTTGGTAAGTATAATATGGTTTGGTTTGGTTGCCTTTTATGCAGGTTATTTAATGCCAAATCCTCTTTATACATATATATTAAATATATAAGATTTGGTTTTATGGCTTATCAAACATTGTTGGTTATTTAATTTAATCCTTTTTATACATACATATTAAATATACATGATTTGGTTTGGTTGGCTTTTATGACATATCAACCATTGTAGGTTATTTAATGCCAAATCCTCTTTATACATATATATTAGATATATATAATTTGGTTTGGTTGGGTTTTATGGGATATCAACCATTGTAGGCTATTTAATGCAAAATCCTCTTTATAAATATATATTAAATATATATGATTTGGTTTGGTTGGGTTTTATGGCATATCAACCATTGTAGGTTATTTAATGCCAAATCCTCTTTATACATATATATTAGATATATATAATTTGGTTTGGTTGGGTTTTATGGGATATCAACCATTGTAGGCTATTTAATGCAAAATCCTCTTTATAAATATATATTAAATATATATGATTTGGTTTGGTTGGGTTTTATGGCATATCAACCATTGTAGGTTATTTAATGCCAAATCCTCTTTATACATATATATTAGATATATATAATTTGGTTTGGTTGGGTTTTATGGGATATCAACCATTGTAGGCTATTTAATGCCAAATCCTCTTTATACATATATATTGAATATATATGATTTGGTTTGGTTGGGTTTTATGGCATATCAACCATTGTAGGTTATTTAATTCCAAATCCTCTTTATACATATATATCAAATATATATGATTTGTTTTGGTTTGGTTTTATGACATATCAACTATTGTTGGTTATTTAATGCCAAAACTTCTTTATACATATATTAAATATATGATTTCTAAATGCATTTTGTTGATAACCTTTTTAAACGAGCCTGAGCTCATTTTTTTTTTGCACAAAGTTAAATGGTTTCACTTATTTCTATCAAATACAAATAATTCTATTTACTATTAATCATTTATTTGCACACAGTTTAATGTTTTCAAGTATTGCTATGAGTCACTAACAATTCAATTAAATATCAATCATTTGTTTACACACATTTAAATGATCATACAGTTCTATTTCAAACAATTCAGTTTAGCATAAGTCATTTATTGCACTCAGTTAAAATGCCAAACACTTCTATTTGACCCATAGATATGACCCTACCAGGTGCTACCACCCTGGGCCAGAGTGGATCAGGAAGCCATGGCAACGAAGGGGTACTTCACATTTCCCAAAGCTCTAGCATTATTGGAGACTTACCAGATTGTTTAGTGCCATATCTAGGACACTCATTTGCAGTGGGTTGGGAAGGGTCTTATCCCACTGCAGAGATGCAGTCAGTGTATTTTGCAGGTCCAGCTGACTGGGCCAGAGTGTAATAGGAAAATATAATTATGAAACTCAATATTTTTGTCCAGAATGTAAACCACTACGCCATGGTGACTTACCCTCATTTTTTATTGTTTATGTCTCATAGTAAGTATTTACCCAACCCCTTCCACCATGGGTAGGATATGAGAAAAGGTTAATTTTTTTAAGGGAGTTTAACTTTTTGAGTTTTTCTTCTTCTAGATTAGTTGCCTAACCAAAGCTAGAAAAACCAGTGTGCCCAACTATTTACCCATAGCTGAGGGAGAAGAGATTGATTCATACCTTTCTGAAGGGCATTAGCTCAAAGTGAAAAGCTTATTGCTATAGGAGATATTCTTGGTGTAATGATTACCAATATAGGAAATGGACATGGCAACCCAAGTTCAAATCCTAGACATGGCTGTTTGCATTTCACTTAGCACTAATACCCTTGGGAAAAGTATGAATCCAACTATGGGCAAATTGTAGGGCCGACTGGGCTCTTTAACATTGGTATGGCAACTAGTCTAGGAGAAGGAAAACTGAAGTAAAACTAGTTAAACTCTGCTTAAAACTGACCTTGTGTGCCATCCTTTTTTGAGCAGAGGAGTTAATAAATTGTAAGAAAAACAAACAGCTCAGTCCAGGATTTGAACTCAGGTCACTGATTCCATTTCTTATGGTGATAACCGTTATACTAAGTACATCTTTATTTGTTGAAAAAACCCCAAAAAAACCCCCAAAAAACTGTGCATAAATTCATGGTAGTAATTTCCTTGATGAGCAGACATTTTTCTGTCCTGTTGGCTCATTTATAGACAAATAACAATTTAATATGTCTGTATTTGTCATTCATGACAAATAAAACCAACATCTCTCGACCCAATTTTATACATCACAAAAAAAAAAAAAAAAAAAAAAAAAAAGTAATTAAACATAAAAGGTCAATATGCGAAATTACCAGTTCATTTTTTGACACTTATGTGACATATTGACTCTTAATATCAACTTTAAAGACTTCTTAAAACATCACAAAAACTTAACTCTTGCCAATGACCTAAGGTCAAAACTAATTGGTTAGGTTTGGTTGGGTTTTATGGAATATCAATCATTGTAGGTCATTTAATGCCAAATCCTCTTTATAGATATATATTAAATATATATGATTTGGTTTGGTTGGGTTTTATGGCATATCAACCATTGTAGGTTATTTAATGCCAAATCCTCTTTATACATATATATTAAATATATATGATTTGGTTTGGTTGGGTTGAGTTTTATGGAATATCAATCATTGTGGGTTTTTTTAATGCCAAATCCAATTTATACATATATATTAAATATATATGATTTGGTTTGGTTGGGTTGGGTTTTATGGCATATCAACTATTTTAGGTTATTTAATGCCAAATCCTCTTTATATATAAGAAACAGATTCGAAACACTACAAGAGAAGACAGAAAAAGTTACCCCAAATGACGAATATGAAAATTTTGTTGAAGCACACCTAGAGGCGGCATCAAAGTGTATCCCAACAAAACCTAGAACTAAATATAGAGTCCTTTGGGAAACATCAGAGGTTAGAGAAAAACGTGCACTCGTGAAAACTGCCTCCAAAAGCTATCGGAAGAACCCAACAAACACAAATGCCCGAAAACTAGAAAAGGCACAATATCAATTAGCAGGAATATATCTAAAAGAACAGGCAGAATACATACAAAATCAGATAGATAAGATTAGAGACTCGGTGGAAGATAGACAATCCAGGATAGCCTGGCAAACAATAAACGAAGTAAGTAGAAGGAAGAGCAAAATTGAAAGCTGCAAGCCAACAAGAAAGAGTAAAACTGTGGGAACAGCATTTCAAAAATCTACTAGGAAGCCCACCGAAAATAACGGATGAACCGATCACCAGAATTATCAGTAAGCAATTAGACATTAAACTAGGGCCTTTCACCAAAGAAGAACTCGGCTCGGTTCTTAAAAAAATTAAAAATAGGAAAGCTGCAGGGCTAGACGAGATCCCCCCAGAAGTGTGGAAGACTAGACAATTCGACGATATAGTGCTCCGGCAATGCAACGCTGTCTATAGTCAAAATAGGATAGAAAGATGGATGAAGGGATGCATCCTTCCTTTCCCTAAAAAAGGCGACCTCGGATTAGCCAAGAACTACCGAGGGATAACACTTACATCCATAGCAGCCAAAATCTACAATGCCCTACTACGAAACCGCATAGAACCCAAAATAGACAACATCCTTAGGAAAAACCAAAATGGCTTCCGGAGAAATAGATCCACAACCTCACAAATATTGACCATCCATAGAATCCTTGAAGGTGTCCGGGCAAAAAACCTTCAGGCGACATTACTATTTGTCGACTTTACCAAGGCCTTCGATTCCATC
This sequence comes from Sepioteuthis lessoniana, assembly GCA_963585895.1. NCBI lineage: Eukaryota > Metazoa > Mollusca > Cephalopoda > Myopsida > Loliginidae > Sepioteuthis > Sepioteuthis lessoniana. The sequence continues at coordinate 12,150,872 of OY757926.1, forward strand.
CACAGAGGGAAAATGGAACTAATCCTACTAGCATACAGCCTACCTAAAGAAACCGTAGCAGCAATAATGATCCTCTACAAAAACACAAAAGTGAAAGTACGTTCACCAGATGGAGACACGGAATACTTCGACATTGTTGCAGGAGTACTACAAGGAGACACGCTAGCCCCATACCTCTTTATCATCTGTCTAGACTACGTGCTTAGAGCTTTGATCGACAAAATCAGAGAAAATGGCTTCGAGCTGACTAAGAAAAGAAGCAAAAGGTACCCCGCAAAAACAATCACAGACGCCAACTACGCTGATGACTTAGCGTTACTGGCGAATACGCCTAATCAAGCAGAGACACTACTGCATAGTTTGGAACGAGCTGCAGCAGGCATTGGCCTCCATGTCAATGCGCACAAAACTGAATATATGTGTTACAACCAAACGGGCAACATTACCACTCTAGACGGAGCCTCTCTGAGGCTAGTAGACAAATTCACCTACCTAGGAAGTAGCGTCTCATCAACAGAAAACGACATCGACACACGACTGACGAAAGCATAGACGGCTATAGATAGGCTTTCAATAATATGGAAATCAGACCTGACCGATGAAATGAAGCGCAGTTTCTTCCAGGCAGCGGTTGTGTCGATACTGCTATATGGATGCACTACATGGACGCTAACCAAACGGCTGGAGAAGAAACTTGACGGCAACTACACAAGAATGTTGAGAACAATATTGAACAAGTCCTGGCGACAACACCCCACGAGATGCCAACTGTACGGCCACTTGCCTCCCATCACGAAAACTATACAGGTCAGACGAGCCAGACACGCCGGACACTGCTGGAGAAGCAAGGACGAGCTCGTAAGTGACGTACTCCTATGGACCCTCACATATGGCCAAGCAAAAGCAGGACGACCAGCCCGAACTTACATACAGCAGCTATGTGAGGACACAGGATGTAACTCAGAAGACCTGCCGGAGGCGATGAACGATAGGGAAAAGTGGCGAGAGATGGTCAAGGATATCCGTGCTGGCGGCACGACATGATGATGATGATGATGATATATATATATAATTAAGTTTGGTTAGGTTTTATAGCATGCCAACCACTATAGGTTATTTAATACCAAATCTCATATATATCAAATATATGGTATTTGGTTTGGTTTGGTTTTATGGCATATTAACCATAGTAGGTTATTTAATGCCAAATCCTCTTTATACATATATATTAAATATATATGGGATTTGGTTTGGTTGAGTTTTATAGCATATCAACCATTGTAGGTTATTTAATGCCAAATCCAATTTATACATATATATAAAATATATATATAATTAGGTTTAGTTGGGTTTTATGGCATCCCAACCATTGTAGGTTATTTAATGCCAAATCGTCTTTATACATTAAATATATGATTTGTAAACATATTTTGTCGATAACATTTTTAAATTGAGTCTGAGCCCATTTTTTTTGCACACAGTTAAATGTTTCAAATATTGCAATATAAAAGTAACAATTAACATCAGTTATTTGTTTGCCCACATTTACAATTGATATACATAAATGATTTGAAGGTGAATAGTTTGTAGTTAATTTCCTTTTTAAATGAGTTAGAACTAATTTCTTTACACTCTAGTAGAGCTATTGTGGGCACCTCGGGTGGTGTAATGGTTAGCAAGGTAGACTAGCAAACCTACACAAGTGAGTTCGATTCTCATTGGGTGCCCCATTCATGCGGCCTTGTGCTACATCTAAGCAAAAAGCTTAGTAAATTAACTCTAGTAGAGCTATTGTTTCAACGCATTTAAATGGCTTCAATTATTGCTATCTAACAAGAATAATTCTATTTAGTATTAATCATTGGTTTGCAGATGTTGAAGTGGTTACAGGAATTGCTTTTTAACACTAATTATTCTATTGAACTCTATTCATTCATTTGCACACAGTTAAATGGTTTCAAGCATTGCTACATAACAGTCACAATTCAACATCAGTCATTTGTTTAAATTTAAATACATATACATGATATGTAAGAGATTAGTTTGTAATTAATTTCCTTTTTAAATGAGTTAGAACTAATTTCTTTGCACTCTGGTATTGCTATGGTTTCTACATAGTTAAATGGTTTCAATTATTGCGATCTAACACAAATAATTCTATTCAATATTAATCATTTGTTTGCAGACAGTGAAGTGGTTACAGGAATTTTTATTTAACACTAATTATTCATTTACACACAGTCAAATGGTTCCAAGTATTGCTACATAATACCAATATTTCGAATTAGGCACGCAGTTAAAGAGTTACAATTATTGCTATTTACCACTAATAATTCTATTCAACATTACTCATTCATTTACACACAGTTAAATGGTTCCAAGTATTGCTATTGTTGTGGTATCATCCCTACTTTTTGATACACAATGAACTCTTCCAATAAGGATATATTTTACTGTAATCCACTCAGAGAGTAGGTAGCAAGAGCTACCCTGGTGACATTGTATAACTACTTCTCTCTTAATACGTGTTTGTCTTACTTATTTTATGCCTTCTTTTGAGGACATAAAAGCTATGTATCACTAACAGTTCAATTAAACATATGACATTTGTCTACACACAGTTAAAGGATCAAACAGTTTAAAACAAATTGAGAATAATAAGAAAAGAAATAAGTACAAAGAAATATTCCTATTTGTCAAATCACTTTTGTTCATATATAAAATGGTTATTTATTGAATGACCCCCAAGATATATCTTTCATTTTTAAACCTATAACTCTGGTGACATGAAAAATAAAACAAAAAAATAAACAGAACAGATGATGCAATTTGTAAATAAAAGATATTACCCAAACTAATCATTGGGAAAAAAAAAATTTGATAAAAAAAAATTTTTAAAAAAGAAAAAAAAAAAGGACTAAAAACATCCATACTGCTTGAAAATAATCAACCAGCACTGCAATGTCAAGCCAAAAGAAAAAACACCGAAAGTTACTTAAGCTAATATGTGAAAGTGCTCAATACACTGAGAAGAGTGTGTGTGTGTATATATATATATATATACATATATATATATATGAGTTAAAGGGTTTGCTGTTAGTCACCAAACGCTATTGACTCAGTTTAAACTTAGATATATATACATACGTGGTGCATTCAATAAGATTTCACACTTTTTTGTACTGACATTTAAAATTATCGTAGACTCTTGAAAATTCAGTAAGTTATTGCTATACAATACCGGGACATTGGCCCAGCGGTTAGAGTGTTCGCCAACGGCCCGGGAGACCTGGGTTCAATCCCAGGTCGAGTCATACCAAAGACTTTAAAAATGGTACTTGATACCACCTTGCTTAACACTCAGCATTATAAGGTACGGTTCAAGGGTAAAGTGGAGCAATCCTGGGAATGGAGTAGCGCCCTCCCCTACACCTTGGTGTAGTAGCTATCGAAAAGGGAGCCTTCGGGTCACCCTCGACTATGGTCGCTAACTAACTATTGCTATACATCTTATGAGATGATTGACCAATTTTTATGATTTCAGCTTCAAATGAACAGCTACAGCAGCAATTAAAATACACCCTACTAAAGCCTGATTTTCACAGCTGGTGAATTTCAAGAATGAAATCTGGATGTGAGGACACTTTAGAAGAGGGATATGTAATAAAATTCTGTTTTAAACTTGGAAAAAATGCCACAGAATCGTATGGAATGCTTCAGACTGCTTTGCGACCATCTTGCATGAATCGAGCATCAGTTTTTGAGTGGCATAAGAGATTCAAGGAAAGCAGGGAGTCTGTGAGGGATGATGAGAGGTGTGGGAGGAGTAAGGAAGTCAATACACTAGAGTTGATTGGCCAAACGGTTAGGGTATGTTAAGGTTTTAAGGGAGTTCAGGAAGAGATTCCGTCGGAAGAGGCCAGCACTCTTCAAATCGGGTCAGTGACATTTCCACCAGGACAATGCACCAGTCCCCAACTCCATCCTTGTCACAGTCCAGACCTTACTCCCTCTGACTTTTACTTTTTCCCTAAGCTCAGAGGCTGTTGTTATGAGACAATTTAGGAGATGAAAGAGGCTGTGACGAAGGTCATTGACACGCTCATACAAGAGGATTTCCATGGGGCCTTCCAGAAGTTGGCTATACCAAGGTTAAAGAGCCAAGTCTGCCCTACTATTTACCCATAGCTGGAAGGAGTATAATTGGATGCATATCTTTCTCAAGAGTATTAACGCAATGTGAAATGCAAACAGCTTCGTCCAGGATTTGAACCTAGCTTGCCTTGTCCTACAGCAATAACCATATCACAAGCGCATATATATATATATATATATATATATATATATATAGTACAATTTGATGGAGACTCAAACTCGGTTAAGTCATAATAAATTTATTTTGGTGGAGAATATTACTATACTCTACGTCTCGTCAGATGACTAAATCCACACCCACTGTCTTTGGACACTGACTGGGATATTTTTAAAATATAGATAAATAAATGGAACCCCTCTTAAACTAGTAGACAAATTTACTTACCTTGGAAGCAGCGTCGAATCAACCGAAAAGGACATCAACATGAGGTTAACGAAGGCATGGACAGCTATCAATAGGCTATCGATTATATGGAGATCAGACCTAACCGATAAAATGAAACCCAGTTTCTTCCAGGCAGCTGTCGTATTGATACTGCTATATGGATGCACTACATGGACTCTAACAAAACGGCTGGAGAAGAAGCTAGATGGCAATTACACAAGAATGCTGCGAGCAATCTTGAACAAGTCCTGGCGGCAACACCCCACAAGACACCAACTGTATGGCCACCTGCCTCTTATCATGAAAACTATCCAAGTTAGATGAACCAGACATGCAGGACACTGCTGGAGAAGCAGGGATGAGCTCATAAGTGATGTACTCTTATGGACCCCCACATATGGCCGAAAAAAAGCTGGACGGCCAGCTCGAACATACATTCAGCAACTATGTGAGGATACAGGGTGTAGTTCAGAAGACCTGCCAGAGGCGATGAACGATAGGGAAAAGTGGCAAGAGAGGGTCAGGGATATCTATGCTACCAGCAAGACATGATGATGATGATATATATATATATATATATATATATATATATATATATATATATATATATATATATATGTATGTGTTTGTTGTAGGTCCAAAGAAAGAATTAAAAATGTATTTTAAAATAGGTAGGTCCATGAAGAGATTTGTATTTTTTTTAATTCATTTATTTTGTTCTTACATACGTTTTATACATGTGTATGTTTCCAGCTTGTTGCTTTTGTCAGAGAACATATGTGGCAAAAGGCCTTGTTAATGGGGTACTCAATGAGACTTGAACTCACTCTAGTTTGCAGTTTGAACATTCATACTGCAAACAAGAGTGACAAAAGCAAAACGCTGGTAACATACACATATATAATACATATGCAAGAACAAAATAAATAAATTTTAAAAATACAAATCTCTTCGTGGACCTACCTATGTTAAAATTTATAAATATGGAGAAAGAAAATATTTTAAAATGAATAGGTCCACAAAGAGATTAATATTTTTATTTCAATTATTTAATTTGTTTTTTCTTACATGTGTTTTAAGTCTTCAGAGAATAATAAGATAGCAAAAAGCTAGAAATGTGTCAGAAAAAACAAAATAATTAAATTTATATATAAACCTCTAATCATTGTTAAACATTTACCTTTTTCTCTCTTTGGACCAACAAAAAAAAAAAAAAGATTTTAAAAAATTATATATATATATATCGATCTTAGTCAAGGGCAACCTGAAGGCTCCCTTTTCAATAGCTAGTACACTGAGGTATGGGGGAGGGTGCTACATTCCCAGGATTGCTCCACTTTACCCTTTATCCTCACCTTATAGTGCTGAGTGCTAAGCAAGATGGCATCAAGTACTATTTTTTGTGTCTGGTATGACTTGACCTGGGATTGAACCTCAGTCTCCTGGACCATTTGTGAACACTCTACTTATTAGACCAATGGCCTGGTGTGTGTATATCTCTCACTAAAATTATCTAAATCAATAAAACAGTGCCCTGTGCATAAAAAGATACAGAGCAATATTACAATATTTTAATTATAACATGGAAATAAGATACTCACAACTAAGAGTTTCATGCACATGACCTTCAGTGGAGCTTATATCCATAGGTCCTAACTTTTTAATATATATATATATATATATATATATATATATATATATATATATATATATATATATATATATATATATTTTGGATGTGTTCAAAATTTTATGAGACTGAACCTGTATTTACCAAGAAACACATGAACAATGAATGAAATATTCCTTTTCATCAAAATAGTCCCTCTCAGCAGTCTATACATTTATTCCAGTGAGTTTTCCATTGGTCAAAGCACCTCAGAAATTGCTTTTTTTGACAGGATGCGAAGCCTGTGCTGTCATATTTCTTTTAATGTCTTCCACACCCTCAAAATTTATTGCTGAGATGAATATTCAGTTTAGGAAACAAGAAAAAATACTATTCACTTGTTATATTTACTGATTTCATATTTTATTAAATGCAGTATCTAAAGTAAATCAGATATGACAGAAAATATTTTTGCTAATCTTTTTTCAACCAGGTAATGCTAAATAACCTTGCTAGTCTACAGATACAATAGATAAGAAAATAAATAAAACACAATAAATGATTTTTCTTGATATACAAGGGGTGATTTAAAGTTAATTGAAATTTGAACAGATAATTGAATCTGGTTTATCTCAAATTACCCCATGTTTCCGGTGACTTAAAGGAAATCACTCCATCAAGAAATCAAAAAACATAACATACCATATGATTTTAAAAGGATCACATTCATCTCTTGATATATGTGTGTGTGTGTAATTTAAAAAATCACATTCTATATAATTTCATCAGGATCTTATTACAGTTATAAGTTAGCCAACTGTAGTCAAGGGCGACTCAAAGGCTCCCTTTTCAATAGCTACTACACCAAGGTGTAGGGGAGGGCACAACTCCTCTCCCTGGATTACTCCATTTATCCTTGATCCGTACCATATAATGCAGAGTGTTAAGCAAGTAGGAATCAAGTACCATTTTTTGAGTCTTTGATATGCGCTTGACCTGAGAAATGAACCCCAGTCTTCCAGACTGTTAACAAATACTCTAACCATTTTGCAAATGAGCCAGTGTGTGTACGTGTGTGCGTAAGTGTAATTT
>OY757926.1:12163112-12230612 GCA_963585895.1 Sepioteuthis lessoniana
CTATTGGCCATCATCACTCTTGGCAGATCCTCAACACAGCATCCAGTGTCCACAGAGGACTGATGTAAGTAAGTCTTTGCTGGATCGTCAAAACTGTTGTGGCCATATATAGGAAACCAGAGCAGAACATGGTTTATAAGTTCGTGTGTGCTTCTTCAGTAGTGGCCAGCAAATCAACTCATCTTACATGGATGTTTTGTGAGATGGGAGGTAAGTGGCTTTAAAGCTGCCGTTTGTTGAGGTGCTGCTTCCAGGATTTACTCAGAATAGCATGCAGTACCAAGCTAGCTTTTTCTCCAATCACAATGTTCAAGCCCAGTTGGTGCAGTCATACAGTAGTACTAACACAGCTACAGCTAAAAAGAATTACTTTTTTTATTCTATCAGAGAGATTAGATTTCCATATGGTCAATAACCAAACTATAGCAGTCCAAACATTTAGCTAGCATTTACGGATATCACTCTCTGTAAATGAGATAATGCTGAGATATATGAATTAGTCAACTAATCAAAAGGTTCAGATAACACCATCTTGATTTTTAAAAAAATGAATTCCAAAGTTCATTTAGAGACTAATGCTTCCTGCTGTCTGCTCCATGCTATGCAACCAACATTAAACTTGGTCAGGTGTATACCGGTGTATATATATATATATATATATATATATATATATATATATATATATATATACACACACACAGACAAATGTATAATATATATATATATATATATATATATACACACACACAAATGCATGATACAAATATTATATATATATATATATATATATATACACCCACACACATTATACAAATATATACACACACACACACACACACACACACACTATACAAATATTGTACATATAAACACACACACACATTATATAAATATATACACACACACACACATTATACAAATATTGTACATACAAACACACACATTATATAAATATATACACACACACACATTATACAAATATTGTACATACAAACACACACACACACACACACACATTATATAAATATATACACACACACACACACACACACATTATACAAATATTGTACATACACACACGCACACATTATATAAATATATACACACACACACACATCCTGTATCCTCACATAGCTGCTGTATGTATGTTCGAGCTGGTCATCCTACTTTTGCTCAGCCATATGTGGGGGTCCATAGGAGTACATTACTTATGAGCTCGTCCCTGCTTCTCCAGCAGTGTCCTGCATGTCTGGTTCATTTGACTTGGATAGTTTTCATGATGGGGGGCAGGTGGCTGTATAGTTGGTGCCTTGTGGGGTGTTGCCGCCATGACTTGTTCAATATTGCTCACAACATTCTTGTGTAATTGCCGTCTAGCTTCTTCTCCAGCCGTTTTGTTAGCATCCAAGTAGTGCATCCATACAGCAGTATATATATATATATATATATATATATATATATATATATATACACACACAGTGTGTGTGTGTGTGTATGAGCATGCATGTATATATATATATATATATATATATATATATTTGCATAGTATGTATATATATATATAATATTTGTATAATGTGTGTGTGTGTATGTGTATAAATATAATATTTGTATATATGTATATAATATTTGTATCGTGTGTGTGTGTGTGTGTGCGAGTGTTTGTATATCTATATTTGTATAAGGTGTGTGTGTGTATTTATAATATTTGTATAATGTGTGTGTGCATGTATATATATATATATATATATATATATATATATATATATATATATATATAAAACAATATATATATATAAAACAATAGCCATACATTGAGCACTCACATATATTTATATGATATTCCTCATATATTCTATAAGAGAATAATCTACACCCACTGTCTTTGGACGCTTACTGGATATTATATATATATATATATATATATTAGGGTAGGTCGAGTTTGGAACTGTAAAAAGAATAACACGGTGAAAGTTGTGAAATAACATCAGAAATTACCCCATGAAATATTTGTTCAAAATTTTGTATTTTTTTGCAAAATCGCATTTAAAGACATAATATTTTGTGATTTTAGTCGTGATATTGGTGATGCTGGAAACCTGTATCCATAAAATTAAAACTGAGACTAAAGGAAAATTAAATAATAAAATTTATTAAATAATTGATATTTTTAAGTTTATTATCCATTTTCATATTATGTTTAATTAAATGACCAAAAACAAAAATAAAATACATTAAAATATATAGTTTAAAATACAAATAACGACTTGCTAAACCTCGTTTTATTTTACCGGATATTTTTTCGGCTTTCACCGGTGGTAAATATCTCTCCGGAGTACTTCGGTTTGTTTATGTTTTTTAACCTTATAATTAATGCAAATATATATATTTCACAAAGTAGACATACTATTAAAATATTTAAACATTTTATGATTATTGTAATTTATTTATATTTTAAAATTTAGTGTTTTTTTAAGCGAAAAGTCGGTTTATGAGTTAATTTTGGAACTAAACAGTACAATACTGTTGTTTGATAAGTAAACATTATTACTTTTTTTTAATGAATTTCGAAATTTATTTACAATTTTTTTAAAACATCTTTGTGTATTTTCTGACAATATATATATATATGTATTCTTTTTACAGATATTTTGATTAAAAAATTGCAGGAAAAAACACTGGAGTTTCCACTCGAAATAAAGGTGCAATTAAATTTTCAGGTTTACCATCACCATTGGATAAAACTGAGACAGGAACTTGTCGACAAATAATTCAATACAGCTATTTTTTAATGAACACTTATCCCCACCTTTCTTGTTTACATATTTATAAATTAATAGCAAAGGACGTGATAGATATTTGGAAGGCTGTCAACCCTCATTTGCCTTTGTTAAAGGAAATTAGTGTTGTCAACAAGGTGAAAATTCTATGCTTTCAGAAGGCAAAGCAAATAAGTAGGAAACATCTACCTGCTGCCCAAATAAAATTCTGGAAGGAAAAGTTGGATACATTTTTTGATATATCATCATGTTCGTGCAACCTGCTAATTTTAAGTTGTGACAATATTAATGTCAAATGCACCAAAGAAAATTGCCAGACTAAGCACATCATCTGCACTTGTCCTCTGACAAAAAAGCCAACAAAAAAGTATGAAGATATCCCCACCAATAGCTTCAACATTATATGTTCAGGGTGATTCTTCCCATTCTTACACATCTTCTCCAAGTGATAAAACAGAGGATTATAAACAGCTAGATAGTCCTCTCCAAGTGCTTTATAACCTCACAAAAATTCCAAGGTATACTCTTGAGTTAGTTAGGGGTGATATATTTTCTAATCTTGGAGCCAGCCTTGCCCATGCCTTGCTCTTGGATTTGAGGGCTATTGGCCTTTTTATCCCTTATATAGATATAAAGAATATCTATATGGATAAATGTAAAATAGAGCAAAGGCTAAAGTGAAAACAAGTGCCTATGAAAAGCATAATGAAAATGTGGAGAATCTTCTTTGTATAGGAGTTGATGGGAGGAAAAAGACACACTACACTACAAGGAATCAGTGGAGGAAAATGGAAGTAAAATTCTGAAAAAAGCCAAAGGACCTAATGCCACTTGACAATCACAAAGAAGACACCAAATGAGAGTATATATTTGACTCACAGGGTTCTTCCTGATATTGATGCAACTGGTACACTATTAAGGCTGTCCTTGTTGACAACATGAATGCAAATACAGGCTGTGAAGGGGGACTTGTTACACTTTTAGAAAAAAAAAAAAAAAAAAAAATCTTCACACAATTGGTTGCTCCTTACATCAAAATGAACTTCCATTTAGAGCTCTATTCAAACATTTAGATGGCACCACAAAAAGCCACACTACATTCAATGGTCCATTGGGTAAATTATGTGCAAATGATTGCCATAATTTACCCCCAAAATCCTTTTCAGCTGATGAGAATCCCCTGGAGTTTCATTTTGGAATGAAAGATATGGATAGCCTTAGTAGTGACCAAAGACTACTCTATGAATATACAGTTGGTATTTCTAGAGGTAAGGTGGACCCTAGATTTGCATCGTGGAAAATTGGTCCATTAAACCAGGCAAGGTGGTTAACTTTGGCCATCAGGCTCATGTGCCTATGGACTCGTGGGGCATATCCACAGAATCTTTCGACCAAACTATATAGTTTGATAAATTTTATTGTGAATGTTTATGCTATTTGTTGGTTTCATATAAAAAAAGTAACAAGTTCCATCACCAGCAAATTTATATTTACAATATGATTGACAGGATACGAAAGAAACCAATTGAGGTTCAAAGGATTACATTAAAAAACCTCCAGTATAATGCCTTGGCATTACTTCTGGAGAATGTTTTATTTTCAATGGTGAAATTTGATGAACCTGAAGTAAGAGAAGAGGGTATAAAAAGAATTTTGGCCATTTGGTACGTTTATATTTATTCATACAAAACTGATTGAAGTACTTGTGCCAATTTATTGAAACATTTTAAAGATTACATCTGATTTCACCAAATATTATTAAAGCAGAACAAATTGCATTTAAAAATTAAACTCAAATTATTTTTTATATTCTTTCAGAAGAGGGAAGCCAGTCAAGAAAAGATTTTAAAAGATCCCAATGATCAACTTAAAAGTTGTGCACTGGACTGATTTAATTGATTTGTCAGTAAATGGAGTCTGTGAGCCACCACTCACACTAGACTTTTCTGACAATGAATTACAGAATTCATTGTTAATTTTCATTGGTGAAAAGATTAACTTGCCAGATTTTCCTTCACATTCCTAAGGTGTGGAACGGGCAGTTAAGTTAGTAACGGAGGCTTCTCAATCCATGTATGGCTTTGAAGCAAGGCACCAGCACATACTTGCAAAAGTTTTGCGCCAACAATTGAGACCAGCGTTTTCATCTAAGGGCTCATATATGGAACTATTTGATTCCATATATTAAAAATTATTAAACAATTATTTGTTTTTCCATATTTGTTTATTTGTTGTATTTCAATTCATATCAGGAAAAAATTTTTTTTCAATATATTCGAATATTACTGCTTGAATAATAGCATTTTAGATTCAACACAGGCAAAGCAGGGTGGGGTAGGGGTTCAATTTTCAATTTGAAGTTTTGTTATAATTTATTTATTATATTTCCATAAAATAAAATAAGATTTCCTAATTTAAATACTGAAATTGTTTGGTTTTTACATCAATATTTAGGCCAAATCTGGCAAAATCGAGGACTTTTCAGTATGTGTTTATTCAAAATCTTTCATGCCAAATTAGCAAAAAACCGTTGAAGATTCAGATCTAATTTTTGGTATGAGTATTTAATAGGTATATACACAACTTTCAATGCATTATTCTTGTTGATATTTTAAAAAAAAAGTGAAAAATCAACCTACCCTAATATATATATACACGAGGATCATAAAATAAGTTTCCAGACTTTTTTCATATGGGCACTTTTATTGATAGTACACACATGAAACTCTAGTCCCCTTCAAAGTAATCTCCTCCAGTTGCAATGTACTTGTACCATTCCAACAAATTCTGTATCGCCCCATGGAAGTCCTCTTGTGTGAGCATGTCAATGACCTTCGTCACAGCCTCTTTCATCTCCTCAATTGTCTCATAACAACAGCCTCTGAGCTTAGGTAATAACCAAAAATTATCAAAAAAGAAAAAGATTTTGCATTTTTTTTCAAGAAATCAATCTCCTTATTTATTGAATGAGCCTCATAGATAGATAAATTTCTCTTATTTATTAAATAAGCCAAGGATGGTCTAAAACTCGTTACGTAAGATTGGAGACCAATTAATACTCCTTTTAACAATATTATGAAAACTATATAAAAATTATTGAATATCTTTTGATAAAATTGAATCAATCTTAACAGCCAGGTAATAATAGAATATTTTTCAAAACCAATTTCACATATATATATATATATATATAATAAAATGGTAACTTTTTTGTTTTTTAAAGGAATGTATTAAAAAATAATAATATATATCTCCACCGTAAAAATTCTCTTGATTCAAAAATATGATTAAAAATATATAAAAAAAAAAAAAAAAAAAAAAAAAATCAAAATTTTTTTTTCAAATTCTATTCTTGTCAGAAGCAATATAAGAACACCCAAATAATTTTTTTCATGTAACATCTGATGATGGTCATCACGATCAGAAATAAATTTATAATGACACCAAAGAAGTTAATTTTTTTCTTTTTATTCTTATATATAAAGAAAGTTTTTTGACTCTGCATATTGAGTTTGGATGTATTATTAATCTGAAATTAATTATACATTGATAGCCTTTGACATTAAGCACTCGAATTGGATACTCCTCCTCCTTGGATTTTCTCCTCGGATTATATATTTATTTGCAAATGAGGAGTAAAGCAGACTAAGGGAAACGCACTTTAAGAAAAAAAGAGACGAGTGACCTCTATAAAAAAAAGTCTCATTGAGTACCCCATTAACAACGCCTTGTGCCATACATGTTCTCTAACAAAAGCAATAAGCTGGAAATATACATGTATGTAAGAACAAAATAAATAAATCAATCTTTTAAAAAATACAAATCTCTCATAGACCTACTCATTTTAATATATATATATATATATATATATATATATATATATATATATATATATATATATATATATAATGAAAATGAAAAAAAAATCCAAGAAAGAAACTAGAAAAAAGTGAAAGAAATAAAATGCAAAACAGGAAATAACAACAGGCAGGGAACTTCAGTTAGTGGCATTGTTACAAAATTAGTGTAGCCCCCACCCATCCAACCACCCACCAACCCATACTACCACTGCTGCAACATTTAAGATCAGTCTGAGATTATTAAACTTCATAAGGGAAATACACAACATACTCATATTTACCAAACCCCTCCGTTCGGGCAGGATATGACACAAGGTCAATTTTTAAGCAGAGTTTAACAGGTTTGAATTCAGAGTTTTCCTTCTCTTAGACTAGTTGCTTCACCACGTTTGAAGAACCTAGTCTGCCCTACTATTTACCCATAGCTGGAGAGATAATAATTGGATTCATACCTTTCCCAAGGGTATTAGTGCTATGTGAAATGCAATCGGTCTCGGCCAGGATTTGAACTCGTGTCGCCGTGTCCATTTCCTACGACGATAACCATTACACCACGGGCACAACATACTTAAACTTCAGAGTTGGTATCACAACAACACACTTTTTAAAGTTGTTGTTGGTTGGTTTTAAGGTATGTCATCCTTTGTTAGGTTATTTTATATCGAAGATGTTCTTGTGTGGTACGATTGTTACTTGTGCAATTATTTGTATATTATTTCAGGTGATACTTTTGTTGATAATTGAATTGTTTGGTCTTGTTGCAGGATAAAATATCACTCTGAAAGTTCTCCTGGGGTGAAATTATCAGTAGGTCCCAGGTTCAATCCCAGCTACAGGTAAGATAACAAAGAATGCTTAACACTGGTACCAGGTCAGGGTTAATGGAATTAGAACTATCTACTCCCATAGATTAAAGGGTTCAGTTTGAAATTCTGAGTAAGCTCCTGAATTCAACATAATACACCTGAAGAAGGCTGAAGGGAATATCAGCTGAAACATTGCGAGTATAACAGTGAAGATGAAGACAATCGTCCAAATATTCTAAGAGATAAAAATTATCAGGATTTCATCTCAGAAATTTAGGCAAATAATAGTTGTAAGCATTCAGTTGTTGCTCTCTGGTGAAGATAGCATTTCTGTTCATTGGCTTGATTTCTTTATTCTCATGGCATATTAACCTTCATGGGTTATTTAATGCTAAAGCCCTCCTTATAGAAGAGCAGTAATGATACTATTTAACCCATAGATGAGAGGGACAAGAGAGTTCATGCCTCTTCCAAGTGTATCAGTCTATAAATGAATGTAATAATGTGACTGAAGTTTGAACATGCTTACTTTAAGGCTGAAGTCCAGCACTTTAGCCATTATGCTATGGGGACTCTACACACCCCAATTTCTGTTGAGAATTTCATTAAGTTACGAGGAACATTAATTAGGTTTCCAGACTTTTTTCGTATGGGCACTTTTATTGATAGTACACACATGAAACTCTAGTCCCCTTCGAAGTAATCTCCTCCAGCTGCAATGACTTGTACCATTCCAACAAATTCTGTATCGCCCCATGGAAGTCCTCTTGTGTGAGCGTGTCAATGACCTTCATCACAGCCTCTTTCATCTCCTCAATTGTCTCATAACAATAGCCTGTGAGCTTAGGGAATAACCAAAAGTCACAGGGAGAAAGGTCTGGATGATAGGGAGGCTGAGGAACAGTCTTGATACCAATCTTGGTCAAATAGTCTGTGACAAGGATGGAGTTTTGGACTGGTGCATTGTCTTGGTGGAAATGCCACTGAGCCGATTTGAAGAGTGCTGGCCTCTTCCCTAGGAATCTCTTCCTGAACTCCCTTAAAACCTCAACATAGTATTCCTTGTTGACTGTGTCTAGTGGGAATCAAGTGAATGTAGATCATGCCAGTGTTGTCAAAAAAAGGGATCATCAAAAGTTTGTGGGTGGATTTGCTCTGTCTGGCCTTCTTGGGTCTGGAAGAGCCAGTATGCTTCCACTGGGAACTCTGTCTCTTGGTCTCTGGGTCAGACCAGTAGAGCCAGCTTTCATCACATGGCATTTTTTTGAAGTTTAAAACACAATTTTATTGCATATCGTTGGTCTAAAGTCCAGATTGCATTTTTTAAATTCACCACCTGTGACAATCAGGCTTTAGTAGGGTGTATTCCAATTCCTGCTGTAGCTGTTAATTTGAAGCTGAAATCATAAAAATTGGTCAGTCATCTCATAAGATGTATAGCAATAACATACTGAATTTTCAAGAGTCTACAACAATTTTAAATGCCTGGAAACTTATTGAATGTACCACGTATAATTTTCAAGTGACAAGAGAAAAATATCCTGGTTTCTGACAAAAGGATTTTCAGCTAGTTATCTACTTAAAAAAAAACCCAAAAAAAACATAAAAATTTGGTTGAGAAAATCAGAGAGACACAAAGTTTAGCTTTAGCTAAAGAACTCCTGGTAGCCACAGGCCCTAATATATATATATATATATATATATATATATATATATATATATATATATATTTATTTACCAACACTTCTGCACTGGCCGGATGTGTGGCACAAGGTTAATTTTTGAGTGGGGTTTAACAGGAATAAATCCAGAGTTTTCCTTCTAGACTGTTTGCCTAACCAAAGTGTAAGAACCTGGTCTGCCCTACTATTTACCCATAGGAAGAATAATTTGATTCACACCTTTCCTAAGGTTGTTAGTGTTATGTGAAATTCAATCAGCCTCATCTAGGATTTGAACTCGTGTCGCTGTGTCAATTTCCTATGATGATAACTATTGTACCACGGCGTCTCCATAAAATAAAATAACACACGCACATATATATATATATATATATATATAGATAGGGGGTAAGACTTCCCCCAAAAGGAGTGTCCTACATATAATACTAAAATGATGACATTCCAATTTAGGAGCTCTGTAGAAGTGTTGAATACCTCTTCATTGCCATTACTCCTAGATCCACCCTGATCTGGCGTGGTAATACCTATTAGGTTCTATGAATCAAATAGATGCTTGAAAATTATTAGAATCAGATAGGAATACTTAATATCATAACTGTGTGCAAACAAATGATAATTAAATAAGAAATTATTACTTGAAACCATACAACAGCATGCAAATTATTTGTTTTAGATATGAATATTCAAACCCTATCTATGTGCAAATAAATGTTTATCATCATCATCATATCGCGCTGGTAGCACGGATATCCCTGACCCTCTCTCGCCACTCCTTCCTATCGTTCATCGCCCTAGGTAGGTCTTCAGGACAACATCCCGTATCCTCACATAGCTGCTGAATGTATGTTCGTGCTGGTCGTCCTGCTTTTGCACGGCCATGTGTGGGGGTCCATAAGAGTACATCTCTTATGAGTTCGTCCCTGCTTCTCCAGCAGTGTCCTGCATGTCTGGTTCGTCTAACTTGAATAGTTTTCGTGATAGGGGGCAGGTGGCCGTACAGTTGGTGTCTTGTGGGGTGTTGCCGCCAGGACTTGTTTAAGATTGCACGTAGCATTCTTGTGTAATTGCCGTCTAGCTTCTTCTCCAGTCGTTTTGTTAGCGTCCATGTAGTGCAGCCATATAGCAGTATTGATGTGACCGCTGCCTGGAAGAAACTGCGTTTCATTTTATCGGTTAGGTCTGATTTCCAAATAATCGATAACCTATTGATAGCTGTCCATGCTTTTGCTAACCTCGTTTCGATGTCCTTTTCGGTTGATTCGACACTGCTTCCTAGGTAAGTGAATTTGTCTACTAGTTTAAGAGGGGTTCCTTCTAGAGTGGAGATGTCCCCCATTTGATTATAGCACATATATTCCGTTTTGTGTGCATTAACAAAGAGGCCTATGTTTGCTGCTGCTCGTTCCAAACTATGCAGTAGTGTTTCGGCTTGGTCAGGTGTATTTGCCAGTATCGCTATGTCATCGGCGTAGTCGGCGTCGGTAATTGTTGTTGCGGGGTATCTTCTGCTTCTTTTCTTCGTCAGTTCGAAGCCATTCTCTTTGATTTTGTCAATCGATGTTCTAAGTACGTAGTCTAGACAAATGATAAAGAGGTACGGAGCCAGCGTGTCCCCTTGTAGTACTCCTGCTACAATGTCGAAGTATTCTGTGTCTCCATCTGGTGATCATACTTTTACTTTAGTGTTTCTATAGAGAATCGTTATTGCCGTTACGGTTTCTTTAGGTATGCCGTACACTAGTAGGATTTGTTCCATCTTTCCTCTGTGAATGGAATTGAATCAACAAAAATTAATGTCGCTTTGCAATGAAATATTGAAAATATAATTATGATTATAAATGAATCCAATTTTGGCACTTAATAACCTTTAAAGATTTGATATACCATTACCAAATTAAACCAAAGAAATTGGTTCATATACCTGGGTAGCAATATCTCATCTACTGAAAGTGATGTCAGCATACACATAGGTAAATCATGGACTGTTACTGACAGGTTAACAATCATATGGAAATCTGATCTCTCTGACAGAATAAAACAGGAATTCTTCCAAGCTACAGCTGTGTCAGAACTAATATATGGTTGCACCACTAAGACTTTAACAAAATACTTTGAGAAAAAACTAGATGAACAAATCATAGAAGCAGCATCCTACAAAATAGAAACTGTTACAAACATACTGGGTACTGTTTGAGAAGTTACGGCAAACTCAAAAGCAATGTTTTCTTATAGACTCCTACACAAGGACACACCAGAAAAGATTTATGGAGGCAGTCCCAATGAACTGTGACATTGTCGTAAATGTATTCAAACTCCAGTAGCACAATTACATTCACAAATGAAGGAGCATTTCAACCAGCCCATTGGTATAATGATTAGAGTATTCACTAATGGCCCAGAAAACCAGGGTTCAATCCCAGTTCAAATCATACCAAAAACTCAAAAAAAAAAAAAAAAAAAAAAAAGAGACTTGATGCCTCCTTGCTTAACACTCAACATCATAAAGTATGTATCAAGGGTAAGTGGAACAATCAAAGGCAAAGAGCACCCCCCCATGCACACACCTGGGCATTGTAGCTAAAATGGAACCCCTTGACTATAGGGAAAGGAGTAGCACCCATCTCTTACACCTCAGTGTAGTAGCTATTGATAAAGTTCCCTTGACTACAGTTGGCCAACTTACTTATGGACTAATATTCTGTGGAAAGATATAAAACCTCTTATCCCACCCAGATATGGGTTGAATAGTAACATTGCTATTTTTCTGCAAAGATGGCTTTGGTATTAAATAACTCATGAAGTTTGATATGCCATTAAACAAAGAAACCATCTGCTCCTCCTCTACATGCAGGCAACCCCCTACAAAGGGCAGACAGTTATTTCGGGTCCACAATGTTATGCAGGGGTAGTCTTCCTGATAGCATGCGATGAGTGTACTGAAGGCATGATAATGTGTAAATGAGTATCCAACTGTTGCATGGGCATTATTACTGGCAGAGACAGGGGAATTGGGATACAGGAGTAGAGCATCACTAGCTGGGTCTGAAGGTTCAAGTAGTGCACTTGGTATAGGACTGGACTTGGTTTGAAAATGCAGTTGATTCTTAGGATCTTTTTTTGCACACAGTCTTATTGAATATTAATGGTTGGTTGGTTGGGTTTTATGACATATCAACCTTTGTAGGTTATTTAACGCCAGATCTATTTTTATGCAAATAGTTCTATTTCAAATAATTCAGTTTAACATGAGTACACAGTTTGTCAAAAACATTTCTATTTCAAGCTATTCAATTTATTCAAACAGTTCCCATTCAGCTAATTCAGTTTAGTATAAGTACAGAAGTTATATATTAAACAATTCAGTTTAGTGTAAGTACATTTTCAATGTCAAAAACAGTACTATTTCAAACAATTCAGTTTAGCATAAGCGCAGTTTAATTGTCAGAATTAAGGTTTAATCCTGTTTAACCCATAGATAGGACTCTTCTCAGGTGCGACCACTCCGGGGCCAGAGTGGAACTGGGAGCAATGGCAATGAAGGGGTACTCCGCATTCCCCAAAGCACCAGTATTACTGGAACCTCACCATCAGATTGTTTAATGTCATATATCAGGACACTCGTTGGAGGGGGGGGTCTTAACCTTCTGCAGAGAAGCAGTTGGTGTATTCTATAGCCCCAATCGACTGGGTAAGAATATTAATGATTTTTAAATAGCTCTAACAAGTCCTGGAGGCAACATCCCACAAATCACCAACTGTACGGCCATCTACCTCCCATCACAAAAACTATCCAAGTTAGACGAACCAGACATGCAGGACACTGCTGAAGAAGCAGGGACGAGCTTATAAGTGATGTACTTCAACGGACCCCCTCATATGGCCAAGCAAAAGCAGGATGACCAGCTCGAACCAACATACAGCAGCTATGTGAGGATACGGGATGTAGCCTTGAGGACCTGCCAGAAGCAATGAACGATAGGGAGATGTGGTGAGAGAGGGTCATGGATATCCATGCTAGCGGCACAACATGATAATGATGATTTGACCCATAGATGGAACCCTAACAGGTATTATCGCTCCAGATCAGAGCAGACCTGAGAGTAAAGGCAATGAAGTAGCACTCCACAGCTGAAGCCTAATTATCAGATTTATGAATTCTTGATGGCACACAGCATGACTACTGAGGGCAGGATCATGTATAAGTGGCTTCCATGGGAGTATTCAACAGTTCCACGGTTATCATTACCGGTAGAGATTGAGGAATTAGGACACATGTCTGAAACATCACTGGCAGGGTCTGTAGGCTCAGGTAGTGCACCCAATATGGGAGGGAACATGGTTCGAAATTCCACTTTCCTTAAGAAACAATGATTTCTAAGGGTAATTCTGCCTGATCCATCAATTCTGATTCACTATTTGTGTTCAGGAATGACTGTAATGTTCCACCAGCAATTCAGTTGATTTTGTATAGCTACCCTATCACCCTTCTGAAGAGGGTGGATATTATGGTTATATTTGTTATACTTCTTCATCATCCAAGAATTGCATTGATGAAGGCTTGCCTCATGACATTGTGCTGCAATTGCCCATTCAGGATGTAGCTGATAGAAAATATGTCGTGAAGGAAGGAACTTGCAAAGTTGACGGTGCAATAGAAGTTTTGTAGGGGATTGCCCAATACTCTGGATAGGAGTGTTGTGATATAGCAGGATGGTTCTTGCGGCCTCATTATTATCTAATGAACTCTGAGGATCTGTATTGCCATTTACTATCTTCTTTGCAGTTTTTACAGCAAACTCTGCCTTGCCATTATTTATGGGATATGTTACTGAAATTGGTCTGTATTTCACACACCATGTTTTAAGGAATTGCTGAAATAGACTGAATGTGAAAGGTAGGCTACCATTGCTACTAAATTTTTCTGGGGCACTATACACATTGAATAGTCCCCAACAAATTGATACTAATTTCGAAGAGGTAATGTAACTAGGTTTCAGATGGTACAAAATAAGCAAACTAATGAGTATCTGCACAAACAAGGAATGCAAAGTGTCTGATGTAGAAGAGGTCCATTACTATCTTTTTGGAAGGGCCAATCTGGGAATAGGGTTATGGTGCTTGGCTCTTGGACTTGGAATGATGCTCAAACACACTAAGCAATTAGCTCTGAAATTGTATATTGATGGATTCATACAAGGCCAATATACTGGGTCATTGGCACAGGCCTTCGTACCAACCACCCTTTGGTGGGCTGAATGCAAAAAGAATAATACATTTCTCTAAGAGATTTAGATGCTACACCTAAAACGGTTTACATGAAGAAATCAAAACAAAAATTTACATTCATCAGCTCTGTGCTAGAGAAATAAAGAACAATGGTTGATAGGGATGTAGGGTGAAAAAGAGTTACAAGAATTTGTGCTGTCAGCATAACCTGAGGATGGTTTTCATCATTTTAGTTATGCATATAATAGCTATATTCAATCATAAAGACTGGTCTTCATTCTCAGCAATTAATAATTAACTTTTTTTCTCATTTTCAATTCACACCCAAGTCAATGTCAAAACTTGTTCAAACAAATGCTACATCAAAAATTGTATAATTGTATTGTTTTCCTCGTGCCAAAAACATTTGGTTTATTAATGTAAATTGGACTAAAAAGGGGTGGAGTTATGGTAAAGCCAATTAGTAATAATCAAAAAAGTTTAAAACTTCACAAGGTTAAAATATAGCCAGTACTAAGATACAACAATTATTATTGTTCTTCTTATTAATTAACCTTTGCTTAGTTTGTCACAAGGATCTCACATTACTTTCAGCAGTGCCACTCAAACTAATTCAACCCAGTCAACTTGGGCTGTAGAATACACTGACTCTATCTCTGCCGAGGGGTAAAACCTCCTTCCCAACGAGAGTCCTAGATATGACACTAAACAATCTGATGGTGAGGTTCCAGTAATGCTGAAGCTTTAGGGAATGCAGAATACTCCTTCATTGCCATCGCTCCCAGGTTCACTCTGGCCAGGAGTAGTAGCACCTGATAGGGCCCTATCTATGGGTCAAATAGAACTGTTTGACATCTAAACTGAGAGTAAACAAATGACTTATGCTAAACTAAATTGCTTGAAATAGAACCATTTTCTCATTTTACTGTGTGTAAGCAAATGACTGATGTTTAATTGAATTATTAATGATGCATAGCAATACTTGGAACCATTTAACTTTTACTCATACAAAATTGAATTGTTAGAAATAGAACTGTGTGATCATACAATTGCATGTAAACAAATGACTGATGTTTAATTGAATTGTTAATGATACATAGCAATACTTGGAACCATTTAATTTTTACTTATACTAAACTGAATTGTTTGAAATAGAACTATTTGATCATTTAACTGTGTGTAAACAAATGACTGATGTTTAATTAAATTGTTAGTGATATATAGCAATATTTGGAACCATTTAACTTTGTTAACGTATTGACAAATTATATATATCTGATGTATGGGTAAATAGTAGGACAGACTAGGTTCTTCAGCCTTGGTTAGGCAACTAGTCTAGGAGAAGGAAAACTCTGAATTCAAACCTGTTAAACTCCGCTTAAAAATTGACCTTGTGTCATATCCTGCCCGAGCGGAGGGGTTGGTAAATAGTAACCTATAATGGTTGAGATGCCATAAAACCAATCCAAACCAAATCTTAAACTATCTGATGTTACATACAGGCAGGATATTTTCCATTATGCCATGGACCAATCCCATATTTCATTTGACTGATAATCAAGTTCCAACGTATTTCTGTCTATTGTATAGCATCACAGCATGTAAAAAAGAATAAAATCAAACAATACAGAAGGAATTCATGCATTTTCATTTTTACATAAGAAAAGTTCCACTCTTTGCATTTATGATGGGTATTATGCTAATAGGATTATAAACCTGTTGCATTCTTTCATCTAAGTTCTATTTTCTACAAACTTTTTTAATATAACAAACCTGTCCGTCTCTCTAATATATCTATCGATTTATTTTTGTGCACTAAATCCAGGTTGGTGATTTAAACTTTCTTTTTATTTCACAATTTATCATTATCCTCCACCATTACTTTATTTATCTCTCAATCAGAATAAATATCGATATTTTCTCTTTTGCACAAACACATATGCCAACGCTAAGTCAACAGAGATATTTATAGGCATAAAAATAAACGTTAAAATTCAAGAAGATTTTTTTTTTTTCTTTACAAGCAAGAAAACAGTTATATTTTTTCTTTTGTATATTTAGAAAAAAAAAAAAAAAAAAAAAAAAAAAAAAATGAAGTAAATGTAAGAAAATTTATAAACTACAAAAAAAAAAAAAAAAAAAAAAAAAAAAAAAAAAATCAATATATGGAAGAATTCTTGGCCTATTTCATCATCATCATCATCATCATGTCGTGCTGCTAGCACAGATATCCCTGACCCTCTCTCGCCACTTCTCCCTATCATTTATTACCTCTGGCAGGTCTTCAGGGCTACATCCCGTATCCTCACATAGCTGCTGTATGTATGTTCAAGCTTGTCGTCCTGCTTTTACTCGGCCATATGTGGGAGTCCATAGAAGTACATCACTTATGAGCAAATCCCTGCTTTTCCAGCAGTGTCCTGTATGTCTGGTTCGTCTAACTTGGATAGTTTTCGTGATGGGAGGCAGGTGGCCGTATAGTTGGTGCCTTGTGGAGTGTTTCTGCCAGGACTTGTTCAATATTGCTCGCAACATTCTTGTGTAATTGCTGTTTAGCTTCTTTTCCAGCCATTTAGTTAGCGTCCAAGTTGTGCATCCATACAGCAGTATAGCCTGGAAGAAACTGTGTTTCATTTTATCGGTCAGGTCTGATTTCCCTATGATCGAAAGCCTATCAATAGCTGTCCATGCCTTCGTTAGGCATGTGTTGATGTCTTTTTCGGTTGATGAGACGCTGCTGGTAGGTGAATTTGTCTACCAGTTTCAGAGAGGTTCCATCTAGTGTGGAAATGTCGCCTGTTTTGTGTGCATTGACATGGAGGCCAATGCTTGCAGCGGCTCATTCCAAACTATGCAGTAGTGTTTCGGCTTGATTGGGTGTATTCACCAGTAATGCTATGTCATCGGCGTAGTTAGAAAATTCACTGAAGTGAGGAGGTGGTCTGCAATAACTTTGCTTCAGTAAACACTTACTATACTTAAAGACCACTAATTATACAAGGTGTGATCAAAAAGTCTTGTGACCAGAGTATATATTTACCCTATATTTTTACTACTTATAAACTGGCTCATTGGCCTAATGGGCAGAGTGTTCGCTGATGAATGGGAGACCGGGGTTCAATCCCAGGTCGCGTCAAACCAGAGACTTTAAAAATGGTACTTGATACCTCTTTGCTTAACACTCAGCAATATAAGGTACATATCAAGAGTAAAGTGGAGCAATCAAAGGAAAGGAGTAGCACCCTCCCCTACACCTCGGTGTAGTAGCTATTGAAAAGGGAGCCTTCTGGTCGCCCTCGACTATGATCACCACTCTACTACTTAGTCATGATAAATATATTTGATAACTGTTGGTTGCTTTTAGAGCATGTGAACAATTATTGGGCTATTTTATGTCAAAACCAGTTTAATAATTAGAGGTTCCAATTATAGACAATACAAAAATAATGTATGAGCGCAATTATTTTAAACAGATCATTACTTCATATTTGACACATGGTTGTGACTCTAAGAAGTATTATTACTTCAGGTCAGAATAGCCAAAAGCTAAAAGAGGTACTTTACCCTCATTACCAGATACAATCTAGTGTCATAACTAGAATATCATTTTGTGGGGAGGTTACTCCTCTGCTGGGAAGCAGTCAGTATATTCTAGCCCCTGCAGACAAGTTAATTGGTTGGTTTTATGGCATGTCAAACATTGTTAGGTTATCTGATACTAGTGTTTTTGCTTTTTTTGCAAGCGATTATTCCTATCTATCTATTGGCCTAAAGGGTAGAGTGTGTTGCTAATAGTCCGGAAGACTGGGGTTCGATCCCAGACAGAGTCATATCAAAGACTCTAAAAATGGTATTTGACGCCTCCTTGCTTAACACTCGGTATTATAAGGTATGGATCAAGGGTAAAGTAGATCAATCCAGCGAATGGAGTAGCGCCCTCCCTTTCACCTTGGTGTTATAGCGAATGAAAAGGGAGCTTTCAGGTCACCCTCGATTATAGTCGCCAACTTTACTTACTTTTATTCCTATCTATAAAAATTAATTTGTAAACAATTATATCTTCAAGTAACAACTGAATACAAATAATTTGTACACAGTTATGTGGTTTCATGTACTCCAATCTAATACTAATAATTCTCAAGGAATTAAACAGTGTCAAGTAATATGAGAATTAATTTTTATTTATTGCGGACTTTTTGTCCTCATCTTGGTAGTGCGATAGACAACTATGGAAGGTAGTAATTACTGGGGATACAGTTACAAGACTCAGCATTCCAATCCGAGGTCGCAGAAAAAAATCACCTGAAGAAGGCCAGAGGTGAAAATTGGCCGAAATGTAGTGAAAGAAGAAACAACACAAAAAACTACCAAGATGAGGACAAAAAGTCTGCAATAAATAAAAATTAATTCTCAGATTAAGAAGCCTCATCTCAAAATGATTCCAATTAAAGACAATTAGTTTCAAGTAACTAATAAAATTCACAATCATTTTAAACAGATAAACACTTCATACTTAGTTGCAATAGCAACGCATTGAGATGAGGTTTGGGTTATTTAATGCTAAACCTATCCTTGTAGAAGAAGTGCAGAGATACTATTGAAACAATAGGTGGGAGGATAAAGGGGTTCATACCTTTTCCAAGGGTATTAGTCCAAGAGTGAACATAATACTATGACTAGAGTTTGAACTCCCCTACTTCAAGGCCAAAGTTCAGCACCACAGCAATTACACCACAGAGTTAACGTAATTATGTAATTCAAAAATAAAAATTTATCTTAAACACCTCTATCTAAGCCCTAGATGGTATCCTAACAGTTACAACTTCTAAGTCAAAGTAGGCCTGGGAGTAATGGCAATGGAGAGGTGACTCCACACTTCTCAGAGTTCCAGAACTGGAGTCTCGATATTGAATGTAGTTTAGTGCCATACCTCGGATACTCACTTTTTTTTGGAGGGGGGGGAATGCAGTTGGTGGTTTGAAAGCCCCACTTACAGGACAACTAATAATTTAAACAGTTATATAACTTCAAGTGACTAATCTTCTGTAAACTGGCCCAGTTGGAAGTGGGGACTGCAGAATAATACCAACTGTATTTCTGCAGAGCAGTAAGATCCCTCCCCCAATGAGTGTCCTGGATATATGACACTAAACAATATGATAGTGAGGTCTACTCCAGCTCGGAGCGGTAGTACCTAATACGGTCCTCTCAATGGGTCAAATAGAACTGTTTGACACTTAAACTAAGTGTAAACAAATAACTTATGCTAAACTGAATTGCTTGAAATATGACTGATGTTTAATTGAATTGTTAGTGTTAAATAGCAATACTAAAAAACATTTAACTCTACGCAAACAAATGATAAATAACAAATAGAATTATTTGTATTAGATAGAGATAAGTGAAACTGTTTTAATGTGTACAAATAAAATGAGCTCAGGCTCATTTAAAAATGTTATCTACTAAATGTGGTTAGAAATCATTTGATAAACCCGTATAAAAAGGATTTGGCATTAAATAACCTACAAGGGTTGATATGTCATAAAATCCAACCAAACCAAATCATATATATTTAATATATATGTATCAATAAAATTTGGCATTAAATAACTTGATATGCCATAAAACCAAACCAAACTATCTAATTGTAGCTCCAAGTAACAAATCTTAATATAAATAATTAGCATACAGTTAAATACTTTCAAGTATTCTTAGTTTGGTTTGGTTGGGTTTTATGGCATATCAACCCTTGTAGGTTATTTAAAGCCAAATCCTCTTTATACATATATATTAAATATATATGATTTGGTTTGGTTTGGTTTGGTTTTATGGCATATCAACCCTTGTAGGTTATTAAATGCGAAATTTTATTGATACATATATATTAAATATGATTTGGTTTAGTTGGATTTTATGATATATCAACCCTTGTAGGTTATTTAATGCCAAATCCTCTTTATACATATATATTAAATATATAGGATTTGGTCTGGTTTGGTTGGGTTTTATGGCATATCAACTATTGTAAGTCATTTAATGCCAAATCCTCTTTATCATATTTACCAACCCCTCCGCTCGGGCAGGATATGACACAAGGTCAATTTTTAACCGGAGTTTAACGGGTTTTAATTCAGAGTTTTCCTTCTCCTAGACTAGTTGCCTCACCAAGGCTGAAGAACCTAATCTGCCCTGTTATTTACCCATAGCTGGAGGGAGAATAATTGGATTCATACCTTTCCCAAGGGTATTAGTGCTAAGTGAAATGCAATTAGTCTCATCCAGGATTTGAACTCATATCGCCGAGTCCATTTCCTACGACAATAACTATTACACCACGGACACCTCCCTCTTTATACATATTTATTAAATATATATGATTTGGTTTGGTTGGATTTTATGGCATATAAACCATTGTAGGTTATTTAATGCCAAATTCTGTTTTTACATATATGATTTGTAAACACATTTTGCAGATACACACAGTTAAATAACAAACAGTTCTATTTCTAACAATTCAGTTTAGCAAAAGTCATTTGTTTTTACAGTTCAAATGTCAACCAGTTCTATTTAAACCACAGATAGGAACCTATAAGGTGCAACCACTCCAGGCTAGAGTGGACCTGGGAGTGGTGGCAATGAAGAGGTACTTCACATTCCCAAAGCTCCAGCATTACTCAAGCCTCACCATCTGATTGTTTAGTGTCATATCCAAGACGCTTGTTGGGATGGGGTCTAACCCCTTTGCAGAGAAGAAGCTCTACCCGACTGCACTGCAATATTTATATCAAACATTAATAATTCTATTGCAAAATAATCAATTGTTTATATACATTTATACAGTTTCACATATCCTTATCCTATACAAATAATTTTCAAACAGATGTAGTTGACCTATAGATGAAACCCTAACCTATACTACTGTGACCACCCATACATGGCTGACCACTTCCAACTATACGGGCTCACAAGTCACCATATGTATTAAAGCATATGTAACACTTCTCTACTGATACTGGGTGTGGTCCTCTGCCACTGCACCAATAAGATATAAATGGGATGTGGGCCAGTAAGGGATTCAATCCTTCTACACGACCACAAAACACTTACTGCCTCTTTCAACTGATCAGCATTGTGTAATTGTCGATAAAATCTTACTGTTATGGTACCTAACCTGTGGTCAGTAATGAACACTTCCGTGATTATTAATACCAGGCACTGTACTTATTCCTAGCAAACACTTAGCAGTTGGACTGACTTCTAACACTTTGTACATATGTTGTATTATACTTCGTTAATATACTTTGTTCCACGCAAACCCGAGTTGTGTTATTCTTCCGGGCTCTTTAATGGTCTACAACAATTATGATTTGAATCAGCAAGCTGTGGTTGTTTGACCAGACTCACTAAGGTTGAAAATGAAGAAAATGACAGACAAATTCAACAATGGCAATCTAAACATTTATATGAATGGAGATTGATTATTGTAGCTTGAACAGGGGACAACTTGCAATTTCTTTAACAACAACATGAATGCATCTCTTCTCTCTGGGTCTAATGGCTTGTAAGTGACTAAGTAAAAGCAGAGTAAGCAGTCCTTGCATTTCTTCAGGATCTGCCTGAAGGCCAACTAGCAGTTGCATGCATTTCTCAAACCTCAAATCTCAATTTGACTCTGTTCTGGTCTCTTCTCTCTGATCTGTCTTTTCCTTAAGGACTGTTTCTAATATACCATTCTCAATTTGCAGAATTATTCGCAATTATCTTTTTCCCAAAACACTATCTCTTCCAGACTAAAATAAATAAATACTTTAATATCAGCCAAAGATGAACAACTCTGCTGACCGATATCAGCACATCTTAAGGTCTCAATTCTATTCGTGAGTAGTTTTCAACAAAATAATTTCCACACTAATCAGCCTAGAGAAAACACACATTCTTATATCAATCCTAATTTAGACCTCCCACAACCACTCGGGAGTATCTTTTAATCAAAACAATTTATCACCATTCCTTTTTTCTCATTTTTTCCAATTTCAACATATTTTGGAGAAAGTGATAATCAGTTGGTTGGTTGGGTTTTATGGCATATCAACCTTTGTTGGTTATTCAATGCCAAATCCACTTTTATACAAATAATCAGTTCTGTTTCTAACAATTCAATTTAGTATAAGTACACAGTTTAATTGTCAAAAACATTTCTATTTCAAGCTATTCAGTTTAGTCAAACAGTTCTAATTCAAACAATTCAGTTTAGTATAAGTATAATTTTGTCCACAACAAACAATTCACTTTAGCAGAAGTACACAGTTTAAACATCAAAACAGTTCTATTTCAAGTAATTCAGTTTAGCATAAGTACACAGTTTAGTTCTATTTGACCAAGGTACTACCACTCCAGGCTAGAGTGGACCTGGGAGCAATGGCATAGAAGAGGTACTTCGCACTCCCCAAAGCTCCAGCATAACTGGAACCTCACCATCAGATTGTTTATTGTCATGTCCAGGACACTCATGAGGTTGGGGGTCTTACCCCTCTGCAGAGAAGCAGTCGGTGAATTCTACAGCCCCAGCCGACTGGGCAAGAGAAAGAGATGTTTTCCAGACATTTCCTGATATAAAGTGAATATAAAGTCTGGAATAGAACAGAGAGGCTTGTTGGAGGAGTGAATTTCTGTTATACTCACTTTTACTAGATCTTCGTTATTTTGAAGTTCAATCTCACCAAGCACATTCTCCAACCTCAAATCGTTTTCTATTTCACCCATTGTTTCTATCACAATACTCATTTGAACTACTAGATTTTTTCTCTCTAGAAATCAGACATTGTCCACTACCTCAGATTGCTAACTGTATACACATGCAACAATATATGCAAACACCAAAGTTACCCAGTTACTCTACTACATTGGGATTCAGGGTAGACCTGGGAGTAATATCAATCAAGGAGTGACTCCACACTCCCCAGAACTTGAGGATTGGAACCTCACTACCAGATACAGTTTAGTGTCATAATGAGAAGAGATGGGGGGTCTTTCTTCTCTGTAGGGGTTGTAATCAATGTATTTGTAGAGTGATGAAAAACATGGTGCCATACAATATCTCAAGGATAAGGAAGCTGGCATAGATACCCTCATTACACATGTGATCAGAGACTACCAGCATCTAAATTCCCAATGCAAACTGGAAACACCACACCAGCTTGTTATTCCAACTTTCACTACCGGTACCACCAAACACACACCCCAAAAAAAAAAAAAAAAAAAACACACACAAAGAAAAAAAAGTTCTGGATGTCTACCACTCAATCCCCCTAAATGAGGAATCACAGCCACTTACAACGCTCATCACTGAATGGGTTTGTTTTATGTATCTCAGAATGCCGCCAGGATACCTACCTTCCAGTTTCACCTACACACATAGGTATAATGAGATAATCAAAAATGTTTCACGCAAAGTAAAAATTGTCAAGGATTCCTTACTCTATGACAAAACCATAAAAGAGGTTTGCTAGATAACTTGCGAGAAAAATGGAATCATCCTCAACAGAAATAAATTTCAATTCTGCCAGGACATAGTTCAATTTGGAAGCCTCCAAATAACATTGTCTAGATGACTCCTTCCAATTATCTACTAAATGCAATCTCCAGCTTCCCGCCCCCACAAAAATATTACAAATGCGATGTCTTGGTTCAGGCTAGTCAACCAAGTAACATGGGCATATTCATTAAGCACTATAATGCTGCCATTTCGGGACCTTGTCAAAAAAAAAACCCACCATTTGATTGGAATGAAAACCTTGAAAAAGCATTCCAGCAATCCAAACAAATCATAGTAAAAAAGAGTAAGCTGCCTGGCCCCAAACTGGAGAATAGGCTTCCTGTTATTGCAGAAGCACTGCACATGCCCCACCAAGAAAGCCCCATGTCCTGATGGATGGCACATTGTATTTGCTGCCCAAATGTAATAGCAGTAACAGACCATTACCCACTAACAGGAATATTTGATGACAGCGACCTTAGCAAGGTACACAGTCTTTAGACTTAAGGAGAAATGTCTCAGATATTCCTACACCATCCAATATTGCCCAGGCAAGTGGCACAAAGGTGCCGATGCCGTCTCCTGCAATCCACTGGCCACAGTAGTAGCCCTTATAAGCCTATGCCCCACACACCCATCTTCCAAAGACGTCCACCTCTCAGACAACATAGATGCCACAACAGAATTAGCCAACATCCAAGCAACAATGAATACTGGTGATAATAACACTACCATGACACCTGACCACATTCAGGCATTGGGTTGAAATGATCAGAGCTACACAAACCTTATAAACTCCATCAATCAGGGATTTCCTTCCAAATGCTTTCTTACAAAACCTGACATCTGCAACTTCTGGGAAGTACAACACCAACTCAACATTGATAGAAGCCTAGTGTTAATAGATGGAAGGATCATCATACCTAAATCTCTCAGGAAAAAAGTTCTACACTGCCTGTACTCAGCCCATCAAGGCACAGATGGCATGAAAGCTTGCACTCGTGATACAGTTTATTGGGCTGGTATGAATGTGTCTATATATAACTTTAGAGAGAATTGCTCAATTTGTGCCCGTGGTATAATTGTTATCGTCGTAGGAAATGAACATGGCGACATGAGTTCAAATCCTGGACGAAACTGATTGCATTTCACATAGCACTAATACCCTTGGGAAAGGTATGAATCCAATTATTCTCCCTCCAGCTATGGTTAAATAGTAGGACAGACTAGGTTCTTCAGCCTTGGTGAGGCAACTAGTCTAGGAGAAGGAAAACTCTGAATTAAAACCTGTTAAACTCCGCTTAAAAATTGACCTTGTGTCATATCCTGCCCGAGTGGAGGGGTTGGTAAATAGGATTGCTCAATTTGTGCAACCATTGTTCCAAGCCAACCATGAGAACACATTAAGATGACCCCATCCCCGGAATGGTCATTCTAACAAATAGTGATGGACATATTCCACATTAGGCATGTTGCATACCTTGCCTGTAGAGACAGACTAACTGGCTGGCTCACTTTATACCACCTAAAGCCAGGTCATGCCATTACATCCAAATAAATATCTACCTGTTAACAGCTGTTCCAAACATATGGCACCCCAGACAAACTCAGTACTGACAACGATCTAAGTTTTACCTCCAGCATATTCAAGGAGTTCCCTCACAAGTGGTGTGTGAAGCACAGACTGTTCTCAGTCGTATATCCTTAATCTAATGGCTGGGTAGAGCTTGCAGTAAAAACCACAAAGAGGATAGCAAATGGAAATACAGGACTCCAAGGTTCTTTTAGGAATGACGTCATTTGGGCTATCCTGCAGTACCAAAACACCCCAATCCAAGGTATTGGCCTATCATAACTCCTACTCCACTTCCGACTTCATGACTCCATTTCTTAACAGCCAATCCACTATAAGCCACACCTTGAATGGGTAGTAGCAGCACAACACCGCAAGGAATTCCTTCAACTCTGCAATGCCAAAATGGTAGAAAGATATAACAGAGATACCCACAACCTTTGCCCATTACAAACTAGTGACACAGTAGCTATCCAAAACATTTTTTTTTAAATAAATAAGCAATTTTTCTGCCTAATGTATGTCATATTTATCCCAATTGGTCTTTATTACTAATTCAAGTGTTATTACTAAGTTGTTCTAATGATTTAACAATAAAATAGCAACCTGTTACATTAAAACACTTCAATAATGACAATAGAAACAGTGAATTCAATCATCCATCAGATATCAGATACAAATAACAGAATTTTCTCAAAGCTGACAATGGGAGTTACAGCTTTCAGCTGCTTCTACCTACAAAGTTAAGTTGTTATTTATCAAGCTTAGTTTAGTTTAACAGAAGGCCAAAAATATGGGACACTCAGTGAGAATCAAACTCATAATGGTCTACCAGCCTAACAATGACAAGTTAATCTGTTCAGAGTAGTTTGGATTAAGCAAAAGGCCAAAAGTAAAGGGCACTGAGTAAAGATCAAACTTAGTAATTGATCTAAAAACTAACCTTGCTTACAACTGTACAAAGATTTACTTGAAATAAGCTTTTATATAGAGAGATGATTAATATATATTACAAGCACAGTCCCTCTATTGTATGAACTCTTTTTCCTTAAAAATTCAGGTTATGAGGATCATTAGAAAATCTTGGATATATTATAGAAATTCTCACTGTGTTGAGATGATATATATATTAGTTTATGGTTATCACTTGCTCACTTGATGAGTCAAAAGGTAGACTAAATTTTGCAGTATTATAAAATAGAGTGCTCAATATTAATGATGGAGCCATATATATATATATATATATATATATATATATATATATATATATATAGATAGATAGAGAGAGAGAGAGAGAGAGAGAGAGAGAGAGAGGTCCAGCTCATTGGCCAAGCGGGTAGAGTAGAGTGTTCACCAGTGGCCTGGGAGACCAGGGTTCAATCCCAGGTCCAGTCATACCAAAGACTTAAAAAAATGGTCCTTGATACTTCCTTGCTTAACACTCAGCATTTTAAGGTACATATCAAGGGTAAAGTAGAGAAATCTGGAGGGAAAGAGTAACGCCCTCCCCTACACCTCAGTGTAGTAGGTATTAAAAAGGGAGCCATCAGGTCACTCTCAACTATCGTCGCCAACTTTACTTACTATCTATATATATATATATATATATATATATATATATATATATATATATATATATATATATATACACACACATGGTTTGCTAAATTTACATATAAAGAGAGCTCAATATGTTTATGCTATTTATATATAGAGAGAGAGAGAGGGAGGGAGAGAGAGTACTTCATTTACGCTATCCTAACTGTAGTCAGGAACACAAAAATGCTATCCTAACTGTAGTCAGGAACACAAAAAAGAAAAATGTAGTCATCAACAACATGCGAAGTACGTAGTTCTTAGCTCGACTGCTGCTTGAAGAAATGCAGCTCTATTTATTTCTTCTTGAGGTCCGTCATTTGCATATGAGGAGAATCGCTTTCATGCATGCTCCACACACACGTATTTCATTTTTAATTTTGCCCTCTTGCATGAGTGGCAACAAGGCATTTTATTACACTATATATATATATATATATATATATATATATATATATATATATATATATATATATAGTTAGGATAGCATAAACATATTGAGCACTCTTCTTTTATAAATATAACAAACTGTATAATTAATACTAACAATTAAATTATATATATATATATATATATATATATATATATATATATATATATATATATATATATATATATATATATTGAATGAAATATCATTTGGAAGCAAATTATTCTGAAGACATGTTTGTTGAACATGATAGAACACTTTTTATTCATAGTTTTTGATTGTAGTTTCTCATGTTGTGTTTTTTTTTTCTATATTTTAGGGTCAAGGTGGTGTAAACTTCTTGATAGGACAAACATATATATGTCCAAATGTCCCTTGGGAGACTGTGGTCTCCAAAGAAAATAATACATATGTTGGTCTTACGACTACAACTCTTTCTAGAAGGCTTACAATGCACCTTAATGATTCTAGTTCCATAGCCTTACATCTTAAAACCCATTCTATTCCCAAATCCAAATTTTGAAAAATTCAAGTTGAAAAAAAACAAAAAAAAAAACCACTAATTGCACATGAAATAAATAAGCTACAACTCCAAATACTAGAAGCCCTACATATAAAAAAACAAAAAAATCCTAAAATCAATAGAATTAATTTTGAAATAGTGACAATGTTTTGAAATGCCTTTAGTTTTTTTTTTTAAATATTTCATATTTCTTGATAATATTCTATTTCCATTGATAGCGTTCTGTTTGTAAATTCATCAGCATCTCAGTTTTATCCAACTCTGCATTTACATAATTTTGTTATGTTATAAACACCAAAAACTTCCAAAACTCTTTAAAAAAAAAACAAAAAAAAACAAAAAAAAAAAAAACACTTTTTGCACATGCAAGCAACCCCTGCCGATTGTCTATGAAGAATCCGAAAGTGCTCGGGACAACCTGAAACCAAGATACTTATCTGGAAACTTAAAAGGATCTTAAAATTATATGGACAAAATGTGCCTTTATTATTTAATCAAACATACTTAAATGAAAGATTGCTGCCTAACTACACACACACACACACACACACACACATATATATATATATATTTTAGAAAGGGAAAGAGAGATAACATTTATTAAATTTTCAATTGGTAGGTCTTTTGGCAATGATATGTATTTTGTATGACGAAATGGGCAAAGCATATTCATCTTACTGCAGTTGTTGTTGTACAAAATCAATTTATGTAGATGTTGAATTATTGATAACATACACTGGATTTCTAAGGTTTATTTTCTGTCTTCCTGACACTTCATAGGCTGAAATCACCAAAGATCTGTCTCAACAGGATATTCATTCTGCAAAGCTTGAACTGTTCTAACATCAACAGTTCTTCTCCTCTTTTGTTAGCTTTTTAACCTGCACATCATTTGCATTTCATTCTGCTTGTCTCCTAACCAAATCTATTCACCCACTTTCAGCCTCTTTGTCAGTCCCATTTGCAATTCCTTATGCTGGTTGCTTCCAAAAGTTTAACAAGATAATATCCTTTTACTCTGACATCTCCATTGCATGCAAAAAAAATATATTTTACAAAATTTCTTTAATATTAACAAACTGTATCACTGGAAAGATCCATTCTGGGAATATCATTGCATAAGCCCATCCATAGCAAAGTAATTTGAAAGCAGAGTGGAGTGAAAGACGTGATCACAGAGTAATGAAAGCAGAAGTTCTGCAGAGCCAGACATATTGCAAAATTCACAGACAACAGGTGTACCCATGCAGTCATCAATTGGCATCCAAGAGACTGGAAATGACAACTCATAAGACATCCCCCCACCTCCCAAATGATTAAAACCAACATGAAGAAGGGTGGGAGCAAGTACAAAATGGAAGTGGATTATGGACAGTGAAGTAGGAAACATCAAATGTCCTTATTAATAAAGGAATAAAAGAATACAGTTTGGTAATTCACATAGAAATATTCTTTGCTCTGTCATTTAATCTATGATATATTTACACCAAGAAAAAAAATTGCTCAAATTATCTCATCATGATTATAGAATTTGGCAAATTGTTAGTCAGCACTCAAGTCAGCTAGAAGGATCATTAAATTAGTTTCCAGACTTTTTTCGTATGGGCACTTTTATTGATAGTACACACATGAAACTCTAGTCCCCTTAAAAATAATCTCAACCTGCAATGCACTTGTTGTCCCTCACAGATTCCCTGCCTTCCTTGAATCTCTTATGCCACTCAAAAACTGATGTTAGATTCATGCAAGATGCTCCAAAAGCAGTTTGAAGCATTCTATACATTTCTGTGGCATTTTTTCCAAGTTTAAAACAAAATTTTATTGCATATCGTTCTTCTAAAGTGTCAGATTGCATTTTTTAAATTCACCAGCTGTGACAATCGGGCTTTAGTAGGGTGTATTCCAATTCCTGCTGTAGCTGTTCATTTGAACTTGAAATCATAAAAATTGGTCAGTCATCTCATAAGATGTATAGCAATAACATACTGAATTTTCATGAGTCTAAAATAATTTTAAATGCCTGTACAAAAAGTCTGGAAACTTATTGAATGCACCACATAGCAGAATCAGATCTAAACTGAACTCCAGGAGAACTATTTTATGTCACATTGGGATGTTTTATTGTGCACACATGGGCCAGCCCATTCCCTGGGTTGCAATTAACTGTTGATCTTTGAGCATATATATGTTTGTTCATAAATATCAGCTTCAGTTTAATAATAGCCTCAGGGTCTATATTGACTTCCGGTCCAGATTTTGGTTTACACACAGTTAAATATCAAAACAGTTCTATTTCAAGAAATTCAGTTTAGCATAAGTACACAGTTTAGTTCTCTCTGAGCCATAGATAGGATCCTACCAGGAGCTACCACTCCAGGCTAGAGTGGACCTGGAAGCAATGGCAATGAAGAGGTACTCCACATTCCTTAAAGCTCCAGCATTACTGGAATGTTTAGTGCCATATTCAGGACACTCATTGGGGGTGTCTTACCACTTTGCAGAGAAGCAGTCAGTGTATTCTGCAGCCCCAGCCAACTGGGCATATATATGTACGTGTGTGTGCGTCAAGTGATGTAATGGTTAGCAAACTCTCACGAATGAGTCCAAGTTGTGTTTCATCTAAGCAAAAATCTAAGTAAATTACTATATATATATATATATATATACACTTTAAGAAAAACAACGAAACCGGTCACATAGGATTATAAATTTATTTCCATCCTGTTACGCATTTTTTGAAATTTCCAAAAACATGAAAAAAAATTAACAGGACTTCTTCAGATCATTTTGATAAAAAAAAAATAGAATAGACACAGAAGAGTGGGAGGGGATAGAAGAGGGATGAAGAGTTATCTCCTCATTAAGCCCACTTCCGTTTTTAATTTCGGTTAGAAATGTAGTAAATTTATTTTTAAAAATTTTCTTTAATTTTTTATTTTTTAATTACATTTTGACCTAAATTACAGATTTTATATTGAATTAGATTTAAACTTTAATTAATAACCTCACTTAATGATACATTAATAGATATATTAAACTAAAACAAATATTTAATTTATTTAAAATATTTTAAAATTTCAAAACTATTTAGAAAGCATTAATCAGTTACACTTTTTATGAGTAGTACGTCTGTATTATATGTTTTTTCACAATTTTCTATCTAACAATTTATTTTATTTATTCATTTACATTAATTCTCAAAATTAACTATGCTTTTTTAAAAAAAAATTTTGGTTAATTATTTATAGTTTAAATTTAGCCCTATGTCTACACCTAGCTATTAGTTCATTTCTCTTATTTAATAATTTTTTTGGCTCTGGAAAAAGCAAAATGTGGATTTTTTCTTCAAGACACAGATTGCACCTACTATCGAAAGACTTTGGGGTATTAGATTTTTTCAATATGGACCATTGAATGTCAGGGGTTAACCCTTTATTTTTAATCCCCAATAATGTTTAGATAGAGCAGCTTGATTTTTTTGATGCTCATGGGAGAAGGAAAATTTATGATTTTCATACCTAATTTTCCAATTAGTAGACAAAACGCCAATACAATATTCCTTATTTATGTTCTCTTTTGGATAAATAATAGTTTGATATACAACATTATCTAAATTACACATTGATACCTGGCCACTACAGATTATATATATATATATATATATATATATATATATATATATATATATATATATATATATCTGTAGTGGCCAGGTATCAAGCCATTAAGAGGAAATCCATTTTATTTCAATGTTTTCCCAACTTAAAAAAAAGCTTAGAAACCCAGTTTCAAAAAATGAAGTAAAGTTAATACTGCCTCTCTAAGTCTGGAAAATAAAAAAAAAAAATAAAAAATAAAAAATATTTGAGATATTGATTAATTTTTAGTGGCTTTTGAGGATATCTGAGATCTCCAAACAAACTCAAAGTCATCTTCCATATGCCATTACCAGGGTAAAAAAGACAATAACCTGTCATAAATAAACAATAATTTTGGAGGTGTCCATGGTGTAATGGTTATCGTCGCAGGAATTGGACACGGCGACACGAGTTCAAATCCTGGACTGATTGCATTTCACAAATACCCTTGGGAAAGGTATGAATCCAATTATTCTCCCTCCAGCTATGGGTAAATAGTAGGTTCTTCAGCCTTGGTGAGGCAACTAGTCTAGGAGAAGGAAAACTCTGAATTCAAACCTGTGAAACTCTGCTTAAAAAATTGACCTTGCCCGAGCGGAGGGGTTGGGTAAATATGATAAATAAACAATAAAAACAAATAAAATATCCTCTGAATATGAATAATTATTCTAAATGAAAACAAAAGCAGCTCCACACTTTCTATTCTTAATAATAAAAAAGTAAATTTGGCGACCGTAGTCGAGAGTGACTTGAAGGATCCCTTTTCAATAGCTACTACATCAAGGTGTAGGGGAGGGCACAACTCCTTTCCCTGGATTGCTTCACTTGACCCTTGATCCTTACCTTATAATGCCGAGTGTTAAGCAAGGCAGCATCAAGTACCATTTTTTGAGTCTTTGGTATGACTCAACCTGGGATTGAACCCTAGTCTTCCAGACCATTCGCGAACACTCTACTCATTAGGCCAATTTTAATAATAAACATCTTAAATTCTGTACTGATTATTTTATTTATAAGCATGTAAATTTCTATGCTAAATGCAAAGCAGCTGTAACAATAGCAACAATGTGAATACTTCACTATGACTGAGGGTCCAAATGGAGACTGTTACTGGTATAAAATGGATATTCTTAAAGTTCCCTTTCAGAATCATACAACTAAATAATGGAGTCTGATTACAATATGGCAGTATAACAGATAACAATTATCATTATTCCCTTTTTTTTTCTACCAACTTATCCTCTTTGCTTCTTCCCTTTCTTTCTATGCTAGTCTCCATTTATTCCTGTTGCCATAATAGGATTTCTCATAACTCTGTAAAATTATCAGCTTGTATGACAGATATATAAGGGAGTGCTAAAAAGATCCTGGTCCAACCAAGACAGTAATGGGTCTTTGTTTTTTCTTAGAAGGATAAAAGAAACTTGGTGAATGATGTGTCAAGCGTTTAAGCCAAGAACTTTTCGGTATCGCTTCAATATAGATATATCTCAAGAGGTACCTGTGGTACAATGCTTATCATTGTAGGAAATGAACACGGCAACCAGTCTAGGAGAAAGAAAACTCTGAATTAAAATCTGTTGAACTCTGCTTAAAAATTGACCTTATCTCATATCCTGCTCGTTCAGAGGGGTTGGTAAATACATACATACACACACTCTCTAATATATATATATATATATATATATATATAATATAAGTATATATATATATATATATATAATAAAAGAGGTTTATGGTTCTTACTAGTTCACTTGGTGAGTTAATGGCAGAGCCAATGTTGCAGTATTGTTAAATAGAGCTCAATATCAATGATAGAGCATTTACATATAGTACATGGTAGTGTCTGTGATCTTGCATTTCATGAAACCCAGGGTTACAGACACTACCATTTAATATATATATATATATATATATATATATATACTTATTTAAGAAAAACAACAAAACCGGTCACATAGGATTATAAATTTATTTCCATCCTGTTATGCATTTTTGAAATTTTCAAAAACACGAAAAAAAAATTAACAGGACTTCTTCAGATCTTTTAGATAAAAAAATTAGAATAGACACAGAAAAATTTAAATATTCACTCATGAATAATTTCTTGTCCTGATGGAATTACTCCCAACTCCGGTTTAACTGGACCAAAGAATACTATATATATATATATATATATATATAATATATATATATATATATTAAATAAGAGAAGTGAATTAATCGCTAGACGTAGACATAGGAAAAAATTTAAACTATAGACTGATAATTTTTTAAAAAACATAGAAATAAATAGTGAAACAAGGGAAAAAATATATCCAATATACACACATGGAAAAAATAGGTGGCTAAGTAATGGTATCAAATTTAATAGAAACATTAATATTTCCCTTACAAAATTCATTACATTGACATAGCACATAAAAGTTATTTATCGAACTTAACAAGAAAAGAAAATAAATAAAATAAATAAAAAAGTTAAATTACCATAATTCCAACTGACGGATAGAATTTTGAAATTAAAATAAATAGGTAAATAAAAAAAACGGAAATTCAATCAAACGAGGAGGTAACTCTTCACCTCTCTCACTCCCCCTTAACCCCACGAGTCTATTCTGTTTTATTTATCCATTGGATCTGAAGAAGTCCTGTTATATATTTCTTAGTGTTTTT
This sequence comes from Sepioteuthis lessoniana, assembly GCA_963585895.1. Taxonomy (NCBI): domain Eukaryota; kingdom Metazoa; phylum Mollusca; class Cephalopoda; order Myopsida; family Loliginidae; genus Sepioteuthis; species Sepioteuthis lessoniana. The sequence continues at coordinate 12,197,435 of OY757926.1, forward strand.
GGTTTACACCAGAAACGCAAAACAGGATGGAAATAAATTTATAATCCTAAATAACCAGTCTTTGGTTTTTTTCTTTAAAGAGAAAAAAAAATTATATATATATATATATATATATAATATTGATAATAAATAATATATATTAGATACATATATATTTAATCCATGGAAAATATTCTGCGACCTTAGGTTTCATGAAGTTTATAAAACAAAATTCATCGGCAGTTAAGAAGATGGAATGAATTGAAAATACAACAAAATACAGACAAAAACTGTTAGGATTTCGTTTGTGTATGGTTGTAAGTGTGTGAGTGTATGTGGGTGTGTGCATAGGTGTAACTGCCTGATGAATGTTGTTTTATAAACTTCATGAAACCTAAGGTCGCAGAATATTTTCCATGGATTAAATATATATATATATATATATATATATATATATTTATTTATTTATTTATTATCCTTATTATATAATAGCTCTATCCTAGATATTGAGCACTCTCCATATTATATTGCACTTGGTTCGACACATAACCACAAAGTGATTTACTGACAACCAACACTCTTATAATATATATAATATATATATATATATATATATATATATATATATATATATATATACATACATACACACACACACACACACACACACACACACACACACAATGATTGAAAAGTAATTCCCCATTTTAAAATTCTTATAATTTATTTTTTAACTTTACTTTTTACAAGAAATGAATTTTTATTTTATCTTAAAGATAGGGAGTCACTTTTCAAATCACCCTATATATACATATATATAATATAATACCTAATGGGTCAGACAAAATCTATCTAGGCTTCACCTTTCCGGAAGCTTAAGATGAAGGATCGGCTTCATCCTGATGATCCGGAAAGGTGAAACCTAGATAGATTTCGTCTGACCTTTTAGGTATTCCATTATATTTGTTCTACCATGTATTGAGCACTTCCTTCTTTTACTTACTTCTCAGTCAGAGTTTTTTCTTTTGGCTAGACATTACGATACTCTTTGATTTTTTCCAGACAATACATATGTTTTTAGTCTTTTCTTTTTTATGGAATTTTTTATCCCAAATATCAATTTGTGTATTTGTTGATTCACAAGTTGGATCATTTTGGGTTTTTTCACTCAGCCAAAGTTACAGTTAGGGATTAACCTAAAGTAGAAATATATCTATATAATATTGATATATGGTTTGCTATATTTATAAATAAAGAGTGCTATCAACAATAGAGCGTATGTAAATCAAAGTTTGAATAGTGTAGACGCAGGGGAAAGGAACCTCACTACCAGATGGAGTTTAGAGATAATGATGGCATTCTGGGTTAGTGATAAAAGATCCATGATTCTGAAACTAAGTCTGACCCCCAGAGTTATCTGATAAAGGTTTGATTGGCTACAAAGCTGGGGTTTTTTTCCAACAGTATAAATGATATCATATACCCAACAGTATACGTAAATAATATCATATACCCACATACTAGATGTTCTTGAATCCTTTAGGCTCGTGTAATAACTATGGTCCATGATGATATTGATACTTCTATTTAGAAAGGAGAGAATGATTCTTTATAAGCATTTCATTACAATCTCCCGATATATATATATATATATATATATATATATAAAGTCATCCACAGACAGATCTGTTTCGTTCTATCAGAACTCATCAGTGTGGCTAGGCATACTAGCTTCTCGTAGCTGGGATCGAAACCCAGTTGACTCAAACACCAGTCACGAGGAAGCAGTAGCAGCGAAGTAAAATTTAAATGGTTATGAATCACAATTACTATTGTTTACATACATCTGCTTAACGCCTATCGAGAACTCAATTCATATACGAAGAGCGTTGCAACAAATGCTAATGGTAATGCGATTACTTCATTTGCTTAGAGAACTCAACCCTAATGAGATAATATTAAATCCAAATTCTCTCTCTCTCTCTCTATATATATATATATATATATATATATATATATATATAGAGAGAGAGAGAGAGAGAGAGAGAGAGAGAGAGAGAGAGCGAGAGAGAGAGAGAGAGAGAATATTTGGATTTGATATTATCTCATTCTTTTTTTTATATTAGATCAGAAGTTTTCTTTGTTGAGCTATTCTGGACAAATACCAAAATTTGAGAGAATCTGTAAAATAGTGTACCATTGTTCATGAGGAATTATACCGAGTAAAAAAAACTTTGCAAATGAGATAAAATCATATTTTAGATTAGCAGTTCCCAAACTTTTTTGAACTATCAAAACCTTGGTTACTAGACCATAACACTTGTGAATCCTGCCCACATACATACATTTGTAACAAATACATACCTCTTTCTCGATATTAGGTCGACTGAAAATTTCAAACAACTAAGATTGTGATCATATCTACCTAGACACTAGATCTTGAGTTTTCACCATTTTTTTCCCCCTCTCTTTTCACCATTTCAAAAATATTTTAGAAAAATTACAACACATGGTCACATAAAATACAAAAATATATCTAAAGCACAGAATTTAGTACAGAAATAACCAATAAAATTGGTAATAAATTAAAACTGTTTTAATCAAACTCCTCCTGCTAGTGGGCAGTAATGACCATTTTGAAAACCTCTCTCTAAAACAGGTATGATCGCAACCACCTCCAAATTATACTCTTTTTACTATGACCCCAAAATTATACCATTAACAAAATTATACCCTTATAAAAGGTAGTGGTTGTACCAGATTAGAACGAAAGTAATGTCAATTTTTAGTGCGAAGGAACCATCTCCACTAAGTAGCAAGCCTCTAATATTCATATTTACCAACCTCTCCGCTCAGGCAGAATATGACACAAGGTCAATTTTTAACTGGAGTTTAACAGGTTTGAATTCAGAGTTTTCCTTCCCCTAGACTAGTTGCCTCATCAAGGCTGAAGAACCTAGTCTGCCCTACTATTTACCTATAGCTGGGGGTGGAGAATAGTTAGATTCATACCTTTCCCAAGGGTATTAATGCTATGTGAAATGCAATCAGTCTCAGCCAGAATCTGAACTCGTGTTGCCATGTCCACTTCCTATGATGATAACCATTACACCACAGGCACCTCCATTATTAATATTAGTAGACCAGTTTACGCACCTCGGCAGCAACATCTCATCAACTGATAGTGATGCCAACGTAAGACTAGCAAAGGCACAGAATGCTACTGACAGATTATAATCTATATGATCAATAACTATTGATCCTATGGAAATCCGATCTTGTCGATAAAATAAAATGAGATTTCTTACAAGCTGTGGCTGTGTCAATATTACTATATGGATGCACTACATCGACATCACCAAAACACATGGAAAAAAGTCAGATGGGAACTGCACAAGAATGCTATTTGCTGTTTTCAACAAATCCTGGAAGCAGCACCCCACAAAACAGCAACTGTACAGCCACCTGCTTCTCATCTAACAAATCATCCAAGTAAGACAAACACATTATGTGAGGCTCTGCTAAATAAGTTAAGACAAACTCATAAGCAATGTCCTCTTAGGGATACCAATATGTGGGCACACCAGTGTTGACCAACCAGCAAAAACTTACATTCATCAACTCTGTGCTGACACTCAATGCCGGTTAGAAGACCTACCATGAACAAGGTATGATAGGGATGGATGGCAAGAAAGAGTCAGGAAACTCCATGCTGTCGGCACAATTCAATGATGATAATGATTATAAATTGTAGAATAATAATAATAGCACTTACTGCCATAATGTCCCTGCAACAGTGCTAAACTAAAGCTGGCATACATAGAGAATTACCTCCACTCATTTTACCAGCAGCCAATCACAGCCCATGTAATGGACTTGCTGACATGTGCACAATGAGATTCTCCAGTGCACTATAAATAGTCCTCATTCTCCTCAACTGGAGTATTTTTTGTAACTCTGTTTGCTTCACAACTGAGTGCTGACTTGAACAACTTTACAAATTCAACAAGGCACTGCAAACAGGACTAAACTTGTGAGGGAATATCCCATTGGGTTTTGAATCCAAAAAAACTTATGCCTCTAGAAATATTTAATCATTAACATAACCTCTATTGCTTCCTAGAATCTCATTCCATCTGTCAATAAATTTATAGATGCCATACTTGTAAAATTCTCTAAGTTTTCATGCAAAATATGATTTAATCAAGTTCGTGAATTTAAACTGAATATTAAAAAAATCTAAAAAAATGATTCATTAAGTTACATTTTTAATTAATGCGATTAAAAAAAAAAAAAAAAAAAAAAAAAGGAATTATTGCTGCATTATTTATAAATATTTTTTGGTTTCTTTGCTTAATGGCATATCAACGTTCAAGGGCAATTTAATACCAAAACCATCCTTGTAGAAGAACAGCAGTGATACTATTTAACCCATAGCTAGGAGGGGGAGGGATAATGAAGTTCATGTCTTTCCCAAAGTTATCAGTCTGAAAGTTGATGTAATAGCACAACTGGAGTTTTAACTTGTTCACTTCAAGGCCACAGTCCAGCACATTAACCATAACGCCACGGAGATTCGCTCCTATCTATCAATATGATTAAAATAACACATATAGATTAAAATAAGAATTTTAAAAATGGCACATTAAACATAACCTCCCCCCCCCACACACACACACACTTGAAAAAATTTTATTTGCTACCCACAAATGACTCCATCATAAAATGCTGTTTTAGATTATACCGATTCTGAATCTATATTCAGAACTGTTCGAATATATCAGTATTTTGTATAACATACAGCATATGCTACAGGTTTGGTTTGATTTCTTTTAATGGTATTTCAACCTTAATGGGTTATTTAATGCCAAAACCATCCTTGTAGAAGAATAGTAATGATACTATATAACCTATAGCTTGGAACAATAAAAGGTTCATAGCTTTCCTGAGAGTATTAATCTGAAAGTAAACATAATACTGCGACTGGAGTTTAAACTCACTTAACATGATGTTGCAATCCAGTACATTAGCCACTACACCACGGAGACTCTAAGCTACTTGTAGTCTTGCAAACAGTCTTACTTCGATCTCATGGCATTGAATTTGGTCTCATGAAGTAAAAAGTAAAAAGAAAATTAATGACTGTTATGGATTCCAGTCTCTAAAATTAAAAACTTGACAGCAGAAAAAGTTGGTTAGGTTTCTTTAACAGCATATTAACTCCTTATGGGTTATTTGATGCCAAAACTTGATTTATTTGTAAATTTCTAATTATAATCATAATTTTATTTTTAATATGCAATTGCATTTTTTTTTTTTTTTTTTTTTTTAAATTACACTTTTATTTGTCGAAAATCATTTGTTTACACACAGTGTTATGGTTTCAAGTACATTTATCTAATATGAATAATTTTTAAACAGTTCTATTTGACTCATAGATGAGACCCTAACAGATACTACCTTTCCGGGTCAGAATGAACCTGGAAGTGAAGGCAATAAAGGGGTACTCCCCACTCTCCAGAGCTACAGGACAAGAGCCTCACCACCAGATGCAGTTTAGTATTATACCCAGGACATGGGGTATTCTAGGTAAGTGATAATGATGTTTAGGCCCTAAAAGCACATCTGACCCCAGAGTTATCATCTGATGAATGTTTTCTGTGATCATACCTGTTTAGAGGAGGTGTTTCAATGTGGGCAGTACCACCCACAAGGGTGTGGTAGGTAATTTTAAAGTGGTGTAGTTTGGTTTAGAGAAATTGAATTTATTGCTAATTTTATTTTATTTTTGTTGCGTAGAAATGTTATTGGTTATTTCTTGATAATTTCATTGATGAACTGTTTGACAGGGTGTCAAAATTGAAATTTTAAAAAAAATGAATAAATAAAAGGTGAGAGGTCCCTCCACCACAGTTATTGGTACTGCTGAATGCCTTAATAATAAACTTCAAGTGTTTTTCTATAAAGATAATATATATCCAAAGATTCTAGATTAATGTGTAGACACCAGAATAAATTTCTACTACATCATATACCTCCAAATTAATTTATAAATCTATCAGCATCTTAGATAATTTCATTGATAGGCCATTAGAACAGAGTTTGAAAATTAGAATTATAAAAATAAATAAATGAAAGCTGTGTGCTCTTCCTACTGCCCAGTAATTGGTGCAGCTGAAAGCTTTATTGATAAACTTTAAGTGTTTTTCTACATAAATGTACAAACGTGTATGCATGAATACACTCATACACATGTCTGTATTTTTACGTTGATATTGTTGTTGTTGGATATTTACTTGAAGACCCCTTTGACATTTGTTGATGTAGTGGTGGAAGTCAGACCTTGGTTGAATGAAAATAACAGGAAATGCACCTGGTACCTAAAGTAAACAGGATACAAGTGTTCTCAGGAAACTCCACATGCATTGTGTAGGCGGCAGGCTGGAGGAGGTGTGACCACAAGATTTTGCATGGCGTGGCCACATTAATTGAGTGGGTGTCTGGGATGTTATATAACCAAGATGATTTGGATCCGAAGAGAAGAGGTCCACTAAAGATCCATATCTATCAACCCTTGTATGTGCAGCTCAAACGTCTTCAACCCTTTTTTGCTCTACCCCTCAATTCCTTTCAGGCAATTAAAAAAAAAAAAAAAAAAAAAAAGTAAATGATATTTTATAAATGAGTTCTGTCGTCTTTCTCTGTTATACAATACTATTATATATCCACTGGTTGTTATATCTATTTGACTAACATATCTTAATATTCAAAATTAACATAATACATATTTTTCTAGAAACAAATACATTTAAAGGAATAAGAATGTCAGAAATATGTGACACGATGGGTACCATTCATTTCTGTCTGTGTGGGTGCCACTCAGAGATCTCTTTGTCTGTTTTGGTACAAATCCCACACAAAGAGCCTGAGCGCAAGATCTCCTGCGAGACCAGAAGTGAGTTAGTTGACAAAGGAGGGCTGAAGATTGGTTTCGGTTTTGTTTATTTTGTTTAATGGCATATCAACCATTGCAGGTTATTTAATGCCAAAGGTATTCTCCTAGGAGAACAGTAGTGGTACTATTTAACCCATAGCTGGGAGGGATAAGGGGGTTCATACCTTTCCCAAGGGTATTTGCCCGAAAGTGAACATAATAGCGTGACTGGAGTACGAACTCACGTACTATGATTCCACAGTCCATCGCTTTAACCATTACACCACAAGGACACCCCCAGAGGGCTGAAGAGAACAGTCAGCAGAAGGGAGCAGAAGAGACTGATCGACAGAACAGGGCAGTCAAGAGATGAGTCAGCATCCCTAGTGCCTTTGTGGAAGTTTTGCACAAATACATGCCTGCAATAGCCTGCAAAATGCACGGAGAGCTGCACAAAAGTGCCACAAACTCCCTCCTCTTGCGCTTGGAGCTGACCCAAGTCCGTGTTTGTTCGTTTGTTCTTTTCTTCCACCCTTTGGTTGTATTTTGTGTGTCCGTAAAGAAACGTGTAATGCCCCTGGTTGGAGATGAGAAAAAACCACTAGATGAGTCACTGGCCATGTGTAGTTTGGTTTAAGGAAGCTGAGATAGTGGGGATCAGCCAGCCAGGAGTGTTGGCACAAATAGCTGCATGAATTAACTTCAAACTTGCAGGAAATATGTTTCTAAGAGGTTTACTTGTTTGATGAATTTATTGATTTAAGAGAAAAATAATAAATTAAAATTCTTTTGTTGACTTTAAAATTCAATTTACTTAATTCTGTATTTATGATTGCTATGATCAAGTTAGATTTATTTTTGTGAAAAATAAATCCATTTTGAGTGTCAATATTTAAAATACCTTGTTAAAAATAGAATTCTTTAAACTATTTCTTTTGAAGACACCCAGCAGACTAATATCCAGATCTTTACCATTTTTTTTATACCAGACTAATATACAGATCTTTACTATTTGCACGTACTTTTTTGCTATTCAGACATGATGTGAGATCCCAGCCCACATATAATTGATCAAGAAAATTATCCTCTCAACTATGAAGCCACCAATTTTGTATGAAAGGGTGAGAAAAATTATATCAAATCTATAACCAATAGTTAATCCCACCCCTCCCAAAAAGGAAAAAATGAAAAAAGAGGTGTAGAAATCAACTACTTTCCTTCATATCTGATAGTAACAGAAAAACCAGACTTGCATCCTGGTAAGGAGTCAGATTGCAGCAAGACATACATATGCACTTGATAGCTTGTGTGTGGGTGGGTAGGTGTGTAGGTAAGGAGTGGAAGTTTGGGAGGTGGAGGTTTAAAAGGGAGACACAATTTCATTGATACAGAAAATGAAACAGTGTAAATGAAAGACATAAATGTATTGTAGATTGATTGATTGATTTTAATAGCATGACAACCCATCTAGGGTTATTTTATGTCTCGAGGTTAAAGAATCACATTCATTGTACTTTTATATTTACATTTTTTGAGTAGTTGTTTCTTAATAGTTTTTTTGTTTTTTGCACAGTCATATTGAATATTAATGATTTTTAAATAGATCTAACAGGTATTATTGCTTCAGATCAGAGCAGACCTGAGAGTAAAGGCAATGAAGTAGCACTCCACAGCTGAAGCCTAATTATCAGATTTATGAATTCTTGATGGCACACAGCATGACTACTGAGGGCAGGATCATGTATAAGTGGCTTCCATGGGGGTGTTCAACAGTTCCATGGTTATCATTACCGGCAGAGATTGAGGAATTAGGACACATGTCTGAAACATCACTAGCAGGATCTGTAGGCTCAGGTAGCGCCCCCAATATGGGAGGGAACATGGTTTGAAATTCCACTTTCCTCAAGAAACAGTGATTTCTAAGGGTAATTCTGCCTGATCCATCAACTCTGATTCACTATTTGTGTTCAGGAATGACTGTAATGTTCCACCAGCAATTCAGTTGATTTTGTATAGCTACCCTATCACCCTTCTGAAGAGGGTGGATATTATGGTTATATTTGTTATACTTCTTCATCATCCAAGAATTGCATTGATGAAGGCTTGCCTCATGACATTGTGCTGCAATTGCCCATTCAGGATGTAGATGATAGAAAATAGGTCGTGAAGGAAGGAACTTGCAAAGTTGACGGTGCAATAGAAGTTTTGTGATATAGCAGGATGGTTCTTGCTGCCTCATTATTATCTAATGAACTCTGAGGATCTGTATTGCCATTTACTATCTTCTTTGCAGTTTTTACAGCAAACTCTGCCTTGCCATTATTTATGGGATATGTTACTGAAATTGGTCTGTATTTCACACACCATGTTTTAAGGAATTGCTGAAATAGACTGAATGTGAAAGGTAGGCTACCATTGCTACTAAATTTTTCTGGGGCACTATACACATTGAATAGTCCCCAACAAATTGATACTAATTTCGAAGAGGTAATGTAACTAGGTTTCAGATGGTACAAAATAAGCAAACTAATGAGTATCTGCACAAACAAGGAATGCAAAGTGTCTGATGTAGAAGAGGTCCATTACTATCTTTTTGGAAGGGCCAATCTGGGAATAGGGTTATGGTGCTTGGCTCTTGGACTTGGAATGATGCTCAAACACACTAAGCAATTAGCTCTGAAATTGTATATTGATGGATTCATACAAGGCCAATATACTGGGTCATTGGCACAGGCCTTCGTACCAACCACCCTTTGGTGGGCTGAATGCAAACAGTGTGATATTTTTCCACCAAGGGATTTGGGCATTAAAATTCTCCCATCCATTAGAACTAACCCCTTTAATTGCTTGGTACTTCCCAAAAATTAGCGATTTCAGGTTTTATCAGGAAGAGGAGTCTCAGTGGTGTAGTGGCTAATGTACTGGACTGTGAAATCATAGTATTGAGTTCAATTGCATTCACTTTCAGACTAATACCCTTGGGAAAGGATATAAATTTCCTTATCTTCTTCAAGGATAGCTTTGGGATTAAATAACCCATGAAGATTGATATGTCATTAAATAAACCAACCAACCAACAGACAAATGGAAGCTACTACTTAATGCCTTATAATTCCTAAGCTGACGTGGTTTGTTTGTTGGCTGAGCGGTATGATACTAAATCTAACGTAAAGTTGGGTAGATTTTGATCCCAGCTTCAAGTGTCCTACGTGTTTAGCCACACTGAAGAGTTGTTATACAACGAAACAGTCTGTCAGTGGACAACAATAAATATATATATATATATATATATATATATACACACACACACGTATTTATTGTACATAAATAATACACCATTACCAATTTTTCAAACAATTCAATTTAGCATAAATACGCAGTTTAAGTGTCAAAACAGTTCTATTTCAAACAATTCAGTTTAGCACATGTACACAGTTTAGATCTATCTGACCCATAGATAGGACCCTATCATGTGCTACCACTCTGGGCCAGAGTGAACCTGAGAGCTATGGCAATGGTGGGGTACTCCACATTCCTCAAAGCTTCAATATTACTGGAACCTCACCATCATATTTAGTGTCAATTCAGGACACTCGTTGGAGTGGGGGGGTCTTACCCCTCTGCAGAGAAGCAGTCAGTGTATTCTACAGCCCTAGTAGACTGGGCAACAATCAAAATGGATATTATTAGGTATTATTAATTTATTCTATCTCGCTGAATGATTATCATTTTTCTCCTTTCCGTTTAAATACATTCTAAATTTATATATTTATATACATTCTACAAGTACTTGGCCTGCTACACATTATAGTTTTGGTTTGGTTTGTTTTCTTTGTTTAATGGCATATCAACCCTCTCGGGTTATTTAATGCCAAAGCCATCCTTTTAGAAGAACAGTGGTGTTCTTATTTAACCCATATCTGAGAGGATAAGGGGATACATACCTTTCCCAAGGGTATATTTCCGAAAGTGAACGTAATAGTGCAACTGGAGTTCAAACTCGTTTACTACAATTCCGCAGTATCACTTTATACAGTTTAGGTGAGAGAGTTTCAGTGCTGTAGAATCTGGTAATAATATCTATTTTGAATGTACAATGTTCCACAGGAAATAATGAAATCCCGATATCTTTGTTTTAAATGAAAATGAATTTTTGTAATTAAAAAAAATTGGTACTTATTTATTGGTGATATTGTATATATATAAATACAGCAAGAAAATAGGAGAAACAAACAGTTATGGATGGATAACTGTAAAAAGAAAATGTTTGCTAGTTGTTTAAAGGAATAAAAAAACATTCAGCCAAGCATGACAAAAAATGCCAAGGAGGAAGAATCAATTTTCCAGCTCAAGAGAAGAATCCTTTATAATCCAGGCTATAAATTAGCATAATGCTATAAAGAAATTCCAGTGCAAAATATAAAGAAAAAAATTTGGGTTTCTTAATCAAATAACAACAATAACACTTAATTTTCTTGAACAAGAATTCCTCTAGTGTCTCGTTACAGATATAAAACATTAAATTTCTAATTTGACCCAATAAAAATGAACCTACCACCCAGAGCCAATATTTTTGGACATTTTCTGTATTTGATGAAAATAAGATCTCTATTTTTTTTAATTTAAGAAATGGCTCCAAATTATCTTTTGCAAAATTTATGGATTGTTTAAATAACTAGAATAATAAAACTATTTCTAATCTGATTTCTAACTTAATAATAGAGTGAAAACACACATATACAAAGACACTCACACACAATTATCTTTCTCTCTCTCTCTCTCTATATATATATATATATATATATATATATATATATATATATATATATATATATATATACACACACACAGCATTAAATAACCCGAAAAAGGTTGGTATGCTGTAAAACAAACCAACCAAAAACCCAACCAACACACACACACACACACACACACACACACACAGAGTATTGACCATAAACAAGTACACCAAGTGTAGGAGGTGCCCGTGGTGTAATGGTTATTGTCGGAGGAAATGGACACGGCGACATGAGTTCAAATCCTGGACGAGACTGATTGCATTTCACATAGCACTAATACCCTTGGGAAAGGTATGAATCCAATTATTCTCCCTCCAGCTATGGGTAAATAGTAGTGGAGAGTGGGTTCTTCAGTGTTGGTGAGGCAACTAGTCTAGGAGAAGGAAAACTCTGTTAAACTCCACTTAAAATTGACCTTGTGTCATATCCTGTCCGAATGGAGGGGTTGGTAAATATGATAAACAAGTACGCCAATACCAATTTTTTATATAAAAAGTTAATCTTCTACCAGGAACTAATCATTTCTAGCAGAACACTATATAATCAAAATGGATATTACTAGGTATTTATTTCTGTTTTATTGGGTGATGTTCCTTTTAATGATAATTGGTGGTCTTTCTGTTCATCTCAATCATCATAATTTCTCAAGGGAATTGACAATAGAATTTTGATTATCGGGTACTTATTTATTTACGATTTACAATATAAATTCATTATAGAATGTATGTTATAATTAACTGCAAATAGATTAATTAATAAAAAGATCACTTTATATGAAACTTAACAGCTACCAAAGGCAGCTTTTAAAAAAGTTAATAATAATAATAATAATAATAATAATAATAATAATAATAATAATAAAAGATAACTAGCCATCTAGTGGATTTTGCTGTCCAGTGAGCCACAGAGTGAAAATGAAAGAAAGCAAAATGAGAGACAAGTACTTAGACCTTGCCAGAGAACTAAAAAAGCTGTAGAATGTGAGGGTGACAGTGATACCAATTGTAGTTGGTGCACCTGGAACGGTCCCCAAAGACTTGGAAAGACTGGAAGAATTGGAAATCGGAGGATTGATCCAGACTATCAAGACTACAACATTGTTGAGATCGGCTAGAATACTGAGAAGAGTCCTGGAGACCTAATGGGACTTACTGTCACTCAGCTTCCAATGAAAAACCATCAGGTAACATTGATGGGAAAAAACTCACAATGAGTATAATAATAATAATAATAGATGATATGAATCAGTGGTTACAAAAATATGTGGTCAACAGAACTACCTTCACCTTCTAAGAAATTTCCGATTTTTTTTATATTTCTGAGAGTATTATTTTCCAAAAGTTTTGACTTTTCATAAAGGGACCTTTGACAACAGCAATCAAGGAAAATAATCACTTCCTATGCGGGTCTAAGACATTAAAGTTTTATTAAAATTTGTGACACTAATAAAATATGCTTCAGTTTTTTAACTGTTTTTAATAAAAAAAAAATTTTAAAAAATAAAAAAAAAACACACAACTTCAAAATCTGACCCTGCAGTAAGTGTAGAACAAGAAAAATATCCACAACCCTGTTCACCATCAACTTGAGAAGATACTAATCTTAACAGTATAAGAACGGCAGTATTCATTTCTAAACAAATTTAAACAATCTATCTCTTGTATATAACAAGGAAATAGAGAAGGAATGGAAGTTCACTTGACACAGTTTGGAAGGAAGTTTAAAAAAAAAAAAAATCAAAGATCTGTTTATAATTGGTAGAAACACTGAAAGTAAACAATTTATACCTAAGAGAAAAGTTACTTAATAAACACCAGTAACCTCAATTTTATCTTGCACATATAACTCTCAAGTTATCTCTCATCTTAAGAAACATTATGAATGTTGTCATTTATTAAGCTTAGCTTAGTTTGCCACAAGGCCAGAAGTATGGTGCACCCAGTGAGAATAAAACTCACCAGTAAATTTTGAGAGATATATAATATAGAAGAAAACTCAAACCTAGTTAAATAGTCATAATATATTTATTTTGACAAAGAATATCATTATAATCTTTGTCTCTTCAGATGACTTTACACGCTTGATTTGAGGGTGAAAAACAGCAAATATGAATTACTCTAGATATGTATGCATGAAAAAAGAGAGAGAGAGAGAGAGAGAAAAAGAAAAAACCTATATAAATTTAAATTTTCAGGCAAAAAGGAAGGGGGTCAAAATGATAAAGTATTTTCTAATACTTTACCGTTTTAACCCCTTCCTTTTTACCTGAAAATTTAAATTCAAAAAAATTCTTTTGTTGGGATTTTTTTCATACATATATACATATATATTTGCAGTAATCCATATTTGCTGTTTTTCACCCTCAAATCAAGCGTGCTAAGTCATCTGAAGAGACGAAGAGTATAATGATACGAGGTGCATACGATAAGTTTCCAGACTTTTTTCATATGGACACTTTTATTGATAGTACACACATGAAACTCTAGTCCCCTTCGAAGTAATCTCCTCTGGCTGCAATGCACTTGTTGTACTGTCCCAACAACTTCTGGAAGGCCCCATGGAAGTCCTCTTGTGTGAGCATGTCAATGACTTTCATCACTGCCTCTTTCATCTCCTCAATTGTCTCATAACGACAGCCTCTGAGCTTAGGGAATAACCAAAAGTCACAGAGAGCAAGGTCTGGACTATAGGGAGGCTGAGGAACTGTCTTGATGCCCATCTTGGTCAAATAGTCTGTGACAAGGATGGAGTTGTGGACTGGTGCATTGTCCTGCTGGAAATGCAACAGACCCGATTTGAAGAGTGCTGGCCTCTTCCCAAGGAATCTCTTCCTGAACTCCCTTAAAACCTCAACATAGTAACACTAATCCTAACCGTTTGGCCAATCAACTTTGGTGTTTTGACTTCCTTACTCCTCCCACACCTCATCATCCCTCACAGACTCCCTGCCTTTCTTGAATCTCCTATGCCACTCAAAAACTGATACTCGATTCATGCAAGATGCTCCAAAAGCAGTCTGAAGCATTCCATACGTTTCTGTGGCGGCATTTTTTCCAAGTTTAAAACAGAATTTTATTGCATATCATTCTTCTAAAGTGTCAGATTGCATTTTTGAAATTCCCCAGCTGTAATAATCAGGCTTTAGTAGGGTGTATTTCAATTCCTGTTGTAGCTGTTTATATAAACCTGAAATCATAAAAATTGGTCAGTCATCTCATAAGATGTATAGCAATAACATAGTGAATTTGCAAGAGTCTACGACAATTTTAAATGCCTGTACAATAAAAGTCTGGAAACTTATCATATGCACCTTATATTCTTCATCAAAATAAATTTATAATGACAAGTTAGCCGGGTTTGAGTTTTCTTTTAGTTACATTTTATACACTCTGTATGTGAGTTTTATTACATAAATATACTCTTTAAACGTGCCTTGTGTATAAAGAAATTATGGTAATGTGTATCCTCAAGACTGGCTCTCTCTCTCTCTCTCAGTCTGGGGTCATGTAAAAGAAAGATAGTAATGTGCATTTTTCTTCCTTCCTTCCTTCCTCTCTCTCTCTCTCTCTCTCAGTCTGGGGTCATGTAAAAGAAAGATAGTAATGTGCATCTTTCTTTCTTTCCTTCCTTCCTTCCACCCTCTCTCTCTCTCTCTCAGTCTGGGGTCATGTAAAAGAAAGATAGTAATGTGCATCTTTCTTTCTTTCTTTCCTTCCTTCCTTTCTCTCTCTCTCTCTCTCATGCCATGTATAAGAAAGATAATAATATGCATCCTCTCTTTCATGCAGTGCAGTGCAAAACATAAAAGTGTCAGTTTTACTTTTTAATCATTAAAAAGCTTTAGAAATGAAAGTTAAACAAAAAAACATCATACAGAGAATTTTTCATTGTCTCAAATAAAACCATGAAATAGATACCCACGTGCTTCGGAAACAATTCACAATATTACCAACATATAGAATTTTTTATTCAATCCATACAAGTATACAACATTTTTATGAGTCACATGAGATTCTAATATGGTTGATAGCAATCAGAAGTTGACCTATAAACATCTGCATAGTTTAACTTCATTTTTTTTTTCAAACAATTTTAAAATCAGATTCATTTATAAGACTCATTTAAGACTTACAGCGAAGTCACGCTGTAAATATAGGTTCCCCATCAAATCACCAGAGTTAAGCAGTGATTAGCCTGTTCAAAACTTAGTTGAGTAACCATTTAGTAACAGCAGGTATTGTAAGCAATAAAAGACCTATGTGCCTGATGAAGCCAAGCTTAGTAACTAAAGATTGGTTTGAGTTTCATGGCACATCAACCACTATGGGTTATTCAATGCCAAATCTGGTTTACATATATGACTTATATATGATTTGTAACCATTTTTTATATGAACTCACTTTTTCTTCATAAACTCACTTTTCTTTTAAATTCATGTTTTGATCCATTCGAACCACAAGTAAATAAAGACTTTACATTCAAGTCACACTGAAAGCATCAGATCACTATCAATTGAGTAACTTCCCTGGAGAGTGTCTGTTCATACATGCATGGTAAAGTCCTTAGTTGATTGGTCGTAAAGTTACTTACAACAAAGCTGTACAAATGGAATAGATACCTTTTGAATATACCTCATATATGTATGCGTCACATAATGACATAATTATTTCAGTGTGGATCACACTTTTGTTATGGATCAAAATCTGCCCTGTCGGCATGGCTTAGTACATTCTGACAGGATCCCCTGCAGAGAGGTAAGACCCTCTTACCTTAAAAAAAGAAGGGTACTTGGTATGATATAAAACTGCATCCAGATTTCCAGTTCTGGAGACCTGAGGAGTACCATTACTCCTAGGATCACTCTGATCTGGAGTGGTAGTACCTGTTAGGTTCCCATCAATGGTCAAATAGATCTATTTAAAAATTATGTTCAATAGGAGTGTGTGAAAAAAAAAAAAACTCAAGAAACAACTGCACAAAAAATCTAAATATGAACCTATACTGAATGTGCTTCCCTAATCCCTAGGCATAAAATAACTCTAGACAGGTTTACTTGTCATCAAAATCAATCAATCAACAATCACTGTATAGCAGGCCAAGCACCCTGCACTGTTAAACATTTTCTCATAGAATGCATAGTGTTAGCTCTCTTTAGACAATGCATTTTTCTAAGCAAATAATATGAAGGACTTATTTGAAAATATCAACATGAATAACATTTTGTCATTAAGAGAAATAAAATTATACCAAAAATTATTGATATAAATGTGATCAATACCCTACAAAGTAGTTACTAGAAAACAATCCCAGAAGATTTTGATATTTTGCAATGTAAGGGCATTAAGTTTTTCATTGAATTACCTGTTCACAAAGTCACTTCATATGAGACTAAAGAAATTGCAGAGATAAACAGGTCTCTGATGATAAGGAACCAGTTCAAGAAGTTTCAAGTTTGTTGTGTTTTTAGCATATCAACCCTTGTAGGTTATTTAATGTCAAATCCTGTTTATATACACACACACACACACACACACACACACACACACACACACACACACACACACACATATATATATATATATATGATTTGTAAGTGAATACTTTATGAGTAATATTTTTAAACAACCTAGAGCTCATTTGTTTGCACACAGTTAAATGGTTTCAAGTATTGCTATCTAACACTAATAATTCTATTTGTACACAGTTAAATGTTTCAAGTATTGCTATGTAACACAAATAATTCTATTAGATATCAATCATTTCTTTCAACACAGTTAAATGGTTTCAAAGATTACTATTTATTGTTAACACAGTTAAATGGTTTCAAGTATAGTAAATGATTAAACAGTTCTATGGGACCATAAATGGTACTACCCCTCTGGGTCAGAGTAGATCTGGGAGTAATGGTAGTGAAGGGTTACTCCACATTCCAAAAAAGGTCATCATGTATATATATATATATATATATATATATATATATATATTCAGTAAAAGCATCTGTAGCTGCCAAATTGTGCCTAACATTACTAATATGTGTATATATATATATATATATATATATATATATATATATACATATATATATATATATATATATATTGGTCCAGTGGGTAGAATGTTTGCCAATGGTCCAGGAAACCTGGATTCAATCCCAAGTCACATCATACCAAAGACTTTAAAAATAGTACTTGATCCCTCCTTGCTTAACACTTAGCAATATAAGGTATGTATCAAGGGTAAAGTGGAACAATCCAGAGAAAGGAGTAGCGCCTTCCCCTACACCTTGGTGTAGTAGCTATTGAAAAGGGAGCCTTCTGGTCGCCCTTGACTACAGTCATCAAGTTTAAATATATATATATAAATAAAGGGATATACTTGGGTAAGGAGAATCAGGGTGACTTAGTCTGAAAGACACACTTGAGAGGTGAAATCAATTTATGCACATGGGTTTAGAGGGAATGAGTAGGAAGAAGAATGAAAAAGTTGTAGTAATTAAGATGATTTTAAAAAGTTTGGAGTTGAAGTTAGCTCAAGCTTGAAGGTAACAGAAAAAGAGAAGGGACAGTTTAAAAAGAGAAACTGAACCTTTAACCGGGTTTTAGTAAAATTTCAACTAAAATCATGCCATCTTTATAGACTTAAAAGATAAGAAAAAACAAGGAATAAAATCTTTTTGAATGTGTGGGGAAAAAATTGGTTGTGTTCCTTTTCTAACTTTCCTTCCACACAAAGCAAGTGTCTCTTCTTTCAAATAGGCAACAAACTGAATAATCTCATGTTTAATTTGCCAGATGTTCAAGTTTAAGTCACCATGTAATATTTTAAAAGATCCTCTCCTCCTCACAAGTACCTTTCTTTGCAATTAGTGTTATTTTATAATTTCTTTATCTTTTCACTTTTTTCTCTTATTTTCTGTGAACTTTCTTTTTCCTCTCTTGCTTTCCTACTTTCTCTTATTTACTAGTTTAAATCAAAAGTTTTGCAATATTTTAGTAATGTTAGGCACAATTTGGCAGCTATAGATGCTTTTACTGAAGTCATGAAGGTGACGAACTGAACTGGACTGTGAGATGCTGAACTTGCTTAATACTCTTGACAGATTTGCCAAAGTCGTGAAGGTGTTGAACCACACTGAACTGTGAGATGCCAAACACGCCTGATACTCTCCAAGTGCGACAAGTTAGATTTGTCAAGGTCATGAAGGTGACAAACAACACTGGACTGTGAGATGCCAAGCTTGACTGATATTTTCCAAGTATGATTTGCTGAATTTACCTCGATGGCTTGGAGCATAGCCTTCAAATCCACGATTTTAGGTCTACCTGACCTTTCCTGATTGTCAAGGTTCTTACAACCAGAGTGAAATTTCTCAAACCATCTGGTTACTGTACAGTGATCAGCTGAATCTTCACCTTTTGCACAACAAATATTTTTGGTTGCTTCTGTGGTGCACAACAAATATTTTTGGTTGCTTCTGTGGCCCAGTTCAAAGTTGTAAAGCGTAAATTTGCAAATTAGACTGTTACACGTTCATCTGTGCAGCTTTCAACTCACATACAGAATGAAGCAATGAACAATATGTCAGTGCATGAACTACTAACAGTACGTACCTACCATTGCTTGAACTATTTCAGTTATGTGACATAATGTGACAAACTAGCACATACCAAAATCACTAGGGCTGTAAAATACACTGACTACATCTCTGTAGAGAAGTAAGACCCCACTCCCAACAAGTGCCCTGGGTATGATGCTAAACCATCAGATGGTGAGGCTCCAGTCCTGGAGCTTCAGGGAATATGGACTACCCCTTCATTGCCAGATTCACTAGGACCCAGAGTGGTAGTACCTGTTAGGGTCCCATCTATCAGTCAAATAGATCTATTCAATCATTTATTATACTCGAAACTGTGGAATAATAATAACACTTACTGTCATAATGTCCCTGCAACAGTACTAAACAAAAGCTGGCATATATAGAGAATTACCTCCACTCATCTTACCAGCAGCCAATCACAGCCCATGCAATAGACTTGCCAACATGTGCACAATGAGATGCTCCATAAATAGTCCCCCTTCTCCTTAAGAGGTGTTCTTCTTTTGGCACCTCTGTTTGGTTCGCAACTGAGTGCTGCCATGAACAACTTTACAAATTCGACATGACGCTGTGAACAGGATTGAACCTGTGAGGGAATATCCCATTGGATTTTGATTCCAATTTAACTGTGGGCAAACAAATGAGCTGTGTCTCATTTAAAAATAATGTTATCCACAAACTATTTGCAATCGAATCAATATATATATATATATATATATATATATATATAAAATGGTTGCCACTAGCAGAAAGCAAGGCTCTTCAAATGAATTGAGCTCTCGGAAGCCATTAAGCAGATATATATAAACAAAACAAATGTGATACATAAGCGTTTAAATTTCCTTCACTGGCATTAGTTTCTTCGTGGCTGAGTGGTAGAATCTTGGATTGGTGTTTCAGTCAGCCAGGTTTCGATCCCACCTTCAGGAATCTAGTCTGTCAAGCCACACTGAAGAGTTCTGATAGAACGAAACAGTCTATCTATGGATGACAAAATATATATATATATATATATATATACACACACACACATATTTGGCATTAAATAACTCACAAAGTTTGATATGCCATAAAACACAGCCAAACCAAAATAATGCAAAACTTTTGACCCACCCTGGTATTCTCCTTTATCTTTCTTTTCACAATTCTTTTTACATATTCTAATTCCCCTCTCTCTCTCTCTCTCTCTCTTTCTTCTTTCCACTCCTTTATCTAACAACTTACTTCTCCTTACTATTTCTATCAATAGATTCTTCTCAGCATTTAATGTCTTCAAGCAAATGAAATCGAAGAACAGAATAAAAGGATTCACATTATTCTATTCAAAACCAAATGTAACTGTCACTTGCTTTAGGCTACTTTTATTAAATTATTTAACACCAGCAAGGTTACCCAGTATTGTCCACTCAAACTTAGAATCATATTCAAGATCCTCTTGTTTGTAAATCTTGCTTTTGCTGACATTTACTGTAATGACTGCTGTATGGATACACTACTTCAACGCTAACTAAATGGCTGGAGAAGAAGCTAGATGGCAATTACACAAGAATGCTGCGAGCAATATTGAACAAGTCCTGGCGGCAACACCCCACAAGACACCAACTATACGGCCACCTGCCTCCCATCACGAAAACTAAGTTAGACTAACCAGACATGCAGGTTTTATTCTCTGGAAAGCAGGCTTACCTCCCCATTTAAAGAATATGATTGAAGGAGATGAATAGTTACATTTTAATCCCAGTCCAACGACCAGAGAAGGGGGTTTTCAATTTCATATTAATGTTTTATGGAAAGACATTTGTTTTATGCAGAGTTGAGTCCTAGATTTTCACAATAACAATACTAATCTACTTTGCTAACCATTACACTACAGGAGGTGAACAATAAAAATGTACTGATCACTGAAGTTAAGCAACTATAAGCCTGTTTAGTCCTTAGATGGGTGACTACTTTGGAACAGCAGGTACCATAAAAATTCTGAGGTCAATGAGACCAGTTAAGCAAAGTTTAGTAAATTCTAAGAACTAAAATAACTTTTAGTTATCTAACTTTACCAATGTTCCAAATTTAGTAGGATTCTATACATTATAATTCTCTTTTTCATTGTGCATTGATTAGTATGCTCTACAAAAGCTAAAATAGCACACACTGTATCATTGACTTTACAAAGTATTAGTGTTTCTGATTTTTTTTTTTGGGGTGGGGGAATGATGACTGTAGTATGCTGAAGTAAACTCTTGCAATCTGTAACTGCCAGTTGCATACTCCTCCCATATAATTATCATCAGGCATAGGATGCCTGCATAGAATACTGTCATCTAATACCAAGATCAGAAAGTTTTGTGTTAATCCAGTAAAAGCGTCTTCCTTCCTTCCTTCCTTTCAGTCTTGATCCTGAAATTCGCAAGGTAACTGAGTTCATCACAACATCTGGTGATCCAGCATAGCCAGTGGCATCTCTGAAAATTTCTCAAGAACAAAATCCCACTGAATCTCACTAAGTTTCTCTATGAGCAAGTGTCAGCTACAAGTAGGTATATTAATTAATCCATCAACCTTGACATGCATGCGAGTCTTTCATGTGATGTAATGGTTAACAAGCAAGACAAGCATACTGTGGGAGGTGCACATCTTCATAGTAAATAGAATCAGTGAC
The DNA here is from genome assembly GCA_963585895.1 of Sepioteuthis lessoniana. NCBI lineage: Eukaryota > Metazoa > Mollusca > Cephalopoda > Myopsida > Loliginidae > Sepioteuthis > Sepioteuthis lessoniana. The sequence goes on from OY757926.1 coordinate 12,219,400, forward strand.
CCGAGTTCAAATCCTGGATTAGGCTGTTTGCATTTCTATTTGTGGTAATGTCCTTGGGAAAAGCATAAATCCATCAGCTCTCCCTCCAGCTATGAGTAGATAGTAGAGAAGACTAGTTTCTTTACACTTGGTTAGGCAACTAATCCAGGAGAAGGAAAACCAGCTTTATTCTACCTCAAAAAATTGACTTTGTATCTCATCCTGCCCATGATGGCTGGGTTAGTTAATCACATAGATATATACCATAACAAATGAATTCAAATCTAACTCGGTGCTCTATATATCTGGCCTTACACTAAACTAAGCTAAGTTTTTTAAATTAAAACTTCACATCCAGGTGATATCTTGCTTTGGTTTTGCTTTAACTCTAAATGATAGGTTGGTTATTGTGTTTAATGGCATATCAACCCTTACGGGCTATTTAAAGTCAAATCTTGTTTTTTTTTTTTTCAATATGTGACTTCATGTGTATTGACATATTGGTAGAAATAATTTTCATAAACCATATTTACCCAACCCCTCCGTTCGGGCAGGATATGACACAAGGTCAATTTTAAGCGAAGTTTAACAGGTTTGAATTCAGAGTTTTCCTTCTCCTAGACTAGTTGCCTCACCAAGGCTGAAGAACCCAGTCTCTCCTACTATTTACCTATAGCTGGAGGGAGAATAATTGGATTCATACCTTTCCCAAGGGTATTAGTGCTATGTGAAATGCAATTAACCTGGTCCAGGATTTGAACTCGTGTTGCCGTGTCCATTTCCTACAACAAAAACCATTACACCACAGGCACCTCCACAAAATAATTTTCATTAACTGTTTCTCTCAATGTACTTAACCCTCAGCCACTACCTTCTTAAGATAAAAAGGTTTGGGTGTTCATTTGCCAGAGGAGCAATTGAAAGAATATGGTCAGAACTTAACCGTATAAACGCAAGAACTTGACATGACCAACTGGTTCATCAGATCGGACCTCTCCAACTAGCATTTAGCACAAGGACTGAAATAGAGTGTTGCAGATCAAGCGACTGCTTAGCCACCAGGATCCTGTCCTTGGTCTTTATGGGTCACCGCCCACAGCTAGCAAGAGTCCCCCCCTCATAAGGGAAAGGGGTCTTATCCTTCTGCAGAAGTGCAGTTGGCATATTCTACAGCCTCACCAGACAGAGCAGTATTCTAAATGAGTCATCACATTCTATTTAGAGAATCTTCTATAAAAGCCGTTTTCAGTAAATTCAACTGTCTGTTCACACGAATGTACTTTGCTGAAACAAAATAATTCAAATAGAATTAACAATTTAAAACTTTAAAACCATACAGATACTTAGAAAGCTCATGTTGTAATCATGGAAACACTTACAAACAGGCATGATAAGATTCTAGTTCCCATGATGCATTGCTTTGAAAACTTTTAGTGAACCATTAAAAACTTTGAAAACTTTTAGCGAAACATTATTTGAAGTAATTACATTAAATTTTTTTTTTTTTTCAGTTAAATTCTTTTTCTAATATAACAGTTAATTGTAGGGGAAAAAATTATTTCAGATTAGGGTTAAGAGATTTAGAAACTAAAATAAAAAATTAAAATTTGAAGAATCATTTCAATTTTTTTTTTTTTAAATTAATTGCTGTTCCACTGTCATAACATTTTTTTTGGATTTTTAAAAAATAATTCATTTCTAAGATTGAAAAAAACTTTTTTTTAACTTTAGGCACTTTTCAACCTGCATGTTTGTCTGGGCAAACAGAAAAAAAAGTTTATTGTGTGAATAAAAATTCATTCTTCTCAAAAATATTTACTTTCAGCATTTCAACTAGTTGTGGGCCACCTTCAGTTCTAGTGCTCCGCTGTTAATGACTGTCAGCCCACCAGAAGGTGACCCAGTCGAAACCAGAGGCCATTTGACCTTAAATCTATCATTGAATTTGAGCTATGAGCAGGCATACATGCCAGACTCACATTGCACTTAGTGAGTCCAAGACCCCACAGCCAGCTTACATTACACTCACTAAGCCTATGACCAACATTGTCCAGCAGGGTCCAAGTCTCGGCTAGTGCCCAACCTCCCCCTTCCTAAAACCCCTTTATAAAAAAGACCTTGTGTCAAATCCTGTCTGGTAGGAGGCAGCAATAAATATCAAATATATTTCACCATTCCTAGTGCAGCTATTACAATTAAAAGTACCAAATAAAAGCCTATACTGCATTTAGGATAAAAACACTTTTCAACAGTTTTACAAAACTGACACAGTGGCATTGTCAATAACATTTTTTGTGGGTGTAAAAGAGTTAACATGCCTTGATGAAGGAATCAGCTAAGGAGGAAGAAAAAAATCCCCCAGCAAATCATTTAACAGGGAAACTCTCTATTTTAGCTCACAAACCTGAAACTGTCTCCAGCACTGATCTTTAATTATCTCAAATGACCAAGTTGCCACCAACAATAAAAAACAATCAGAAACCACACTATAATTTTGCCTAACAAATAAAGATACTTATCTGAAGAGATGGTCCCAAGATGATTGAGGTGATATATGTGATTGTTTCACACTTAAAAATAAAAAAAAATAAAAAATAAAAAAGGCAAGAAGCAGAAGCTATTACTGATGCAGAGTACGCAGATGCACTTCTTTTAAATACACCTGCCCAAGCCAAATCCGTGCTGCATAGACTGGAGCAGGCAGCAAGAGGCATTGGTCTCTTCATGAACTCAGATAAAACAGAGTTCATGTGTTTTAATTAAAATGGTGTTATCTCTTCATTAAATAGCAAACCTTTAAAATTAGTAACCCAGTTTACATACCCTGAAAGAAATAACAACGTAGGAAAGGCATAGACTGCTATTGATAAATTAACAACCATATAGAAATCTGACCTATTCTTTTAAGTTGTAACTGTGTCAGTACTACTGTATGGTTGCACCACTTGGATTTTAACAAAATACCTGGAGAAAAAGCAACATGGATACGACACAAGAATGCTACATACTGTTTTGAATAGATCCTAGAAGCAGCACCTAACAAAACGGTGGCTGTAGTGCTACTTGTTTCCAATTTCCTAAACCATTCAAATAAGATGAACTAAACATGTGGGGCATTTCAGGTAAAGCATTGAACAAACTCCTCTACATGTATACACAAGTGTTGACCAATGGGGATGGATGATGAGAAAAGGTCAAGATAATTCATGCTGTCGGCACACGTTGATAATGACATGATGTCATCATATAGACATGAACAGCATTGTTTTTTTTATTTTCACTCCAGATATATATCAATTATTTTCAGCTTTCAGAAGTTTGGAACAGCCATACATAATGATGGTCAACTATACAAGAAATTTTGTTGGCCCAATTAGTTTAGTCTTGCTTCCGGCCCAAAGAACCTACTTCCGGAAGTAGGTGGAAGGATGGGGAGGATGTTGACATCCTCCTTAGCTAAACCCACTCATTGTACTCAAAGTAAAAGGTCAGAGTCAATCCTTCATACCTGAATTATCTCACAAAAGAACTGGACAATTACTCAAACTACATACAAATATATGATAGACCCACCCTCACAATAAGCTTAACCTTGCGTCACATTTCAGCTATGAGAGTAGGAGAATAAATACTAACTCATTCTCATTCTAAATGTTTAATTTTAATTTTCAACCCGTCTAGATTTATTTCATGGCAAGAAGTTAGGGAATTGTGTTCATACTTATATTTTTTTGTGTAGTCGTTTCTTAAGTTGTTGTTTTTTTTTTTTTTTGCACACAGTCCAATTGAATACGATTAATTCCTAGATAGATCTATTTAACCCAGAGATTAGACTCTAACAGGAATTACCAGTCCGAGTCAAGGTGGACCTGGGAGTAATTGTAATGAAGGAATATACCACACTCCACAGAGCTCTAGAACAGGAGCCTCACAACTAAATGCAGTTCAGTTAAATGCATAGGAAATTTGCGTTGAAAAAATACATATATCGTATTTGACGGCTTATAAGGCGCACTCTTTTTTACTAAAAATATCTTAAAATTCTCCTGCGTCTTATATGCCATATGTAGGTTTAGAATTCTCGACAGTCGGCCGAAATTAGCTACCTGTCAACTACTATTAGCTTAAACTTTAAAGTAACTTTCATATACCTATTGTCATTACTTAAAAGGCTATTGTGCAGATTAAAAGTGTTTTCATTGATATATTCATTATATTAATTTCATCACGTACTTTGTTTCCCTCAATTTTTTTCTTGATTTACCCTGCTGAAATTGGGGTGCGTCTTAAACACCCACGTATCTTATATGCCGTCAAAGTGGCCAGATAGGTCAAATTCTAGTAAAAAAATTTACTGCCGGGTTTATATATATATATATATATATATATAAATAAACCCGGCAGTAAATATATATATAAGGTAAGTAAGTTGGCCAACCGTAAGTCAATGTACCCTTTTCAATAGCTACAACACCGTGGTGTAGGAGAAGGCGCTACTCCTTTCCCTGGATTACTCCACTTTACCTTATAATGCTGAGTGTTAAGCAAAGAGGTATCAAGTACCTTTTTTTTTTTTTTTTTTTTTTTGAGTCTTAGATATAAGCAGACTAGGGACTGAGCCCCAGTCTCCAGGACCATTGGTGAACACTTTGGTTTCAAGAAAGTATTTCTGTTTAATGATATACACAAGTATATGATTTCAAGTAACTTCTAATAATCCTTAGTAAACAATTATAGCTTCAAGTAACTATCTTAATATAAATAAATTACATTTATATAGCATCAAGTATTCCTATCAAATACGAATAATTTTTAAAACAGATCTATTTGACGCTAATAGGTACGACCTCTTTGGGGTCAGAATGTTCCGAGGAGTAATTGCAATCGAGGGGTACCCCACACTTTATAGAACTAGAGCCTCACCGTCAGATGCTGTTTGGTGTCATACCAAGGAGATTATTCATTAACTTTGGTACACCGAAGTTGATAATTCGTGCTTGTGAAAAAGCTGGGATTTTTAATGATTTTTTAAAAAAAACTACTTCCATTTTCTATAAACTAAGTCAAATGGATACCGTAAATTGTACGGGGGTGTGAAGTCTTTCATAGTAAAAAAAGATACCGGGAACAATAACAAAAACATTGAGTTGACATTTTTCTCTCACCTAACGTCAGTCTTATACTCAATAAACATTTGTTTATTTTGTTTTGTTGCTCGAGCAAGTTTTATAAAACTCACAGGATCACTGTGAAAGAAAACGTAGCCTCCAATTAAACTCAATGACACAAAAAAAAGTCGATAAACATCATACGGACAACGATTATAAAATTCAGTGGTCTACTATACTTTTAAAAAATGGGAAGAATAAAGCGTTTTACAATATATAAATACAGTACCTGTCAAAAAATTACAGAGGACATATACTGGGCTTCTCTAGTGGTATAATGGTTAGCAAGCTAGACTAGCAAATCTATACGATTGAGTTCGAGTCTACTTAGGTGCCCCATACATATGGCCTCGTGCCACATTTAAGCTAAAAGCTCAGTAAATTACTACAGAGAACATATACGAATCGAAACTTCTGTCTTAGGATCAAAGTGACTATGAGCTCTACTAAAAGTGTAAAAAAATGTATGACACGTTACTTTTACGTTAGATGGACAAGGCGTTACGTGTTTGTTTTGTTTATTTTTAAGGCGGGGGGGGGTATGTTTAATTATTTGTCTTTTTTATTATTCTAAGAGCTGATTTCAACGTACATCGCATGGAATGCGCGAAAATTCAAAACTTGACACGACTTTAAATTTTCTCCGGAGCACAGAATAATTAAATTAAATCCGATATCCTCAGAATAAATGATAAATATATACCACTGTGTTTATTGATATATTTTCTAAGCAAAATTTTTTTTAAATAAAAAAACACGTACTTATCTGACATTACTTGCTAACTACTGTTAAATTTCTCATTGATAACTGTACCCCAGCAAAAAGGCGCATTAGGCAAGATTTTCAACAAAGCAATGTTTTTTTTTTCTAGCAACGACGATACGATAAAATATAGTTAGTATTTTGCATGAGTATTTTTTAAAAATAATTACGTAGAAGCTATTACGACTTGTGTACTACTAAGCACTACCAAACCAACTGTAAGGTACTTTATTTACGAATGCGCAAGTAAAACTACTTACTTACCAACTAGTGGCATATAAGGATCTTAAAAATTGATTGACAAGATATTCGTGTCAAAGTGCAATCTTTAAAAATACCACAAATATGAATACCAACACCTTAAAGAATGGAACCCTTTCGACAAATTAAAACTAAAACCTTACAATAAACAAACAAAAATTTACAAACACACGCACACACACGAAATTGCTCTCTTTCTCGTTACTTCAAGATCGTTTTCCCGTTCAGAACTTTCACTACAATCAATAAATATATTCCAGTTGGTCAAAATAAATCATAGCGTATATGAATAAAAATTAATAAATAATTACCTGACTTCGTTGTACCATTTCGACTAATCAGGTAAACTTTTCCGTACCGTGAAAATGAAATGCGATGAATTCAACGTCTCATTATAGAGTAGCTTTCTTTTCATCAAGGGCAGTTACTCTCTCCCCCTTATCAAGGTGCGATGCAATTAACCTTTTTTTTTTTTTTTTTTAATAGATAAAAATAATTATTCTTTTTCTTCCTTTAGCTTTTTTTTTAAATATACGCAGTTGATTTATTATTCAAAATGTATCATATTATAAAGACAGGTCCAGATCTTGCGTGTTCCCTGTTCCCTTATTATTTCGTCATTTATTTTTCAATAAAGCCAATCAATTTTTAGAACTAAGTTTTCCTTTTATTCATTTAGATATATTTCTAAATAGATATTCAAAAATTATTTTTTTTAGATCTTAATTCATGAATTTCTTAACTTTTTATCTTTGTTTTAATTATGAAAAATAATTATCAAAAATCGAATTTCCGTATCAAATTCAACACTGTTTTATGGAACAATCTTAAATACCTTTTTTTTTTTTGTTTTGTTTTTTTTACAAGCATGGTTTTTAAAAAATACGGGTGTCTTTAATTTATTCTATTTGTCTATTTTTTATTTATTTATTTGTTGTTGTTTTTTGGGGGTTTTTTTAGCTAAGAAAAGACTTACTCAATATTTTTTACAATAAAGTCAAAAGTTAAAGGAAAATCTTCCTTTATTTTAATTACCTTTCAAGCAGTTGATACTTGACTAAAAAAAGGAGACATTTTTACACCTAACACCGTTTATGATATTTGTAAATAAAAGCACGCGTGGCAAGTTGTTCGTTCACACATTTAGATTCTTCCCTTCCTTCCTTTATTTATTTATTTATTTATTTATTTATTTGTTTGGTCTTTTGTTGTTTTTTCTTCTTTTTCGACAAAGGAATAATGATTCTTTGTAAAATTTACCATATACAGCCAAATAACTATTTTGTCATATTTCATTCTGTGCTACGTTAGTGTGTAGCTACTGAATGTTTTGAAACAAATCCTGTTAAGTTAACTGGCTTTTTAGCTGGGTCATTGGGTATTCGTGCCGGTCAGAGTATATCAAGGTCAATGATAGATTCGTGGCCGAATGCCCTTCTGCTTCTGACGGGTCACTTTCGAGTGGGCGAAGAATCATTGATAAGCACAGCATAGCATAAGACCTTCGGGTCGAGTTCAAGCTATGGCCAGACTAACTAGGGTCACCTAGTTCACATTGCACCCAGTGAGCCGATGACCAGTAAAGCCCAGCAGGGCACATGTCTTGGCTAGTACTCTTCCCCCCCCCCCCACTAAAGCACCAATATAAAAAAGACCTTGGCTAGTACCCCCCCCCCCACTAAAGCACCAACATAAAAAAGACCTTGTGTCAAATCTTGTCTCTGATGGGAGGCAGAGATAAATACAACCTGTTAAGAAAGTTAACGTTTAAAACAAAAAATACTGAAAAGATATAAATTTTGAATAAATAAAATTTAAGGAAAAAATCCCATGTTTAACAGTTTCTTTCCTTTTTTCTTTTTCTTTTTTTGTACTTATCCAGAATATCTCGCTGAGAAAATATCTCAATAATATACCAATTATTTTCGCTGAGAAAATATCTCAATAATAAACCAATTTTTAAAAAAATTCATACAAATGTAATATACTTAAAAGAAGTTTCAGTCGTTACCTTCATTTTTTTTCTAAGTGAACTGTTACTTTTTAGTTCTAAGAATTATCAGTAATCGACCGTAAGTTACCATCGTCTTCGGAGTTGGGGGAAGACTAAAGAAATATAAGTGTGTAAATTGATCAAGTTGAAGATGTATCTTGTTTTAGTTTTTTGTTTTTAGTGGTGCTTTTGTATTTGTTTTATTGCGGGGAGGTTAATGTTCAGTAAATTAATATAAAAATAAGTAAAAATAAAAAATATTTATTAATACTTAATCTCATCTTAAGTGAATGATAAATGTAAGAATTACATTTCTCTCAATATATTTTTGTATATTACTGCATTAATTTTCTCGCCGGGATATTGTTGACAATTACCCCCAATTTTAATTTATTTTATTTTATTTTTTATTCAAAATTTAATATCTCGACTACGAGCAAACAATATTTTTTTGTTTTACATGTGTGTGTGTGTGTGTGTGTGTTTTAAGGCATGCAAAATAATTCATAATATGAAGATTTGTTGCGAAATAAAGAAATAATTATGAAAGATGCGAAAAATTAGTGGATTGGTCCAAAAAGTAAATGTGCTTGTCTTTTATTTGGAAGGGGCATTTTTCTTTCTACTCTTCGCAGTGAATAAGTAATTTACTAAGTTTTTTGCTTAGACATGGCATAAGGTCGCATGAAGAGGGCACCCAATGAGGCTCGGGTGGTGTAATGGTTAGCAAGCTAGACTCGCAAATCCACACAAGTGAGTTCGAGTCTCATTGGGTGCCCCATTCATTCGGCCTTGTGCCACTTCTAAACGAACAAAGCTTAGTAAATTACTACACCATTCGTGGCGCTCCAAGTAAAGAACTAAAATGCTTTTCATCTCATCTTGTTTTTAACACCATTCATTGACGCAAAAAAGACTTTAATAAGAAAATCGCTATAAACGGTTTTGGGGGGAGGTTTTTTTTGTCTTTACCTTACTTTTTATAAAAAATATTAATCTATTTATTTATTCTTATCTTATTTTCGAAAAACAAGTAACAAAACCAATAAACAATGATATTAAAATATACTTGTAAATATACAACCAACTTCTCTAGATCTGTGATTAAGGTGTAGTATCTGTTCATCTCCCTCAGCTGTCTTGTGGTCTTCGGACAAAACACAAAAGAAAGAAAGAAAGAAAGAAAGAACAGTCGAGTTTGGTTTAGTGAATTGAGACGTCGTCTCCATTGCAATAAAAAAGGAGGAGGTGGTCAATGTAATCCAACACCAATGGCCACAAGGATCAGGGATTTGGGCGATGGGCTTTCTTATACACGTACATATATGAACCCCATCGTTTTAACAAATGATAATGTGCCAAAAGAGCCCTGCATCGATAGTAGTTCATAAGTTAGATTTTTTTTAAATACACTAAGTGAAGTGACAGAACATTAGACCAAGAAAATTGTCTTGAGTCTTTGCTCAAGTTAAAATTAATAAATGAACCATTAGTTGCAGATGATAAACACACACACACACACACACACACACACACACACACACATTAACGAACACTAAATAATTAAAAGGGGATTCTTGTTATGTTAAACGTGATACTTAAAAACTCAAGCTTATTTCATTCAATTATTCATACATAAAACTTTAATCTCTAAAAGAAATAAACCGAAAGAATTTTCCCACAAATTTTGGAATTAAAAGAAAGATTATTGCTATAAAAGAAAAAAAAACATCAGCACTTCGAAATAAAAAAATCATATTTTTGTGCAGTATTGGAAAGAAAGAAAGAAAGAAAGAACGTATGCATCGCAAATATATCAATACCATGCATCATTATGCAAATTAGAACTCTATATAGTTTTCATTCCAAATGAAATTAAAAATAGGAATTTATCTTTCATTGTTTCCTTCCTTTATTCCTTCTCCTGGCGGGATCTATGGGGCGCTTGTTTTAGGCGCTTCCCGAGGTTTAAAAAATAGTTAATAATGAAAGTCTAGCAGGCATTATTCTCACTTTGTACCTCATATTTCTGATCTTATGCCAAAATAAATAAAGATAAGCTCAGTAAATTTTGACAGAGCAATTGTTTTGAATGATCTTATGATGTGGCTCATCTAGTAAAAATGTTGTTCGCGAAAAAGTCATGTAACTAAAAAATAAAATGAAATAAATACTCTAAGCACGTTTACTTCCTAGTTAAATCTAACCTGATTGGTTTTTGTGTATTCATCTATTGTAAACTTATCAGTACATTTAGATACTTGAAAAATCCACGTTTTTCTGGGTGTTGACGAATGATGTTTTAAAAATTCTAAATAGACAAATATTTAATGGAAAAAAATATCCGTCCGTAGGTATTATTTTTTGGTTGGGAAGTGTTTTGTTTTCTTGTTTTATTTTGTTTTGTTGGGTGTTATTTGGGGGGGGGGTCAAACAAGTGAGCAAACGAAAGAATGAAAGATGAAAAAAGAAAGGGGAAAATAAAAGAAAGACACTGAAAAAGCAAAGTCAAGAAGACAATAGAAAGAAAGAAAGAAAGAAAGAACAAGCCAGAGTTTTTTGTTTTTTGTGGGTTTTTTTAAACCTCAAACTTAAGAAAATACCTTTAACCAAAAATATTGGTATATATGTGAAATGAGTAACAACCACGCCATTCAAATATTCATTAAAGCATCGCAAATAGAAATTCACAACAAAAATTTCGCTTTTCACTTGACTTGTCATTTAATAAAAATGAATTTTTTCAAATATCGCAACAAATATCTCATTCTTCAATTCCTAGAAGTTAAAATACGCTTCTAAATTTAAATATCCTGAAAATCTAAATGGGGAAAGCCTTTTCTAGAAAATCAATTTTCTCTAAAAATCGAAAGACAGGCTCAATTGTTATTGTTTTTAATGGAGACAACATGAAGGAAAGGAATTATGCTATTAACCAACTTCAAGAGAATATACCAAAATGACTTTTTTGCTCCCTTTTTCCCCTCGACTTATTTTCCCCAGACTTACCGTATCCTTCTCAGTACCATTATTTGGTTTTTCATTATTG
>OY757926.1:12235612-12658613 GCA_963585895.1 Sepioteuthis lessoniana
TTGGAATCCATGGTTTGGAGCCAACCTAACCTTTCTTGATCATCGAGGTTCTTGCATCCTGAGTGAAATTTCTTGAACCCTCTGGTAACTGCACCTTCACTTTTCACACAACAAATGTTTTTGGTGGCTTCTACAGCATTATGACCCAGTTTAAACTCATAAATCATAAATTCCCAAATTAGATTACATTGCACATTTATCTATGCAGCTTTCAAATCACACATGGAGTGAAACAATGCATGTGTCAACACACCACCTACCATGATACTACCAACAACAGTGCATACTTTCCACCTCTTTAATGGCTTCAAATGCACCACAAACAAGCACATAACAAAAAAGTGCAAAACTTTTGATTACCCTCATCTTGCACTTTTAGCCTTCATTGATAACAGGTACATTATCCATTATAGTGACTATCACAAAGGAGAATTGATATTAGGTATTGGTAAGTGTTCTATTAGTATTTTAAACATGGGTTGGATTGGGAAAATGGCTAAAAGTCCAGAATGGCTCAAAACTGAACAGTCTCAGCTGCCATTATTATTGTATATAGTAAATTTTATACTTGCTGGGTACTTTGTACTTGTGCTAAGCTTAGTAAATATCTTCGGTAATTATATAAGTCAGGTTGCCCAGTCGGCTGAGGCTGTAGAATACACTGACTGCACCTCTGCAGAAGGGTAAGACCTCCCCACCAATGAGTGTCCTGGATATGAAACTAAACAATCTGATGGTAAGGTTCCTGTAATGGTGGGGTTTTAGGGAATATGGAGCACCCCTTCATTGCCATTGCTCCCTGGTCCACTCTTACCCAGCGTGGTCACACTTGATAAGGCCCTATCTATGGGTTAAATTGAACTAATGGCATACTTATGCTAAACTGAACTGTTTGACTAAATGGAATAGCTTGAAATAGAAATGTTTTTGACAATTAAACCGTACTTACATTTAAACTGTGTGCTTATGCAAAACTGAAGTATTTGAAATAGAACTGTTTTTTTAAATTGAAACTGTGTAAAGAAAATCTGTACTTATACTCAACTGAATTAGCGGAATTAGAACTATTTGATTAAACTGAATAGCTTGAAATAGAAATGTATTTCACAATTAAATTGTACTTACATTTAAACTACGTACTTATGCTAAACTGAATTGTTTGAATTAGAACTGCTTGACTAAACTGCATAGCTTGAAATAGAAATGTTTTTGACAATTAAACTGTACTTACATTTAAACTGTGTGCTTATGCTAAACTGAATTGTTTGAAATTGAACCATTTTTGATATTGAAACTGTACTTACACTTAACTGAATTGTTATATATAGAACTGTTTTGACATTTTACTGTGTAAATAAAATCTGTACTTACATTAAACTGAATTTGCTGAATTAGAACTGTTTGAATAAACTGAATAGTTTGAAATAGAAATGTTTTTGACAATTAAACTGTGTACTCATGCTAAACTGAATTGTTTGAAAGAGAACTGATTATTTGCATAAAAATGGATTTGATGTTAAATAACCTAGAAAGGTTAATATGCCATAAAAAAACCCAACCAACCAACAACATTAGTCAGGTGTTCTAGGTATGTATTTACCCAAATTGTTCAACACAGATAGAGTGCAACATAGGGTCAATTTTACTGCTGAGTGTCGAATAGCATTTCTTTCTACCTTCAGTCCTTGGCAACACGAGGAAAGAGACACAAATCATAAAAACCAATGCTAACCGTACTCTACTGCCCCCCCCACACACACACACACACACTTTGCGTGTGCTGCACATCTTATGATGTTTAAGATCTCAACTCCTCTCTGCCGATAGAGACCAAAACTGATCTGATCTGATCAGATCAGAAAAACTCAGCTGCACGCTTCAACAGTTAAACCTCAACTACCCGTCTTTTCAAAATCCTCAGTTTTTCAGGACCTTCTCTTCCAGGCATGACATCAACCACCCGCTCAATTCACTCCAACAACCATCCAGCCCCATTTCCTGTCTGGGGGTTTATTAAGACTGATGATGATTGTCACATCCTTTCTGTGCAGGCATAAGAGTGGACCATCTGACTATTACACTCAAACTAAGAGACACAGGGTAGTTCAAAGCCTTACCAAACTAAATAATAAAATATAATTTATGAAAAATGATTAATATAAAAAAAATCATTACCTTGATTATATCACGTACCTTTCCTCCCCATGAAATAAAACTATTTTGTTATTGAAGACAAACAAAAAGTTTTCAAACTAATGTATTGATGTGAACGGATTTCTCTTTTATTTTTCTCTATTTTCTTCCTTTCTGATTTTGTAATCTGTAAGAATCATGTAATCTAACACTCTTCCTTATGCCAACTTGACCAATAAAATTACAGTAACAATAAGAACAACAATTCAAAAGAGCATATAAAAAACAACCCTATAAATCATTCAAAAGTCAAAAAAATAAAAGTCAGTGAAAAGATGTCCGTGTTGTCCTTCGTTTTCTTTTTTTTTTTCAATTTTTTTTTTTTCCTTTTCTGGTTCTTCTTTTCTTGTTTTCATGTTTCCTTTCAAAGACAAAGCAGTTATTCTTTCTCGTGTTTCACTCTCTTTTTCTGTCTTTGTTTTCTTTTTTTTTTTCCTTTTTTTTTTACTTAGTCCTCACCAATATTTATTCTGACTTTATATCCTAACGTCCATTTTTCTTCTGAATCTCTTTCAATAGTAATTATATTATTTTACTTATCAGTCTATATTTTCTTTACTTTTTGTTTCTTCTTATCTTATAATTCACTGTCTATTTTACTTTACCAATTGGCATGTATCTTTTTCTCTTCAGTCTTTTAGCCCAGTCGGCTGGGGGGTGGGCCTTATAGCGTAATTGTTAAAGCGATGGACGGCGGAATCATAGTAAGCGAGTTTGTACTCCAGTCGCGCTATTACGTTCACTTTCGGGCAAATACCCTTGGGAAAGGTGTGAACCCCCTTATCCTCCCAGCTATGGGTTAAATAGTACCACTACTGTTCTTCTAGGAGAATGGCTTTGGCATTAAATAACCTACAAAGGTTGATATGCCATTAAACAAAGAAACCAACCAACCAGTCAGCTGTGGCTGTAGAATACACAGACTGCACCTCTGCAGAGCAGTAAGACCTCCTCCCCTGCACGAGTGTCCTGGATATGACACTAAACAATCTGATGGTGAGGTTCCAGTAATGCTGGAGCTTTGGGGAATGCGGAGTACCTCTTTATTGCTATAGCTCCCAGGTCCACTCTGGCCCGGAGTGGTAGTATCTGATAAGGGTCCTATCTATGGGTTAAATAGAACTAAACCATGCTTCCTTCACTATACTGATTTTTGCATTTAAACTGCATATTTATGCTAAACTGAATTGCTCAAAATAGAACTGTTTTGACGTCTAAACTGTATACTTATACTAAACTGAATTATCTGAAATAAAACTATTTTGACATTTAACTTTGTGTATTGCCCGGTTGGCTGGGGCTGTAGAATACACCAACTGCACCTATGCAGAGGGGTAAGACCCGCCCAATGAGTGTCCTAGATATGACACTAAACAATCTTATGGTTAGGTTCCAGGGATGCTGAGGCTTTGGGGAATGCAGAACACCCCTTCACTGCCATTCCTCTCAGGTCCACTCTGGCCCGGTGTTGTAGCACCTGATAGGGCCCTATGTATGGGTTAAATATAACTAATGGCATACTTATGCTAAACTGAATTGTTTGACTAAACTGAATAGCTTTAAATAGAAATGTTTTTGACAATTAAACTATACTTACATTTAAACTGTGTGCTAAACTAAATCATTTAAAATTGAACTGTTTTTGTCATTGAAACTGTACTTACACTAAACTGAATTGTTTAATATAGAACTGTTTTGACATTTAACTGTGTAAACAAAATCTGTACTTATACTAAACTGAATTAGCTGAATGAGAATTTTTTGACGAAGCTGAATAGCTTGAAATAGAAATGATTTTGACAATTAAACTGTGCACCAATGCTAAACTAAATTGTTTGAAATAGAACCGACAATTTGCATAAGAATGGATTTGGCATTAAATAACCTATAAAGGTTGATATGCCATAAAACCCACACTGTACCATATTCACAATTAACGCTATGTGCGAAATGGACATATAATGTTCATAACAATAGAATATATAAAGAACATAGGAATCTCGGAATTCAAAAACACATAACGACTTCTTGTTCAGGTATGAAACCTTTTTATCAACTTTGAGTTAAAAGTTTCGACGTAAGGAAGAGAGACACAATCTTGCTATGCTGTCTTATTCATTTGGCCCCCAACTCGAGTGGCCTTCCATAGGGCGCAAGTTCACCTCGCGCCTGCAAGCTCCAAAATCAATCCTTCTCGTTTGGTGTCTAGTTTCCAACTCTCTCTTTCTTCAAATTCTCACACAAACCTCCGCGCGCTTCCGGTGCGTGACGTCACACGCACCCTGTCACCTCGTTTCGTCTCGGACTATTATGACATCTGAATGACACCTCCATCCGCTCGCGCGCACCCGCGTTAACACCTGCCTCAATGTTGCACCCAACTAACCCATCTGCTGAGCCGAAAGGTTCTCAGCCTAACTAAACTCAAAGGCATGAACAGAAATCCCTCGGCTATTATATGACAACACAACCAACCATCTTTAGTCTTCTTTTTTTTTTCTTTTTCACTGATAATTACTCATTAACTGTCTTTTACTCTTTTTGCTTTCCTTTTATATCCATAACTCATTACTTCTAACCTTTTTCTCTCATAATCTCTGTCATTAATTTATATATCTTTTTTTTTGATAACGCACACTATCACTGTCTGCCCACCTCCCCCATACATTTTCCATTAAATGCCCTTGTAATTAAACCAAGGTAAGTGAGGTAAAATTTTCCAGGAACCTATTTTTTTCCAACAAACACAAACCATTACCGTTTTTGTCCCATTTTTCTTCAATTTTTGACCAACGTCTATTGGTCTATCTCTCATCTATCAGGTGCGAACAATGCAACTTAAAACCGACAGAGAAAGACATAACATTTATACAATGAGCAATTTACCTTATCTTTCTTTTTTTTCTTTTCATGTCTTCTCAATTTTCTTATTCTAATTTTTTCCTACTTCATTCTGGAGCATTGTGTCAAACATTTTCCTTTTTTTTAACCTATTGCTTGTCTTTCAATATTTGGTGTTCTTTTCTCTGCTCTTCTTGTCTTTAGAGTTGAGTTCTTCACTTTCCGTTGTTGCTTTCTTCACCCGGGGTAGCACAGTTTTTTTTTTTTTTGTTTTTGGAGCTGAGGTTTTTATTGTTCATCTTACATTCTCTCTCTCCCGCCTGAAATAACAGTCGCCTAAAATGGATTTCCATTATTCTTAGCCACTTCTAAATGTCTAAAGTACCGTGAATTGTCGAGTGGACGACCCAAGTTCAAAATTAATCTATGTCTTCTTTTTCTTTTTCTTTTTTTTTTTTTGGCAAAAGACAGCAAGTCACCATGGACTAAATTGAATGAAATGTATCGATTTGGTGATATCAATAATAATACAGGCCGACTTTGTCGTTTCAGATACAAATGGGCTTATTTCTGTCTACCTTCAGTCTTTGGCGACATGAGGAAAGAGACACAAATCATAAAAGCCTATGCTAACCATACAATACTGACCCCCACTACATGCATGCACATCACATCTTGTGGTGTTTAAGACCTCAACTCATCTCTGCTGGTAGAGACCAAAACTGATCTGATCTGATCAGATGTGAAAAACTCAACTGTGCACCTCAACTACCCGTCTTTTCAAAATCCTCAATTTCTCAGGACCATCTCTTCCGAGTACATCAATCACCTACTCAATTCACTCTGACAGCCATCCAACTCCATTCCTGTTGGGGGGTTTATTATGATAGATGATGATTGTGTTATATATTGACCCTCGACCGAGGCGTCAATCAAGAGATGCACCAGTGTAAATAAGTGGAAGAACAGCGGAAGCAGGTGGACGTAAACAATAATATAACCAGGTGCACAGACAGTTCAAGTCAGTTGGAGACAAGATGCTGAAGTGAGAACCAGCAGCAGACAGAGGGCTTTGGGCCCTCAGTGACCCACAGTTGAGCACCCCCAGCCAAGATGAGGCGAAAGAAGTGCTGCTATGGTCAGAAAAATTTGGGTCAATATAGCAGTCTGTCCCTGTCTCCAGCTCATCTCTCACACACAACAAACATCACCCTTTCAAGAATTAAGTGTGAGAGATATATTTTTATACGTAAAGAAGTGTGTTCGTTCGTTCATTGAAGTTCGTATATTATGTTTGATTATGTTTCTGCTTATATTTGTATTACAACTATACAACAATTGTCATATCCTTTCCGCACAGGCATAAGAGTGCACCATCTGATTATTGCATCTGAATTTAGAGACACCGAGTAGTTCAAAGCCTTACCAAACTAAATAATGAAATATGATTAACAAAAAATGATTAATATAAAAATATCATTACCTGAGTTATATAACATATGTACTGGTGTGAATTCAGAGTTTTCCTTCTCGATGACTGGTTGCTATACCAAGGATAAAGAGCTGAGTTTGCCCTACTATTTACCCATACCTGTTGAAAAGATGAATTCATGCCTTTGCTAAGGATATTAGCTCAAAGGGAAATGCAGTTAGCTTTGTCCAGAATTTAAACTTGGCTTGTTGTGCCCATTTCCCAAAACAATAACCATCACACCATATGCCTGAGTATGACATTAAACTGCATCCAATGATGCCAAATTAGAGTTTTCCAGGCTTGAACAGAAGTCTGTCATCAGAGTTTTCATGGCTGAGAAGTGAAAACCATGTGAAATTTACATTGAGTATGGAGAAGAATGTTTTTGGCAAAAAATGTTTACAAATTGGCTAGATTTGGGTTTGTCTATATGATTCAGAGTTGAAAAGACAGTTGATGGAGTGGAAACAACAGTTGATGGAGTGGAAACGACAGTTGATAGAGTGGAAACACACTAACTCTCAGGTAAAGAAAAAGTTCTGGTTGCAGCAATCAGTAAAGAAAGTGACACTGAAGGTCTTCTGGGACTTGAAAGGACTTATCATTGCTTTTCTTGAAAAAGATACAACTGCAAATTGTGCTTCCTATGCTAATTGCTTAGACAATATTTCACCTTATTTATTGAATGACTCTTGTAGTTTAAAATTATTGTCTTATTAACAGTGGGTGTGGCCTGCAGTTACATGTGCCCAAATTTACAATGCTATTTCCCATTGAAAACTTTGTTCATCATGAACTACAGTTGTTTTCCATTGCCATCACTCCCAGGTCCGCTCTGGCCCATAGTGGTAGCACCTGATAGGGTCCTATCTATGGGTCGAAAAGAATTGTTTGATATTTTAACTGCATACAAACAAATGACTTATGCTAAATTGAATTGTTTAAAATAGAATTATTTGATCATTTAACTGTGTGTAAACAAATGACTGATGTTTGATTGAATTGTTAATGATACATAGCAATACTTGGAACCATTTAACTTTGTTGACTTATGCTAAATTGAATTAGTAGAAATAGAACAGTTTAATCATTTATCTGTGTGTAAACAAATGACAGATGTTTAATTGAATTGTTAATAATACATAGCAATATTTGGAACCATTTTACTTTGTTGACTCATGCTGAATTGAATTGTTAGAAATAGAACTGTTTGATCATTTACCTGTATTTGTCTTTAATTGGAATCATTTTGAGATGAGGCTTCTTAATCTGAGAATTAATTTTTATTTATTGCGGACTTTTTGTCCTCTTCTGAAGAAAGCCAGAGGTGAAATTTGGCCGAAACGTTGTGAAAGAAGAAACAACACAAAAAAAATAAAATACCAAGATGAGGACAAAAAGTCCGCAATAAATAAAAATTAATTTTCAGATTTACCTGTGTGTTCGCAAATGACAGATGTTTAATTGAATTGTTACAATTACATAGAAGTACTTGAAAGCATTTGAATGTGTGCAAAAGAAATTAGCTCTGGCTTGTTTTAAAACGTATTGACAAAATGTGTTTACAAATCATATATTTAAAATATATATAAAAACAGGATTTGGCATAAAGTAACCAACAATGGTTGATATGCCATAAAATGAAACTAAACCAAACCAGCTATTTTTCAATTGCTTTTGTTAATTTTCCAATGTTTTCCTAATCGTTTTTACTGGTGTAATTGTACAATTTTCTTTTACCCTTTTCTAAAGAAAATGTATTCAAGAATTTTCTCCAATCTTTTATCTAAATAAAAAAAATAAAAAGGAAATGCAAACAGCCTTATCCATGACTTGAACCCAGGTCGCCAATTCCATATCCTAAAATGATAATGTGGAGGTGCCCGTGGTGTAATGGTTATCGTCGTAGGAAATGGACACGGCGACACGAGTTCAAATCCTGGACGAGGCCAATTGCATTTCACATAGCACTAATACCCTTGGGAAAGGTATGAATCCAATTATTCTCCCTCCAGCTATGGGTAAATAGTAGGACAGACTGGGTTCTTCAGCCTTGGTGAGGCAACTAGTCTAGGAGAAGGAAAACTCTGAATTCAAACCTGTTAAACTCTGCTTAAAAATTGACCTTGTGTCATATCCTGCCCGAGCAGAGGGGTTGGTAAATATGTACACGAATAATGATAATGTGCTTAAGAGGAGAAGTGGTATGTCTTTTCTCTCTCAGAAGAATCCTCTTGGTGTAATGGTTAATGTGCTGAATTGCTGCCACAAAGTAAGTGAGTTTGAGATCAGGATGTATTATTACATTCACTTTTGGACTAATGCCCCTTATAGATTAAATAGTATCATTGTCATTCTTCTAGAAGGATGGTTTTGGCATTAAATAACCATAAATATTGACAAAGAAACCAAACTAAACATTTCTCTCTCATGCATATTACAGAATTCAACTTTCCAAAATATTGTTGTATTTTGACCTTCGACCCGGCCAAAAATGCCATTCAGAGTGATGCACCGGAAGGAAGTGACACATTCTAATGGCAGTTATGAGAGGAAATTGCGTGGGCGGAAATTGGCTGATGAAATGGGACGAGGTAAAAAAAAATTCCCATGGTACACTCATAGACGGATGCACCGGAAGAGAGTGACCTGTGAACTGCATGACAGTTATTTCCGCTGGATGATGATCAATCATGCCATTCCAAAAATCGAGTTGGCGACTGAGTGGGCATTGAACTATTATATAACTCAGTCAAGATTTGGCGTTAAATAACCTACAAAGGTTGATATGCCATAAAACCCAACCAACCAACAAACTAAATAAGATGGCGTAGACATGCTTAGTACTGCTGTAACAGTAAGGTCAAAATCATAAGCTATGTTCCCTATGAACTCCTACACATGAACATACCTGTTTGGTTTACTTTACTTTTATGGCATATCAACCATTGTTGGTTATTTAAAGCAAAATTTTGTTTTACATATATATATATATATTAAATATATAATTTATAAACACATTTTGTAGATAAATGATCAAACAGTTCTATTTCTAACAATTCAATTTAGCATGAATCAACAAAGTTAAATGATTCCAAATATTTCTATGTATCACTAACAATTCAATTAAACATCTGTCATTTGTTTACATACAGTTAAATGATCAAACAGTTCTGTTTCAAATAATTCAATTTAGCATAAGTCATTTATTTTCACTTTTTAAATGTCAAATTGTTCTATTTGACACATAGAGTGGTGCTACCACTCCAAGTCAGGGTAGACCAGGGAGCAATGGCAATGAAGGAGTACTCTGCATTCCCCAAAGCTCCACCATTACTGGAACTTCAGCATCAGATGGTTTTGTGTTATATCCAGGACACTTGTTGGGGTGGGGTTGTACCCCTCTACAGAGATGCTGTCCGTGTATTCTACAGCCCCCCCCCATCCTGCCAACTGGGCTGGAACACACCAGTTGTGCTGACCAGCAAAAACTTACATTCATCAGCTCTGTATGGACACTGGATACAGTTTAGAAGACTTATCAAGAGTGATGGCCAATAGGGACAGATGGTAAAAGAGTGTCAATGGAATCTGTGCGGCCAGCATACCATGAGAATAATAAGTAGGGTAGACTAGCCTTGCTAACCCTTGTAAGGGCAACCAACCTAAATGAAGGAAAACTCTAAATTCAAAACCCCTATCAGCACAGCATGGTACTTGTCGTAGTGGGGTTGTAAAACCATTGGCAACTCTAAGGCTGTTTGATGTGTTCAGACTCATTCTAGCAGCTCCTGCAGCAACATGAATGCTAAGTTGTGTTGCACCTGACTCTTCCCATGGACATCATTAGTGTCATAAAATGAGAAACCTGGAGCATAGGCAAGTGCCAGTCATCCATATAACTTTGCCCCAGGCTTGTGCCAAGATCCAGGCATAAATCCATGAGGTCTGTGGGTTTTAATAAGGGGTTTTGAAGGTCAGGGGCTAAGGGAAAGGTTGTGTTGCCGTAAGATATCTGACTCCATATTTTGGTTATATTATTTTACCCCACGTTGACTGGTCGGCGCAATGCCTTGTCCAAAGAAAGTCCCAAAAGAAATATACAAAAAGAAAAGATAGAAACAGATAAGAGACGAAAACATTTCTTCCATACTTTCCTTTATTTACTTGGTGAATGGACTAACCAACGCTACGTCCCAAGACGTAGCGTGGTGCCCAAAACACCAGACAGCAAAATGATGTTGTTGGTTTGACGGACACTCCCTGACAAGACCCGGTTCACAGAAAACCTGAGTATTTATCTCTCTCCACCGGCTCCAAATTCGCCACTCCAAAATCCTTCTAATTTTGGCGCGACCGCTTCCCATTGGCTACTTTACTTTTTATTATTTTTCTTTTTTTCTGATTTTTAACCGGATGGATGCGTAGGGCCTTATGCGTGGCGACGCGTTTATACATTTTATATGTGGCAGCCGACGAGTCAACATCCGGTTGGGAGTTTTATTGTTAATTCCTAAATCCCGACAGGTCTGCCGTGACCTGCCGATAAACATAAACATATCAAGTTACACGCCCGCTTTAGGACAATTATATCTGGGTACGACCGGAACTGACTAAGCCCTTTTTCTTTCTAACGACCTTGACATCTCGTTATAGCTAAAAGAAAAGGATGAATTAAAATTAATAACATTTACAAAGCACCTCGGCCAAAAATAACTAGATAAGCCTGGAATTAATAGTCGTCGCCAGCCGATAGCAGGTTAGAAAAATACTTTATGATACGTCCGCACGGCTAGGGGCCCCAGCAAGGCCCTAGCCTTTCCTCGACCTCGACGCTCTTGCAAGATACAACGCAGTCCACGTAACGACTCGCTGTTACGGACTGTTCTACCACTGCAACACCTGACTCACGTACGACCCGCTGTACGAGCCAGTAACCGGATCGACACACCCTCGGTTAACCACAACGTACCGTCATAACCGGGGATAACGATCTACCAACCTCGACCGACCTCAGCTGCCCGCGATGACTGTCTAGCTGAACTCAACGACTCGACCGACCTCAGCTTACCAGCATCCAACATCTAGCTGAACTCAACGACTCGACCGACCTCAGCTTACCAGCATCCAACATCTAGCTGAACTCAACGACTCGACCGACCTCAGCTTACCAGCATCCAACATCTAGTTGAACTCAACAACTCGACCGACTTCAGCTTACCAGCATCAAACATCTAGCTGTACTTGACGACTCAGCCGACCTCAGCTTACCAGCATCCGACATCCAGCTGTATCTCTACGACTCGACCTACGCCAGCGATCCTCGTCGAACGCCCAGCTGCGAACACCTACAACTCGATCATACCAGCTACCAACATCATCCATCTAGCTGAGGACCACAAACAACCGCCACGGACATTTACATACACACTTGTAAATACGACAAAATAAATTGTCACTTGTAATTATTGTTACCTTGCCTTTGTTCCTTCATATTGCTTTGGCTGTTCTCGTTCACATAATTCATTTGCGGGGTCGACATACTTATCGGCTCCGCAACAGGTCTTTTAAGATTAATAAATGCCAGAGAGAAAAACATACCAAAAAGACATACAATGAAGATAAATATCCAACTCACCTTTATGAGTATACCTCAGGTTATGTTGTTTCTGTATTTTATTTATAAATGCATTTTTAATAATATATGTTCAATTTGAATCTATTTTAAACTCACAAACAAATAAATGTTAGTTTTTAATATAGTACAAAATAAAAAGTAATCTAAATTTACGAATACATGTACGCTTTTCAAGTGATATTATGATTTCAATATTTATGGAAGACAGACGTAAAGTTGAATAAAATGACTTAAACTTGATTTTTATTTTTCCATATATCTTTTTTACAAATGACAAATTATCAAGAACGACTTAACTCCAAACAAGATAACCTGAAGTATACCCATATAGGTGAGTTGCATATTTATCTTAATTGTGTGTCTTTTTGGTGTGTTTTTCTCTCTGGCATGGATTTATACCTGGATCTTGGCACAAGCCTGGGGCAAAGCTATATGGATGACTGGCACTTGCCTATGCTTCAGGTTTTTCATTTTTATGACGCTAATGATGTCCATGGGAAGAGCCCGGTGCAACACAACTTAGCATTCATAATAAAAATTGAACATATATTATTAAAAATGCATTTATAAATAAAATACAGAACTGGGAATAGTTATTTGTGGTTTAACCTAGTGACAAGTAAATTTGGTGATATAACAAAGAG
Source organism: Sepioteuthis lessoniana (assembly GCA_963585895.1). Lineage (NCBI taxonomy): Eukaryota > Metazoa > Mollusca > Cephalopoda > Myopsida > Loliginidae > Sepioteuthis > Sepioteuthis lessoniana. The sequence goes on from OY757926.1 coordinate 12,248,403, forward strand.
GCAAATTGTTGTGTTTTTTTTTTTGCCTTGTTATATTAAGAAAGAAGTATAACAAATGAGTGGACGAGAATATTGGTGAGTTCCAAAAACTTTAATGTCAGCTAGAGATTAAATCCCTTGTACTGTGAGTCGTACAAATAGAAGAAAACAGTTGGAAATGTCAGAGCAGGAATTAAGTATTCAACCTGAAGTTTCAAGGTCCAGTTGGTCTAGGAGGAAAGAATAAATGATAAAGGAATGGTCTCCTCAAGGAATAGTGGCCCAAATGTTGAATACACTCTCATTGTGTTGATGTGGTCTGTCTGCTGCTAGGGTCAGTCAAGAAAAAAGGTCGAGAGAGCATTACACAGCCTTTTATATTGCCCGGGAAAGTGATCCGAGCAGAATGGCATAAACCATCCTCATTGGTCGAAAATATAAAATCGAAACTTCAACGGCCAAAAATAATTCCCACACCTGACAATAAATTTGAAAATATAACTCACCACGTGATTTAATGGTGGTCTGATGAGCTATTGAAATTAGTTCTTTCGATTACAGTGACAAGTCAATTCAACTTAAACATTTTTTGACTTAAGTCACCTCTCCAGGAACAAATTACCGACATAAGATGAGGTATACCAGTATATCTACTATTATTATTTCACAACTTGCAAGTTTTTCAGACCAGTTTTAACTGATGCTTTCACACTGAAGTCTGAGTGGCAGCAAGTCTTCTCGGGTCTCTGAGAATCTCCTAAGTATTTTAGCTGATCTCAACAGTGCTGGATTGTCCAGTTCCCCCAGTTTCTTTTGGGACCATTTCAAGCGCACCAATTACACTTTCCTGTTACACAGCTTTTAGCTGTCTGGCAAGGTTCAGGTATTTTTTATCATTTCACTTTCTTTTATTTTCACTCTAGAGTCTGCTGGAAAGACAAAATCCACTTGATGACAACTTTTTTCTTTTCTTGTTTATTAACACTATGTCAAGCCTTCTGGTTAGGATTTGGTGATCTGTTTAGTGTTTGCTAATGGTCTGGGAGACCGGGGTTCAATTCCAGGTCAGGTCATATCAAAGACTCAAAAATGGTACTTGATACCGCCCTGCTTAGCACTATAAGGTGCATATCAAGGGTAAAGTGGAGCAATTCAGGAAAACCTTCCCATACACCCCTGTGTTGTAGCTATTGAAAGGGAGCCTTTGGGTCACCCTCAACAATAGTCACCAACTTTACTTACTTATCTCTTGCACAGTTCTTAGTGGATCACCTTTCCTACCCAGTTATATCTCGTCTTTTATTCTTTTTGCACCAGTTTGCTGCATTTGCTTATTATGTCTCTGTTTCATTTCTGTCACCACATAAACTACTCTTGCTATTCTTGCTTTGGCTTGGCTTCTTGGTTTAATGGCATATCAACCTTTGTAGGTTATTTAATGTCAAAGCCATTCTCTTAGAAGAACAGTAGTGGTACTATTTAACCCATAGCTGAGAGGATAAGGAGGTTCATACCTTTCCCAAGGGTATTTGACCGAAAGTGAACGTAATAGCGCGACTGGAGTTTGAACTTGCTTACTACGATTCCGCAGCCCGTCACTTTAACGATTACACCACGAGGACACCCCCCTTGTTATTCTGTTGTCCACTATCAATTTTTACTTTATTATGATTGGTCCTTATGGCATCATTTTGTGCTGCTTTTTAGAGATTCAGTTTCTCTTGTGAGGTTTCCCCTTCTTAGCCAAGCCTAGACCATCTGTAGAAATTTTGGTAAGGAACTGGTGATCCTGTTTCACCGATCAGCAGCAGCCCCTTGGGGTCACGTGGCATCCATTATAAAAAAGAGCCCCACAGGAGATTCTCTCTTTTTTTGGTTCCACTCCCACAACTGTTAGCATCAGGTCCTTTTCGTAGCAGCCCCTTGATGGTATACGTATTTGGTACCTTCCACCACCGGGACCCAAGAGCGACGAACGCACGTGCTGAGTTTAAAGGAACAGGACACACACAGTTAAGTTCCAGCAGGCATTTTATCTGCAAACCTACTCAACTCACCTTATCAAACCAACTTTACCCTTCAAACACCTTTACAAAACCTTACAACCTTCACAACAAACCGTACTTTATTTTACATTTTGAACTCTTCCTTGAATTCTCTTTTGTGAACTCTTCCAATACGTTGTTTATTCCATTTGGTGTAAAAACCTCTGTTTATTGTTGTTGTTGTTGTATATATAAATTTTGTTACATGTATAAGTCGTTCGTCCCTTTCTTCAAAAGCTGTCACCAGCTCTTTACTGCTGTTTGAAGTACGGTTTATTTAACAAAATGTTAGAATAAACCGGGCTTTTCGGGGCATATAAAAATCCCCATACATCTTAAATGCAATCTTCACAGTTTGTTGCTTGATGTATCCATACAGTTGTTTTTCTTTCTAGATTTTATTGTTTTACTGTTTGCCCTTAGGTTGATGTTGCTTTTACGAGTTACAGTAATTATTCTTTCTTTGCTCTGTTTTATGTATTGATCAAGTCCTTGAATTGTTACATATTACATTGGCCAAGTGGGTAGAGTGTTCAATCCCAGGTCGCGTCATACCAAAGACTTTAAAAATGGTACTTGATACTTCCCTGCTTAACACTCTACAATTTAAAGTAGGTATCAAGGGTAAAGTGGAGCAATCCAGGGAAAGGAGTAGAGCCCTCCCCTACACCTCGGTGTAGTAGGTATTGAAAAGGGAGACTTCTGGTCGCCCTCGACCTCACTCGTGTTTGGAGTTTGAATCAAACTGCAAACACGAGTGAGCTCAAGTTTCATTGAGTACCCAATTAACAAGGCCCTGTGCCATATATGTTCTCTGATGAAAGCAACAAGCTCGAAACATACTCGTATCTTACATACAAAATGAATAAATTAATTTAAAAAATACAAATCTCTTCCTTGACCTACCTATTTTAAAATATTTTTATTCTCTCTTTGGACCTACAACAAATTTTTTTTTATATATTCATTTATTATTTTTTTCTTGTTTTTGTCATTTGTTTATTCATTAATTATTATTATTTATTTATTTATTTATTTATTTTTCTTTTTTTATGGTAAGAGAAATTTTCTGAAGATTCTCAAAGGAATAAATATGTACAATTTAACAAATTTTCAACTTCATTTTTAAGTAGTATTCATTAAATAAGAAGTTATTATTTATTACCAGTATTTACATCCATACACAATAATAACCAATCGATTACTGAATTCTAGTTTACACAATACAAACTTTGTCTATACAGATGACTATAATTAACATAATTGCTAGTTTCTAATACTAACAAAATTTTCGTGTTCTTTAAAAAAAAATAATAACGTATCATGTTCCGCTCAAGTTCATGATTTTTTTACTTTACGCAATGTAAAGCTTTTTGTGGATTCTTTCCCGTTTTTTTAAATTATATTTCATATGACATTAATTTTAGATAAGTAAAACGAAAACCGAAAGCGTAATCATAGAAAGCCGCCCACAGAAATTAACAAGCTTTAAATATTTTATCGATAACATGTAAAATTCAATCAACAAGAAGATAGATTTTTTATTATTTGAAATGACAATCAAACTCACACATCAGTTTCAGTTTATTGTTCCTAGTTTTACAAAGTCCCAAAATACAGTTTTAACAAAACTAAAAATCTGAAATACGAAATAGTTTCATTTTTGTCACCTCGCTTTGCTGTTTCTGCTTGAATTCTATCAAGTAAACTATTTGAAGGTTTAATAATTTATTATTTCTTATATAGAAACACCAGATTTTCAACAGATATTTTTTGAGAATGAATGATCGCATTTATTACAATTACATTTCGTCTTTTTAATTAATTCGCTTTGGTTTCTGTAAAACGGTGTCGACCATCGCTCAGGTAGGAAAACTTTTTTGCCATCAGAAAGAAAAGATTTTATTTATTTATCATTCTTTTGTTTTATCAAAATTGCAGTGGTTTTGTTTTTTTCACCTTATCACTCATCATATATTAAATTGTTTGATTGTATAATTGGTTTTTCAAACTCATAGAAGGCAAGTACTGCATCTCTGTTTTTTCTCTCCACACCGCGGTTTCCAAAAGTGGTTTTAATAGTTTAAAAATGGCGTGTTTGGTTACGTAGCAACTTCTGTTTTCCCGTTAAATGTACTGGAAATAAAGTGAAGAAATAGTTTTCAAATCACTCCTTATTTAAAAACAAAAAGTCATATTGATTAATTTGTTTCTTGGTTTTAAACAATGTTTTCTTTGTTTAAAAAAATCATAACTTCCACACACAGTATTGTAGACTGTTATTACTATAGAGTAAAATGTAAATTTTTTAAAAAATTACTTAAATCTATGAAATATAATTTAATGTTTAAAGAAAGTGAAAGAGATAAATTTTATATTTTTTAATTACTCAACCGGCATGAATTTACACGGTGTAAGTGGAAAAAATTCACCATTTAAATTTTACTGATTACCATAATATTTCCTGGTTATCTTATAGTTTTTGTTTCTCTATTTAATGGCACATCAACCTTAGCTGGTTATTTAATGTCAAAAGAAGAACAGTAGTAGTACTATTTAACCCATAGCTAGTGGAATAAGGGCTTCATACCTTTCCCAAGAGTATTAGTCCGAAAGTGAAGATAACATCGTAACACAGAAGTCCACTTTGACCCGGAATAGTGCTACCTGTTACGACCTCCATCAATGGATTCAGTAGATCTGTTTAGAAAATATTCGTATCCGATAGAAACATGTGGATAAAAACAAACAAACTCCTAATAAACAACTACACAAAAAAAATGTAAGCATGAATGCGATTCCCTAACCTCTAAGCTTAAAATAAAGCTACACGTGTTAACATGCCATTAAAATCAGTCATTTTTCTTGTTCCTGAGTAGAAAGTATTTTTTCCCAATTACTTATGCCTAAAACTTCTACATGTATACCTGTTCAAGTTCATAGGTTTGGTTTGATGGCATATCAACCATTATAGGTTATTTTATGGAGTTTGATAAGTTAGACAGATTAATCCCCATAAAAATAAGGTAAAAGGAAATTAAATCAAAATTTCAATAACCTGTAAAATAAGAATCTTATTATGATTAAATTAAAATTTTTAAAAAGTTTTTGCCATGTATGTATGTGACAGTGGTGATTAGAGTGAACCTTTTAGTTCTTAGGCAGAATAATTCAAGTTTAAGAAACTGACATTAAGAATATTAATTGTAAAAAAAAAAAGATATTTAAATTGTCCTTAAGTAAGCTAGTAAAACAATACTTTTCAGGTGTGGTGATGAAGTGGTAGCAAGATGTTAGTCCTTGTGTGTTGAATTGTATCAGTTGGTTGTGTTTGGCGTCACTCTGATGGTCGTAAAGGTCTCAAAAGATCTTTTATTTTGGGTGTGAACATTTTTGATTGGTTCCTAATTCTTTATAAAATTTTTCTTTTTTGTTTCACTGGAAGAAGGTGTCAAGCCAGTTGGGCACAACCTTATTTCTATCATTTATACTTATGACCTCTTAGGGTGAACTGGTTCTTTACACTGCTCCAGTATCACTACAATTTGATATTTAATCCAGTTTATACATGTGTATTGGATTTGGTTTGGTTGGGTTAAATCAAAGAAAACGGCTTCAAGCTAACAAAGGAAAGAAGCAGAAGGTACCCCGCAAAAACAATTACCAATGCCGATGACATAGCGCTTCTGGCAAATACACCCTCCCAAGCCGAAACCCTGCTACACAGTCTGGAATGAGCCGCTGCAGACATTGGCCTCCATGTCAATGCACACAAAACGGAATATATGTGCTTTAACCAAACAGGCGACGTCTCCACACTAGGTGGTAGCCCTCTGGAATTAGTAGACAAGTTCACCTACCTAGAAAGCAGTGTCTCATCAACCAAGACAGACATCAATACGCGACTAGCAAAGGCATGGGCAGCTATTGATAGGCTATTGGTCATATGAAACTCAGACCTGACCGATAAAATGCAATGCTGTTTCTTCCAAGCAGCGGTCGTGTTGATACTGCTATATGGATGCACTACATAGACACTAACTAAATGGATGCAGAAAAAGCTTGATGGCAACTACACAAGAATGCTGCAAGCAATATTGAACAAGTCCTTGAGGCAGCACCCCACAAAACAGCAGCTGTATGGCCACTTACCACCCATCACGAAAACTATCAAAATTAGTTGAACCAGACATTCGGGACACTGTTGGAGAAGTAGGGATGAGCTCATAAGTGATGTACTCTTGTGGACCCCTTCATATAGCTGAGCAAAGGCAGGGGACCAGATCAAATATACATAGAGCAGCTCTGTATAGATATGGAATGCAACCCTGAGGACCTGCCAGAAGCGATGGATGATAGGGAAGGGTGGCGAGAGAGGGTCAGGGATATCCGTGCTGATGGCGCGACATGATGATGATGGTGATGAACCATTGTTGGTTATTTAATGCCAAATCCTCTTTATACATATATATTAGATATATATGATTTGGTTTGGTTGGCTTTTGTGGCATATCAACCATTGTAGGTTATTTAATGCCAAATCATCTTTATATATATATATATATATATATATATATATATATATATATGATTTGGTTTGGTTGATTTTATGGCATATCAACCATCGTAGGTTATTTAATGCCAAATCCTCTTCATACATATATATTAGATATTATATGATTTGTAAACCTAAGTCAACTAAGTAAAATGGTTCCAAGTATTACTATGTATCACAATGAATTCAATTAGACATCAGTCATTTGTTTATATACAATTAAATGATCAAACAGTTCTATTTCAAAGGATTCAATTCAATTTAGCATGTCATTTGTTTGCACACAGTTTAAATATCAAACAGTTCAATTTGATACATAGATAGGACCCACTCAGGTGCTACCACTCTGAGCCAAAGTGGATCTGGGAGTGATGGCAATGAAGGGGTACTCTGCATTCCCCAACGCTCCAGCTTACCCAGTTGGCTGGGGCTGTTAAATACACCGACTGCATCTCTGCAGAGGAGTAAGAACCCTGGATATGACACTAAACAATCTGATGGTGAGATTCCAATGATGCTGGAGCTTTGGGGAATGCAGACCACCCCTTCATTGCCATCATTCTCAGGACTACTCTGGCCCAGAGTGATAGCACCTGATAGGGCCCTATCTGTGAGTCAAATAGAACTAAACGGCGTACTTATGCTAAACTGAATTGTTTAAAATGGAACTGTTTTTGATATTGAAACTGTACTTATGCTAAACTGAATTGTTTAAAAAAAATAACTGTTTTGACATTTAACTGTGTTTAAACAAAATCTATACTTATTCTAAACTGAATGGCTTGAAATAGAAATGTTTTTAACAATTAAACTGTGTACTCATCCTAAACTGAATTGTTTGAAATAGAACTGATTATTTGTATAAATGTGGATTTGGCATTAAATAACCTATAAAGGTCAATATGCCATAAAACCCAACCAACCAACCAACCAAAGCTCCAGCATTACTGAAACCTCACCATCAGATTGTTTAATGTCATATCCAGGACATCCATTGGGGGTGGGGGTCTTACCCCTCTGCAGAGATGCAGTAGGTGTATTCTGCAGCCCCATCTGACTAGGTTGAGTTCATAGGGAAAAAAATAACTATTTTACATTTTAATTCAATATAGAATGATCACCCATTTCTGGAATGGTAGCATTGAAAAAGACGAGTCGAATTATTATTTAATTTATTTTTTTTGTTTGTTTTTCACTTCTGGCAGAGTGGAGTCCATTTTTTACATACTTGTTTCAAAAATGGATGATAATTCTTCATTGAATTAGAATATGAAAGTGACCCTCACCTTATAAAATGTAACTTCTTTTTTTTTTCAAGAAATAAAAAATAAAATGTAGTGAGTTTGAGGATCTAAATAGTTCGAATGACAAAGAAAAAAAAAAAATGACAAGAAAATTTTTTCCTGGTAAACTTGAGCAATAATATGGAAAAATGAATCAAAAATAACTTTTGTGACCTGGGTAAAATGACATTTTCAAATTTATTCACTTTCCTGAACATTCCAGATAGATTCAGTGCTGAGTAGTTAATAGAGAATTTTCGAGAATGTTGTAGAACTTTAAAAAATTTTGAAGAAAACATGATAGACTTGGGGTTGATATACGAAAATAATTTACGTTAAAGTCATAAATCTCAAAAAACCACTTCTAAACATTTTTCCTCAACTTTAGTTTAAAGACATGTAAATTTTGATTCACATGCCATTTCATTCAGATCTTATATAAATGAGAATGTACAATTTGCCCATTTTACATAGAAAATACTTTAATTTCTAAAGCAAAGTTTGAAGTTAATAATGACCATATAATCAATTAAGAAATAACAAACTCCAGTAACAAAATTTGTGTTGCATAGTGTTGTTATTCATGGCCCAAAAACAAAATTTGAAGGTAATAATGGCCATGGAGTAAATGCTGCTTGGGGTCCAGCCCTCCTAAACCTGATAAAGGTAATTATTTCTTGGCCATAGATGAGGGAAGGGTGTATCTGCATGGTAGTGTTTTATATGAGGGTTATTTAATAAATAAGGGGAATTTTGCCTTAGGAGTTGACAATAGGAAGCATCGTTAACAGTTGCACCTTTTTCAAGGAAATCAATACTCATAGTTCCTTTCATGTCCCAGAATATTTGTCAACGTGACCTGCTTTACTGACTGCTGCACCTGGAATTTTTCATCACTAAAGAGTCAATGTGTTTCTACTCTATAGAGTGTCTAATATTTGCCAATGTCTCCCACCAGACAAGGCTTGACACAAGGTCAAAAGCCCAAAGGCCAATTAAAGTGGGGATAAAGGAGAGGTCGGGCTGGATCCGAGTCTCGAACCCTGCTGATCTCTGTAGTTCATCGACTCACTAAGTGCATTGTGAGCCTGATGAGCCAAAGCTGATCAAAAGGAGTTAAAAGTGCAGCTCGCCCACCCAGAGGTAGCGACTCCGCTTTGATAGTGGCCGACTCATGTTTAGCCTATTTAAGATTTTTTTTTAATAAAGCGTTCTTCTCTTTATACATCACACATTCTTCAGTAAATTTAGCAAAGTTTGCACTTGTCAGACACCAAAAATTTTATGACAGATTCATGTTCAAGCCTGCAGCTTTCTGATTAGCTACCATTTTGAATAGCCTCAAAAAAATATTTTTGCGAGATTCAAATGATATTTGTTATAAACATTTCTAAACAATATATTGTTTACATTTATGGAAAAAAATTCTGAAAAAAAAAGGAATTTTGTTTTTAAAAAAAATTCCCCTTATTTAAAAATGACCATCATACAAACATGCATATATATATATATATATAGTAAAGTAAAGTTGGCGACCTTAGTCGAGGGTGACCTGAAGGCTCCCTTTTCAATAGCTACTACACCAAAGTGTAGGGGAGGGCGCTACTCCTTTCCCTGGATTGCTCCACTTTACCCTTGATACGTACATTATATTGCTCAGTGTTGAGCAAGGAGATATCAAGTACCATTTTTAAAGTCTTTGGTATGATGTGACCTGGGATTGAATCCAGGTCTCTCAAACCATTGGCAAACACTCTACATATATATATATATATATATATATATATATATATATATGATGTCATACAATCTCATTTCCCTACAGGGTAATGAAAAATTCTGTATTCCACTCTAAGCAAAAATGACTCCTATTAGGTTTTGTCTCGTCATCTTGAATATGGTCAACTTACCCACCCACACACTCCCATTGACTTCTGCCATATTGGCAGGGGCTTACAGTATGCTGATTCCCTCCACCCTCCAAAATAAAAAAGGGTCTCTTGGGTATGGCACTAAACTACATCTAGTGGCAAGGTTCCAGTCCTGGAGCTTTAGGAAGTGTAGAGTACCCCTTTATAGCCATTACTCTGTTAGGGTCCTACCTATAGGTCAAATAGATGTTTGTAAATTATTTATTATAGATAAAGAATACTTAATATCATTTACCATTTGCAAAAAAAATTATGATTCTTCACCAAAAAAAGTAGATGTAAACATACAATGTATATAATTTCTGAACCTCTTGGCTTAAAATAACCCATTCAGGTTAAACTGCCATTAAAATCAATCAACGAATCAATCAATCCCTTTGACTCTTGTTGATTGTCTGCAGTGTGATGGCTAACAGGCTGGTTTCTCAAACCAATCCTGATGATTTTAATCCTCATTAGGCTCTTCTTTTTTTATTGCCTTGTGCCAGACTGAGCTAAATGCATATTAACTCTTGTTTGTATGCTGACTCCCTGATTAAATTTTTTTGTTTGTTTTTTTGTAAAGGTAGAAGAGGGGATAGTTAATTAAATTGGAATGTAAAAATAGCCATGAATTTGTGTTCCTAATTGATTTTCAAAAAAGCTTCCTGTTTACTTTTAATATTTCATGTTTAAGTGAGTTGAGAGCAGCTGTCATTTAGATATTCATTCAGGGAATAGATTATCTTTTATAGATGTTTTGCTCTTTCACCAAAAACACAAACATTAAAAAGTGTATTGAAGTGTAGAAAGAAATTTAGGCAATGAAAGACAAACTTAAAACAATGATTTTGAAAAGTTAAAAATGAAAAACCCAGAAAATATATAATTATAAAAAGAGTTTGTCATCAGTATTATAAAGATTAGATTTTTGCTTTTGTATATGACACAAAAATGGCACATTATAGTGAGATTTTTGATAGCACAATAGCTTTAAAATGTTCTCAGAATAAAGCACACCCTGTTGGCCGGGCTTAGAATGTGTTAGCTTTATCCCCAGCAGATCAGTAAAATCTCCTCCGCTCCTCCCCACAAAAAAGGGGTGTCCTGGGTATGACACTAAATTGCATTTATAGAATGTGGAGTTCCCCTTCATTGCTGTTACTCCAAGGTCCACTCTGTCCCTGAGCAGTAATGCCTGTTAGAGTCCCATCTATCGGTCAAATAGATATGTTTAAAAATTACTTGTATTTGATAGGACCATGTGCAAAAAAACTCTTAAGAAACAACTATACAAAAAATGTAAAAAGGAATGTACAATGGATATGATTCCCTAACCTTTTAGCATGATATAACCCTAGACAGGTTGGTATACCATTAAAATCAATCAATCATTAAAATATAGAAATTTCTAATCCAACTTGCTATTTAATAATGTGAGATCTTAGTTTGTGCTTACCCCAATCAGTATAATTTCTTAAAGGACATTAATTATTAAATGCTAATTATAGTAGCTAACCTAATTTTTTTATATGGAGTTGATTCTGGCATAACAGTTATCATCAGTACAAGTGGACCTGGCTACCCAAGTTCAAAACCTGCATGAGGCTGTTTGCATTTCACATAGCACTAATACCTTTGAGAAAAGTATCACTCCAGCTATTCTCTCCCCAGCTATAGGTAAATAGCAGGGCAGACTAAGTTCTTTATCCCTATAAGGCAACATGTCTAGTAGTAAGAAAACTCTGTATTCAAACCACTTGTACTCCGCTTAAAAATTGATCTTGTGTCACATCCTGCTCATGGCAGAGGAATTAGGTAAATGCACCCTAGCCTTATTTTTCCCAAGTTAAACAGCTATTATTATTTAGTAAGCTTTGCTTAGTCTGACACACAAATTTCAGGTTGCTTACAGTCAGGACTCCAGACTAACTTTTTTTTCACCACCATTTCATAACAAGAATGTTGTTTTGCTATCATCTAATAGTTGTTAGTAATAAAAACACCATTAAAACATTTCAGAAATAAATAATATTTATTTTGATCTATTTAGTCTTGAAATGTTTTTTTTTGTTTAAGAAACAATGAAACATCAATTAAACAAAGAAGGATTTTATTTTAGAAAGAAGAGCGAAAATAGAAAAAAACCCAAAAAAAAAAAAAAACCAAAAAAAAAAAAACCAAAAAAAAAAAAAACCCAACAAAAACGATTTGTCCCCTTCACCCCACTAGACCGCCCCCAAAGCTACCTAAAATATCAGTAGTAAATAAAAGTCCAAACGAAGAAGAAGCATTTGAACTCAGGAGCCAAGTGGAAGAAATATGTCAATATTGGTCAGTATGTCTTTAATTCCAATTTAAAATGCTGAATTTTACAAAATGTTATGCTGTATTTTGTTTGTAAAATAATGCTTAAACTATGCGTTTTAAATGTAAAGGCACGCTTACTCTACTGTAAAGCCAATTTGATATTAAGCCTATCCACATGTCAGCGAACAAGGCTGAATGTTTTTAAATATCTTCTATTGAATAATTTAAAAATTCGTAAAGAAAGCCCTAACAGTAGTTTAGAAGAAAAAGACTAGAACGCCTAATGCTACCACAGAGCTCTATAATTCCTGAAGCCTGCTAGGTCCCCAACTGTAGGATGGGAAAAAAAAAAAAAAAAAAAAAAAAAATGAAAAACCCTTGGAAAAGTCCCAATACAGCAAAAAAGTATAAGTCAGTACTCGTGAAAGTCATAAGAAAGTACCTTAATGTTGGACTTTAACTAAGTTAAAACTTAAAACAAATCCCCCCCCCTTTTATTTATTTATTTATTTTTTTTATTTTTTATTTATTTATTTTTTTTTATTTATTTTTTTTTTTTTATTATGTACACATGGGAAGCAGCATGATGTACGTTAAGGTATTTGAATAAACCAATGGACGACCAAACTCAATACCCAAATGGGTCCTGGACGTGAGTTTGACGACTTTTCGCTCAGGATCGACAGTTCGATCGGGGAACTACTGCTGCTCCTCTATAAGAGTGGCTTCTATAGAAGAGAATAAAACAGCCATCGAAAGATAACCATGACCCACACTCAAACCACTTACACAAACCGCATCGCTCTTCGCGCGGGTAAAAAAGGGGCGCGTCCTGCTGAGGTTGGAGCCCTGGCCTCGGTGTTCGAAAAATCAGCTACAGAGCTCAAACAATCAAAACTACTAAAATGCAAGCAAACACTACAAATAGCCACATTTAACGTAAGAACCTTAAATAGAATAGGACAACTCCCAGAGCTAATCGCATCGGCCGAAGAACATAAAATAGACATAATATGCATACAAGAACACAGATACACGCACACAGAAGATATCAAATATCACGAAACTGGCAATGGATGGTCGCTCGCCACTGTATCCACATGGAAAAACTCTGTCAACGCCGCAGTGGGAGGGGTAGGATTGCTTATAGGACCTAGAGCACTAAAAACGCTTAATAGCATAGAGAAAATACAATCTAGAATGATGGTAGCTACATTTAACGGAAACCCCAGAGCAACAATTGTCTCATGCTACAGCCCCACCAATGTTAGTGAAGAAAATGAAATAGTCACCTTCTACGATGAGTTATCCTCATTAGTGCGTAGCATCCCGAAACACAACATGTTAGTCATTGGCGGAGACATGAATGCACAAATCGGGAAAAACGGAAACAACAAATACAGCCTCCACAACACGTCAAATAGAAATGGGCAACATCTAACAGATTTCATGATAGAAAATAGATTAGCATGCCTCAATACAAACTACCAAAAAAGAGAGGGCAAACTATGGACATACACGTACGCAAACAATACTAAAGCTCAGATAGACTACGTCCTTATAAACAAGAAATGGAAGAATAGTGCATTGAATTGCGAGGCGTACTCCTCTTTTGAGGGTGTGTCCACCGATCACCGAATAGTCACAGCGAAAATACGGTTAAGCCTACGAAAAAACGACAAACGAACAGCGACCACCAAACACTATGACTGGGCCCTATTAAACAACAAAGATGTCAGAGATAAATACGTATTAGAATTAAGAAACAGATTCGAAACACTACAAGAAAAGACGGAAAAAAGTACACCAAACGACGAATACGAAAATTTCGTCAATGCACACCTTGAGGCAGCAGCAAAATACATTCCAACAAAAATTAAAACTAAATATAGAGTCCCATGGGAAACCTTAGCGGTGAGAGAAAAACGTGCACTAGTGAAAACAGCCTCCAAAAACTATCGAAAAAACCCAACAAACACAAATGCCTTAAAACTAAAAACGGCACAATATCAATTAGCAGGCATATATATAAAAGAACAGACAGAATACATTCAAAATCAGATAGATAAGATTAGAGACTCGGTAGAAGATAGACAATCTAGAATTGCCTGGCAAACAATAAACGAAGTGAGCAGAAGAAAGAACACAGCCAAAGCAAAACTTAAAGCAGCAAACCAACAAGAAAGAATAAAACTGTGGAAACAGCACTTCGAAAACTTACTTGGAAACCCACCAAAAATAACGCATGAACCAATCACCAGAATAATTAGCAAACAATTAGACATTAAACTTGGACCGTTCACACAAGGAGAACTCGACTCGGTTCTCAGAAAAATTAAAAATAGGAAAGCTGCAGGACTGGACGAAATTCCCCCGGAAGTATGGAAGACCAGACAATTCGACGACATACTGCTCCGACACTGCAACGCAGTATACAATCAAAATCCGATAGATAGATGGACGAAGGGATGCATACTCCCCTTCCCTAAAAAGGGGGACCTCGGATTAGCCAAAAACTACCGAGGCATAACACTTACATCCATAGCTGCCAAAATCTACAATGCCCTACTACGAAACCGAATAGAACCCAAAATCGACAACATACTTAGAAAAAACCAAAATGGCTTCCGAAGAAATAGATCTACGACCTCACAAATACTAACCATCCGCAGAATCCTTGAAGGTGTACGGGCAAAGAACCTACAAGCGACATTAATATTTGTCGACTTTACCAAGGCTTTCGACTCCATTCACAGAGGAAAGATGGAACAAATCCTACTAGCGTACGGCATACCTAAAGAAACCGTAGCGGCAATAACGATTCTCTATAGAAACACTAAAGTAAAAGTACGATCACCAGATGGAGACACAGAATACTTCGACATTGTAGCAGGAGTACTACAAGGGGACACGCTGGCTCCGTATCTCTTTATCATTTGTCTAGACTACGTACTTAGAACATCGATTGACAAAATCAAAGAGAATGGCTTTGAACTGACGAAGAAAAGAAGCAGAAGATACCCCGCAACAACAATTACCGACGCCGACTATGCCGATGACATAGCGATACTGGCAAATACACCTGACCAAGCCGAAACACTTCTGCATAGCCTGGAACGAGCAGCAGCAAGCATAGGCCTCCATGTTAATGCACACAAAACGGAATATATGTGCTATAACCAAATGGGGGACATCTCCATTCTAGAAGGAACCCCTCTTAAACTAGTAGACAAATTCACGTACCTAGGAAGCAGCGTCGAATCAACCGAAAAGGACATCGAAACGAGGTTAACGAAAGCTTGGACAGCTATCAATAGGCTATCGACTATATGGAAATCAGACCTAACCGATAAAATGAAACGCAGTTTCTTCCAGGCAGCGGTCACATCGATACTGCTATATGGATGCACTACATGGACGCTAACAAAACGGCTGGAGAAGAAACTAGATGGCAATTACACAAGAATGCTGCGTGCAATCCTGAACAAGTCCTGGCAGCAACACCCCACAAGACACCAACTGTACGGCCATCTGCCCCCTATCACGAAAACTATTCAAGTTAGGCGAACCAGACATGCAGGACATTGCTGGAGAAGCAGAGATGAACTCATAAGAGATGTACTCTTATGGATCCCCACACACGGCCGCGCAAAAGCAGGACAACCAGCACGAACGTACATTCAGCAGCTATGTGAGGATACAGGTTGTTGTCCTGAAGACCTACCTAGGGTGATGAACGATAGAGAGGAGTGGCGAGAGAGGGTCAGGGATATCCGTGCTGCCAGCACGATATGATGATGATGATGATGAAATAAAGGCAAATATTCAAGTCATTGAGGAAAGTCCAAAACAATATTTTTAATTAATGATACAAAATGTAGAACATAAAAAATGAGGTGAAACCTAATTATTATGGTTTTATACTACTAGTTCATGTCAAAGCTTAACACATCCAAACCAAAATAAAATTTGTTTTTAAGCCCGGATCAAAATAAAAAATAAGAATATAAAAAGCAATGCTGCCTCTGTTTCTTAATCTGTTGTAAAAAAAAAAAAAAAACATTTTTCACAGATTTGGAAAAAAACATATCCCCAAAATGATATAAAAAATCCGCAGTTATATTTATTTTAATTAAAAAATAAAATTGACTATTCCAGGGAGTGTCCCTAACAAAAGGACTTGGTGTCCCCAATGAATATTCTCATGTCCTCAGGACAATAGGACACCATTAACCTTGAGCCCTGTGGTACCAAATGGGTTATCATCTCAGAATGAACAGACTTAGGGATCTGATGGTAACTAGTGCTTTCATTGTGATTTAACTGTAAATCAAATTGAACAATAGTTTAAAATTTTAGTTCAAATGAGGGGAAAAAAAACTTTTTCCCCGAGACTTTTTTAATGATGCAACAGGTCTATGGGGAAGATTTTCTGTGTTGTATGCAATGTCACAAGTGGTACCAGTGTTTCAAATCAGGAAGAAAATCTACCAAATGTGATCTTGATTCTGGATAACCTTTTATAATAATGAATGATAATCAAATTGAGAATTTTTAGTTCTGCATGAGACAACTCTTGTCTTCCAGCCACCCAACATGTTTTTGTTCTCAAAGCTGAAATGGGATCCTTATAGGTAGTACCTCTTTAGGTCAGAGTGAACCTTGGAGTAATGGCATTGAAGGGGTACTCCACACTCCCCAGATTTCCAGGACTAGAACTTCACTATCAGATGCAGCTTAGTGTCTTACCTAGGACACCCTTGTTTGGTGCGGGTTTTACTTCTCTGTAGAGAATACAATCAGCATGTTTTAAGTTTTGTTAGATTTTAGTTGGGGGTCCTGTTTACAATGTAAATACTCTGTTGCTAATTATCTTTGCTTTGTGTTATTTTGGTTGTGATTTTTATCAGACAGATAATTTTTGCTTTGTTTTTATTATTCTATAAGAGCAGGAGGAATAGTCATAATATTAGGCGAGAGAGAAAACTACCAGGACCCAAGTTTCACCATCTGAAAATTGATATTTGTAAATAAAATCAAGAAAAGGAGAATTGGTATAGTTGGTAAATTAGAGATTGTTTCAACATAATATGTACATCATAAACAGGATATTTACAAATATTTACAAAATAAATTTTCCCCTAATTATTCAAATGTGACATGAATCATTACTTGTAGCTATAATTTGGCCCTGTTGGTGTGAATTAAAATGTATAACTGTGTCTGAAAAAAGGTGTATCCTGCTTATGACACTAAACTGCTTTTATTGCTGAGGCTCCAGTTTTGAAGCTCTGGAGAATGTGGAGTAGTCCTTCATTGTCATTCCTCGGCAGGTTCATTCTGTTAGGACCCCATCTATGGGTGAAATAGATCTGTTAGGACCCCATCTATGGGTGAAATAGAACTGTTAGGACCCCATCTATGGGTGAAATAGATCTGTTGGGACCCTATCTATGGGTGAAATAGAACTGTTTAAAAATTATTTATATTTGATAGGACCTTGTCCCAAAAAATACCTTTTAAGAAACAACTACACAAAAAATGTAAATATGAATGTATAATGAATGTGTTTCCCTGACCTCTAAGCATAAAATGACCCTAGACAAGTTGACATGCCATTAAAATCAATCATTGTAGCTCTAAGTATTTACAAATGATTAATATTATTAAATAGGAATATAATTAATTTATTGATTTTAATGGCATTTTATGCCAAGAAGTTAGAGAATCATATATGTTATATATTTATATATGAGTTGTTTTGTTTTTAATATATTTATATATATTTCATTTTAATATATCCAAAATCCTCTGGGATAGTTTTTTAATATTTACTTTGTATGGTTCTGATCACGTTTACATTTATAATTTTTGGTATAATTTTATTTCTAACTAGAAGGTTGGTTTCTTGGTTTAATGATATATCAACATTTGTGGGTTATTTAATGCCAAAACTATTCTTGTAAAAGAATAGTAGTGGTACAAATAACCCAATATCTAGGGGATAAGGGAGTTTATGCATTTCCCAAAACTGCAGCCCAGCACTTTAGCTATGACATCACTGGGACTCTTCCCTTTCAAGAAAAAAAAGTCATCCATGTCCACATTTTCAGATAGATCGTTCATATTGTTTTGGTTAAAAAAAAGGCTAATGTGAACTAAATCTGTACATTCTGCTAGAAAATGTTTAACAGTGTCGGGTGTTTGTTCCTCTTGTTTGAGTGTAAAAGAGTACGTTAAGTGTTGTGTGATCAATGTGCAATGTTCTCTTGTAGACTTTCTGAAAGCTGGTTACCATTCTCCTAATGTGGGTTTTATTAATACAAATAAGAATAATTACCTGAACCTATATAATTACTTGCAAAAAAACCCAACAAACTTTAGCATTAAATAATCCAACAGACGTTTATGTCATAAAACTTACCAACAAACTAAAAAAATATTGCCATCTTATTTCTACGGATTTCTTTCTTTCTTTTCAGGCAAATGGGACTTTTGACAGATCCCCGCCAACGGCGACGCTTTGTTCTCATTATTTCTCGTTACAACAATCGTCTGTGTGTCTTGTTCTATGTGTCCGGTCTTGTTTGGTTCCTTGGTCTCGCCTATGTCTATCTTAATGCCGGAACTTATTTCTCTGAAAATGCACTCCTGCCAGGTAAGAGTGAAATCATTTTATTTCTGTTTTCAGTTGTATTGCAATAAACTTTTTAAAAAGATTCACCCATTTCTAATATCTCACATTCACACTGTAAACATTTTCACCTTGTGTAAAAGTCTTCTGTAAATCTTGCTGGATAATTTATGTCAAATGTCTTTTCTTCTCTTTTTTTTTTTTTTAATACTGTCATCATTTTCTTTAACATTCACAATATAAAATACCTACTGTATATACTTGAATAATGAATGACTTTTTAAGACCAATTCTTCACTTTAAAAACACGGGGTCATTCCTTATACAAGATATGTTTTTGGAATATCAAAGCTTAATTTGTTTTTTAGGCCTTGCCTTGCTGTAATTTTGTTCCAAAATGTCCTCACATAGCCTATATATAAACAAAGGCTGTCATCAAGTTTTTACTTAACATTGTTTACTATTAATAACACACTTGGTGACCATAGTCGAGGTTGACCCAAAGGCTCCCTTTTTTCAATAGCTACTACACCGAACTGTTTTGATATTTAAACTGCATACTCATACTAAACTAAACTAAATGTTTGATTTAGAACTGTTTGACTAAACTGAATAGCTTGAAATAGAAATGTTTTGACAATTAAACTGTGGACTCATCCTAAACTCAATTGTTTGAAATAGATCTGATAATTGGTATAAACATGGATTTGGTATTAAATAACTTACAAAAGTTGATATGCCATAAAACCCAAACAATCAACCAACAACTAAATTATTTGTATTAATTGCTACCTGAAGTTATAATTTCTATAATTAGAAGGGATTACCATCATTAGTTAACTGAAACCATACAATTGCTTAAAAAAACTGACTTTATCATTTAATAACCCAACAACGGTTTTGAGCATTTTAAAGATGATTTGTCAGTGTTTCTATTAAACTTATGTATGCTCAACCAACCAATCCACTTGACATTTGAATTTGATTTTTTTTAGGTTTGGTCGAAGGAGAATTTTATACAGAGGCAGATGTGAAACTCTACAAGAATGAAATGAAACAGGAAATGGAAAAAGATAAAAGGTTAGTCAACCAGATATTTTTTTGATGATGCTTGCAGAAAATAAATATAAGAATAAAAGGTCTGAAAATTATCAGAATTTCTCTTTTTTTCTAATCAGTTTGGAGAGTTTGAACAAACCGCCTGTTGTACACAGACTTTTAGTATTACTCTTTTAATTCCCACCATTTCCTTAATTTCCTAATACTTAGTTTTGACCATTTTATTCAAAGTAGGATGACCCTGGCCATTTCTTTTAATACTTAGTTTTGACCATTTTATTCAAAGTAGGATGACCCTGGCCATTTCTTCTAATACTTAGTTTTGACCATTTTATTCAAAGTAGGATGACCCTGGCCATTTATTCGAAGACTTAGTTTTGACCATTTTATTCAAAGTAGGATGACCCTGGCCATTTATTCGAAGACTTAGTTTTGACCATTTTATTCAAAGTAGGATGACCCTGGCCATTTCTTCTAATACTTAGTTTTGACCATTTTATTCAAAGTAGGATGACCCTGGCCATTTCTTTTAATACTTAGTTTTGACCATTTTATTCAAAGTAGGATGACCCTGGCCATTTATTCGAAGACTTAGTTTTGACCATTTTATTCAAAGTAGGATGACCCTGGCCATTTATTCGAAGACTTAGTTTTGACCATTTTATTCAAAGTAGGATGACCCTGGCCATTTCTTTTAATACTTAGTTTTGACCATTTTATTCAAAGTAGGATGACCCTGGCCATTTCTTTTAATACTTAGTTTTGACCATTTTATTCAAAGTAGGATGACCCTGGCCATTTCTTCTAATACTTAGTTTTGACCATTTTATTCAAAGTAGGATGACCCTGGCCATTTATTCGAAGACTTAGTTTTGACCATTTTATTCAAAGTAGGATGACCCTGGCCATTTCTTCTAATACTTAGTTTTGACCATTTTATTCAAAGTAGGATGACCCTGGCCATTTCTTTTAATACTTAGTTTTGACCATTTTATTCAAAGTAGGATGACCCTGGCCATTTCTTCTAATACTTAGTTTTGACCATTTTATTCAAAGTAGGATAAACCTGGCCATTTATTCGAAGACTTAGTTTCTAATATTTCTAAAAAGAGAATTTAGAAACTTACTGTTGGATACCAACAGATGTCTAAATGATGAATTTAACTAAGAAAGGAGTCCCATCATTCAAGATTTTTGTGTTCCTAAGAGAAGGAAAAGGAGGAATATCAGTTTATGTTTTTAAATGTTGATTGTATGTTGTCTCCTACTCATTAATTGCCAGTTTTCCTTTATCAAAAAAGGTATATATCTACCCACTCCCTTTGATAGAGACAGAATGCAACACAAGGTCAATTTTTAAGCATAGTCCACCTGATTTAATTGCAGAGTTTACCTTCTAGATTGAGCCATTAACACAAAATCAAATGCAAAGAGCCTCTTTCGGGTTTGAACTCGGCTCTTGGGTCTAATTCCTAAGATGATAACAGTTACATCATGTGTGCCTCCTATATATGTAAGTACAGTAATAAGTTACCATGTGCCATCCTAAGATTTTTAAATACAGTATCACCAATAAATAAGTACACCCCTTCCATTTTTTTTTTTTTTTGATAAAAAGTTTATTTTCTTTTTAACCAAAGTTGGTGACCGTAGTCGAGGGTGACCCAAAGGCTCCCTTTTCATTCGCTACTACACCGAGGTGTAGGGAAGGGTGCAACTCCTATCCCTGGATTGCTCCACTTTATTTTGAGTCTTTGATATGACTCGACCAGAGATTGAACCTTGGTCTCCCGAGCCATTGGCGAAACATCATACAATCAAAACAGATATTATTAGGTATTATTTTGTTACCAAATTCTGCAGCATTCAAACTGTATAACTAAAAATATGAATAAATAGCAGTACAAAAATAATATTTTTGCAATTTTATTTTTGATTCTATTATGTTTGCTATCATCAGTTTTATCTTTGTGTTTGCTTCATACTGTTTGAATAAATTTACTTTATCATTATTATTATTATTATTATTGTTAACTCCTTTGAGAGAGTTTTTCCCCAACAGTGTTAGCTGATGGTTCCTCACTGGAGTTTCAGTGACAGCAAGTGTCCAGGACTCTTCTCAGTATTCTGGCCAATCTTAATAATGCTGTGGTCTGGGTGGTCTCTACTTGTCCTCTTATTTCCAAGTCCTCCAATCCCTGTACCAATCATTAGGTAACTATACCGAGCGTACATATTACAATTGGCATCACCGTCACTTTTACGTTCCATAGTTTTTTCAGTTCTTTAGCAAGTTCTACATACTTATCTCTCTTTTCGCTTTCTTTCAGTTTTACCCTGTGGTCAGCCAGAACGGCAAAGTTCACTATTCGGCAGATACTCTAGATTTGGATGGTCTCTGCTTGTCCTCTTATTTCCAAATCTTCCAGTCCCTTTACCAATCCTTTGGTGATTGTCCCAAGTGCACCAACCACAATTCATATCACCGTCACCTTCATGTTCCATAGATTTTTAGTTCTCTAGCAATGTCTTGGTACTTGGGATAAATAAAATTGATAAGGTTTGTCGATTGATTTAATGATAACCATTGATTAAGTTGAAGTTTAGCAGATGAACTTTACAGGGGATTTGTTTATAGTACTTGAGGCTTGTTTAGAACCAACCATACTTTTGGGATGAGCTGAAAGCAGAAGAATGGAGCATAACTATTATCTTTGTAGGAAATAGAATCAGCAACCCAAGTTCAAATCCTGGACTAGGCAGTTTTCATTTCACATTGCACTAATGCCCATCGGAAAGGAGTGAATACTTTTCTTCTCCCACCCAGCTATGAATAAGTAGGACAGGCTGGGATTTTTAGCCTTTGTAAGGCAACCGAACTAGGAGAAGGAAAAATTCTGAATTCGAAACATTAAGGTGTGCCCATAATACAGCAACAGTTACCATGTACAATGGCCAGTGAGATGCATTGTGATATTTCATCTGTAGCTGATTGTTGCTCAGCACAGTTTTAGAGACTTCAAATTCAATCTTTGTTAATATGACTGAATATTTCATCTGTAGCTGATTGTTGCTCAGCACAGTTTTAGAGACTCCAAATTCAATCTTTGTTAATATGACTGAATATTTCATCTGTAGCTGATTGTTACTCAGCACAGTTTTAGAGACTCCAAATTCAATCTTTGTTAATATGACTGAATATTTCATCTGTAGCTGATTGTTGCTCAGCACACTTTTAGAGACTCCAAATTCAATCTTTGTTAATATGACTGAATATTTCATCTGTAGGTTGCTGTCACGAGAATGGCTATTCTCAAAGTTTGAAGAGCTTGGCTTGGAAGTCCATGTGCAGAACTATACTGTAAAATACCCGCTGCAGTTGCTAGGAGACCAGGTGAGTTCCAAATACAAATCTTAGTCAATACTTGAATATGAACATATCACAGAATTTCTTTTCTATTTATGATTGGTTTTATTTCAGAGCGTGCCTGGCCAGAATGTGTATGCAATTCTGCGAGCTCCCAGAGCAAGTAGCACTGAGGCTGTTGTCTTATCAGCTCCTGTACGCTCCCAAAGTATGATAACCAAAGCACTGACAGACACCAGTGGTGGAATTGCCTTGATGCTTGCTCTAACAAAATTTTTTAAAAGTAAGTAATTGTGATTTGGAATATTTTTGTTTTTTTCCCCAAGGAAAGTTAGTTATTTTACTTAATCATCTTTCACTGTTTTTGATTTTATACGTAGAGAGAGAGAGAGAGAAATGGTAGATTTTGGTGAACCTGACAAGATGGTAAAAAATAAGTGGAAAAGTGGATAAATCAAACACAACAGGTTTAGTGGTAATATTTTGTTATTTATTAACAGAAGAGCTTCATCGGACTAAACATTTTTTTGCATTTTTCCACATTTTAGCAATTGAGGAAATAGGTAAACTAATGAAGAATGTAAAAAGGTATAAAGAGAGGGAAAGAGTATAAAGATAAGAGATAGATAAGGGAAAGAACAAGGAGGGAAATAGATATAGGTTTGAGTGATGGCGGTAGGGGTTAATTTGGTTTTTGACTGTGACTTTGAAACTAGGTGGCACCAAGTGTATAGCTTCAAGGTCACAGTCAAAAACCAAATTAACCCCTACCACCATCACTCAAACCTATATCTATTTCCCTCCTTGTTCTTTCCCTTATCTATCTCTTATCTTTATACTCTTTCCCTCTCTTTATACCTTTTTACATTCTTCATTAGTTTATCTATTTCCTTAATTGCTAAAATGTGGAAAAATGTCAAAAATGTTTGGTCCGATGAAGCTCTTCTGTTAATAAACAAAATATTACCACTAAACCCATTGTGTTTGATTTATCCACTTTTCCACTTATTTCTTATCATTATATATATATATATATATATATATATATATATATATATACTCGCATTCCTTGATTTGGTCATGGTGGTGCTACTCATATTGCATATCTTGGGCAAGAATTACTTAGCAGAGGTCATTCCTCTCCAAGTCTACAAATGGTATAATTTAAAGTTTTCCTTCTCCTATATCAGTTGTCATACCAAGGTTAAAGAAACCTGTCTACTCTACTATTTAACCATAGTTGGCAGGAGAAGAGTTGGATTTACAAGGGTATTAGTATAATGTGAAATTTAAACAGCCTTGTCCAGCTTTTTGAACTTGGATAGCTGCATTTATTTCCTACAATGATAACTGTTATGCCATGAAATAGCTCTAGTTTCTCATTAATGCTTGCACTGGTTTCTGACCATTGACAATCCCTTCCTTTCTGATTATCAGTGCATTTTTATAGTAAAATCATCAGCAATATATTTACATTTGTACATATCAGCTGAATTTTAACCATTATAATTTAATATTATCAAATTTAATTTAGTGATCATTGGCCTAACGAGTACAGTGTTTGCCAATGGTCCAGGAGACCAGAGTTCAATCCCAGGTCGAGTCATACCAAAGACTCAAAAAATGGTTCTTGATGCTGCCTTGCTTAACACTCAGCATTATAAGGTATGGATCAAGGGTAAAGTGGCACAATCCTGGGAATGGAGTAGCACCCACCCCTACAGCTGTCGGCCCAGGCTGCCGAATACACTGGCTGCATCTCTGCAGAGGGATAAGATCCTCTCCCCCAATGAGTATACTGGATATGACACTAAACAATCTGATGGTGAGGTTCCAGTATTGCTGGAGCTTTGGGGAATGTGTTGTACCTCTTCATTGCGATTGCTCCCTGTCCACTCTGGCCTGGAGTGGTAGCACCTGATAGGGCTCTATCTATGGGTCAAGTAGAACTAAACTGCATAATCATGCTAAACTGAACTGTTTGAAATAGAACTATTTTTGACATTGAAACTGTACTATGCTAAACTGAATTGTTTGAAATAGAACAGTTTTGACATTTAACTGAGTATAAACAAAAACTATACTTATACTAAACTAAATTGTTTGAATTTGAATTGTTTGATTAAATTGAATTGCTTGAAATAGAAATTTTTTTGACAATTAAACTGTGTACTTATGATTAACTGAATTGTTTGAAATAGAACTGTTTATATGTATAAAGATAGATTTGGCATTAAATAACCTACAAGGGTGGATATGCCATAAAACCCAAACAAACAAGAATCATGCTGGTATTATTTCCTGACCACTGATAATTCCTTTCTATCTAATTTTCTATGCATTTCTATTGTCAAATCATGAGTTAATAGTCATGAATCACACATGCATTAATGCACTGTGCTCTGTTGTCAGGTCTTAAAATACACTTGACTTTATTCCCTGCAGAGTGGTGAAACCCCCTTCTCCTGCAAAAAAGGAGTGTTCTGAGTATGACACTAAACTGCATCTAGTGATGAGGCTCCAGTTTTGGAGATTTAGAGAGTGTGGAGTACTCCTTCATTGCCATTACTCTCAGGTCCACTATGAGCTAGAGTGGTAGTACTTGTTAGGGTCCCTGCTATGGATCAAATTCGTCTTTTTGAAAATTATTAGTATTTGATTGGAACATGTAAAAAAAACATTTAAAATGTAAATATGAATGTACAATGATTGTGATTCCCTAACCTCTAGGTATAAAATAATCCTAGATGTGTTGAGATGTCATTAAAATCAATCAATCCATGAAATGAAGTAACTTAAGAAGAAAAGATGATGATAAATACAATGACAATTATATGGGGAAGAAGTGAAATCTTTCCTTCTACACCTGTCATTGTCATAAGCTTATATAAATTGTCATTGTCATTATAAGTTTATATAAATTGTCATTATAAGCTTATATGAATTGTCATTGTCATTATAAGCTTACATGAATTGTCATTGTCATTATAAATTTATATAAATGGCCATTGTCATTATAAGCTTCTATAAATGGCCATTGTCATTATAAGCTTCTATAAATGGCCATTGTCATTATAAGCTAATTTAAAAAGCTACTTTTAGAAATTATAGGTAATTTTAGAAAGATGATTTTTTTCTACTTCTGTGTGTTTATTATTTCTGTCAAAATATTTCTGCTCATTAATTTAATAATACAAATGATCAAAATTTCTTAACAAATATAAGATAAACTACAAGTATTTATACAAAAATAATTATGAACCTTAATTTTATTTTTTTTCCTCTTTTCAGAGCAGACCTATTGGTCAAAAGATATAATCTTTTTATTTACACAGCATGAACATATTGGAATGCAAGCTTGGTTGGATGGTTACCACCAGGTACAATCTTCTGAATGTAAGTAAATATAATGTTGCCCAAAAGTGGGAAATATTTAAGAAAAGTTAAAGAGTACTAAGAAAAATAAAGGAATTTATTTATTTTAGGAAAAAAGTTAAAGAAAATATTATTCATATAAAAGCATCAGTTTTTAAATGTTTTATTATGTTGGTGTTAAAGACATCAAATTATTGCCTTAATTATATTCTTGATTTAACTAAAATAAATATGATGCTGTTATAGTGGACATTGTGTTCTTGAAATATTACCAATTTTTTTAAAAGTATTTCCAAACTTACTTGTTAGGACTTTTTGCTTGTATCTGGTAAATTCATAGTGGCTATTCTGAATTTAATCATTGCTTTTGAGAACTTAATAAAAAGAGCTAAAGAGTTAAGGATAGAGAAACCCTATTCTAGAGGAACAGTTAATCCAACACAATGAATTTACCATGCGATAAATTACACACACACACTGGCCCATTGGCTTAATGGTTAGAGTGTTAGCCAATGGCCTGAGAGATCAGGGTTCAGTCCCAGGTCGAGTCATACCAAAGACTCTAAAAATGGTACTTGATTCTTCCTTGCTTAATACTCAGCATTATAAGTTATGGATCCAAGGGTAAGTAGAACAAGCCAAGGAAAAGAGTAGCGCCCTCCCCTACACCCCGGTGTAGTAGCTATTGAAAAAGAAGCCTTCTGGTCACCCTCGATTACAGTCAACCAACTAACTTATATATATAAAATTAGTTTGAATTTATTGAGTAATGAAAAAAATATGTTGACTTTGAGTAACTCAAATCATCTATTTAACCTTGCTGAATTCAAATGTTGGATCAGTTTGTTTAGGTTGTATCATACTTTAAATATTATAACATTTTGATGTCATTATTACATCTCTAATTTCGTTTTATTCATTCCAGATATATTTCCTGGGACTGTGTGGGGTCGTAGTGGTTCTATTCAGGCTGCTCTGAACCTGGAGATTCCCCCAGAGAAAGTGGCTTATTACAACATCAAGATTGAAGGTTTGAATGGACAACTGCCCAATCTCGACCTTGTCAACCTTGTAGTGCGACTGTGTGGAAGAGAAGGGGCAGCTATCAGACTTCACAATCAGGTAACAAAAAAATACAAGGGGCATTCCGAAAATAAATCCTATAGAAGGGAATGTTTCTTGTAAAGTTTTTATTTTTTTTTTTCTTACTCTTCTGCATTAATGTCAAAAATATGTCTGTCTTATAATAATAGTCTTTACATAAAATTCTTGTTTTTTGGTGTATGAATTTACTAAACCTTCTCTCCATTACAGGGTCAATTTTTACAACTAATTTGGATTCAGAGTTTTCCTTCTAAACTGTTTGCCTGACCTACTATTTAACCATAAAGGAAGAAGAGCTGGATTCATACCTTTCCTAAGAGGTTTAGTATAAAAGGCAAAGTCTGGTTTAGGTTTTGAATTCAGGTTACCGATTCCATTTTCTATGATACTGTTACACTAAGTGCAGCTCCATTTAATATTGAAGGGGAATCACTATGTCATAATGGCTAAAGTGCCGAACTGCGGCCTTAAACAAAGCAATTTCAAACACCAGTTGCGTTTTTACATTCACTTTCAGACTAATACCCATGGGGAAAAAGTCAGTTTCCTCAAATTATTTATTATCCAAGACCTTTATCTGAAATTCTTTTTTTTTTTTTTTTTTTTTTTTACAGTATGACTACCATGACTCTGAAAGTTTTAATGGTTTTAAACACTCTCTGTTGACAATGCTGCGTATGATGAAGACACAGGCGTCTGGTTCTCCTTCTGGTAATCATGGACTCTTTCATCGCTATCACATTGAGGCTGTCACTCTTCAAGGAATGAGTAGAGTTCATGGGCACAAGAATTTGGGCTTAATGGTCACTGGACGGTAAGGATTTTGACCACTATTTAAAAAAGAAATCAATTGATTACTCAAACTTGAGTTCTGTACTCACGATGAGCATTGAGTAGCCATAAGGAATGAAACCACATCACTTGATTATAAAAATATAACTCTCTTTATTCTTTCTTGGAGTCAAAACTTTTGTTGTGTGAGAGAGACAGAGGTAAAGGAAATGAATAAAGACTGCCATATTGACCCATAACTTCTCTTCCGCCCTGTGTTATCTTAAAGACCTCACTTAGCACTTCTTCTACTTCTCAGCTGGAGAGTACTCAACTGGAGGCCCATTGTGGGCTGCTGCCCCAGTGAGCTGCCCAGTTAGTTGTGTCTGCTCTTATGACTGACCGATTTCTTCTTGATGAAAGCTGAGACTCCTAGACTCACACTACCTGTATCTCACATGGGCATCTGCATCTATCATTTGATAGCACCCACACATTTCTGTTCTAACAGGTGACTGCTTCTGTTTATTTTCACTGGTGAATGCTGTGCAGAGAATCTCTGATTGATGGCTCGGTCAAGGGTCAATATGCAACACCTGGTCTTCCTAGATGATTTTGTTGTTATTCTACTGTAATCAAAGATGTTACCATAACAACATCATTTCAGGTAACCTTGAGTATCGTTAGCAAACTATTGTTATTCATTAAGTTTTACTTTGTTTGACACACAAACTTCAGGTTGCTTTCAATAGCTGCTGTTTCTAAATGGTCACCCATCTAAGTAGTGAACAGTCTCATAACTGCTTAACTTTGCTGACCTAGTGTTAACTTGAGTTTTCAGCATGACTTGATTGTGAGTCATGATAATTCTCCCTGGGTGTTTCATACTTCTAACTTTTTGCAATTTTTTAGTTGCTGAAGGATGTTATTTTCTAATTGGAATCCAAAATGTATCAATAACTAAGTTTTTGTTCAGTTGAAATCTATTATTACAGAATGTAGAAGATAATTTTTTTTCAAATGGGAAGGAGTCCCATAGCATAGTGGCTAATGTACTGGATTGCCATGAAGTGAGTTTGAACTCCAGTCATGCTATTATGTTCTCTTTCGGACTGATACCTTTGGGAAAAGGCATGAACCCACTTATCCCTCCAGCTATGGGTTAAATGATAAGTAAAAAAAAAAAGTAAAGATGGTGATTGTATTTTATTAAATATATATATATATATATATATAAGTTGGCAACCGTAGTCGAGGGTAACCCGAAGGCTCCCTTTTCAATAGCTACTACATCGAGGTGTAGGGGAGGGTGCTACTCCTCTCCCTGGATTGCTCTACTAATACCACTACTCTTATTCTACAAGAATGGCTTTGGCATTAAATAACCTATGAAGGTTGGTATGCCATTAGACAAAAGAAACCAAACCTTCAAATGAAAAATATGGAATTTTATGAAATGGTTTTGAACCCAATCATAATTTTGTGTGTTTGATGATGAAAAATTTTTTTTTTCTTTTTCGTGTTCCAAATTTGTCAAATGCTCTACTAAAATAAGTCATTTCTTTTCTTTTTTTTTTTTTTTTTTTTTTTTTTCTAATTTTGTGTTTATTTTTTTCAGTGTTTATAGTTACATCTTTTTGCAATGCACCTATGTGGTATGGTACATAGTTTGGGAACTACTGATTGAAGACTTTTTTAATTCCATGTATATATTTTCCCTAATTTTTTAGAAAATTTAATTTATTTAATTTGTTTTTTTCCAGCATTGTTGAAGGCATATTCCGCAGCTTAAACAATCTTTTGGAGCGTTTTCACCAGTCTTTCTTTTTCTACATCATGCCAGCCACTAATCGATACATCTCCATTGGTCTATACATGCCTCCATTTAGTTTAATGGCTGCTGCTGGATTGATCAAAGTATCCTTTTGCAAAAGAAAAAAAAATGGCTACAGATGATATATGTTGAAATGATAGATTGTTGTGAATCTGACAGTATGATAGAAATTTGTGGAAAGTTGGAAAACTAATACCCTTGGGAAAGGCTAGGAACCTCCTTATCTCCACTTGCGGTGGGTTAAATAGTACCACTACTGTTCTTTTGCAAGGCTGCTTTAGCATTAAATAACCCACAAAGGTTGATAACCTATTAAAACTAAGAAACCAAAAATGTATGTGTATAGATGTGGAAGTTAGGTTTCATTTAGCTTAGTCAAGTTAGTTATTTCTTCATCCTCACCTCTTAGCATGATGAATCCTAAATTTTAAGAATGAAGGTAAGTAGTTATAGCAGTGTCTATGTGTGCACATATATATATATATATATATGTATGTATATAGGCAGGCACATCTGAATCATGGCTTAGTTGGCTGGGGCTGCAGAATACACCAACTGCATCTTAAGACCCCCACCCCAACAAGTGTTCTGGATATGACACTAAATAATCTGATGGTGAAGCTCCAGTAATGCTGGAGCTTTGGTTTGTTGGTTGGGTTTTCTGGCATATCAACCTCTGTAGGTTATTTAATGCCTGATCAATTTTTATATGAATAATCAGTTCTATTTCAAACAATTCAATTTAGCATGAGTACATGGTTTAATTGTCAAAAACATTTCTATTTCAAGCTATTCAGTTTAATCAAACAGTTCAGTTTAGCGTAAGTATACAGTTTTAATGTCAAAAACAGTTCTATATCAAACAATTCAGTTTAGCATAAGTACGCAGTTTAGATATCAAAACAGTTCTATTTCGAGTAATTTAGTTTAGCATAAGTATGCAGATTGGTTCTATTTAGCCCATGGAGCTGGAGCTTTGGGGAATGCGGAGTACCCCTTTATTGTCATCACTCCCAGGTCCACTTTGGCCCAGAGTGGTAGCACCTGATAGGGTCCTATCTATGGGTCAAATAGAACTAAACTGTGTATTTGTACTAAACTGAATTGTTTGAAATAGAACTTTTTCTATGTATAAAAATGGATTTGGCATTAAATAACCGACAATAATTGATGTGCCATAAAACCAAACCAAACCAAACCAAAATGACTATTCGGCGTTAAATGACCTGAAATGCGTTGATATGCCAAAATACAAAACAACCAACCAACCAACATCTGAATCACCAGAAAAAATTTTTCAAGACTAACTTTTATTGCTTAGCATTTTAAAAACTTTCCTCTAAAAAGACGACTTGTCAGCTTTTAAAAATATTGATTTTAAATGATTTTTGAAGTTTAAAATATTGTTTTACAATAGCGAAAGGAGGTGCCCTTGGTGTAATGGTCAGTGTCATTGAAAATGGATATGGCAAACCAAGTTCAAATCCCGCATGAGGCAGTTTGCATTTCACATAGCACTAATAGCCTTGGGAAAGGTATGAATCTAACTATTCTCCACCCCCAGCTATGGGCAAATAGTAGGGCAGACTCGGTTCTTCAGCTTTGGTCAGGCAACTAGCCTAGGAGAAGGAAAACTCTAAATTCAAACTTGTTAAACTCTGCTTAAAAACTGACCTTGTGTCACATCCTGCTCTGTACAAAGGGGTTGGTACATACAGTATAGAAACAATCACGGACTTCTGACTTCAGGAAGAAATTAATACTATCTTAGGCACATTCCTTGAGCCAGAAATATAAAAATATTTTCTTCACAACTAATAGAAAGGGAGGTGCACTTATTGTAATGGTTATTGTCATAGGAAATGGAATTGGCAATCTGAGTTTAAATCCTGGACTAGGCTATTTACATTTCTCTTTTCACTAATACTTTGGGGAAAGGCATGAATCCATCAGTTCTTCACCATCCCAGCTATGCTTAAATAGTTAGGCAGATTGGGTTATTTAGCCTTGGTTAGGCAACCAGTCTAGAAGAAGGAAAACTCAGAATTCCCATCTTAAAAATTGACCTTGTATCACATCCTGCTCCCAAACTATAAATCTTTATGGGGTAAAGAGAACATAGGGTGCAGGACAACATATAAGAAAGATCATGACTTGGCATCATTAAGGAAGACCAAGAATTGCATGGTCGATGCTGATTGCAGGTGTGTTCATTACTGGCAAAGTTAATATGGGTCATGCAGGTATAGTCTCAGCAGCTGAGAGTTTGATAGCAAAGTGTTGCTCTTCTTCCTCCTGTAACTTTTTTCTTTGATATAAGAAGTATATGATGATACCAGTATCTCTAGCAAAATGTCAATCTAATTTTCCAAAGTGCCTTTTTTCTTTCTTCATTGCTTCAGATACGATATTAAACTACATCTGATGATAAGGCTCCAGTCTTGGAGTTTGGAGAATATGATGTACTCCTTCATTGACATTACTCCCAGGTCCACTCTGACCCAGTGTCATAGTACCTGTTGCAGTCTCATCTATGGGTTAAATAGAACTTCAATCTTTTACTTGGATTATTATTTCTTATTTAAAACCATAAAGCTGTGTGCAAGTTATTTGGGATTGGAATACTTGTTAAATAGAATTACTAATGTTGAATAGCAATACTTGAAACCATTTAACTGTTTGCAAAC
Organism: Sepioteuthis lessoniana; assembly: GCA_963585895.1. Taxonomy (NCBI): domain Eukaryota; kingdom Metazoa; phylum Mollusca; class Cephalopoda; order Myopsida; family Loliginidae; genus Sepioteuthis; species Sepioteuthis lessoniana. Next base: position 12,281,316 of record OY757926.1, read on the forward strand.
AAATGATTAATATTAAATTTGATAGGAATATTGTGAATTGAATTACCATGGCCAGAAAATCAAAAAAAAAGTACATTGATAGGAATACTTGTTAAATAGAATTACTAAATGTTTAATAGCAATACTTGAAACTATTTAACTGTGTGCAAACAAATGAGCTCTAACTTGTTTAAAAATATAGCTACTTATAATTATAGTTGTCTGCTTACAAATCATGTATATAATATTTATATAAGTAGGATTTGGCATTAAATAATCATCAAAGGTTGATATGCCATTAAACCAAATAACTTGACCTTTCTTATTCCTTTGGATTTTATTTTTTAAGGGCTGCTAATTGGTGAGCTTATACTTCTGTATATAATCTATCAGTTGTGTAAATCTCACTGTGTGCTGAATATTTTCTTGTTTTTTTTTTTTTACATGGATTAAGAGACTTATGATAAGGGAGTAAAAATGAATGAAGTTAAATGGTCACTACTCCTCAAATGATCTTGTCTGAGTTCTTCTCCTTGACAACCCTTATTAGGCCATTGCCATGTGGATTGGACCTGAAAAGTCACCCCAAGAAGAAAATGCAGGCACAAAAAAGCCAAGTAGCAAACCAGAAGAGAAGGAAAAGAGTGATTCTGAATCCCCACTAGCTAGTCCTGAGGAGAAAAAAGATAGTGGGGAGGAAGAAATTCCCAAAACAAGCTCTACAGATTCACCTGAAGAAGATGAAGAGGAAGACAATGATGGAGACAATGAAGATGATGAAGATGACGATGATGAAGATGATAATGTCACTGGTAATGAAATGGAAAAGGCTGAGGTTGGTATATGTCGTAGACAATTATGTTTCTGCTACCTATTCATAAATGTTGGATATGCAAATTTTACTAGGGTGGGCTGAAAAGTTTTTAAATGTACTGTTGAGGACTTTTTGACCCATGGAACCAAACCACTGCCACACTGATTAAAGAAATGTGTAGGCCCACATGAGGCTGGGGGGGGGGAGCAAACATTAAAAAATAAACCTCATTCAATCACATTCCATTAGAGTATCTTGGTCAGCCTATGGACTTTTTAACCAACCCATATATAAACACATGAATCTTCCATTTGTTATAAATGTTTGAATGTGAAAGAAGAGAAACAAAATATACCCTTATGTTACAAAAATATAACTTTGTTTTCTGTAATATTTGTATGTGCTGACTGTATCACTTACAAAACAGTAAGACCCTATCTAAAAAGGTGTTTCTTGGGTATGACACTAAACTGCATCTGATGGTGAGGTTTCAGATCTGGGGAGTATGGAGTATCTCTTCATTGACATTACTCCTTGGTCCACTCTGACCCAGAGTAGTAGAATCTGTTAGAGTCCAATTTATATTTTGGTCCAGTCAGCTGGGGCTGCAGAATACACCAACTGCATCTCTGCAGAGGGGTAAGACCCCTCCCCAACAAATGTCCTGGATATGACACTAAACAATCTGAGGGTGAGAGTTCCAGTAATGCTGTAGCTTTGGGGAATGCAGAGTACTCTTTTATTGCCATCGCTCCCAGTTTCATTCTGGGCCAGAGTGGTAGCACCAAATAGAACTAAACTTTGTACTTATGCTAAACTAAATTGTTTGAAATAGAACTGTTTATATGTATAAAAATAAATTTGGTATTAAATAACCTGCAATGGTTGATATGCAATAAAACCAAATCAAACCCATCTATATTTTAGATAGATCTATCTAAAGATTATTTGCATTCGATTGGAATAATTGATGTCATATAACTGGAAATCATTTATATTAAAATAGTTACTTGAAACTATAATTGTTTACTAAGGCATATTATTATATGAAACCATATAATTGTGTACAAACAAATGACTATCATTAAACAGAAATAATTACATAAAACCATATAATTATTAGTAGTTGAAATGATATAACTGTGTGGAAATTATTTATATGACAGGAATATTTGATATCTTATAACAGTGTACAAAACCTCAAGAAACAACTTCACAAAAAATATAAATGTTCAGTGATTGCAATTCTCTCACCTCTAGGCATGAAATAAACCTAGATGGGCTGATATGCCATTAAAATTAATCAATTTTTTAAAAAAATTTTTTCCATGACAGATAATTTGATTTGTTTCATTGTGTTCCATAAAAGTTGTTAAATTTTGAAGCCTACAAATATTTGTTATATGTATTTTGTTAAATCCTGCCTTTTACCTGAGATTGAACACATATCACTGGCCCCAGTGAGAAATCTGCAACTATCTCAGCCACTATGCCTACACTGAATTCTCTTATTAAAATACTTTAAAACATAATTGAAAAGACATCTTATTGCCAGAAACAGTACTTTTGAGGAGGTTGTCTTTGAAAATATTAAACAGCTGCTAAATTCAACTTGAGCAACTTGGCAAAATAAAAGAGATTATCAGGAGTCAGAAAAGAGACGTTTGTTTTTTCATTTTGGTTTGATTGTCCATCTGGAAAGAAAGTCAGGAAATGAATGCAACAAATCTATCTTTTTCACGTTAAATAATTTCAGACTTCATTTCGTGGATGCCTGGCAAAATAACTAAGAAAGATTATCCGGATTCATTGCTTATCTGAAAGAAGGGAAACTTGCTTCATCTGTCGCGACATGATTGTCTGTTGTGGAAGGAAAATTAGAAAAAAGAACACATTGAATCTATTTTTATTCTTTTTCACAAATGAAAAAGGCTTTCGCTATTTGTATTTTCTTATTTCTCAAATCATCTCTCTCCAACTCTATTGGTACCTGCAAGCACAAGTTGGCTTCAGCTTTAAACCTTAGTCTGATTATCTTACTCTGACTACTTCTGATTGTTCATATATATATATATATATATATATATATATATATATATACCCACACACTTACAATCACACATAAAGATTCCTACAAAATCCCAATGGTTTTTTGACTGTATTTTTTTGGTTTTCGATGCATTTCATTTTGTTAACTGCCTGATGATTGTTGTTTTGCAAAAAACTCCATGAAACCCAGGGGTCGCTGTTTAAATTCCATGAATTAAATATATATATCTAATATATATTTATTTATTATATTATATTTTATATATATATATATATATATATATATATATATTGCAATTAGAAGGAAACTAAAAACCTGGTTAAATTGTCATTATAAATTTATTTCGCTGGAGAATATCATTATACTCTTTGTCTCATCAGATGACCCTACATAGGTTGAAGAACAGCAAATGTAGATTACAGTCTATATGTGTATGGAAAAAAATCAAAAGAAAGAAATAACTATATAAATTTTTAATTCTCAGGCAAGAGTAAAGGCGGTCAAAACAATAAAGTGTTTAAAACATTTAGAAACCAGAAAAGGGTGTTCCTGTAAATCAACCCCCTCCTAATTTGAACATATAATAGATTTTTCATTACAGGTGGAACCTTCTGAATAATGTAAGCATGTTAACTAAATGATTGTCTTCATATAGTTTTCATTTACGTCTTGTACATATGTTAATTCTCTCAGCTAATGTGGTCTTAGATTCCCCCTTATAAAATAAAAATAAAAAAACCTTTCAACAGCCACCAGGCGTCTTTAATTAACCCTAAAATTGGTCAAGGAGAATTAACTACTCCAGAAATTAAAAACCCTGATTTTGAATTAATATTTAAATTTCCACGAATTTCCTCCTCTACATAAATCTCCCCGTCATATAGTACGATCAACTACTGAAATTAATGTTATTAATTCCAATAAAAATCATCCAGCATCAGTATCCCTGCTATTGCCTAGAGTAGGAGTCTTGATGGCTCCCAGTCAGGATAATCTAAATTTACTTTTTATATATATATATATATATATATATATATAATGACACTCTAAGACATCATCTGAAGCATGTTTACATTTGCAACTTCCTCAGTTTTGCATTGAATTATTTCACAGAGAAGTTAATGAATGGACCGAATTTATGTTACAGAAATTTAACTGTTTGCTTTCTCTAATCTTTGTTCTTCATTTTTTTTTTTTTTTTTAGGGTGCCACAAAATCTCGAGACATGTTGTCCATCATTCCCGTTCTTCTTTTAAGTTATCTAATGGGTTTGATGACTTACTACTCACCCGAAATATTTAGCCGACAGACAAGACAACTACAAATCCAGACGGATGAAACGGTTACCTATGGGTTACTCGCACTCTTCTGTGCATGCCTGTTTTTCCCTCGATTCATCACAAAGTAAGTCTTCTTCTAATTGATAATTGACAGAGAGAGAGAGAGAGAGAGAGAGAGAGATTTCAGAGAGAGGATTTTGCTGGGAAAAAGGGGATTATTCTTTGAAATGATTGTGAAGTAGTTTCCCATTACCTTGACTATTGTTTGAATTCAGGGTTGTTTTTCACCTGGACTGGTTGCCCTGCTGTTTTACCTGTATATCATTTGGTTTGCCTTGTAGCGGGGAGAGGGGTGGGGTTAAAATGTTACACAGCTGAGAATTCCACTTGGATGCCTGAAATTGCTGACTTGGGTGGTCAGCAAAGTAATTTCAAGAGATTATCAGGATACATTACTTTTTGGTGAAGAGACCGTGCACGTCTATCTTGTTGAAGGGCTGTTTGATTCTTCTGTTGTAGTGTGATTGTCTGTGTGAAAGGAAAGTGCACACTTCTAATTTCAGATGAAAATTTCAAGAAAAAACCCAGTTTTCTCATACACGACATAGTGCTTTTCCAGGAGATGTGGGGGGGACCCAGTGGCATTATGTCTAAACTGCGATATTATAGTAAGCTAGTTGAACTCCTGTTATATTTACTTTTGGATAAATACCTGTGGGGAAGTTATGATGTTTGGTTAGGTTTTATGGCATATCAACCATTGTAGGTTATTTAATGCCAAATCCTCTTTATACATATATATTAAATATATAGGATTTGGTTTCGTTGGGTTTTATGGCATATCAACCATTGTAGGTTATTTAATGCCAAATCCTCCTTAGACATATATAAGTTGCAAAATTATATATAGAGCCTTTTCTGTGGTCATTTTTTTTTTTCTCCTTGTGTGGATGCGCAGGTTAGCTGCCGGGGTGGGAGTTGGAGTAAAATCAATGCCAACTGGGTCATTTGGGTGAGGGGGGTCTGATGTTGCAAGACCCGAAACCCCCCATGAACCCAAAGGAAACTTCACTGACAACCCATCCCGATGCATCAACTAAGATGTATGGTATGAACAAAAAAAGTAAAGTAAAGTAAAATTGGCAACTGTAGTCGAAGCTTCTTTCCCTGGATTGCTCCCCTTCCCTTGACACGTACCTGATAATGCTGAGTGTTAAGCAAGGAGGTATCAAGTAACATTTTTTGAGTTTTTGGTATGACTTGATCTGGGATTGAATTCCAGTCTCCTGAGCTATTGGCGAACATTCTATCCATTAGTGCATTAAATATATATGATTTGGTTTGGTTGGGTTTTATAACATATTAACTATTGTAGGTTATTTAATGTCAAATCCTCTTTATACATATATATTAAATATATAGGATTTGGTTTGGTTGGGTTTGGTTTTATGGCATATCAACCATTGGAGGTTATTTAATGCCAAATCCTCTTTATACATATATATTAAATAGATATGATTTGGTTTTGTTGGGTTTTATGGCATATCAACCATTGTAGGTTATTTAATGGCAAATCCTTTTTATACATATATATGATTTGGTTTTGTTGGGTTTTATAACATATTAACTATTGTAGGTTATTTAATGTCAAATCCTCTTTATACATATATATTGAATATATATGATTTGGTTTGGTTGGGTTTTATAACATATTAACTATTGTAGGTTATTTAATGTCAAATCCTCTTTATACATATATATTAAATATATAGGATTTGGTTTGGTTGGGTTTGGTTTTATGGCATATCAACCATTGGAGGTTATTTTATGCCAAATCCTCTTTATACATATATATTGAATATATATGATTTAGTTGGGTTGGGTTTTATGGCATATCAACCATTGTAGGTTATTTAATGGCAAATCCTCTTTAGACATATATATTAAATATATATGATTTGGTTTGGTTGGGTCAGGTTTTATGGCATATCAACCATTGTAAGTTATTTAAAAATCCTCTTTATTCATGTATATTAAATATATATGATTTGTAAACACGTTTTAAAATGAATCTGAGCTCAGTTGTTTTTTTTTGCACACAGTTAAATAGTTACAAGTATTGCTATGTATTACTAACAATTCAATTAAACATCCGTAATTTGATTACACACTGTTAAATGATCAAACAGTTCTATTTCTCACAGTTCAATCTAGCATAAATCATTTGTTTGCTCACTGTTAAAATAGTCAAGCAGTTCTATTTGACCCATAGATAGAACCCTATCAGGTGCTATCACTCCAGGCCAGAGTGGAACTGAGAACAATGACAACAAAGGGGTACTCCATATTCCCCAAATCTCCAAGGCTGGAGATTTACCATCATATTGTTTAGTGTCATATACAGGACACTTGTTGGGGGGAGGGGGGGTCTTACCCCTCTGCAGAGATGCAGTTGATGTATTTTACAGCCCCAGTCAACTGGGCTAGGAAAGATATGAACCCCATAACCACCTAGGTATGAGTTAAATGGTATCACCATTCTACCACAAGAATGGATTTGTTATTAAATAACCCATGAAGGTTGATATGCTATTAACTAAAAGAAGTACTTTTTCATCTGAGATCAAAGGTTGCTAGATATTGATAAAAAAATGAGAAAGATAGAGACTTTAAGATGAAAAAGTGCAGATGACAGTCTCCTGTATATTGTTTGTTTTCTCTACCCCTGTAATTTGATTTATTCTTTTCACCATCCCATAATAGTTAGTACATTTTTCTATTCCATCATAGTTGGTACATTTTCATATAAATATCTTACACTAAATGCAACAACCATTAGGAGACTAAAGGACTATTTTAATTAATCTAGAATTTTTTTAATTTTAAACATTTTTCTCCTAGTCCTCATAGCATAGTGGCTATTATGTTGGACTGTGACATCATAGTAAAAAAGTTCAAACTCTAGTTGCACTATTATGTTCACTTTCCGACTAATACCCTTGTAAAGGCATGAACCCTCTTTTCCCTCAAGCTATGGGTTGAATAGTACCACTACTGTTCTTCTATAGAGATGGCTTTAACCCACAAAGGTTGATATAAGAAACTAAAAACTAAAAAACCATACACTAAATTAAATAACTATTATGAGATGGAAGTTGTAATTATTATTTTCATTGCCATTTATTCAAGTTCTTAAATGTTTCCTCCTTGAACACTGATTTTATTTTTTCATCTCTTTATTTCTTATTTTCTAACGCAGAAAAACCAGCGAATTGGACACTGGTTTTCAAGTGGATTGGCCATTACTTAAATGTGTGGCACTCATCTTTCAAGCTGTTATCCTTTTCTCCATTGCTTTAATGAACATCTCTCTGGCTTTTTTCTTGGCTGCTGCCATGGTTCCTGTGTCCACCATGGTACAACCAGTATCTAACAAGTAAGTCTATTTTGCACTCAGCTCTCATAACTTACAGTTTTTCATTTTTTTTATTAATCTTTTTCAAATATAATTTGTCAAGTTTTTATTTAATTCAAGTTTTGAACAGTGTATTTTATATATATATATATATATATATATATATATATATATATATATATATATATATATATATATAATCCGAGGAAAAAATCCAGAGGGTAGGAGTATCCAATTTGAGTGCTCAAAGCCAATGGCTATCAACATATAATTATTATCAATTTGAGATTAAGAATACATCAAAACTCAACATGCAAAGTTATATATATATATATAAATAAAAAGAAAAAATTCAACTCTTTGATGTCATTATAAATTCATTTCAAGTCTATGATGACCCTCTTTTGAAAACACTTGCAGGGCTACTCTCAAGGGCAAAAGACACAGAAGGAAGAACCACAAAACTAATCCTTCAAAGTCCAGACCAGACCTTTGGCTATAGCCACTGTGACTGTGTCGGCCTTATCAGCCACAAATGTGCCTGCATCAGCATGGACCACCTCCTTAGGGAATCTTCTATCACAAAACTAAGCTATGATGATTATCTATAATATAAAACAATTTTATTAAATAATTGAGATTTAGATAAAAATGAAATCATGGAAAATGTGATGTAAATAACTAAAGAATTTGTGACATTAGTGGTGACATAGTTTCAGTTACAAAGACAGATAGACATATAATCTCCACTATAATAAGATATATAAAAGTAAGTAAAGTTGGCGACCTTAGTCAAGGGTGACCCCAAAGGCACCCTTTTCAATAGCTTCTACATCAAGGTGTAGGGGAGGACGCAATTCCTTTCCTTGGATTACTCCACTTCACCCTTGATCCATACCTTATAATGCTGAGTGTTAAGCAAGGCGACATAAAGTACCATTTTTTTTGAGTCTTTGGTATGACTCGACCAGGGATTGAACCCCAGTCTCCTGGACCATTGGTGAACACTCTACTCATTAGGCCAATGGCCTGGTTATATGTATTTGTTATATATTTTGTACACCAAAAACTTTACTGCAGTTGATGATTCCATGGATGGTGATTTTTTTTCTTTTTTTTTTTTCTTTTCTAGAATTGTGCGATGCATTCAGTCATTATTGTTGCTGCTCGTCTCTCCACCTGTGCTCGTCTACTTGGGTTCAGTCATCACAGTTTTAGATGACCAATGGCCAAAATCCAGTTTTGACCTTCTGACAAGTGCCTGGAACTTGATGCGTGACACCACCCTCCTCAGCATCCTCGACTATTCCTTGTTGTCCTGTTGGACCTACCCAGTTTTTTGTTTCGCTATTTTCCCCAATTGGATCATGCTGTGGGGTGTTTCACGTATGAGAATTGAAGGTTTACAAAGTTAGCTCCCCCTTCATAACATTTAAAAAAAAAAAATTTTTTTCTGTTCTATGAGCAATTTTATAAACCCTTAACACTTTGATCTCTCAGCTCATTGTGTTGACTTTAAAATTATAAGGTGAGGGCAGGACATTTTCTAGTTGCCTCTGTCTGTTCCTCTCTGAGGAGATAAGTTAGGTAGATAAAAAGGAAGATGGATTAAATTCAGTGTTCCTACTTGTTCACACAGGCATATTATTTTCTAGATTTCTTTTTTTTCTTCTTGTCATGTTAAGGTTGACGGAGATAATAACAATAGTAATATAATGTAGTATATTTCAATAATATATTGAGTAATGTTTATTTCAATACTAGTAATATGTTTCTTATGTTGAAGTTGACAAAGATAATCTTAATAATAATAAACAACTGTATTTTTATTACCTTTTGTCTTTTAAAAATGAGAAAAAGTCACATATTCTTGATCATCTTCTGTAAAGAGTTTATTAAATTTGAAAAAGTCAAGATTAGTAACATTAGAAAGATTGATTTGTACCCCTTTATTTAAACTTGCTTAAAGGCTGACTTTGGTGGCTATTAAGCTCAATTTCAAGTTACATACTATTTATAAAACAGTTGCAAATGAATAAGGGAAAGTACTCTAATTAGTAGACAATAGTTACCTCCCTTAAAATATATACTGACTGTGGTAAGTGGAAATACAAATTAAATGAGAAATTGCTTTATTTTCTAAGATTAAGCATTTTAATGCAGTACTTCTGATTCTGATTGGTCTGGTTAGAAATTATTTTTTTAAGTCTAATTTTTGCTGCTTTCTAATCATTTGCTTTCTCTACCCAGGAAATTTGCCAGATTTTAAAAAAATATTAATTTTCCTATTGTTTTAGATGGTGGTGGAGAATAAACATTTAGTACAAAAAACAAAGGAAAGATAAATTTTGTACATTTTGTGAGATTTTTTTTAATGTCATATCAAATAATAAATAGGAACCCTCCTCATTTAAGACTGTAAAAAAAATCAATATTTTTCAGATTTGACAAATTCCCAACATAGAGGAAGGTCTTCTGAATTGAAATCATCAAAAATTAGTCTAAAAAAATATGTTGTTTTTTTGTTTGTTTGTTTTTTGTTTGTTTGTTTTTTGTTTTGTTTTTCTTTTTTTAGTTGCAACCAATCTGCATCAGAAGTATCTTTAATGCTATTGCCCTAACAGAAATATTGCTATAATGTGCCATTTTTGCAGTATTGAAATATCATACAAGCATAGAAAAATCACCTGATTATAATGTACTTGCTTAAAGGCCAACTTCAGTAGCTATTATTCTAAATGTATCCTATTTATATCATAATTAATTGCAAATAGATAAGGGGAAGTATTCTATATTAGAATATGATAGTTATCTTCCCTGAAAATACTCAGTGCGGGTTCAGCATTCTAAGAAACCCTAAGTTAAAAACTAGATTAGAAATGGCTTTGTTCTCTAAGTCGGAGCGTTTTAATTCTGTTATGCAAACAGAAACCTTGAACATGCAAAAATCATGTCATAATTTAAATTACTGTATATATTCTTGTCTTATGCAACTTTCTTAAACCTGAATTGAGACCTTTTGTATTTGGGAATTGTAGGTGTACTAGTTGGCCTAGGCCTAGCTTTGGCCAAGTATTTACACATTCAAATTTGTATCTTGTATATAGTGTAATTCACTAATATTAGACTATAATTTCTGTCTCGGAAAGTTACATGATACACAAGTATGTACTCTGTGTCTTAGAATTCTTAAGAATTTTCATTTACTGTGAAAATACAATCTCAACAATTTAAAAAATTAGGTCCATCTTTTGAAGTAAATATACTGAAGACTTGAAAAGTTGTTTTTAATGATATCCTCAATCAGGGGTGCTTATCCCATTGCTAATCTTATTAAGCACACAAGAAATAAGAAATTTTTGATAAGGATTTGAAAGAAAAAAATTTTAATTTTAATTTAGTTGGACATTCATTTGAATTTTGTTTAAAAGCTGATTTCAGTGAATATTGAGCTCAATTTCAAGTTATTTCTCTTGAAAAATTATGATTGGGGTTCGTGGAAATGCAAATTCTCCACTTCCTATAACATTAGTAATAGTATAGTATAAATTACAGGAATTTTTTTTGTTTTAATTGGGGGTATTTTTCATACCTACCTTGTATATATTGAATTAACCTAACAAAATTAAAAAGTTTCCAAGAAGGTCTATAAGTTTATTTTTTGAATTACAAAATAAACTCATCCAGTGAAAACCTCCGTTGCTTTGTTTCACAAAAAATACAAAGAACTTTTTTTTTCTCATGCAGATTACTACAATCAAGTTTGGTTGTGTTTTATGGCATATCAACTCTTGAGGGTTATTTAATGCCAAAGTTTAAGATAAAATTGATTAAGTTTTGTTTATAGATAAACCTGAAATAATATTTAAGACAGATAAAACACAATAATCAAATGATAATATTTTACTTATATGATAATCATTATTTACTGAAAAAACATTCCTTTGACTGAGAACTTTTTCCAGATTTTCTCCTGTGCAGATTTCACATCAAAGATTTTACCACCCTCGTTCTTGGTGTCATTGAATTCCAATTTTTATTTACCACCTTCAAAATATTTACTTTTCATCAAAAGGGAAAAACTGTATATGTTAATAAAATTCTCATTATGGTTGTGTGTGTTTGTGTGTGTTTGTGTGTAAATTATAACCAAGCAAAAATGGCATATCATACAGTTATGTCTGTTATACTGAGAATTATCACAAACTTATAAAATTATCATTCAGTTGCAAATTAGACTGGAGATTATTTTATTCCCTAAGTTTGAGTGTTTCAGTTGTTTTGTTTTAAAACCCCCTAAAAAACAAAAGTCTCTTTATGAGGTGCCATAATTGATATGATACTTTGCTCGACTCATTGGCATGGTGGGTAGAGTGTTTGCCAATAGTCTAGGAGACTGGGGTTCAATTCCGAGTCGAGTCATTCTAAAGTACTCAAAAAATGGTATTTGATGCCTCCTTGCTTAACACTCACCCTTGATCCATACCTTAAAACGTTAAGTGGAGCAATCCAGAGAAAGGAGTAGTACTCTTCCCCACACTTCAGTGTAGTAGCTATTTAAAAGGGAGCCTTAGAATCACCCTCAACTATGCTCAGCCAACTTACTTACTATATTCATAAATAAAGAGTGCGCAATATTAGTTATTAGAGCATATATAAGGATAACATAGACACAAAGTCAATGGTGCTTGGTGACTGTCAGTTTCTCATTGGTCTGATAATCATTACATAGGTAAAAAATTGATAGTTCGTCACCAATCACTGTTGACACTGTCTATACTATCTTGAATTTTATATATATATATATATACACACACACCAACACAATGAGAGTTTTAGTACTTAAAAAAATATAACGTTTTACCACTTATAGGTTATGAAATGCATCCTTTTAGATAGTTATTTAATTTTTGTTTTTATTTTTCTTTGGTACCCAGTATTTCTGAAGCAGCCTTTCAAATATTTTTCTCAAGTCTTTCCTGTGAAGATGACAAACTTGTAAAATTCACCAAAGTGGAATGAACACTTTTGAATTCTTTTCATTGTTGATTTTTTTTCATCTCCTTCCCAACAGCTCTTTGAAGATTGTTTACATTCTAGCACATTCCATGATATTCTGGAACACAAAAAGACTTTAAAATGTTTTTATTATTCACACTGGATAATACAATTAAATTATGACATCTTGTTTGTTTGTTTTTATTGTTCATTTATTTTACTTGATTTGGTGGAAGATTAATCTTAAAATATTCATCAATATAAATTGTTCATTCCAAACCTGGTTTACAATATTAATCCCAGCTCGGTTGAATAAGGCTGTAGAATACACTGACTGGATCTCTGCAGAGGGCTAATACCACCCCTCACGACTACAAGTGTCCTGGATAAGACACTAAACAATCTTATGGTGAATCTCTAGACCCGGAGCTTTGGGGAATGTGGAGTACCCCTTCATTGAACCCAGGTTCACTCTCAACTAGAGTAGTAACACGTAACAGAATCCTATCTATGGGTCAAATTTAAACTGAGTAAACAAATGATTTATATTAAATTGAATTGTTAGAAATAGGACTGTTTGTAAACTAATGACTTTAAATGAATTGTTAGTGATACATTGCAATACTTGAAACCATTCAATTGTGTGCCAAAAAATGAGCTCAGACTCGTTTCAAAATGTTATCAACAAAATGTGTTTAAAATCATATATATTCAATATATATGTATAAAAAGGATTTGGCATTAACTAACCTACAGTGGTTGATGTGCCATAAAACCCAAATCATATATATTTGATATATATATATGTATAAAGAGGATTTGGCATTAAATAACCTACAATGGTTGGTATTCCATAAAACCCAACCAAACCAAATCATATATATTTAATATATATGTATAAAGAGGATTTGGCATTAAATGACCTACAATGGTTGATAGTCCATAAAATCAAATTAAACCAATCAGTGTCATCAACTTTTCACTGGGCACCTAACAGAAAATGATGGAAGGGGCATAACTTGATTGCATATTCATAAAACGTACCACTTAGCAGACATTTCTCCAAACAGCCAATTGCTAAAAGAAGTTTAACTATCAAAATTTCCACACTTTTGTTGGAGCTTTGGGTAATGTGGAGTACCCCTTCATTGTCATTTTTCCCAGGTCCACTTTAGCTCCAATTGGTAGCACCTGATATGGTCATATCTATGAGTCAAATAGAACTGTTTGACATTTAAACTGTGTGTAAACAAATGACTATTTCATTGAATAGTGTTACATAGCTATACTTGAAACCTCTTAACTGGGACCCCCAGTTGAGCTGCCCAGCAGAATGAGAAAGAAGTGCTGCTCTAGACAGAGGAACTGGGGGTCAATATGTTGCAGTCTGTTCAGTCTCCAACTCACCTCTCACATACAACCCTTTCGCATAAAGTGTGAGAGGTATATTTTTTCTAAAGAAGTGTGTTCGTTCGTCATTATTGTTGATTTAGTTTCCGCATATATATGTATACGTATAGTTGTATCACAGCTATACAGCATATGTAATAAGTGAGATAAAAGGATTATAAGTTTTAAAAATGTTAAAAGATTTTCAGTTCAACTCAGTTGATTTACTTCAGGTAGTTTTCTACCACTGACTTAGAGCTGGTGTAATACAATTGATGGTGGTATGAAGATCATAGCCCACAAAAATGCCTTATTCACTGTGAGTACCTGCTGCTGTTGACTGGCAAGTCTATAAGTGAGATGGACCATGTTATGGACGTTTTATACCCCCAAAACCAGTTGTCGAGTCAGCTGGAGCTGTAGAATACACCGAGTGCTTCTCTGCAGAGAGGTAAGATCCCCTAACAAGTGTCCTGGATATAATACTAAACAATCTGATGGCGAGGTTCCAGTGATGCTGGGGCTTTGGGGAATGCGGAGCACTCCTTCATTGCCATTGCTCCCAGGTCCACTCTGGCCCGGAATGGTAGCGCCTGATAGGGCCCTATCTATGGGTTAAATAGAACTAACTGCACACTTATGCTAAACTGAATTGTTTGAATTAGAACTGTTTGACTAAACTGAATCGCTTAAATAGAAATGTTTTTGACAATTAAACTGCACTTACATTTAAACAGCGTGATTATGTTAAACTGAATTGTTTGAAATAGAACTGTTTTTGACATCAAAACTCTACTTACACTAAATTGAATTGTTTAATATAGAACTGTTTTGAGATTTAACTGTGTAAACAAAATCTGTACTTATACTAAACTGAATTTGCTGATTTAGAACTGTTTGATAAAGCTGAATAGCTAGAAATAGAAATGTTTTTGACAATTAAACTGTGTACTAATGCGAAACTGAATGGTTTGAAATAGAACTGACTATTTGCATAAAAATGGATTTGGCGTTAAATAACCTACAAAGGTTGATGTGCCATAAAACCCAACCAACCAACAATAGACTTAGCTCTATATGGGTAGGCGTTAGTGCTTGTGTGTATGTGTGTGTGTATACATGTGTATGGTTATGGGTTGACCATGAGTATGCATATGGGTAAATATATGTGTGTGTGATTGGCCTAATGAGTAGAGTGTTCACCCATGGTCTGGGAGACCTGGGTTCAATCCCAGGTCGCATCATATCAAAGACTTTAAAAATGGTACTTGATACCTCCTTGCTTAACACTCTGCAATATAAGGTACGTATCGAGGGTAAAGTGGAGCAATCCAGGGAAAGGAGTAGCGCCCTCCCCTACACTTCAGTGTAGCAGCTAGTGAAAGGGGAGCCTTCTGGTTGCCCTCGACTATGGTTGCCAACTTTACTTACTTATATAGGGACCAAGACATATTTGCGTAGGATCACTAATTCTTCCCTGCTAGAATAAAACACGTAAAAATAGTTCAACGACTTAAAATTTTATTGTCACATCTTTAAGAATCTCTTGGAGACTCGTCTGGGTTTTTTATGCCCAAGCTGGGTAGTTGGAAATCAGAATGTTCCTTTCCCTCTCCCCCCGCCCCCCGAACAAATGAGAGTGAGTCTGTTGCTTGAGTAGTCGGAAGAACCACACCAGTCAGAGAGACATGAACAAGTCAGTTCGCTACAGAAATGCTGAGGGTCAGACAAAAGAAAAAAAAGCTAGAGATATAGAGAGCCGAAGATCTAGCAGTTTTTAGTTAAAGAAACTAGATAACTAAAAGTGAGGAGATCACAAACCATCGATTTGTGTCAAACTTTTACCTCTAAACCTTTATTCAACTTTTATGTTGTCATCTTGTTTCTCCCTTTTTGTGGCTCAATCAGTTTATTACCACACTGGAGTTTGTAATATGTAATGGCTTCTCTCATCAACCTACTGATTTGGTTTGGTTTGGTAGCATATCAACCATTGGAGGTTATTTAATGCCAAATCCATTTTCCTACTATTGTCTTCATCTTTATTGTTATTTCCACAACGTTTCGGCCGATATGTCCTCCGGCCTTCTTCAGGTGTTTGTCGAACTCGGTAACCTACCCGGAACTTCGAACTACGTCCTTTATTGAATCCACAGGGGTCACCTGTTCTGATTCCGTTAGCCATAACCAGTTACAAGTGTTAAGTATTCCGGGATTGTTACTCGCCTGCAGTCAGGATTGAACCTGCAACCTCCAGATGATTGTCTCCTTAGAACCTTAGGGAACCAATGCCTATAACCAAAGACTTGAAAAATGGTACTTGATGCAGCCTTGCTTAACACTCAGCATTATAAGGCACGGATCAAGGGTAAAGTGGAGCAATCCAGGGAAAGGAATTGCGCCCTTCCCTACACCTTGGTGTAGTAGCTATTGAAAAGGGAGCCTTTGGGTTACCCTCATTTAAGGTCACTAACTTTAATTGCATAATTATAAAAAGGATTTGGCATTAAATAAGCTACAATGGTTGATATGCCATAAAACCCAACAAAGCTATAAACAAAATGACCTCTTTAAGAGTCTTGTAGTTCACATCTTTCTCTGAATTGGTTGGTACTTACATGTAATCCATAAAGACAGAACAACTACTACTACTACTATGATTACCACTGCTATAATAAAAAAAAACACTGTCAATGAAATCTATTGCATCTTGTGATTTACCAAAAATAGAAAATTTTCAAATCCTTGACAAGACTGTTTGCATTTCCCTTTGCACTAATGCCCTTGGGGAAGGCATGAATCCATTCCTTCTCTCCCCAGCTACAGTTAAAATAGTAGGACAGACTAGGTTCTTTTACCTTGTTAGGGCAACTGGTCTAAGAGAAGGAAAACCGATTTTAAACCTGCTATAATCTGCTTAAAAACTGACCTTGTGTCACAGGGGTTGGGTAAATACAAACTTTAATAATGAAAGTAGATATCAATTTATTTCCAGTTTAAAATGACCTTTGGTGTATATATTAACTATAATTAAGAACATTAAATCAAATGTGAATTTACCCAACCCATCCACTTGAACAGGGTCTGTTTTTTTAGCAGTATTTAACAGCTTTGAATACAGATTTTTCCTTCTCCAAGACCAGTTGCCATACTAAGGTTAAAGAGCCTAGTCTGACCTACTATTTTACCCAGAGTTGGAAGGTTTTCCTTCCAGCTCTGGATAAAATAGTAGTTGGATTCATACTTTTTCCCAAGGGTATTAGTGATATGTAAAATACAAACAGCCTCATCTAGGATTTGAGCTTGGGTTGCTTGGCCCATTTCCAATAATGATAACCATTACACTACAAGCACCTCTAAATGTATGCAAAACTATACAATAATTTATCATTTCTATCAATAACTGAAGTTAAGAGAGTTAACCACTGAGTAAAGAGCAAGTACTGTCGAGACGAGACAAAATTTTGTAAATTCTATATTTATTTCTTATTTTTAAAAAATACGTTTGGAAAAAAAAAACTTTTCTGTACAACTATCCAAACAATTATTTTTTTGACAAATGTTTAATACGTTAATTGTTGTATGTAAACAATGGAGAATTTTCAACTGTGGATTTTTATATCCGAACCATTCATAGTGCTGCAGTTTTGATGAAGGGAGAAATGGTTGCTTTATTCATTTGATTCCAGAATTCTCTGAAAGAATTAAAACAAATTAATTAATCATTTTAAACATTCAAATAACAGTATACTGAAATTCTACATATTTGCCCCCTGCGTCAATACTATTGTATGGATGCTAACAAAACACAATGAGAAAAAGCTAGATAGTAACTATACAAGAATGCCACAAGCTATTTTGAACATATCCAAGAAGCAGCACCTCACAAAACAGCAACTCTACAGCCATTTACCTCCCATCTCACAAACTATCCAAGTAAGATGAACAAGGCATGTAGGACTCTGCTGTAGAAGCAGGGATAAACTCATAAGTGACGTTCTCTTATGGACCCCTACACATATCTGTGCCATTATTAGCCAACCAGTAAGAACTTATTTACGTCAGCTCTGTATGGACACAGGATTTAATCTGGAAAACCTGCTGGGAGTGATGGATGATAGGGACAGATGGAGAGAGAAAGTCAGGGAAATCTGTGCGACTTAATGATGATAATGATGACTTCTGCGAGCAATATTGAACAAGTCCTGGCGGCAACACCCCTCAAGGCACCAACTATACGGCCACCTGCCTCCCATCATGAAAACTATCCAAGTTAGACGAACCAGACATGCAGGACTCTGGTGGAAAAGCAGGGACGAACTCATAAGTGATGTACTCCAATGGACCCCCACATATGGCCGGGCAAAAGCAGGATGACCAGCTCGAACATAATTACAGCATCTCTGCGAGGATATGGGATGTAGCCCTGAAGACCTGCCAGAGGCGATGAACGATAGGGAGAAGTGTCGAGAGAGGGTCAGGGATATCTCCGTGCTGGTCGCACGACATGATGACTTTGCTTTACATTAATTGGTTTACAAAGTGAATTTTCTTCTTTCTCAAAAATAGCAAGATTTTATTATTTCTTGGGGAACATTATACAATCAAAAATGATATCAATTGTCATTACTTAGGACTATTGACCTCATCTTTATTGTTATATTCACAGTGTTTTGGTCGATATATCCTTCAGCCTTTTTCAGATATTTCATGTCTGGTCATAGTTAACAGAATTGGAACAATCTACCCCTGTGGTTCAAATAAAAGGTTCAGTTCATTATTCTGTTTGGACTCCAGAGTTTAACATGAAACACATGAAGAAGGCTGAAGGATATATCGGCCGAAACGTTGTGAGTATAACAATAAAGATGAGGTCAATAATCCGAATATTCTAAGTAATAAGAATTATCAAACTTCATCTAAGAAATTTAGCCAAGATATTATTAACTCTAAAAAAACAAAAATGACATTATCTAATTTGAAGTTTCAATGTAACGGTGAATGTGTTAATATTCTGAACTGTAAATCATTATACCTCTTACAACCGGCTCATTGGCCTATTTGGGTGAGTGTTCACCAATGATCTGGGAGACCAGGGTTCAATACCAGGTCAGGTCATTCCAAAGACTTTAAAAATGGTACTTGATACCTACTTGCTTAACACTCAGCATTACAAGGTACGTATCAAGGGTAAAGTGGAGCAATCCAGGGAAAGGAGTAGCGCCCTCCCCTACACTTCAGTGTAGTAGCTATTGAAAAGGGAGCCTTCAGGTCACCCTTGACTACAGTTGCTAACTTTATTTACTTATACCTCTTACCTGAAACAATGAAATTTTCAAATTATTTTTTTTATTTGTCATACTGTATTGTCTATTCCAGGGAAAGGAGTAGCACCCTCCCCTACACGTCGGTGTTGTAGCTATTGAAAAGGGGGCCTTCTGGTCACCCTCGACTATGGTATTGTCTATAAATAAGTACATCCAACAATTTAAAAAACAAATCATTCTCTTTTAAACCAAAGATACCAGGTATTATTTCTAATGGAACATGATAGAATCAAATCAGATATTATTAGGTATTATTCATTACCAATCTCTAGAAACTCAAAATATAAAGGAGACATGTACAGAGTAATGGTTATTGTCATAGGAAATGGAGTTGACACACCAAGTTCAAAACCTGGATGAGTCTGTTTGGGCTTCACTTCATGCTAATGTCTTTAAGAAAAGCATGAACCTGTCTCTTCTCTCCCAGTTGCAGGTGCATAAATAGTAGGGCAGACTGGGCTCTTTAGCTTTGCTATACAACTGATCTTGGAGAAGAAAAATTTTAAACTCAAACCAGCTTATAGCCCAATTGACTGGGGCTGAAGAATACATTGACTGCATCTCTGCAGAGAGGCAAGACTCCTCCAATGAGTGTCCTGGATATGACAATGAACAATCTGATGGAGAGGTTTTGGGAATGCAGAGTACACCTTTATTGCTATCGCTCCCAGGTCCACCCTGGCCTGGAGTGGTAGTACCTATTTATAGGTCAAATAGAACTAAATCTGTAATTACACTAAATTGAACTGTTTGAAATAGAACTGTTTTGACATTTAAATTGGGTACACATGCTAAATTGAATTGTTCGAAATAGAACTGTTTTGACATTTAACAGGGTATAAACAAATAACTATACTTGTACTTAACTGAATTGTTTGAAACTTTTATGAAAATGTCTTAATTCAGCAATAAATGACCCAGAAAGGGTTGATATACTGTAAAATAAAATAACCAATCAAACCAGCTTAAAAGTTGACCTTATGTCACATCCTGGGCAAATATGTAACAATCCAAATGTATAGCAATTTCTAAAAGTGAATCCAACAAAAGCACAAATGACGTTATCTAATTTGAATATTCAAAGTAGAAGTTAATCATAAATCATTATACCTATTACCCAAATTAAAACTTTAAAAAAGATTTTCATCGTGCAGTATCGTCCATAAATAAGTACACCCCTAACAATTAAAAAAAAAAAATCATTCTCTTTCAAACCAAAGATACCAAGGTTTTATTATTTCTAATGGAACATGATACTATTAAAACATATTAGGTATCATTTATGACTAAATACTATTCTATAACCAAAAGTAAGTACATGCCTCTGTCTCAGAAAAACAATCATTTAGACTTACTCTGAAGTAAACTTTGTCTGGCTTTTGCAAAGGCTTCAATATCAGCATCAATTTGTGCATCTCCAGTCAGAGGTAATCCCCCATAAAGTGAGCTGAAGGTAAGAAAATTTATATAAGTAACAACAATAAAAAAGTGAATTTGTTTAACCCTTTATAGGTTTTTATTTTTATTTTTTAAGATAGAGGAATTATATTGTGAATTGAATAACCATGACCAGAAAATTCGACGAACACCTACGCACAACATACAGAAACACTGGACAGTTGTTTCAACCTTATTAGGTCTCATCAGGAGTATACCGTCATCTCCACCACTGGAGATCGAACCAGCGACCACAGATTTCAGAGTCGAAACTCTACAACTGAGCCAACAGTTCATATCGCCACAAGTGACGCCAAATTCACTACTCATAGTTCTGAGGATATCTAGGCATTACAAATATCATAATTTTACACTTTACAAGAAACATTGTAACAGTAAAGAGAAATGCATATGAAATATACTTACGAAGTCTGCGTTTGTGGCAAAGCTGTTTTCCTCAAAGATGACTTGCAATGAGAATGATTGGAATTGGCAGAAGAAGGTGTGGAAAATGATGGAAGGGAAGAATATTGATTAGAAGACACTGCCATATTGGGATCTGCATTTCTCACAGATTTTTCTTGGTTTTGTTGCTGCAAAAAGAAGTTTTTTGGGGTAGGGGTTAACTGTACATCCACTTTTGTTGGGTTATTTTATACAGAATCTTTTTCTTTTAACTCACATAAGAATTTATGTTCGTTGTAAAATTTTTTAAAAAATAAATAGGAAATAATAAAATATCAAATATAATTGCCAATTGCTTTAAAATATAATATTAAGTTATCAATTTTTGATGTTTTTTAACAGCTTATTAAAGTTTTCTTCCCTAATATTTTTTTCTTATTGTAAAAAATTTGATGTATTTTGTTTGGATATGTTTTACTGTCAATGGAATGAAGAATAGTAGTGATAATATAGCTAGGGAGATAAGTTGGGTTCATGCCTTGCCCAAGAGGCATTAGTGTGAAAGTGAACGTTATAGCTCGACTTGAGTTTAAATTCACTTTGAGGCTGCAGTCTAGTTCTTTAGCTTTTGCAACTGAGGACACCCCCGCCAAAAAAAAAAGTTGTTACTGGCAAAATCCTAACACGAGATGTTTACATGAGACACCAACGGGTACCACAAATCTGCATCAAAGGGGACTTTTAGATCCATTCAATTGGCCATAGCTAACAAAGTTAAAATCTAACTTCTAGGATTTCAGTCACCTCCAATGACGGGCAAGCTTTCCTGGATGTATGGAAGTGCAGAAATTGACAGACCAAGTTTCAAGAATCCAGATGTGTATAAAATTGAGAGAGTGGGATTTTTTCTTTTGGAAACTCTGGTGTCCAGTGTGGCTGATGAGTAGCAGTTTTGAACTTTGACCTGAAGATATCTAAAATTGTGGACAGGCAGTTTTGAGGAGAGAAATTGGATTAGCATTTATCAACCATCTACATTGCCGTAAGAAACTTTCAGTTATATAAATACATGTTTTTATAACTTTAGAATTAATCCAGTATCAAAAAAAATTTAAGAAATACGAACCTGGGGAGCTACATTTTAATGGGATCCTTTTCGCTTATAATAAGAAATTAATGATTTTCTATGATTTCCTTCATAATTGTATTAACATAAAATGTGAGACACTGATTCTGAAATTTCTATTGATCTCTCCACTTGAATGAAATACATTTTAATTTTTTTTTCTTCTTTACTTACTTGAGCCAAATTCGTTTGTTCAACCCACCAAACTTCAAAATCTTTCATCAACTGAACTTTGTCCTTTTCCAGTAAATGTTGACAATGTTCAATTGTTGTCTTTAAATTTCGAAGAGAATTAAAGTTGTCTTTGTATCTGGAGAAACAAAATTGGTTTAGTTGAAATGAAAGACCATTGAAACTCATTAAAATCACAAAAATGCCTTCAAATTTTTCTTCTCGTCTTTTTAAGCCATAGAAACTACAAAGTTTCTTGATCTTATTGACATCAGAATTTAACAGGATCATGAAAAGTTCAAGTTTCTTTGTTCATACAGTATCACTTAAAAATAAGTCTATTCCAAACAATTTTTTTTTAAATAAAATTACTTTTCTTCTCAACCAACAATTTAATTATTTGTTGTGAAATATTATACAATCAAAATGGATATTATTAGGTATTAGGGTACTGCTTATAAATAAGTACATCCCAAAGCATATTCTATAGAAAGTTTATTTTCTTCTAACTCAAAGATACCAGGATTTTATTATTTCTGGTGAAACATTATCCAATCAAAAATGATATTGTATTCGTACTGATGTATTAGTCCAATGTTCAGATGTTAAGAACAGAATGAGATAGACATCCGACTGTATTTATACTGAGGTATTAGTTGTTGGTTAAGATGCCTAAGAACAAAATGAGATAAACACCCCACTGTATTTATACTGAGGTATTAGTGCTTCGTTAAAATGTTAAGAACAGAATGAGATAGACACACCACTGTAATTATACAGTGGTATTAGTTTTTATGAAGATATTAAGGACAGAAATATTTAGACTACCCATTGTATTTATACTGAGGTATTAGTCCTAAAATCAGATGTTAAGAACAGAATGAGATAGAAACACCACAGTATTTACAATGAGGTATTAGTCCGTTGTTAACATGTTAATGACAGAATGCGATGGACACCAGTATTTATACTGAAGTATTAGTCCTGAATTAATATGTTAAGAAGAGGATGAGATGGAGAGACACCCCGTGCTTATACTGAGGTATTAGTCTTTTTTAAGATGTTAGGAACAGAATAAGATAGACACCCACTGTATTTATACAAAGGTTTGTATAAATACAGCCCTTTGCTAAGATGTTAGAGAGAGAATTAGAAAGATATCCCACTGTATTATACTGAGATATTAGTCTCATGTTAAGATGTTAAAAATAGAATGAGATGGACACCCCACTGTATTCATACTGAGAATATAGAAATTTGTTGAGATGTTAATGACAGAATGAGATAGATACACCACTGTATTTATACTGATGTATTAGCCCTTTGTTGAGATGTTAAAGACAAAATGAGATAGACACCTGACTTTATTTATACTGAGGTATAAGACATTTGTTGAGATGGTAATGACAGAATTAGAAAGACACAACACTGTATTTATACTGAGGTCTTAGCCCTTTGCTAAGATGTTACAGAGAGAATTAGATAGACAAATGACTGTATTATACTGAGGTATTAGACATTTCTTGAGATGTTAATGACAGAATGAGATAGACACCCCACTGTATTTATACTAAGGTATCAGACATTTGCTAAGATGTTACAGAGAGAATAAGATAGACACCCGACTGTATTTATACTGAGGTATTAGCCTTTTGCTAAGATGTTAATGACTGAATGAGAATGTTACAGAGAGAATTATATAGACACCCCACTGTAATTATACTGGTATTAGTCTTTATGAAGATGTTAAGGCCAGAAATATTTAGACTACCCATTGTATTTATACTGAGGTATTAGTCCTAAGATCAGATGTTAAGAACAGAATTCTCATTCTATTGGGGTTTCTATCTTTTTCTGTCATTAACATCTCAAAAAAATGTCTAATCCTTCAGTATAAATACAGTGGGTGTCTATCTCATTCTGTTCTTAACATCTCAATAAATGTCTAATACCTCAGTATAAATACAATGGGTTGTCTATATCATACAGTCCTTAACGTCTCAACAAAGGACTAATACCTCAGCAAATAATAATACATTGGGGTATCTATCTCATTCTTTCACTAACATCTCAACAAATGTCTGATACCTCAGTATAAATACAGTCGGATGTCTAATACTTCAGTATAAATACGGTGGGGTATCTTATCTATTTCTCTCTGTAACATCTTAGCAAAGGGCCCATACCTCGGTATAAATACAGTGAGGTATCTATCTCATTCTGTCATTAAAATCTCGACAAATGTCTGATACTTCAGTATAAATACATCGGATGTCTAATACTTCAGTATAAATACAGTGTGGTATCTATTTCTCTCTGTAACATCTTAGCAAAGGGCCAATACTTCAGTATAAATAGAGTGGGGTGTCAATCTCATTCTGTCATTAACATCTCAACAAATGTCTAATTACTCAGTATAAATACAGTGGGGTGTCTATCTATTTCTCTTTGTAAAATCTTAGCTAATGTCTTATACCTCAGTATAAGTACAGTCCAGTGTCTATCTAATTCTCTTTGTAACAAAGGTCTAATACCTCAGTATAAATACAGTGGGGTATCAATCTATTTCTCTCTGCAATATCTTAGTGAAGGGCTAATACCTCAGTATAAATACAGTGGTGTGTCTATCTAATTCTTTCTGTAACATCTTAGCTAATGTCTTATACCTCAGTATAAATACAGTCGGGTGTCTATCTCATTCTGTCTTTAACATGTCAACAAATGTCTAATACCTCAGTATAAATACTCTCCAGTGTCTATCTCATTCTGTCATTAACATCTCAAGAAATGTCTAATACCTCAGTATAAATACAGTGGGGTGTCTAATTCTCCCATTAACATGTTTGCAAAGGGCTAATACCTCAGTGTAAATACAGTAGGGTGTCAATCTCATTGTCCCTGTGCATCTTAGCAAAGGGCTAATACCTCAGTATAAATACAGTGGTGTTTCTATCTCATTCTGTCATTAACACCTCAACAAATGTCTAATACCTCAGTATAAATACAGTGGGGTTTTTATCTCATTCTGACATTAACATCTCAACAAATATCTAATACCTCAGTATAGATACAGTATTCGATATTTGTTGACATGTTCAGGACAGAATGAGATTGATACCCCACCTTATTTATACTGAGGTATTAGCCCTTTGCTGAGATGTTGCAGATAGAATTAGATAGACATCCGACTGTATTTATATTGAGGTATTTGACATTTGTTGAGATGTTAAAGATAGAATAAGATAGAAACCCAACTGTATTTATCTGAAGTATTAGCCCTCTGCTAAGATGTTACAGAGAGAATTAGTTAGACACCCCACTGTATTTATACTGAGGTATTAGACATTTGTTGAGATGTTAATGACAGAATTAGATAGACATCCCACTGTATTTTTTACTGACGTATTAGCCCTTTGCTAAGATGTTACAGAGAGACTTAGATAGACGCCCCACTGTATGTCTAATACTGATGTATTAGACATTTGTTGAGATGTTACTGAGAGAATGAGATAGACACCCGACTGTATTTATACTGAGGTATTAGGCCTTTGATGACATGTTAAGGACAGAATGAGATAGACACCCTACTGTATTTATACTGAGGTATTAGCATTTGTTAAGATGTTACAGAGAGAATTAGATAGACAAACGACTGTATTTATACTGAGGTATTAGCCATTTGTTGACATGTTAAGGACAGAATGAGATAGACACCTTACTGTATTTATACTGAGGTATTAGCATTTGTTAAGATGTTACAGAGAGAATTAGATAGACAAACGACTGTATTTATACTGAGGTATTAGCCATTTGTTGACATGTTAAGGACAGAATGAGATTGACACTCCACTGTATTTATACTGAGGTAATAGACAATTGTTGAGCTGTTAATGACAGAATGAGATAAACAACTACCTGTATTAAAACTGAGGTATTAGCTGTTTGCTAAGATGTTAAAGTGAGAATTAGATAGACACCGGAGTGTATTTATATGGAGGTATTTGACATTTGTGGACCTGTTAATGACAGTATTATATAGTCACCCCAGTGTATTTATACTTAGGTATTAGCCCTTTGCTTAAGATGTTACAGAGAGAATTAGATAGACATACCACTGTATTTATACTGAGGTATTAGACATTTGTTGAGATGTTAATGACAGAATTAGATAGACACCCCACTGTATTTTTTACTGACA
The DNA here is from genome assembly GCA_963585895.1 of Sepioteuthis lessoniana. Taxonomy (NCBI): domain Eukaryota; kingdom Metazoa; phylum Mollusca; class Cephalopoda; order Myopsida; family Loliginidae; genus Sepioteuthis; species Sepioteuthis lessoniana. The sequence continues at coordinate 12,307,905 of OY757926.1, forward strand.
TATTAGCCCTTTGCTAAGATGTTACAGAGAGACTTAGATAGACACACCACTGTATTTATACTGAGGTATTAGACATTTGTCGAGATGTTAATGACAGAATGAGATAGAAACCCCGCTGTATTTATACTGAGGTATTAGCCATTGCTAAGAGTTATATAGACACCCCACTGTATTCATACTGAAGTATTAGTCCTGATTTAATAATCAGACAATGCATGCATTTATACTGAGGTATTAATCTTTTTTAAAATGTTAAGAACAGAATGAGATAGACACCCCATTGTATTTTAACTTGAGGTATTAGTACCTTGTTGAAGTGTTAATGACAGAATGAGATGGATACCCCACTGTATTTATACTGACGTATTAGAAATCTGCTAAGATGTTACAGAGAGAATTAGAAAGACATCACATTGTATTATACTTAGGTATTAGCCCTTTGTTGAGATGTTAAGGGCAGAATGAGAAAGACACACAACTGTATTTATACTGAGGTATTAGCCCTTTGCTAAGATGTTACAGAGAGAATTAGATAGACACCCCAATGTATTATACTGACGTATTAGTCCTTTGTTGAGATGTTAAGGATGGAATGAGATAGAAACCCCACTGTATTCATACTGAGGTATACTAATACTGAGGTATAGCCCTTTGCTAAGATTTTACAGAAAGAATTATATAGACACCCCACTGTATTTATACTGAAGTATTTGTCCTGATTTAATATGTTAAGGATATAATGAGATAGATAGACAACGAATGCATTTATGCAGAGGTATTAGTCTTTTTTAAGATGTTAAGAACAGAATGAGTTAATTACCCCATTGTATTTATATTGAGGTATTAGCCCTTTGCTAATATTCTACAGAGAGAATTAGAAAGACATCACACTGTATTATACTGAGGTATTAGCCCTTTTTGAGATTTTAAGAACAGAATGAGATAGACACCCCACTGTATTTATAGCCCTTTGCTAAGATGTTACAGAGAGAATGAGATAGACGCCCCACTGTATTTATACTGAGATATTTGACCTTTGCTGAGATGTTAAGGACAGAATTACATAGACACCCCACTGTATTCATACTGAGGTGTAAGTCCTGATTTATTATGTCAGTATTGTGGTAGTGCCCGTGGTGTAATGTTTATCGTCGCAGGAATTGGACACGGCGACACGAGTTCAAATCCTGGACTGATTGCATTTCACATAGCACTAATACCCTTGGGAAAGGTATGAATCCAATTATTCTCCCTCCAGCTGTGGGTAAATAGTAGGGCAGACTAGGTTCTTCAGCCTTGGTGAGGCAACTAGTCTAGGAGAAGGAAAACTCTGAATTCAAACCTGTTAAACTCCGCTTAAAAAATTGACCTTGTGTCATATCCTGCCCGAGCGGAGGGGTTGGGTAAATATGATAAGTCCTGATTTATTATGTTAAGAAGAGAATTACATAAACAACCCACTGTATTTATATTGAGGTATTAGTTCTTTGTTTATATTTTAAGAACTGAATGAGATAGACACCCCACTTAATTTATACAGAGATATTAGTGTTTTGTTAAAATGTTAAGAACAGAATGAGAGAGATACCCCTCTGTATTTATACTGAGGTATTAGTCGTTTGTTAAAATGTAAAGAACAGAAGAAAGAAATACCCCACTGTATTTATACAGTTAAAATGTTAAGGATACATTGAGATAGACAGCCCATGGTATTTATACTGAGGTACTAACTCTTTGGTAAAAATTTAAGGACAGAATGATATAGACACCCCATTGTATTTATACTGAGGTATTACACTTTGTTGAGATGTAAAGAAGAGAATGAGATAGACACTCCACAGTATTCACACTGAGGTATTGGTCCTTTTCTAAGATGTAACAGAGAGAATTACATAGACATCCCACTGTATTTATACTGAGGTATTAGTCCTTTGCTAAGATGTTAAGAACAGAATGAGATAGACACCCACTGTATTTATACTGAGGTATTAGACGTTTCTTGAGATGTTAAGGACAAAATGATATAGACACCCTACTGTATTTCTACTGAGGTATTAGTCCTTTGTTAACATGTTAAGGACAGATAAAGATAGACAACTCTCTATATCTATACTGAGGTATCAGTCCTGAGTTAAGATGTTAGGAAGAGAATGATATAGATAGACACCCTAGTGTATTTATACAGAGTTATTAGTGCTTTGTTAAAATGTTAAGAACTGAATGAGATAGACACACCACCTTATTTAGACTGAGGTATTAGTCTCATGTTTAAATGTAAAGTACAGATTGAGATAGACACCCCACTGTATTTATACTGAGGTATTAGTCCTTTGCAAAGATGTTACTGAGAGAATTAGATAGACATCCTACTGTATTTATACTGAGGTATTAGACCTTTGTTAAAATGTTAAGAACAGAATCAGATAGATATATTATTTATACTGAGGTATTAGTGGTTTGTTAAAATGTTAAGAACAGAATGAGAGAGATACCCCACTGTATTTATGCAGATGTATTAGACCTTTGTTGAGATGTTAAGAACAGAATTAGATAGACACCTAACTGTATTTATAGTGAGGTATTAGTCGTTTGTGAAGATGTTAAGAACAGAATGAAATAGACACCCTACTGTATTCATACTGAGGTATTAGTGGTTTTTTAAGATGTTAAAAACAGAATGAGATAGACCCCCACCGTATTTATACTGAGGTATTAGTCGTTTGTGGAGATGTTAAGAACAGAATGAGATAGACACCCTACTGTATTCATACTGAGGTATTAGTGGTTTTTTAAGATGTTAAAAACAGAATGAGATAGACCCCCACCGTATTTATATTGAGGTATTAGTCCTTTGTTAAAATTTTAAGAAAAGAATGAGAAAGATACCCCACTGTATTTATAATAAGGTATTATTCGAGATCAATTGACACCTCACTGTATTTGTGGTTTCAGACAGAATGAGATAGACACCTACTGCATTTGTAGTGAGGCATTAATCGCATGCTAAGATGTAACAAACGGGAAGAGATAAATAGACACCCCACTGTATTCGTAGTAAGGTATTAGTCCCACGCTAAGATGTTCAGATGTTAAGAATAAAACAAGATAGACCCAATGTTATGTATACAGAGGTATTCGTGCTTTGTTAAAATGTTAAGAACAGAATGAGATAGACACCCCACTGTATTTATACTGAAATATTAGTCTTATGTTAAGATGTTTGGACAGAATAAGATTACAACCCACTGGTATTTGTTCCATGCTAAGATGTTACAGACAGAATGAGATAGAAAGACACCTCACAGTATGCATACTGAGGTACTGGTCACACTTGAAGATGTTACAGAAACTGTACTGTATTTATAGTAAGGTATTAGTCCCATGTTAAGACGTTACAGTCAGAATCAGACATATATTATATATATGTATTTGTAGTGAGGTATTAGTCCCATGCTAAGAAGTTACAGACAGAATGAGATAGACACTGCATGGTATTTTTAGTGAGGTATTATTTCCATGTTAAGATGTTACAGAGTGAAAAAGATAGACACTCCATTGTAAATATAGTGAGGTATTAGTCCCATGTTAAGATGTTACAGACAGAAAGAGATAGACACCCCACTGTAATTATAGTGAGGTATTAATCCAATCTAAAGATGTTACAAACAGTACAAAATAAGGCACCCTACTGTATTTATAGTGTGGTATTAGTCCCATTTTATGATGTTACAGACAGAATGAGATACACCACTGTATTGATACTGAGGTATTAGTCATTAGAATGATATTGACACCCCACTGTACTTGTAGTGAGGTAATATGTCCCACTGTATTTGTAGTGAGGTACTAATTCCATGCTAAGATGTTACAGACAGAAAGAGATAGACACCCCACTGTATTTGTAGTGAGGTATTTATCCCATGTTAAGATGCTACAGGTAGAATGAGAGAGAACCCAACAGTATTGGTAGTGAGGTATTAGTCTCATGTTATAGAAAGAATGACACCCCACGGTATTTGTAGTGAGGTATTAGTCCCACGCTAAGACGTTACAGACAGAATGAGATAGACACTCCTCTGTACTGTAGTGAGGTATTAGTCCCACTGTATTTGTCGTTAGGTATTAGTATAATATTAAGATGTTACAGACAGAATGAGATAGACACTCCTCTGTACTGTAGTGAGGTCCTACTGTATTTGTCGTTAGGTATAGTATAATATTAAGATGTTACAGACAGAATGAGATAGACACTCCTCTGTACTGTAGTGAGGTATTAGTCCCACTGTATTTGTCGTTAGGTATTAGTCCCATGCTAAGATGTTACAGACAGAATGAGATAGACACTCCTCTGTACTGTAGTGAGGTATTAGTCCCACTGTATTTGTCGTTAGGTATTAGTATGATATTAGGATGTTACAGACAGAATGAGATAGACACTCCTCTGTACTGTAGTGAGGTATTAGTCCCACTGTATTTGTCGTTAGGTATTAGTATGATATTAGGATGTTAGAGACAGAATGAGATAGACACTCCTCTGTACTGTAGTGAGGTATTAGTCCCACTGTATTTGTCGTTAGGTATTAGTATGATATTAAGATGTTACAGACAGAATGAGATAGACACTCCTCTGTACTGTAGTGAGGTATTAGTCCCACTGTATTTGTCGTTAGGTATTAGTATGATATTAAGATGTTACAGACAGAATGAGATAGACACTCCTCTGTACTGTAGTGAGGTATTAGTCGTTAGGTATTAGTATCATATTAAGATGTTATAGACAGAATGAGATAGATAGACACACCACGGTATTTGTCACGAGGTATTGGTCCTATGTTAAGAGGATACTGACAGAAAGAGATCGATAGACAACCAACTGTATTTATAGTGAGGTATTATTCCTGTGTTAAGATGTTACTGAAGGAATGAGAGAGACAGAACACTATATTTATAGTGAGATATTAGTCTCATGCTAAGATGTTACAGACAGAATGATATACAGGGTGAAACGATAAAATTGTTATCCTAAAGAAAACAATGCTACAGCTTTATTTTAAAACTTTTATTGAAAAAATCAATTCAGGTAACTTGATTATGAAGTAGAGCTGACATCTATTCAATGTAGTCACCTTCAGCTTCAATCACCGCCTCGATATGGATCCAGAACTGGGAGCATGCCTTTTCCACAAGCGCCAGCAGGAGCTAGGTGAATACTTGGTGGATGGCGGTGATCAGGCTGGATTTGGTGTTGTGGGAGGTCATGTTGGTGATGTTCTCGACGTATGACCAAACGAAGTAGTCCAGCGGGTTCAGGTCGGGGGAGCAGGGGGGCCTGATGGACTTGATAAGCCTGAGGTTCTTTGTCTTCTCAGTCAAGATCTGGCTTGTTTGCCGCCTGTAGGACCTACACTTCAAGTTCTCCTTCGCGCATGCATTCACAGTTGTGTGTGAGACGCCTAAATCTCTGTCAATCTGCCGAATGGGCCACTGGGGAGTTTCATCAATGATTGCCTGGACCTTTTCAATGACGTCCTTGGTCCGGGTCTTCTTAGCGGTGTCCTTCCACTCCACCACCTCCAAAGAGCCGTCTGATGCATTGAGCTCTGCCCTCAACTGTTGAACCATCCAGATTTGCATTGTGAGGGTGCTGGCAATGGTCCTGTTGTCATAACTTGGATCGGTAGAGAGCATGAGTTGTACAGCGGCACATCTCCGATCTTGCTCCTTGAACATTGTGTCACTTTCAGACATAATAGAAGTCTCCTATCGCTCTTGGGATTTGTACACAACTGACCAACTAGTAGATGGTCTGCAACAAAAAAAGAAAACCGGTTTTCATTAAACAGAAATGGAATCATGCCGTCTTTTCTAGGGCAACAATTTTATCATTCCACCCTGTAGACACCCCCACTGTACTTGTAGTGAGGTATAAGTCCCACTGTATTTGTACTGAGGTAACATCTTAGCATGAAATTATTGCATGCTAAGATGTTACGGACAGAAAGAGATAGATAGACACCCTACTGTATTTGTAGTGAGGAATTAGTACAATGTGAAGATATTACAGACACAATGAGAGACACCCTACTGTATTTATAGTGAGGTATTAGTCCCATGTAAAGATGTAACTGACAGAATGAGATAGAATGAGATAGATACCCTACTGTAAGGTATTTGTTCCAAGGTAAAATGTTACAGACAGATTGAGATAGACACTCACTATATTGGTAGTGAGGTATAAGTGCCATTCTAAGATGTTATAAACAGGATGACACCCCATTGTATTTGTAGTGAGGTATTAGTCCCACGTTAAGATGTTATAGACAGAATGAGGTAGATAGACACCCCATGGTATTTGTAGTGAGGTATTAGTCCCACGTTAAGATGTTATAGACAGAATGAGGTAGATAGACACCCCAAGGTATTTGTAGTGAGGTATTGGTCCCATGTTAAGATAGATAGACATCCCGTTGGATTTACACGTTAAAATATTACAGACAGAATGATATAGACACTCCACGGTATTTGTAGTGAGGTATTGGTTGCATGTTAAGATGATACTGACAGAAAGGGATCGAGAGACACTCAACTGTAGTTATAGTGAGGTATTATTCCTATGTTAAGATGATACTGGAAGAATGAGAGAGACACCTGACGGTATTTATAGTGAGGTATAAGTCACATGCTAAGATGTTACAGACAGAAAGAGATAGAAACCCCATAGTATTTGTAGTGCAGTATTAGTCTCATGCTAAAATGTTACAAACAGAAAAAGATAGATAAACACCACACAGTATTTATAGTGAGGTATTAGTCCTATGTTAAGATGTTACAGAGAGAATGAGAGAGACACCCAAAAATATTTGTAGTGAGGTATTAGTCTCATACTAAGATGTTACAGACTGAATGAGATAGACACCTCTCTGAGGTATTAGTCCCACTGTATTTGTAGTGAGGTATTAGTGCCATGCTAAGAAGTTATAGTCAGAATGAGATAGACACCTCACTTAATTTATACTGAGGTAGTAGTCCCATGTTAAGATGTTACAGACAGAATGACACCCCATTGTATTTTGTGAGGTATTTATCCCATGTTAAGATTTTATAGACAGAATAAGATAGACCCCCTAGTGTATTTATAGTGAGGTATTAGTCCCTTGCTAAGATATGACAGACAGAAAGAGATAGACACCCCAGTGTATTTTACTGAGAGGTATTAGTTCAAAGTGAAGATGTTACAGACAGAATGAGAGACACCCTACTGTATTTATAGTTAGCTATTAGTCCCATGTAAAAATATAACAGGCAGAATGAGATAGACACCCCACTGTATTTGTAGTGAGGTATTAGTCCCAAGCTAAGATGTTACAGACAGAATGAAATAGACACTCCAGTGTATTTGTGCTGAGGTATTAGTCCTATGTTAAGATGTTACAGACAGAAAGAGATAGACACCCAACTTTATTTTACTGAGGTATTAGTCCCAAGATTGATAATCAAAATGGCTTCCGGAGAAATTGATCCACCACCGCACAAATATTGACTATCCATAGAATTCTTGAAGATGTATGGGAAAAAACCTACAGGTGACAATATTATTTGTCGACTTTACCAAGGCCTTTGAATCCATTCACAGAGGGAAGATTGAGCAAATTCTATGAGCATACGGTCTACTAAAAGAAACCGTCACAGCCATAATGATTCTCTATAGAAACACTAAAGTGAAAGTATGTTCTCCAGATGGAGACACAGATTACTTCGACATTGTACCTGGAGTACTGCAAGGAGACACACTTGCCCCATACCTCTTTATCATCTTAGAACATCGATCGATAAAATCAAAGAAAATGATTTTGAGCTGATAAAGAAAAGAAGCAGAAGGTACCCCGCAAAACCAATTACCGACGCCGACTATGCTGATGACAGCGATTCTGGCAAATACACCCACCCAAGCCGAAACCCTACTACATAGTCTGGAATGAGCTGCCACAGGCATTGGCCTCCATGTCTATGCACGCAAAAAGGAATATACATTGTGCATTCAATAAGTTTCCAGACTTTTTTGTACAGGCATTTGAAATTATCGTACACTCTTGAAAATTCAGTATATAATTGCTATACATTTAGGAGGTGCCCGTGGTGTAATTGTTATCGTCGTAGAAAATGAACACGACGACACAAGTTCAAATCCTGGACGAGACTGATTGCATTTCACATAGCACTAATACCCTTGGAAAAGGTATGAATCCAATTATTCTCCCTCCAACTATGGGTAAATAGTAGGACAGACTAGGTTCTTCAGCCTTGGTGAGGCAACTAGTCTAGGAGAAGGAAATCTCTGAATTAAAACCTGTTAAACTCTGCTTAAAAATTGACCTTGTGTCATATCCTGCCCGAGCGGAGGGGTTGGTTAATAGGATTATTGCTATACATTTAGCATAGCACTAATACCCTTGGGAAAGGCATAAATCCAACAATTCTCCCTGCATCTATGGGTAAATAGGGCAGTTGGTGCTTTAACCTAGGTATGGCAATTGGTCTAAGGAAAGTAAAAGTCTGACTTTAAACCTGTTGAACTCTGCCTAAAAATTGACCTTGTGCTGCATTCTGCTCATGTGGAGGGGTTGGATAAATTGGCCGAGTGGGTAGAGTGTTCATCAATGGGCCATAAGGCCAGAGTTCAATCTCAGGTCGAGTCATACTAAAGACTAAAAAAATGGTACTTGATAGCTCCTTGCTTAAAACAGCAACACAAAGTACGTATCAAGGGTGAAGCAGAGCAATCCAGGGAAAGGAGTAGCACCCTTCCCTACACCTTAGTGTAGTAGCAGTTGAAAAAGGGAACCTCTGGGTTGCCCTTGACTACAATCACCAACTTTATTTTTCAATTCATATATATATATATATATATAATATGAGCTTAACAAGTTGATATATTTGTAGGGAACAAATAAATAAATAAAAAATTAAATTTAAAAAAAATAAATAAATAGATAAAAAGAAAACTATTAAATTTGAAGAAACTCCCAGAGGTCTCTAACGGAAAAGGAGATGACGCATGCGTAAAAGAAAAAAGGATTTTCCCCTTGAAAAAGGAAACGATATCATCTTTGTCTTTCAGGCAGTGTCTGTCGAACTGACAACACCAATTTTGCTGTCTGGTGTTTTGGGCACCACGCTGCGTCACAAGACGTAGCGTCGGTTAGTCCATTCACCAAGTAAATAAAGGAAAGTATGGAAGAAATGTTTTCGTCTCTTATCTGTTTCTATCTTTTCTTTTTGTACATTTCTTTTGGGACTTTCTTTGGGCAAGGCATTGCGCTGGCTAGTCAACGTGGGGTGAAACAGTGTAACCAAAATATGGAGTCGGATATCTTACAGCAACGCAGCCTTGCCCTTAGCCCCTGACCTTCAAAAGCCTTCAAACTCCACATATTTCTAAGAGAAAAAAGTTTATATAATTACCGTTTCTTTTCAATTTCAATTTTTTCTCGAAGGTTTTGTTCTTCTAAATCTGGTTCCAAATTCTGGGAATCTATTAATCCTGCAAACAGACATCAAAATTCTGTAATCAAAAACATGAATATCTATAGATATGTGTTATATTTTTAATGTAGTACAAGGGAGGAGAGAAAGAATATAAGAGGAGAGACTGACTCACCAGGAATAGTGTACAACCAGCTAAATGGTTGGTTGGTTGGTTGGTGTTTTATCACATATTAACCCTAGTAAGTTATTTGAGGCCAAATCCTATTTATATTTGATTTTTAGATAAAAAGTTTGTTGGTAACTTCATTTTTAAACAAGAGAGAGCTGATTTGTTTGCACACAGTGAAATGGTTTCAAGCATGCCTATCTAACACTAATAATTCTATTTCTTAGTAATCATTTGTTTGCACACAGTCAAATGGTTTCAAGTGTTGCTATTTAATACTAATAATTCTATTTATCAAGTATTCTTAATATGAACAATATGCACCAAGACTTTTGGTTTTAAATAACTAATAATAATAATAATGATAATGTTTAGTAAATGATTGAACTTTTTTACATTTATAAACAGAACACTAACATGTACTACAACTCTGTACAAGAGTAGACCTGTGGGTTATACAGGGGTACTCCCCCACAAAACCAAGATTGGAGCCTCACTATCAGATGCAGTTTAGTATCATTCCCAGGATACTCAAGCCCAGTTGGCCTGGGCTGTAGAATACACCAACTGCATCTCTGCAGAGGGGTACCCTCCCACCACCAATGAGTGTCCTGGATATGACAGTAAACTATCTGATAGTGAGGGTCCAATCTTAGAGCTTTGAGGAATGCACAGTATCCTTTCATTGCCATTGTTCCCAGGTCCACTCTGGCAGGGAGTTGTAGCACCAGATAAGGTCCTATCTATGGGTCAAATAGAAAGATTTGACATTTAAACAAATAAATGGCATATACTAAATTAAATTGTTTGAAATAGAACTGTTTGATCATTTAACTGTGTGTAAACAAATGACTTTTTAATTGAATTGTTAGTAATAAATCACAAAACTTGGAACCATTTAACTGCGTTATTGTATTTAACTTGTATAATTGGGAAATAGCAATACTTGACCAACAAACTACTCACTTACAAATCATATGTATATCTCTTTAACTGTGTGCAAACAAGTGACTGATATGAAATTGTTACTGTTACATAGCAATACTTGAAACCATTGTGTGCAAAAAAGATGAGCTCAGGCTTGTTTAATAATGTTATCAACAAAAGGTGTTTATAACTCCTATATATTTAATAAATATGTATAAAGAGGATTTAGCCTAAAATAATCTAAAATGGTTGATATGCCATAAAACCCAACCAAACCAAATCATATATATTTAATGTATATGTATAAAGAGGATTTGGCATTAAATAACCTACAATGGTTGCTATGTAATAAAACCTACCTAGGCCAAATCAGATATATTTAATATACATGTATAAAGAGGATATGGCATTAAATAACTTACAATGGTTGATGTCATAAAACCAAACCAAATCCTATATATCTAATATATATGTATAAAGAGGATTTGATATTAAATAACTTACAATATTTGATATGCCATAAAATCCAACCAAACCAAATCCTATATATTTAATATATATGTATAAAGAGGATTTGGCATTAAATAACCTACAATGGTTGACATGTCATAAAACTAAACCAGGCCAAATCAGATATATCTAATATATATGTATAAAAAGGATTTGACATTAAATAACCAACAATGGTTGATAAGCCATAAAACCAAATTATATATATTTAAACTATATGTATGAAGAGGATTTGGCATTAAATAACCTACAATGATTGATATGTCATAAAAACAAATCAAATTAAACCAAATCTGGATACTCAAAGTCAATGTTTTCTTGATACAATTGAGCACCACCTTCCTGCACCTTTGATATAAAATAAGTTGGGTGTTTGTTTGCTACAAGAACAATTTGAATAATACATTTGGGACAATCAAATAGGTTGTAACATTTGACATGACCAGTCAATTGATCAGATCAGGTCTCTCCAACCGCCTATCTAGCTCAGTAAGAGTCAAAATGGAATGCTGCAGGTCAAGTGACCACTTTGGCTGCCAGAACACAGACTGCTCAGCCACTACGATCTCATCCTCAAGCATTATGGGTCACCACCCACAGCCAACAGGTAGCCTTGCTGTGGGGAATAGACACTCTTACCCCCCCGGCAGAGCACCTGCTGATAAGAGTACTGCTAAATAGGAGAAATGGAAGAAAAGGTAAGAAACAACAATAGAATCAACAAATGGGGTGAAATTTATATACAGAAACCTTTTAACTGCTTGCGACCAGTCCTGTCTTTCTTCTTTGCCACATCAATACACTGGTTCGCTCAGTCCTACTGTGAAGCAACAAACGCAACAACCACAATAACAACAATGCTGAGATTACTCCTTTTATACCAGTTCTGACAGGCCGAAATGTCACAAACCCCGTCCCACCAGAGACAAGACTTGAGACCTACAAATTGCACTCCCAAGGACGCTCATGCTTCTGTTTTTTCCTATACTTCCGGCACTCCACATGCAAGATACATTTGTACTCATTTTGAACTTTGAGGTAGGCCATTTCACTCGACAATTCTTACTTCTTCCTTTTTTCCTTTTGGTGTTGCAATGAAAGGAATTCATTCCACACAGCTTTCTCTCGTTTGTCTGGCTCACCACCTGTTTTTTATCCAGCCGGGGACGGTTGCTGGATTCATGTAAATATTGGCTGCTCTGCCAGCAAATACAGCATGCTACTCGTTGTCTCTTTGAAGGACGAACCCCGGTTAGCTCATCGGAGGCAGCACTCTGCGGGTTCTCCCTTTCAATTTCATTACAATATTTTTTTCTCTTTTGAGGAAAAATGGCTTACAAAGAAACTAAGGTGTTGAATACCCTTCCTACATGTGTTCAAAATTAAACTTGTTTTTTGTAGGCTGTCTCTCATGAGTAAATGTGCAGCCAATTAACCTGAATGTGTCTTGTAAGTTACATTAGTACTCTTTATAGAAGACACAGTTATCATGACTAGTTAATTTGGTGTCATTTGTGTGTGATATGAACTGTTGGCTCAGTTGTAGAGTTTCGGCTCTGCAATCTGCGGTTGTTGGTTCAATCTCCAGTGCTGGAGATCACGGCATACACTGCTGATGAGATCTAATAAGGTCGAAACACCTGTCCAGTGTTTCCGTATGTTATGCGTAAGTGTTCGCTGGATTTTCTATTCACGGTAATTCATTTCCCAATACAAGGAGTGGATTACAACTGACTCGAAAATACCACTTCATATCTTCCTGTTTTTTGCACTGGTCCATAGGGAAGTTGTAACATTGATAAAGTGAGTGGGATTTTTCTGTGACCACTTGTCTGACTTGATATGAACAACCTTATCTTATCTCTGTCTCTTCATTCCTACCAACTTTCTTTGAGATGCCCACAACACTACAAATATCTGTTTAATATTTCTAAAGTCTCCCACCAGAAAACTGCCTCCTCTGCAATGAGCTTTTTTTTCTGTTATAGTAAAGCAGTCATTAAAAAAAAAGGTTGGAAATTATTGGGATAGATAATTGGTAAGGAAAAATTATCTATCACCAACTCACCTTGTAAGCTAAGCTGAACTCTATGTTGTTCAATTTTTGATTTTATTTGATCTGAAATAAAAAAAAAATAAATAAATAAACAAACTAAAAATCTGTGAAATATCACAAAATTCTTTATTTCAAATAATTCAAAAAAACACTTACAAATTTTCCTACACCGTTTCTATAATGTTCTGTATCTATTTTGGTAGGAGATCAAATAATTTTTAATTCTATTAAAAAGTATTGTGACACAATATACAGGCTTAGCTCTATGTGAGTGCTTGTGTGTGGGGGGTATACATGTGTATGATTGTGGGTTGACAATGGGCATGTATATGTGTAAATGTGTACATGTGTGTATCCATATAGAGGCCGAGACATATTTGCATGGGAATCACTGATTCAACCCTGCTAGCATAAAACACAGATATAGAAGAGATGGCGGAGAACCAAAGAATAAATAACAGAGAAGCAGTAAGAGAGAGAGAGACATGATGGTGAACCAGAGGACAGTGAAAAAGAGGGAAACTGCCACAGGAAGTGGGTAAGAGACCTACATAGGGGATTGTCAGAGAAGAAACACGATTAATACAAGGAGAAGTCAGTCTGCTACTAGACGCTGAGGGTATATGACCAGACCACAGATACAGAGATGAGCTGAGAGAACAGATACAGAAGAGATGCGGGGGTGACCAGTGAATGGAGAACACAGACATGCAGATAGGCTGAGAAGTTTTTAGTTAAGGCATTTCATTGAAAAAGGTCACATGAGCTTCTTCCTCTCCAAAAACTTTTATTCAACTTTTTGTGTTTCAGCCTTGTCTTTTCCAGTGGGACCATCTGGACTCTGGCATTTCAACTTGCTGAGAAAGCAAACACAAGGAATCAGACGATCATGCAGATGAAGATTTTTATTCTGTGAAGTGCATGCCCTGGTCGTATATTACCACAGTATTTCTAAAAAGCAAATGCTAACCAATCAAATATAGGAAGCCATGAGAAATACTGTCATGTCAAATTTATTCTAGGTTCTCAAAAAATAATAATTTCAAGTTTGTTGTGTAAAAACTTTTCTTATCAGCTTCGTTATCAGATACAGACGTCATTAGATGAGCGTTTTCATTTCAGCTGTAATAATCACAATCTTCCAGCCATTGTAATCTCCTGCCTTCTTCAATCAAGCTGCCTCCTCTCTGGTTATTATAAGTAATCTACAAAGCTTTTTGCTTAGATGTGGCACAAGGCTGCATGAATGGGGTACCAATGAGATTCAAACTCACACATGAGGGTTTGCAAGTCTAGCTTGCAAATCATTACACCATACCAAGTTGCCATACCAAGGTATACCAAAGTTAAAGAGCCCAGTCTGCCCTCCTTTCCATATTCGGTAGTTCTCTTCTTCTTGTCTCTTTAAACTGAACTCTGTTTCTCCTCTAATGAATTCTTGTCCAAAGCAAAAGACTGTTGCAAAAGCAAAGCAAAAAATAACTCCTCACTGACCCACGTTCATTCTTTTTATGTCCTGACATGCCCTCTGATTATTGTAAGTGAAAATGGCCAATTATAGAGTTTCCCAAAGAGAAGAGTTTTTAAGGTGTAGGAATTAATATGCAGGAGTATGACATTATAGTAAGTCAGTTTGAATTCCAGCCACACTCTAACATTCACTTTTGTGCTAATACCCTTGAGTAAGGTATGAAACCTTTTATATTCCCAGCTATGGATTAAATAGTACCACTACTGTTCTTCTACAAGGATGGCTTTGGCATTAAACAACTCACAAAGGTTGACAGGCCTTTAAACAAAGAAAATAACCGACCAACTCAAAGTAAGTTAACCAAAAACTGAATATTAAATTATTCATTGACTCAACAACTTCCTTGATGGCTGGTTGGTTTTACAGCATGTCAACCCCTATTGAGTTATTTTATGCCAAAGTCAGTTTAAGAATTATGGCAGCCAATTATATGCAGTGCAAAAATGTATATTCACAATCATTTTAAACAGCCAAACACTTCATTCTTGGCTACAATGTTTTAAGAGTCAATTTATCAATGTAGTTGAAAATCATTTTAAACATTATCTACAGATGGTATAACCAGGCCATTGGCCTAATGAGAAGAGGGTTTGCCAATGGTCCGGAAGACAGGGGTTCAATCCCAAGTTGAGTTATACCAAAGACTCAAAAAATGGTACTTGATATTGCTTTGCTTAACACTCAGCATTATAAGGTGAGGATCAAGGGTAAAGTGGAGCAATCTAGGGAAAGGAGTAGTGCCCTCCCCTACACCTTGGTGTAGTAGCTATTGAAAAGAGAGCCTTCAGGTTGCCCTTGACAATAGTCGCCAACTTTACTTACAGATGGTATTCTAATAGGTACTAGCACTCTAAATGAGATTGGTCCTCAATAAAAAGGTAACTTGACCTTTCTAGAGCTCCAAACCTGAAGCTAAAGTTGTTTGGTTGATTTTATCCTATTTCGATACTTATTAGGCTGTTTAATATCAAATGAATCTTTTAATATCAAACAAATATTTTTGCAAACAATTATACAGTATTTAGTAACTATTCCTATTTAATCATAATAATCACCT
The DNA here is from genome assembly GCA_963585895.1 of Sepioteuthis lessoniana. Classification (NCBI taxonomy): domain Eukaryota; kingdom Metazoa; phylum Mollusca; class Cephalopoda; order Myopsida; family Loliginidae; genus Sepioteuthis; species Sepioteuthis lessoniana. The sequence goes on from OY757926.1 coordinate 12,323,638, forward strand.
GAAAATAATTATGCAAATAATTTGTACACAGTTATATGGTTTCAAGTATTCCAATCTAACACTAATAATTTACAAGCAATCAAATGTACTTTAATATTATGGTCTCCAATTAAATATATATTTACCAACCCCTCTGCATAAGCAAAATGTAACACAAGATCAATTTTAAGTGTAGTTTAACAGGTTTGAAGTGAATTGTCCCTCTCCTAGACTGGTTGCCATACCAAGGTTAAAGAGCCCAGTCTGCCCGACTATTTATGTAATATAATTGCCGAGGGATTTCGTTTTATATATCTTGTCTTTCGGTTTAGTTAGGCTGAGAACCTTTCGCTTAGCGCATGGGTTAGTTAGGTGCAACATTAACACAGGTGTTCACACGCACACGGAGAGGATGTGTCATTCAGAGATGTCAAAATAAAAATCCCAGATAGGAATTGAGACCAGGGTATTTGGGTGACGTCACACACCAGAAGCATGGGCTGAGATTTGAGAAAAAGCAGTTAGTTGAGTTCCTGCCTCGGAAGAAGAAGGTTGACTTTCAGAGCTGGGCGAGGCCAGATGAATTTGTGCGCTACAGGTGCCACGCGTTGGTTGGGTTGAGAGCTGACGATGTAACAGCAGTCAGCATAGAAAGATTGTGTTTCTCTCTCCTCATGTCGAAAAACCTTTAAACTCAAAAAGGTGAATAAAAGTTTTGTACCTGAACCAATTTTGTGAATTTCGTGTTTTTAGATTCCCTATGTCTCTTCCCCACATCCGTGTATTATGGGTATGTAACATTTATCCAGAGCTGGAGGGAGAATCATTGGACTTATACCTTTCCCCAAGAGTATTAACACTATGTTAAATGCAAACTGCTTCATCCAGGATTTGTCTCGGTGCCAAATAAAATTGTTGTCGTGTCTCTCAATGACCAAAAACCTCCTTTCCATATTCGGTAGTTCTCATCTCCCTGTCTCTTTAAACTGAACTCAGTTTCTCCTCTAATCAGTTCTTGTCCAAAGCAAAAGACTGTCACAAAAGCAAAGCAAAAAATAACTCCTCGCTGACCCACGTTCATTCTTTTTATGTCCTTTTCTGCCTGCCCTCATTTGCAGGCGCGTCTTCACTCTCCGTGGTTTTACGTGACTGCTGGCGTGAAGATGCATGACCATTTGCAATAAAAGCTTGCTCAGGGCAGCCATGTTTTTTTTTCTAATCAAAGAAACAGATCTTGTAGGTGGAGCATATGCGCTGACGTTTGTGCTGGGACGAGAGCCGATTTTCTTCCTAATTTTCACAACAGTCTCTAATTATATTTGGTACAAAAATCTATCTTCAAAATTATTTTAAACAGTTAAATACTTCATATTTAGTTGCAGTTACAATGTTTTAAAAGCCAATAAATTTGTGTAGTTTAAAATCCTTTTTAATATTATCTTAAACTGATCTATAATGTTTTTTGACAATTAAACTGTACTTACATTTAAAAACTGAATTATTTGAAATTGAACTGTTTTTGACATTGAAACTGTACTTACACTAAACCGAATTGTTTACACTAAACTAAATAGCTAGAAATAGAAATGCTTTTCTCAATTATGCTGTACTTACATTTAAACTGCGTGCTTATGCTGGACCGAATTGTTTGAAATTGAACTGTTTTTGACATTGAAACTGTACTTACACTAAACAGAATTGTTATATATAACTGCTTGAATAAACTGAATAGTTCGAAATAGAAATGTTTTTGACAAACTGTGTACTCATGCTAAACTGAATTGTTTTAAATAGAACTGATTATTTACATAAAAATAGATTTGGCATTAAATAACCTACAAAGGTTGATACGCCATAAAACCCAAACAACCTTAAACTGTTCTATCTGACCAATATATAGGAACATAACAGGTACTACCACTTTTCTTCAGAGTGGACGATTATTATCAAAGTATTAGTAATGAAGAGATGACCCTAATACTCTAAGATTGAAGCCTAAATACCAGATGGAGTTTAGGGAAACCCAGGATATAACATTCCTTTTCCAAACCTAGGTAGTTACATAACTTTGGTTTTAGGAATTGTGTAAAAAAAAACACATTAAAAACAAATCACTTACTAATTTTCATTCTGGACTCATTCACTTGTTCCCCAAGATGTTTAGCTTCTGCATAATTTCTTTTGAGATTTTTTTTCTTGTTTTCAATGGAGTCATTATTCCAATAATCTTGACAGAAAATCTCAAAAGCTTCCTGTCGTCCCATTGACATGGATCCTACTGTTTACAAGAAAGCAAATATATATATCAGCTGTTTAGCATTATAAAATACAGAAATATAATTATTTCACAATAAATTTTTTGGATAATTTGCACTCATCTTTGCAAAGAATATGAAAGCAAACTGAAATTGAAGAACCAAGTAAAATACATGTTGCATGGCTTTCACTGGTGAAACAAAATACAGATGGTGATAGTCTTGTGGAGGTTGACTGGCTGATTTTAATGGCATGTCAACTCGTTGAGGGTTATTTTGTACTCTGAAAAACACATTCATTTTTTGTGGGGTAGTTGTTTCTTAAGAGTTTTTTTGGCACATGGTCCTTTCAAATCATTTTAAAACAGATCTATTTGACCCCTATAGATGGGACCCTAAAAATTACTGCCAATCTGGGTTATAATGAACTTGGGAGTAATGGCAATCAAAGAGTACTCCACACTCCCCAGATCTCCAGGACAAGAACCTCACCATCAGATGCAGTTTAGTGCACCTTATGTAGAGGGTCGGGAACAGAAGACAGAATCCCTATTAAAAGTTTTTCTAACTTTTATTTATCTTATGAGGTTAAAAAAGGATGACATGTTTATTATTCAATTATCATATTTGCTGGGTCTGTTCGTTCAAAGAGTATCCTGGAATATGATCTTCTTCGTTCCAACTTTCAAACAGATGCAGAAAATAAGCTTGTCACCCAACCAAATCTACAGTGTGTGGAAGCAAAATTAGGAATATTCTTGTATAACAATAAATGACTATTATAAAACAAGATTAATTTTAATTTAAAAAAAAAATAAACAACAAAATAAAAAGATAGACAAAAAATAGTAAATTTACTTAATATGGTCACAATTTTAAAAAAATTATTGTATCAACACGCCTTCAAAATGATTTTCATACCTTAAAAATAAATTCTTCAGATATTTTATCCTGTTCTTCCACAATAGCAGTCTTAAGTGAACCAATATTTGGAAGGGGAAGTTGCATTTGTTTTGTTTACTAAAACGTCTTATATAGCATAATCAAGAGGGTTAAGGTTTGGGATTATATCTTGTTTAATATCTGTCCGCACAGTTTTCTCGTGGACTTTTGATTCATTAGCGCACTTTCTTACAAACGTTGAGGGGTCCTAGGTACTCATTGTACTGAGAGCTATTAAAAAGCCTTCTTTTCAATTTTTGTTCAATCCTTCACTCCCCCTTTTCCTTAAAAAGCTCTTTTTCAGTAAAAAAATTTTTCTTTGTTTTGTATACGATAGACAAAGAAACTTCAATTATTTCAGAAATTTTTTGATTTGGTTTTGGCATTAACCAAATCATAGATTCTTTGTCATTTCTCTTGATCACTCGTATTCGGCTGAATTTTAATTTAAAAAAAGTGCTTGTATAATAGAGCTAATTATAAAAATTTAGATTTATTGCATTTTTTTCAAAAATTGGACTAATCGGACAAAAAAAAAAAAAACGTTTTAAAAATCATTCCATATCTTGCTTCTGCACCCTGTACAAAAAAGCCTTATGCCTCATCAAAAGGGGTCCCACATTGGCTTTGGTGACATTACCAATCTCTATATCATACACTTTCTTCTCACTGTCAAAGTGGTATCCAAGTCACACCTTTAAATTTGGGGGTCATGAATTTAACCCCAAGAATCTGGTTATCTACTGGCAACTCAACGACAACATGTGAATCATTAAATACTTTTATTTGCTGGATACATTTCTTCAAGACTCAATCCTGAATAGGATATGTTGGAATATGATCTTCGTTCCATCTTTTAAGTGGCTGTTGAACATGAAGTTGCTAGTTCATTTTCTTGTGGGCCAACTAAATCTACAAAAAGACCTTAAGCCTTATCACACATAGTTCCATATCGTCTTCAGTGATGTTTCTTCTCATCATCAAAACAACATCTAGATCACACTTGTACATTCAGGATCATGCGTTTACACCCAAGTATCTAGTTGTCTACCAGGCCACTGGCCTAATCAGTAAAGTGTTTGCTAATGGTCCAGGAGATTGGGGTTCAATCCCCGGTCGAGTCATACCAAAGACTCAAAAAATGGTACTTGATGCCGCCTTGCTTAACACTCAAAATTATAAGGTACGGATCAAGGGTAAAGTGGAACAATCCAGGAAAAGGAGTAGCAACCTCCCCTACACCTTGGTGTAGTAGCTATCCAAAAGGGAGCCTTCGGGTCACCCTCGACTAAGGTTGCCAACTTTATTTTTATCTAGTTGTCAACTCACCCTGTTAATATAGTTTTTTTTTCCATATGCCTCACGTATTACCCTTTTCTTTTTCCTTTATATGTCAATTTGGGTAAAACAAAAAAAGGTTTCCTTTAAAGAAAATATCTTAAAAATCTCAAATTTTTTCAGAGGTATGAACAATTTTGGGTTTAACAATATATAAAAGTTAAGATAGCAGAGATTAATGGTGCTTGATGACAGTCAGTTTCTTGTCTATGCATTCATATATTGTATAATGCTCAACTAAAAAGGATAAAATCCTTTTATCTTTGGTTTAAAACAAAATTAACTGAGAATTAAAAGAATTTCTGTTTATGAGCATTACTATATAATATTAGGATTTGTAAAGTGAGAATTTTATATATAAGGGTCATTCAAAAAGTACTAGGCCTCATCCAGAAAGAAAAGTATAGCTGAATATTTTTATTATCACAACATACTACCACTTTTTATAAACCCAAAGAAATCTGAATTAGTTTTTCTGCTTTTATAAGAAGTGTTCCCACAACAAAAATATTCATCTATCACTCTTTTTTCGGGGTAAAACCAAGAACTTTTTAAATGACCCTATATATATATATATATATATATATAATAAATAAATATGTATTAGATATATATATTTGATTCATGGAATTTAGACTGCGACCCCTCAATCATCAGGCAGTTTAGTGACAAGCAACAGTTATAATATATATATATATATATATATATATATATATATATATATATATACATATACACACACACACACACATATATATATATATATATATATATATATATATATATATATATATATATATGTTTTTTTTGTTTTGTTTTTTTAAATCAAAGACAAGTTTTTAGTGTTGAGCTTTTTATTGAGCTTTTCTTGTTGGGAAAAAGTTATAATATATATATATATATATATATATACACACACACACACACACACACACATATATATATATATATGTTTTTTTTGTTTTGTTTTTTTAAATCAAAGACAAGTTTTTAGTGTTGAGCTTTTTATTGAGCTTTTCTTGTTGGGAAACAAAATGTCACAACTATGTTTGTGAGCAGTTTAAGACTATTCAAAGTTTCTGTTAATGCTGTCTGGATAGGGATTGAATCCAGAGCTATACAATACAGAAGTACCCACATCCTCAACAATGACCAAAGATGGTCAAAACTCGGACAACACTAATAGATACTTTTAAACTGTCTATAACCATAATTGTGATATCTTGTTTAAAAAAAAAAAAAAAAAAAAATGCTGAATAAAAAGCTAAATACAGAATCCTTGTTAGTTATTTTTATTAAAATACGTCTAAAAAGAGAATCTACTGTCTAAATACACATTATATGCTTATTAGGGTCATTCAATAAATAAAGTGAAATTTGCCTAAGAAGTTAGCAAAAGGAAACACTGTTGCACCTTTTTCAAGGAAGTCAATCATGATGTCTCCTTTCATAATCGCAAAGACTATCTATATCACCTTCTTTACTTATCACTGCACCCAGAACTTTTTCTTTACCAGATAGTCAGTATGTTACCACTTGATGGACTGTCTTTTTGACCCAGGTTTGTAGTGGCAAAGCCATATTTAGTCCATTTGTAAACATTGTTTGATGGGGGTGTCCTTGTGGTGTCATGGTTAAAGCGATGGACTGCGGAATCGTAGTATGCGAGTTCGTACTTCAGTGTCGCTATTACGTTCACTTTTGGGCAAATACCCTTGGGAAAGATATGAACCCCCTTATCCTCCCAGCTATGGGTTAAATAGTACCACGACTGTTCTTCTAGGAGAATGGCTTTGGCATTAAATAACCTACAAAGGTTGATATGCCATTAAACAAAGAAACCAAACCAAACCTAAACATTTTTTGACTAAAACATGCTTCTCCATACACATCACACATTCTTCTGTAAATTTCACATGGTTTGCACTTCTCATCCACCAAAGATTTGATGACAGACCTCTGTTCTATTTGTAGTGGCAAATCCATGTTTAACCCATTTGTAAAAGTTTTTTTTTCTCTAAAACGTGCTTCTCTGTACCCATTAGATATTCTTCTGTAAATCTCACATGGTTTGCACTTCTCAGCTGCCAAAAATTTGATGACAGAGTACTTGAACTGGGAGAACTCTATTTGATTTGCTGCCATTTTGAATAGCCTCAAAACAAATACTTTTGCATGATTAAAATAATTTTTAGTATAAACCAGTTTTAAAGAATGCAGAGTTTATATTCATGAAAAACAATTCTGAAAAAATAATTTAATTTGCTTTTTTAAAAAAAATTTCCCTTATTGAATGACCCTTGTATGTATACACACACACAGGCGCATTATATATATATATATATATATATATATATATACACCTCTAGGACTACACATACTCACATATAAGTTTTTGTGTTTTCTTTTCAGCCACCCTGTGGTTGACATTGTTTTGCTGCACCCAGGCATCAAAACCATGGACATTATTGCTCTGTTCCCCTGCAGATCTGCTGTCAATACTTTTGTCAGTTGATCCCTGGCTCAAATTCCTGGGAATCAATGGATTAGCAGAGGAATTGCCATGGCTCAGTGTTGGTTGCTGATGTCCAGGACCAGAAAGAATGGCAGAATTTTTGCTTTTCTCTTTTTTCAGCATATTTACTAAAATATCTACAAAAAAGTCAAGGAATACAAAACAAACCTTAAAAATTAAATTCTTTTCAATTGTTTTGAATTTTACTTTCCATTCATTTCCTTGTCTGCTGCTATTTTTTTTAACCACTTCGGAGCAGCCGGTCAGATATCTTTTGAGAAATTTCTTTATCCTGGGTAATTCTGTTTGTGAATAAAAACAGTGATTCAAGACAATTCATATATGTTGATGAAGGCATTGAAAAAAATGGTTGTCTTAGAGAAAGTAAGGAGATATCTCATGGGACTTTTTAGATGAGGAGATATCTTATAAGATATTCTTGGGTCTCTTTAGTCAGGCAATGAATTGGATAGTGGGATTAATACCATTCAAATATTGATCTCTTAAAAATAGAATTATAAACAATAAAGCAAAATAATAAATAAACTTGACCTTACATCCTTTTAAATGAGAAGGCATAAGCTGCATGGAAAAATAGTCCTTTGAGATTAGTTTTCAATTTTAGATAAACACAATTTAATCATAAATTATATCCAAATGCTAATCATAAATTTTATCTAAACACTGATTATTAATTTTGATAAAACACTAATGATTATTTTTAGCTAAAATCTAATTATTAATTTAATCAAATGATAATTATTAATTTTAGCTAAACCTTAATTATTTTCAGCCAAACACTAATTATTCATTTGATGAAAAAATAATTATTAATTTTAACCAAACCCTAGTGATTTTTGATGAAATATTTGATGAAAAAATTATTATTAATTTTAACCAAACCCTAATGATTTTTTAGCCAAACACTAATTATTCATTTAATCAAATGATAATTATTAATTTGAGCCAAACACTAATAGTTTTTTAGCTAAACACTAATCATCAGTTTTAGCTGACCTCTTTTGTTATTGAATAGTAAAGATCTGATTTGTTAACATTCCTTGTAGAAGAACAATTTGTAAAAAAAGCCTGAATGAATTTCACAATCGGTAAAATTGTAGGACAGATCAATTTTTATTTTAACAGGCCATTTGAAAGAAGTTGCAAGAAAAAAATTGCATATGATTAACATATTACATTATCAGCTTTAAGAGGCATTTGGGATACCATTGTAGGAAATGGACATGGCAACATGAGTTCAAATCCTGGATGAGACTGTTTATGTTTCACATAGTGCTAATACCCTTAGGAAAAGTATGAATATAACTATTCTCCTTCTAGCTATGGGTAAATAGTAGGGCAGACTGGACTTTTTAGCCTTATTATAGAAACCAGTAGGAGAAGGAAAAGTCTGATTTCAAACCAGTTAAACTTATAATTTACCTTGTGTAACATCCTGCTAGTAATTCAAGTTTATTTAGTGAAAGAGAGGAAGGTAGTGAACGCAATGATTGTCTGGGAGCGACTGATTTGATAGCTCAAGAAAATTTCCTTATTTTGAGTTTTCTTTTTCTAGCATCAGATGAGATGGTAATTCAAGAGAATTTATAAATGGCATTATACACATGTATTCATTCAAACCCTCTGCTACAGACAGGATGCAACAAAAGTCACTTTTTTTAACGAGAGTACAGCTTGTTCAAATTCCTTCAACACTACTCACCATACCAGAGATCTTTATACATAACTGTCTTTATTGCCAGTTTTAAACAAACCAATTTTTTTTTAATTCCTTCTCAAAATCCTTCTTATTTTAGAATTACTTAGAAATATTCATATATAATAAAAAGAAGGTGTCTGTGGTGACAGTCATAGAAAATGGAATCTGTAATCAAGTTCAAATCCTGAATGGGGCTGTTTGCATTTTTCATAGCACCAAAATTCTAGCTATGGAAAAATAATAGATCAGACTGCGCTTTCTAACCATAACATGTCAACCAGTCAAGGAGAAGGAAAATTCTGACTTCAAACTATTAAACTCTGCTAAATAAACTGACCTCATGTTGCATCCTGCCCATGAAAGAGGGGTTGGTTTGGTTTGGTTTCTTTGTTTAATGGCATATCAACCTTTGTAGGTTATTTAATGCCAAAGCCATTCTCCTAGAAGAACAGTAATGGTACTATTTAACCTATAGCTGGGAGGATAAGGGGGTTCATACCTTTCCCAAGGGTATTTGCCCAAAAGTGAATGTAATAGTGCAATTGGAGTACGAACTCGCTTACTATGATTCCGCAGTCCATCACTTTAACCATTACACCATGAGGACACCCCCGGAGGAGGGGTTGGGTAAATACATATATGTAATAAAATAAAAAATAGAATATGGAGACACCTCAGGCTAATAAATCTGGTTTTATCTATTCTTTCCTCAAACCACCCAACTATTTACGATAACACATATTTCTTGTTATCTGATATCATCATCATTAAGTCACACTGATGGTACAGAGTTCCCTGACACACTCTCTCACTATCCATCCCTATCATCCATTGCTCTTGGCAGGTCTTCTAGACTGCATCCAGTGTTCACACAGAGCTGATATATGTAATTCCTTGCTGGTCAGCCAAAACTGGCATGTCTACGTAAAGGAATCTATAAGAGAACACAAAAATAAAAAATAAAAACGCTCAAGGTCAAATACAACTGGAAAACACTCATTTCCACATTTTGGGTTTCTTTGTTTAAAGGTATATCAACCTTTGTTGGTTATTCCATACTAAAGCCATCCTTGTAAAAGAACAGCAGTGATATTATTTAATCCATAGCTCGGGAGATAAGGGGGTTCATACTATAGGACTTACACTCCTATAATTTAAACTGGACGTTGTCCCTGAAACAAAAATGGCGGATGCACGTAAACATTCACTCTTGGGAACCCATTGGCCAGGAGAACCACATGGTCAGTGCTCAAAATTACGTCCGCACTTCAATTTCGTCCCGCATTTTTGGAGCCTACTCTATGACATGTATTCTCTATAAAAACGCTCATCTTCCAACACTCTCTCTCTTTTCACATTTTCACTTACAGGGCCAACACACTCTTTCTAGTGTGACTTCCTGAGAAAACCCTCTCACTCTCTCAATTTCAATAAACAAAGTCAACACACTCTTTCTCCTTTTTATATTAGACTTCCACAACCAACCACCATGAAAATGTATACTACACGCAAATATTCTCTTCCTCGTTATACTTTGTCAGTGAGACTTTTTCCAGCCTCGAAAACAGAAATTTCATCAAACCACGGAAAGAAACAAACAGTAGAAATATGTAGTCAACACGCATAGGACACTTTTGTTAATAGGTCCTTTTTTATAGTATTAGTGTTGATTACACACACACACACACAGAAGATTATTTCACAAACAGTGATAGAACCATAGTAATGTTTTAAAATGTTTCATTGCATGTATTGTTGAGATATAAATTTGTTTTGTTTGTACTGCTTTGTCTTGAATGTCCTTTTTGTCCGTGCCGTTTCACATCTTTCATATCATTTACACATCTTTACTTGATTTACCTCCATTTTCCTTTTTCCATATCAACCAAAATAACATACCACTAAGCAAATACCAAAGCAACATAAATTTTAGGGGACCAAACATATTCACCAAATAACATGTCCCCCTACAATACCATTCCAAAGGGTATTAGTCTAAAAGTGAATGCAGTACCATGACAGAAGATTGAACTCACTATGTTGTCATAGCCCAGCATGTGAGCTTCAAAGCAAAGGAGATTCTTCCTTATTTCCACAAATCAGCTGTTCTTAAGAGGAAGCTGTTTGTATGGAACCTGCATGGAGAATTATGAGGGATTAAATAAATTAGTGAAGTCTAAGATAAAAAATAAAACCAAAAATAAAATTAGAATATCCCATTTCCACCAAAAGTTTAACATTCAGTCTCAAAAGAAGAGGGAGGTGTCCTCGTGGTGTAATGGTTAAAGTGATGGACTGCGGAATCGTAGTAAGCGAGTTCGTACTCCAGTCACGCTATTATGTTCACATTCGGGCAAATACCCTTGGGAAAGGTATGAACCCCCTTATCCTCCCAGCTATGGGTTAAATAGTACCACTACTGTTCTTCTAGGAGAATGGCTTTGGCATTAAATAACCTACAAAGAGTTGATATGCTATTAAACAAAGAAACCAAACCATCAAAAGAAGAGCTCAGTCTCTTAGGTGTCTTACCAGCTTAATGGACACATATGCTTGCAGACTCTAGAAATGAGCACTTCATACTATATAACTATATGATATATAACTATATAATTCATGGGATAAATCAAAAATATGAAACCAAAGAAATCAAGAAAGCATGAGCATCACCAGACTCGCAGAACCCAAATTTCAAGTAGAAACGACCAAATTGATAGAATATGCGCATAGAGCTCATTTGAATACCTTTCATGAAAATAATGTAGAATAAATACGTATTGAAAGGATACTGATTTCGGTATCTCTTTGTATAAGGAGATTCTTGAGTTTCTCTTGTTCTGCGGAGAAATATGGAGAAACGTCTTGATCTTGGAGACTGGATAACGCATAGCTATTGCTATGGTAATTAGAAGACTGTTCAGAAAGCTGAGATGTTTTTTCTTTCACTAATTTCTGGAAAAGTCAATTAGAAGAAAAATCAATAGTTAAAATGAAAAAAAAAAAGAAATATTGTGCCAAAAAATCAAAAACTGTATGGGTATATCTATATATGCATATGCATGTATCTATATTTATTTATACATGGATATAAATGTGTGTATATATATATATATATATATCTCTTTTTATATAAAGATAAAAAGAAAAAATTCACTTCCTTCCATTATCATTGGGCACTCAAATTGGATACTCCAACCCTTTGGATTTCCTCCTTGGATTATATAAAAATATATATATATTAGAGTACACTGAACACTACATATAGTATGTATTTTATATGTTTATCTATATAGTATATATATATATATATATATGGATCTATATGTATATTGGTTTATATATATATATATATATATATCAGGGGCGGAGACGGGACTAGTGCTACTCGTGCCTGGCACGACCAATAACTCAGTCAATGTTATTCAAAATGGATTAAAAATCATCCATTAATTTCAAGCAAACATACTTAGTCTGATCTCAATTAAATGACATATCTATTCAAGTTTCGATAACTAAGTAGCCAAAAGTTCATAAATATATCTGGGAATAATACAACGATGCTATTTTGAACGGATGGTCTTTGTCCGGCCACCATCAGATTCATTGAACATCCCATAAAATCAGCTATAATGTTGAACATGCGCAAATCCGTGCCGAGCACTAGACCCTTATAATAACAGTAATGTTAGAGAAATCCGCTTTTGGCTGTAGCCAATAGCAAGAACAACCCAAATATCGTGCTCAAAAATTTTAGCACATTCTGACTGCTTACAGCTGTCTTGGGAAGAGGGAGAGGGACCGAGAGAGAGAGAGAGGGGGATAGCAGATTATAGCCGTCACGACGTCATCATCATCGCTATGGTAAATGTTGGTTAAACGGCGTGTTTTAATTCGTTTTTTCACTAACAGATCTCTATTTCTTTAATGAATGTTGCATATATTACATTCTGTAACTAAAATTTGTTTATTTGAATACATTTTCAACAAATAATCTTTATTTTAAGCGAAATTGAAACTACTAGCTGGGTCTGTGTATATTGTCATCAGTTTCTTTATTCTAATAAACATATTTTTCTCGTCATAGTAATGAACATCTTCTCTTTTCTTCTATACTTTTGAAAGGAAAAAAAATTATCTTATCTACTGTATTAACAAGACTACAAATTATATAGTATCTTGATTGTTTACAAAAAAAAACACCGTGCAAGGTACGTTTGTCAATCTGTGCTATACAATGGAGAATCACGCAATAGCAACTATGATGACTTACTTTGAGTCCATGGACCATGGGTTGGGAACTGAAGTTGACAGAGGGCGGGGGGGGGCACAAGTAGCAAAAATAGGCTAGAGTCGCCACTGATATATATATATATATATGAATAAATTGTTGTATACCCAGAAGAAAGTGACAACAATTATTTATAAAAATATTCATCATTCTTTATTTTGAAATGGTTGGTGAGGAGAGAGAGAGAGAGAAACTGCTAAGATTTATACCAGATTGACATATGATATATTTAGAGAGCCTTTCTTCTTTGCTCTACTATCACACAGCTGCCACAGGGCTGACTTAAAACATTTAATCATCTTTATTCCTTCTTCGTTTTCGGAGCATACACGCTTTCGACAATAGCAAGTTTTGTACATTTGTGGGGTTGAAGGTTTTTAGGTAGTCAGTGGCTAAGGGCAAGACTGTGTTGCCGTAAGATATCTGACTCCATATTTTGGTTATATTATTTTACCCCACGTTGACTGGCTGGCGCAATGCCTTGCCCAAAGAAGGTCCAAAAGAAATATACACAAAGAAAAGATAGAAACAGATAAGAGACGAAAACTTTTCTTTCATACTTTCCTTTATTTACTTGGTGAATGGACTAACCAACGCTACGTCCCAAAACATAGCGTGGTGTCCAAAACACCCGACAGTAAAATCGGTGTTGTTGGTTCGACGTCACTACCCGAAAAGAGGTCGGTTCACAGAAAACCTGAGTATTTATCTCTCTTCACCGGCTCCAAATTCGCCACTCCAAAATCATTCTAATTTTGGCGCGACCGCTTCCCATTGGCTACTTTACATTTTATTATTTTTCTTTTTTCTGATTTTAACTGGATGGATGCGTGGAGCCTTATGCGTGGCGACGCGTTTATACATTCGTATCTGGCAGCCGACGAGTCAATATCCGGTTGGGAGTTATATTGTTAATTCCTAAATCCCCACAATACATCGCCACCCGAAATAGCGGAGCTAGGAGGATTCTTAGAAGAAATGAATATTTGTAAGGGTGTCACGGCTCCCTTTAAAAAAATTTTTTTAATTTTTTTTTTTTTTTATGTGTCCAGCCAACCCGCTTTTTTTGCAAAAAGATTGTATTGATTTTTAATTGTCCTATTTTCTAGGAGGATTATTTATCAAATTCTTGCATTTTATTTGCAAATGTTCAATAATTTTGGTAATTTGTTAAGGGTGGCTGGAAAACTAGGACTCGTTGGATATGACGGATTTTATTTCCATTTTTTTTTTTTAATGTGCATTAATTCCGGTAGTACATAGAGTTGTTGAATGTAATCGTCTGATTTGAGAGGATTATTCTTCATTAACCCTTTTTGCTTTTTCTTTGGAACATCTTTTAATATCCAGGAATAATTTTTATTTATTTTTTTATTTTTTTATCCGTGAGTTTTTTTTTTTTTTTTTTTTTTTTTTTTGTTCTTTTTTTGTTTTTGTGTGCGCGTTCGCTCGCTTGTTTAAACGTTGCATTTTCTGTAGTAGTGACTACTTTTCTTTTTTTTTTTTTTTTTTTTTAGTCACTAGTATTTGCTGGAAATCTTTTTTTTTGTGTACCTCGTGGTACGTTTTTTTTTTGTTTTTTTTTTTTTAAATATGTCACTTTGGGAAAAAAAAGGTTATGAGCCGAGAAGGTGGCCTACAGAAGTAGCAGTATATTTCAGAGGAGTAGTGTGAGTTTTTTGGGTTCCCTGGAATTCCTAGCAGTAATTGGTGGTTTAGTGAGGTAGTGGGAGAGATAAACCATGTGGTGACAGAAACCAAAATAGAAGTAGGGTGAGTGAACGTTAAAAAAAGTTATCTTATTTTGCAAGTTGGGAAGTAAAAAAGTGTGTTGATAATGTTTTTGCTGAAAGAAATTCCATGTCCATTTTGTTTTCCAGAAGTTAGGTCCGCGGGAGAATTTGAAAAATTTTCAATGTTTCGCTGGCTTTTTTTTGTTGTTGTTGTTTTTTGTTTGTTTTTTTTTTTTGTTTTTTTTTTTTTTGTTTTCTTTTGTTTTCTTTTTTGTGATTTTAACCGGATGGATGCGTGGAGCCTTATGCGTGGCGACGCGTTTATACATTTGTATTTGACAGCCGACGAGTCAATATCCGGTTGGGAGTTTTATTGTTAATTCCTAAATCCCCACACATTTAAACTTTTCTCTACCTCTTAACTAAGGGTCCCCTGGCCCTCTGAGCCAACTCAAGGAGTACAGTCAGTAGGTTCTAAACCCAACCAAAAGAATAGTAAGTATTACAGTATCATTCATAAATAAGTACACCTCTAATAATTTTCATCAACAGAATGAGATATATAGACAGGAACAAACTGAAAAGATAGATAGATACAGGGTCACCCATAACATTTTTTATAAAAAGTTAATTATTTTAAATACTAAACGTAAGTAAGTAAAGTTGGTGACCTTAGTTGAGGGTGACAGGAAGGCTCCCTTTTCAATAGCTACTACACCAAGGTGTAGGTAAGAGCACTACTCCTTTCCCTGGATTGCCCCACTTTACCCTTGATCCTTACTTTATAATGCTTAGTGTTAAGCAAGGATGCCTCAAGTACCATTTTTTGAGTTTTTAGTATGACTTGACCTGGGATTGAACCCCGGTCTCCCGGACCATTGGTGAACACTCTACTCATTAGACCAATGGCCCAGTTTATTATTTCTATTGGAACTTAATACAATGAAAATGATTATCATTAGGTATTGTTTATTTCTAAACTCAAAAAGGTAAGATATAAACAAATTCCTTTGAACATAAAATGGACACAACATGCCAAGTCCCAATTCTGTTCACATTTCTTTAATGCCGTTAGAAAAAAGCATTTATCCATGACTTCTACCCCTAACTAAAGGTAAAATGGTTTGATTTATTTTATGGCACATCAACTTCAGTGGGTCAGCAAATGCCAGCATAGATATAAAAATATTGTTCTTTATAAAAAGATAGTTTCGTATAAAGATCTGATTTGTTAACATTCCTTGTAGAAGAACAATTTGTAAAAAAAGCCTGTGGAGTATTTATATTTTTTGGTACAGCCCAACCTTGTTCAGTAATCCAAAAATATCATTCGGATTGACCTGCTCAAAACGGTCCTTTAGTAATGTTTAGAATGAATTTCATTGAAATCGATATATTTCACAATCGGTAAAATTGTAGGACAGATTAATTTTTATTTTAACTGGCCAATTGAAAGAAGTTGCAAGAAAAAATTTGCATATGATTAACATATTACATTATCAGCTTTAAGAGGCATTTGTGATACCATTGTAGGAAATAGACATGGCAACATGAGTTCAAACCCTGAATGAGACTGTTTATATTTCACATAGTGCTAATACCCTTAGGAAAAGTATTAATACAACTATTCTCCTTCTAGTTATGGGTAAATAGTAGGGCAGACTGGACTCTTTAACCTTATTATGGAAACCTGTATAGGAGAAGGAAAAGGCTGATTTCAAACCTGTTAAACTTATAATTTACCTTGTGTTACATCCTGCTCATGCAGAGGGGGTGGTTAAATATATACATCACCACTTTGAGAGATGTACTTCTAGTTTTAGAATGAGTGAGAAACTTCAATTTGAATGACAAAGAAAGATGTCCAAAGGTAATTTCTTCAATTTATACTTTGATAATTCTGATTCTGACAGTGAATTTAAAGGATTTGACCCCCTAAATATACTTCCATTATTATGTTGAGTTTAGTTACTATTTGTACAATGAACCAAGATATATCTGAATACAGTAAAGAGTGAATATGGATAAAAAAAAGTTTTACTTATTCTTTGAGTACACTAATTAAGTATGTCAATATCAGGCCATTTACCAGATATTGGCATGATGGTTAGAGTGTTTGCCAATGGCTCAAGAGACCGGGGTTCAATTCCAGGTTGAGTCATACCAAATACTCAAAAAATGGTACTTGATGCCTCCCTGCTTAACACTCAGCAATATAAGGTAGGTTTAGTGTTTCTTGAAATGGTTAATTTCTCTAACACCATAAATTATTAGGCAACACAAATGAATAACGAAACTTCTTTTTAACAACACAACAAAGAAAGGTTTATTATAGTAGCAGGCGTAAAGGAGTGAGAGTGAGAAAGTATCCCTTTTGTGTCGCTGGTCAGTATGTTGGTCCTTGGTTTGTAGGAAGCATGTGCGAAGCTAGCAAAGGGTTCCAAGTGGAATCAGTGGCAGTCATGTGAGAGAGATCTGTTTCTGCTGCTGGTTCATGGCTCTCTGACTTTGTCCATTCAACCAAAAGGGACTAGAAAAATTGTTCTTGAGAGGAAGAAGAAATTAATGTGCTCTGCCAGTTGATTGGTCAGTGAGTGACTGACTCTCTTAGCGGGGGCATTGATTCACGAAAGGAAATAGATCTGTGGTTGCTACATAGGTATCAAGGGTAAAGTGGAGCAATCAATGGAAAGGAGTATCGCCCTCCCCAGCACCATGGTGTAGTAGCTATCAAAAAGGGAGCCTGTGGGTCGCCCTCGACTACGGTCGCCAATTTTACTTTTATTTACTTAACAAATCAATTCAATATCTGCATGATAGTGCACAAAAAATCAGTTTAGTGAGGGTTAATGATCAACTACCAACTCTAAAAGATAGAACTATGCTCTGCTACCAATATAAAGGCCCAAATCAACAAACACAGGAGGCTTGGTATAAAAGGAAGACTGAAAAATAAAATTTGAGTGAAAATGCAAGAAAATATTGAATTTGTTACCTTAAATATGCTGAAGCAAGTTTGTATTTTTCGCATATCTGCTCCTATACAAAGAACAGCTTCTGGGTCTTTATCATCAAGGAATGCATTTACGACTTTTGAACATCTGGGAAAGGTTGAAAGATAAAAATATTAAAATAACATAAACTTTGTTGGGTATGTAAAAAAAATTTTCAATTCAATAGAAAAAATAGAGAAAAAAGATTTGGAAGGACATGAATAAACCGTCATATATATATATATATATAGTATTCTTTGGTCCAGTTAAACCGGAGTTGGGAGTAATTCCATCAGGACAAGAAATTATTCATGAATGAATATTTAAATTTTCTTGGTAAAGAGCTCAATGTAACAATTATACAGAGCAATAAATTCTTTAAGAAAAACAACGAAAAGAGTTTTTTTATCAAAAAGATCTGAAGAAGTCCTGTTAATTTTTTTTTTCGTGTTTTTGGAAATTTCTAAAATGCGTAACAGGATGGAAATAAATTTATAATCCTATGTGACCAGTTTCGTTGTTTTTCTTAAAGAATATATCTATATATATATATATATATATATATACTTTCTTTTGAAAAAAAACAAAAACTGGTCACATTAGGATTATAAATTTATTACCATCCGGTTATGGGTTTTGATATAAATCCTTGCTCCCTGTGACTTTTGGTTATTCTCAAAGCTCAGAGTCTGTCGTTATGAGACAACTGAGGAGATGAAAGAGGCTGTGACGAAGGTCATTGACATGCTCACACAAGAGGACTTCCATGGGGCCTTCCAGAAATTGTTGGAACGGTACAACAAGTGCATTGCAGCCGGAGGAGACTAGAGTTTCATGATTGTACACTCAATAAAAGTGCCCATACGAAAAAAAGTCTGGAAACTTATTTAATAATCTTCATATGTTCAGCCTAATTTTGGCAATTTTCACAGAGACACGGATGTAAATATCTTACGTTTTTACAAACAATGAAAACATATAAACAGAAGTGGAAAGAGACAAACTTGTGGGTGAACAATAAAACAAGGTCTAGGGGTTTTTTTTTGTTGTTTCTTTGTTTAAAGGCATACCAACCTTTGTAGGTTATTTAATGCCAAAGCCATCCTTCTAGAAGAACAGTAGTGGTTCTATTTAACCCATAGCTGGGAGGATAAGGAGGTTCATACCTTTCTCAAGGGTATTTGTCGTAAAGTGAACATAATAGCGCAAATGGAGTACAAACTTGCTTACTACGCTTCCGCAGTCCATCACTTTAACCATTACATGATGAGGACACCCCTACAATAAGGTGTAGTGAATCTGAAAGGCAGAATCTGCATTAGTGAAGAGTAGCAGCAAGGCGGTATGAGCTACATCCTTTAGACAATATCGTCTAAGTCTCAGACGGACAAGAAGAAAGGAGAAGGAATGCTGAGTCAGCAAACGCGTTGAGTAAACAAGAGACAGGACAGCGGAGGAAAAAGGCTGAAGAATGAAAGACTGTTTACTAGGAATTTGATTTCATGTGGTTTTCTTGTTGTCAAGGAGGCATACCCTTCACCCTCTTTTGTGTATTACATTTATCCAAAAACAATTTAACTTACATAAGGTTTCTTAACCACAGGCAGAGACATAAGTCAAATGACCAGGAAAAGAAGTTGTAACTTTATGGGCACCAGTCAAAACATCCGTCAATTTGTTATGGTAGATTCCAAGTCTATCTTTTTTTCTCTCACATGTGTCTGTTCTTCTAGTCCCAACAAATCTCACAATGGACTGTCCCTGAGAGACAACTCCCTTTTTATCCCTTAGGTAGAATACCTTTGATATTTTTTATAAGGCCTAACAAAGTTTTATAGCATGTCGCTCTTCTCCTAGACAGCATTAATGTTATGAAGAGGGGAAACCTGCTCCATGGGTAACTGCTGGTTTCTATTCCGGCCAATGCCAAGATAGAGACAGTCTATAATCTCTCAAGATTGATGAATACCATAAATAAATAAAAACATTGCCTAGTATGATACAAGGTTAACTTTTGGTGGACTTGTTTAATAAATTTGACTTGTGATGTCATAGTGGTTAAACAGTCAGTGAGAAATAAGGATAATATTTAATTATAATGATAAAACAATAATATAAAATAAAAATAATGATAATAATAACAGAGTGAAATAACCCTTACTCATCAATTTCGTCATCGGTGAGTTTATCTGTCCGTTCCTGCCCAGTTTTGAGTAAAAGTTCTTCCTTTAATTGAGTGATTTTATTTTTGAGCTGAAGAATCACAATATTTGGATCCAATTCTTCATTTAGCAAAGCATCATTCTTAATAAGTGCAACTCTTTGAGCAAAACGGCAAGTTGAAATGGATTCCTGTAAAAAAAAAATAGCAAATTTGTTTGTTTGTTTGCATTCTGCATTCCCCAAAGCATTATTGGAGCCTCACCATCAGATTGTTTAATGTCATGTCCAGGACACTTGTTGATAGGTGGGGGGTCTTAACCCTCTGCAGAGATACAGTCAATGTATTCTACTGCCCACCCTCCCAGCCAAATGGACTGTATTAAATAAAGTAAAGTTATAAAAAGTAAAGTAAAAAAAACATAGATAAATAGTTTGACCTGTATGGCTATTTGTCTTTTTCAATGCTAACTGTTCTTAAAATCAAAAACCATTCAAAGTTAAAATGTAAAATAATTGGGGTCTTTTGGAGTTTTTTTTTTTTATAAGAAAAATTGCAGGGAGTTTCAGGTTCTAATTTAAATCACAAAAAAAATGACTTGAAAATTTTTTTCCTGGGTGAACTTGAATGGGTACACATGTCAAATAATATCAAAATAATTGATACGATCATGACAGTATTCGATCTTAGAAGTTCAAACAATACAGGCATACATTGGTCCTAATATTTATGTAACAAATAACCCACAATGCTAACGATAGAATTTTCATTTAATCTAAAATTTAAAGACCAAAAAAAAAAAACAACTGATATTCACATCGACATTGTTCTTTTCTACTGAACAAGTTGCAATCATTGATGTCATGCAGTTTCCTCCAAGACTATCTCTCAGCACAGATGTCATCATCGAATTTCGGTAAGGAATGTGCGATCGATTCTTTTCTGATAATGCAACAATCACCTGAAAACGAAAAGAAGACACCTGAGACCAAACACCTAAGACTAAACAAAAACAAAAACAAAAAATCAAAAAAAGAATATAACGAGACAACAAATATAATAATCTCAGACAAACAAACATGAAACCTCTTAAGTAAAACAAAAAAGGACATTTCTTACTTGGACTATTGTCTTCATCTTCATTGTTAAAATCAAAATATTTCGGTTGATATGTTCTTTGGCCTTATTCAAGTATTTCATGTTGAACTTGGGAGCCTACACAGAACCTTGAACTGAACCTTTTATTCAACTCACAAAGGTAAATAAAGGGTTCAGTTCAAGGTTCTGTGTAGACTCCCGAGTTCAACATGAAAAACCTGAAGAAGACTGAAGAACATATCAACCGAAACATTGTGAAAAAAACAATGAAGATGAAGACAATAGTCAGAATATTCTAAGTGTTAAGAATTATCAAGCTTCATCTTAGAAATTTAGACAAATAAAAAAGGACACCTGAGACTAACAAAAAGAAGGACATCTAAGATAAAAAAAAATAGAGATACTAACATAGACAAAAATGAGACATCCGAGATGAAAACAAAAAAGAAACATCTTAAATGAAACAAAATAGACCAATATTTTCTTGTGGCAACACACTATCAATCTTTATGAAACTAGAAAAATCTGAATTAGTTTGTCTAGTTTTATAAGAAGTGCGTTGCCTCAACAAAAATGTTCAGCTATGGTTCTTCTTTCTTGGTGAGGCTTAAAACTTTTTGAATGAGCCTCATAATACAAACTCATACACACAAAAAAAAATCATTATCAAAAATTCAAATTATTTTACAATCATCAAA
Source organism: Sepioteuthis lessoniana (assembly GCA_963585895.1). NCBI lineage: Eukaryota > Metazoa > Mollusca > Cephalopoda > Myopsida > Loliginidae > Sepioteuthis > Sepioteuthis lessoniana. Next base: position 12,345,358 of record OY757926.1, read on the forward strand.
TGTATACCTTGTTGGGTCCTTCATAACATTTGTCTGTGCAATGAGGTCATTGACTGGGGCCTACACCCTGATTTTTCACAGCCTGAGAAACAACTACGTACAAGAGCATGAGATGGGGCACATTTTTCACAACATAAAACTCTGTGATTAACTTACCTGTTCCAGGTAGTGTAAAGATAAGTTGATATATTTTGCTTCTGTCAGTAACAATCCATTAACACCACTTTTGGCAACTCGTTCAGATCTATAATGATAATAATAAATAATAATAAATGGTATATGCACAACCCAGCAGCTGTCCTGGAGAATGGCACACACAAACTCCTCTGGGACTTTGACATACAAACGGATCACCTAATCTCGGCCAGAAGACCAGACCTTATCGTAATCAACAACAAAAAAAAAAGAGAACTTGCAAAATTGTGGACTTTGCAGTACTGGCTGACCACAGAATAAAATTGAAAGAAAGTGAAAAGAAGGATAAGTACCTCGACCTTGCTAGGGAACTGAAAAAACTATGGAACATGAAGGTGACAATTATACCAATCATGATTGGTGCATTCAGTACATAAACTAAAGGATAAATAAAGAGACTGGAGGACCTGGAAGTTGGAGGACGAGTGGAGACCATCTAAACTACAGCATTATTGAGAACGGCCAGAATACTGAGAAGAGTCCTGGAGACTTGAGGAGACTTGCTGTCACTCAAACTCCAGTGAAAGACCATCAACGTTAGCTGATGTGAAAAACTCTCAAAGAGTAAATAATAATAAATAAATAAATAGTAATAATTAAATAAAAATAAAAATTGTGATAGCAATCATAGTTGAAGCCCCTCAAGATAATCTTGAAGATATTAGAAAATAGACTGGGGGACCAGAAATCTGAGGAAGAATTGAGACTATTCAGATCCCAGCTCAACAGAGATTGTCTTAGAATACTGAGAAGAATCCTGGAGACTTGTTGTAACTCGGACTTCAGTGAAAACCGCCAGTTATTACAAGTGTGAAAAACTCACAAAATAAAATAATAATGATAATAATAAAAATAACTTGAAAGATTTGTTTAAATTCCATTATGAATACATAACAAGTTAAAGTAACTGATTCATCTATATTATTATAATATAGATGAATTACTAGCGCATCTTTTTGTAGAGTAATGGTTAACAAGCAAGTCTTGCAAATAAATTACTATTGAGAAGTGAGTTTGATTATCACACTTGTCGTTTTTGTTAAATCTAAGCTTTGTTTAGGTGATAAGTCCCCATGGCATAATGGCAAAAGTGTTCGACTGAAAGTCAGTAAGTCATTCTAAGTAAATAACAACTGTATATATTTGTATAAATGTATTTACCCAACCCCTTCAAATAAGCAAGAAGTGACCCAGAGTCAATTTTTAAGCAGAGTTTTAACAGGTTTGAAATCAGAGTTTTCCTTCTAGACTCGTTGCCATACCAAGGTTCAAGAGTCCAGTCTGTTCTACCTATAGCAGGAGGATTTAGTTTGGTTTGGCTTTATGGCATATCAACCATTATAGGTTATTTAATGCCAAATCCTCTTTATACATATTTATTAAATATATATGATTTGTAAACACAATTTTAATAACAGTTTTAAACAATTCAATTTAGCATAAGTCATTTGTTTGCTAACTGGCTCATGGGCCTTGAAGGTAGAGTGTTCACCAATGGTCTGAGAGACCTGGGTTCCATCTCAGGTTGAGTCATACCAAAGACTCAAAAAATGGTACTTGATACCTCCTTGCTTAACACTCAGTAATATAAGGTATGTATCGAGGGTAAAGTGGAGCAATCCAAGGAAAGGAGTAGTGCCCTCCCCTACACTGCGGTGTAGTAGCTATTGAATAGGGAGCCTTCTGGTTGCCTACTTTATTTACTTATTTGTTTGCACTCAGTTTCAATATCAAACAGTTCTGTTAGACAAATTGAAAGGGTCTAATCAGGTGCTACTACTTTGGGTCAGAGTAGACCTGGGACGAATGGCAACACGCTCCGACTGCTTATAAAATTAGACAAACTAATTCAGATTTTTCTAGTTTCATAAGGATTGATAGAGTGTTGCCACAAGAAAATATTGGTCTATTTTGTTTCATTTAAGATGTTTCTTTTTGTTTTCATCTCAGATGTCTCATTTTTGTCTATGTTGGTATCTCTATTTTTTTATCTTAGATGTCCTTCTTTTTGTTAGTCTCAGGTGTCCTTTTTTATTTGTCTAAATTTCTAAGATGAAGCTTGATAATTCTTAACACTTAGAATATTCTGACTATTGTCTTCATCTTCATTTTTATTCTCACAATGTTTCGGTTGATATGTTCTTCAGCCTTCTTCAGGTTTTTCCTGTTGAACTCGGGAGTCTACGCAGAACCTTGAACTGAACCCTTTATTTACCTTTGTGAGTTAAATAAAAGGGTTCAGTTCAAGGTTCTGTGTAGGCTCCCGAGTTCAACATGAAAAATCTGAAGAAGGCTGAAGAAAATATCATCCGAAACATTGTGAGAATAACAATGAAGATGAAGACAATAGTCAGAATATTCTAAGGGATAAGAAATGTTCTTTTTTGTTTCATTTAAGATGTCTCTTTTTGTTTTTCATCTCAGATGTCTTATTTTTGTCTCTGTTGGTATCTCCAATTTTTTATTTTAGATGTCCTCTGCATTCTCCAAAGCTCCAGCATTATTGGAGCCTCACCATAGGGTTGCTTAGTGTCATATTCCGGACATTCGTTGATGGGTAGTCTTACTCCTCTGTAGAAATGCAATCAGTGTATTCAACAGGACCCCCCCCCCCCAACTGACTTGGTTACATAGCAGAGGGGAATAGTTAGATTCATACTTTCCTAAGTATATTAAGGTATGTCATATTTTAGACTTTGTGATCCTTTGTCATGTGCATAAAAAATAGTAAAAACAAAAACCCAATATAATAATGGCAATTCCTCAGGTCAAGTGTCAACTAGAATGATAAGAAGAAACAAAGAATGGATAAAAGTACAGAACAGAATTTTATTAAGATGTCTACCAAATTAAGAAAGAATAAAAGAGTTCAAATGCCTCAATTAAGAATATTGCAATATAAGAGAGGATTAGGTGTTAACCATGTGTAATTCGGCAAGATGTATGTTCGTATATTATAGACAATCTATTTTGAACAAAAAAGTATGTGTTTTCTTTATCATAATGCGTATCCATCCTCTGTGGGTAAAATGTTTTTGCCTTCACCGAGGATTTCAGTTTAGCATTAAGAAGCCTCCTCCTATATGTCATATCAGGTTGGCCAATTCTTAGATCAATTAGATCTCAGTAACATTTATAGAGGTGAATAGTTCTGAGGGTCCAATGTTAACCTGTTCTAATCCATCAGGAATTCCCTCTTCTGATGGTGCTGTTGTCATCACAGACAGCTTTGGATTCAAACCCAACAATCTGACTCCGTTGTCTTCCCACCAAGTGATTTCAAATCATCAGATCTTCAGGTATCTGCCCCTGAGGACTGAACTAGGGTGCTAGGCTGTTATGCATGACATTAGACTATTCCACTTAAAACAAGAGAGAGATATCCATTTTGTGCTACTTCTATAGAGGGTGGCTAAGTAGGTAATATTTTCCTTGCCTCCTATCAGGCAGAATTTGGCACACAGTCATTTTATTGTAGGGGTTTTATTGTGGGTTTTCGATTTCTAAAGGTCAAAGCAGGTAAATCTTGTTTTGCATAAATGTGTCAACTCCTGTCAAAATAAGAAAAACAGGTTTGTTTTAGAATAAGCTATAAGCAAAATTTTAAGATAAACAATTAGATAGATAACAGCTGATATTTAGCAATGACATGTCCCTAAATGTTTTAACGATTACGTGTGCTTAAAGCATAAGTCAAAGGTGAATGATAACAAAAAGGCACTCACCAGATTGGCCAGACCATCCAACTTGCATCCAGCTGGCAGATAAAAATAAGCTGGGCTGTAAGATATACGGACCTTGAGATATGCGCCACACAAGCCGTATTTTTATATAAGTTATAGCCAATCACGGTGCAAACAATGACCTCTACCAACATTCATAATGGTATGTGCCTAGCATTACTTATACAATGCACCAATCTTCAGTGGGCGCTTTGCTAACCCTGCAACTACCAAGGTTGCCACTGGATTGTGTTGGTGTCTCTGTTGGTGTTGGCATTCGAATCGGGTTCATTTATTAGAGGACTTGCAGGCAGCTGTCACCTTACCCAACCATTTTGGTTTCAGTTCCATAGATAAGACCACGCTGACTGCTGTCAATGTTGCAGTTCTAAATAAACTTTTGTATCCTGAAACTAACAGAGCCATTTCATGTCGTGTAAAGAGTATCGTAACACCCATACATGACTGGGTGCCATAGTGTTACATCTGTCTGGGTTGCAATACACCCGTCATAGTTATGTGTAATACAAACAGTGTTGTTTTGGATTTGAACTCTGGTGACCATGTCCATTTTCTACAAGATTATCCATTACATCAAAAGTGCCTCCTATTTGCTTATAGATCAAATTTTGAAAAATCTTTTGGTGAAAAAATTAGCTAGGATAATAATTTCATGAGCTTAAATATAACATTATAAGAAGGATTAGGAGTGGTGATAAGCTTCAAAAATTTATTTCAGAAGTTAAATATTTCATAACCACAAATCAAAAGTTGGTTTATACATGAGTATGTATATTATTACAAAAAGAATGCTGCGAGCAATATTGAACAAGACCTGGAGACAGCACCCCACAAAGCAGCAGCTATACAGCCACCTACCACCCATCAAAAAAACTATCAAAATTAGATGAACAAGACATGTGGGACACTCCGGGAGAAGTAGGGACGAGCTCATAAGTGATGTACTCCTGTGGACCCCTTCACATGGATGAGCAAACGCAGGACATCCAGCTCAAACCTACATACAGCAGCTCTGTGCTGATACAGGATGTAACCCTGAGGATCTGCTGAAAGCAATGGACTATAGGGAGGTGTGGCGAGAGAGGGTCATAAATATCCGTGCTGATAGCGTGACATAATGATGATATATAATATAATGATCAGATTTTCTTCTATTTTACAATAACATGGAAAAAAAGCTCATTGTAACAAAATTTTTATTAACACAATATTATAAAAATATTCTCTGAGAAAATCAAAGGATTTCCAATCTTATTTTCAAATAAATGATTTCCAGTCCAATTTGCAAATACATGTGAGGGTGTTTGTGTCCAATTAACATAATTTCACAAGAGACAAATATTAAATACTAATTATAGAGTAATTGTTCTTATTTAATTACAATTAATAACGTAAATTCTTAAAAAAAGGATATGAACTGATATGAAGCTTAATGGCTGCCAAAAGGGGATTTTAATAAATATATTTAATGAAAACAAAATCTTACCTTAATTTTTGAGCTGAGGAACCATTATACACAAACCTATTGCCATCTTATTGGTTTCTTTAATGGCATATCAACCTTTGTACCATCTTATTAAAACTTCTAAATAATAATGATAAATAAATTGTAAATATATCAAGGAAATAAATATTACAATATATCTCTCCTAAGTTCTGTATATTGGTTTCATCATGGGATGTTACTCATGTAGCATGTCTTGGGCATAAATAACCAGGCAAAAGCCTTTCCTCTCCAGGAATTCAGACTTTTCCTTCTCCTAGACTCGTTGCCATAGTAAGCTTAAAGAGTCAAGTCTGCCCCACTATTTAGCTATAGATGGATTCATACCTTTACCAAAGGTATTAGCACTGTGAAATGCAAACAGCTTTGTTCAGGATTTAAATTCAGTAGAGAAGTCTACTTCCTATGATGATAAACTAATATACCACAAGTGTCTCCTTCTAATTTATTTGATATTAGATATACACGCATCAAAAAACTCAAGAAAACTAATGAACTAATAACAAAGCCTTTATCAGATGATGAATGGGATAAGACACAGTTTTTCAAGGCAGAAGTATTATTACTCCTAACTGACTGTACCTAAAAATATGCAAATTATTAATTATTACTAGTCAAACAATTTTTTAAAAATTATAATTTGTATTTGTATGTTTTTTACCCTGCCAAATCCACCAGGTGAAGCTTTGACTTCCGAATGGTTGCTGATCCAACTTGTCGACAAATTAAGTGGATTGTAAACACACAATGTGAACGAGTAGATGCTTGGTTCATGGGTGTCTGTAACAAAGGACAAGAATTGTTGTACGCTTGGATACAAATAGGTTAACATAAGTTATTAATGTAATTTCTTAAATACACATTTTGTTCATTAAATACAAATATTTATTCATTGGTGTCACCAAGTATATTTGTGTTGTAACCTAACATAAAGCTTACTGAATGAGAAATAACCAAAACAGAGGTTGGAAATGAAATGGAAATCTTTATAACATTAACAAAATACAATACTTGCCAGCGGCATGAAGAAGGTAATTGCTGCTAGTCTATTTTTATTTGTTCTCTGTCCCACCACTGGACAAGGACAAGTATAGCACAAGGCCTTTTTAAAGTGGGTCTGGATGCAGGGACACAGCCCACACGCATCCAGCAAAATCCAAAAATACCTTCAGCCCCATCAGCATTCCCCTAATGGTGGTGCCTCAGACACCAGGAAATAAAACAGCAAACAACTGGTAAAACAATTGGTGAAGTCTATTTTTAACCCCTCACAATAGTGTCTAACATATTTATGAGGAATGGAACATACCTATTTATGTTCATAGGTAGGGTACATAACAGCATGAGGAATGGGACATATCTATTGATGTTCATAGGTAGGGTGTATAACAGAATGAGGAATGGAACATACCCATTAATTTTCATAGGTAGGGTATATAACAGAATGAGAAAGGGGATATACCCATTAATGTTCATAGGTAGGGTATATAACAATTTATTACTTAGAATTTACTTAGCTTTGCTTATTTTTACCCAGAGGCCTCAGACTGCTTACGGTACCTTTGTTTACAGTACCTTCTGTTCCTAAGTAGACACCTATCTAACTATCGAGCAGGTTCATCACTGATTAACTGAGATGATCTATTGGGGAACCAGTTCTTTCAGTTTGACCTGTTATTTACTAAGTTTTGCTAATTTTGACACAAAAGCCCAAGATTATAAACAGTACTTGCTATTTCTAGAGGGTCACTCATTTAAGTAGTGAACAGGTTCATCACTGCTTAACTTCAGCGATTTTTTGGGAACTGGTGCTTTAAGCAGGAATTCTCTGTAAATTCCTCAAAAAATCTAAAGTGTACCATAGATTTGGCATGAGGCAATGTCACAGTTATAAGGCACTTAGTGAGGATCAGACTCACTACTCAGTAGTAATTGATCAACAAGGTGCCTTCTTTTTGAATTTACATAGCTTTATTTAATTTGGCACAGCTCTCAGATTACTTATAGTACCAACATTTCTTAAGTGGTCACCCATCTAAGAACTGATCAGGTTCCTCACTGCTTAACTTTGGTGATCTAGTGGGGAACTGGTCCTTTCAGATTGACTTGCTATTTACTAAGCTTAGTTTGGCGCACAGGCCTTGGATTATGAACAGTATCAGCTGTTAAGTGGTCACCCACAAAGTACTGAGCAAGTTTGTGATTGCTTAACTTTAGTGATAAGAGAGAAAACCAGTGCATTTTTATGACTAGTCAGTATCTTTGGTATTTAAATGAAAATGTTATAGCAAACATTATTGCTCACAATTTGACCCCACTCATGAGCAAGACACACCCACCTCTAAGCACACACACACACAAAAGAGTAGTCAACTCAAGTCTTATCAAATACACAAGGTTCAAGTCATTAAATACTAACAGGAAATAATCTTCACCCGGAAAGTTTTAACCCAATTAGACCAATGACTCCAATTTTGTCCTTACATCTTAGCCCCACCTCCCACAAGGATAATTTACTCGGATTTTGTCAAATACACATAAGTTGAATGAGTAAAAAGTCAGTCATATTTGCTTATTTTATATATATATATATATATATATATATATATATATATATATATATATATATTGTTTATACTGTTGATATATAAAAAATTTTTTTACTTAAATTAGATTATATTGCTGATTAATATTGTAATAATTTTGGTTTGGTTTCTTTGTTTAATGGCATATTAACTTTCATGGGTTATTTAATTCCAAAGCCATCTGTCACATGGTGTCCCATTGAGAAGATTGAAATATGATTACTACTATCCTCCTGTTTGAATTAACCATGGCAAGTCACCAGAGAATGACCGTTGAGGCATGATAGTAAATTAGGGCAAGCTATCTGTACTCAGTAACCTGACTTGGGTGACATATAATAGCCCTAACTGATCGCCTGGCCAGGGGGAAGAAGAGAGAAGCCAAACGATTGGCTGGGACTCTAAAATGGAAGTGGGAACTCCTTCCCGTCAGCGGAAATAGAAAAGAAAAAAGTTAGTTGTTGGACAGGGTTCGTAGCAGAGAGAACCAAAGCCAAGTACTCTGGGTAGAAGAAGACAAAAAAATATCTCAGACACGAAGGAGCCATTTTCTTCAAGCCAGTGTTAAAAATAGCATAAAGTCTATTAGCCCATAAAAGAAGAAAGATTCTCCACCAGAATCCATCTAAATAAGATAAGTAACTTTGGGATTATTTCTCCTTATACCCAATTTTATATACCACTCTCTCTCTCTCTCTCTCTCTCTCAATTTGAAGGAAAACAAAAGAAAAGAAAAGAAGAAAGACATTTATGTTCATGGACTGTTCATTTATTATATATTTGACATTTTGAAGGTGTATATCTAAGTGTAGTAAAAGATTCATGTATTTTAATGTTCCCACGTGGTCGAAGTTGTTATTTGCATTGTCTTCTACGAGTTTGTTATGTCATATTTCTTTTCCAGCTTCTATTCGCCTTATGTTATCTTGCTTAAAATTGTTCTATTAATTCCTTTAAAATATCACATAGGAAACCGGAGTTGCCGACTACTACAATATAATATTATTATGTCTAAACCTAGAGGTCCATATCTTCCGTTGTTCTAGGGGAGGAAGAAAAGCGACCTGGTGGGTGTGTGGATAGTGTGAAATTTGGAACCCCTTGCCAGCGGCGGTCAGTCTAGCCCTAAATTAATCCCCCACATAATATGCCAGTTCTTATATGCCTGAGAAAAAAAACTCTGAACGAGGACTTATTCTACAAGGGATCAAGTGCCAACCTGCCCCGTCTTCACACAAGCGAAAATAAAGTCCCGTTTTGGGATTTTAAAGAATTTGCCATCACACATCCTTGTAGAAGAACACTAATGCTACTATTTAACCCATCACTGGGAGGCCTTTACCAAAGGCATGAGTCCGAAAAGGAACATAATTGTATAACTGAATTTGGTTTGGGTTGGTTGGTTGGTTTCTATGGCATATCAACTATTGTAGGTTATTTAATGCCAAATACTCTTTATACATATATATTAAATATTTATGATTTGGTTTGGTTGGCTTTTATGGCATATCAACTATTGTAGGTTATTTAATGCTAAATCTTTTTTTATACATATATATTAGATATATAATTTCTAAACACCTTTTGTAGATTACATTTTTAACATAGTTAAATGATTTCACTTATTTGAATCAAATACAAATAATTCTATTTACTATCAATCATTTGCTTCTACATGCTTTAATGTTTTCAAGTATTGCTATGAATCATTAACAATTCAATTAAACATCAGTCTTTTGTTTATACACAGTTAAATGATCAAACAGTTCTATTTCTAACAATTCAGTTTAGCATGAGTTAACAAAGTTAAATAGTATTGCTGTGTATCACTAATAATTCAATTAAACATCAGTCATTTGTTTACACACAATTAAATGTAAAAACAGTTTGATTTCAAACAATTCAGTTTAGCACAAATACACAGTTTAGATGTTAAACAGTTCTATTTAATCCATACATAGAAACCTATCAGGTGCTACCTCTTTAGGCCAGAGTGGACCTGGGAGCAATGACAATGAAGAAGTACTCCACATTTCCCAAAGCTCTAGTATTACTGAAGCCTCATCATCAGCTTGTTTAGTGTCATATCCAGGACACTTGTTGGGAGGAGGGGTCTTATCCCTCAACAGAGATGCAATCAGCCGACTGGATCAGCATAACTGGAGTTCAAACTACATGGTCACAGTTTGGCATGTTAGCCACAAGGCCATAGGGAGTCCCCACACAGATTCTGGTTGCTTTTTATTCTACTCAGTAGATATAAAGTCTCTCTCTCTCTCTCTCTCTATATATATATATACATATATTTATATTCAAGGATATAAAGTCAATTGTACACTCTATTTATATCTGTATAACTATAACAAATTGTAGTTGTCAACAAGAAATCCCATGAAACAATGTTTTCAATTAAGCCTTGCAGCTTCTAAGACTGACTCTACATAAAAAAAAATGAAGTCAATTTTTTTAAGTTCATGTCTAAAGAAAATTCATCAAAAGGTTTTAATAATAGAGAGGACCTTGAAAAAATGTCAACATCTATTAGGCCTTTTATATGGCTTTCGAGATTTCTACTTGCTTTCAAAGTCTCAATATAATTATGGAGAGAACATAAAAAAATTAGTTAAATTTAATCTAAATTTAAAAAATCTAAAAAGCTGATTAAAAAAATGAAAACCCTTTTTTTTTTGTCTTTTTTTCTCTATTAGAGTCACCACAAAAGAAATTAGAAGATTCTTGAATTTTTTAGGCTAGGCATTTACAATTTGAAAAATACTTTTGACCTCTGGAAAGACAGTTTTAATCCCAATTTTAGTCATTCCACTGAGATCATGCGCTGAGTTGGGAATTCCAAATGAATAGAGGATGACTCAAAGAAAATACAGGACATAATTGTTGGCGTTCATCATTGGTCAAAGATGAGCGATCAGTTAAGAGTGGGAAACAAATGGACATCAGTCTTCTTAATAATTGGATACTATTATTTTTTACTTCCAAAGACTGGTACAGGGATATAAATTACAGGTTATCAAAGCAAGTGGTCTGAAGATGGATGATAACCCATATCCCCCAGCCCCAAACCGAATTCACTCCTGGGCGAATTCAAAGTTCACTTATCCATTGTCATTCTCTGTCTTTGTCTCAGTATTCATGTCTGTGTTTATGATGCTCAACTTGTTTACAATTTTGCAAGTATTTTTTAAAATCTTGTACTGCCTTTACTTTGTTCATGATGACATTGGAATCACCTCTGGATGATCATATCCATGCTAAGCGACAATTGTTCTGTTAAATTACACATGTACCACTATACAAAAAGTCGTGTGCCTGAGGATTACCATATGATACAGCACATGGAACTAGCAATAATATTTTTAAAATTCTTTAACTATTTTTCTAAATAAGGAAAACAATCTGTATACGTTTGAACGCCAGTGACCCAGGGGCTAAATATTATAGTCTTAAGTTAAATCTTATTATTTACAAACTCTTCATTGCAATTAAAAAATACAAGGATCTATAGACGATTTGGTGTCAGTCTGACCAATGGATGTCATGAGTAGTCATGTGATAAGGAATTAAGTTTTTTTAGCCAATCAGAAGACACAGCAGACTGAAGCTGTGAAGGTTTTCTTGATGCCATCAAAGACTTATAAAAACCATCTATTCGACAATGTATAGTTCTCATTCTGGTTGCCCCTATAGGTCTTTGATGAGCAGTAGTCTCACTTACCTCAATGGCCAATATGTTTAACACTCAGAATATATCTTTTTGGGACCAAGCCACATTACTTCACATGCTCACTAAAAGATTGCTCAAAACAAGTTATTCACAAACCAAATACTCAATACCACAAAATAGACATTCAATAACTTAACTTCTTTGTAAGCCCCCTGAATTAATGTCAGGAAAAGGAAATTTTCTTGTATATTTGTGTGTATAAATTCCATTCCATTTATTGATTTTATTGTTGTTTATTCCATTCCTACTATCTACAAACTTATATGACATCCTGTCCAGCATATCAACCTTCTTCCACTCCCCCCTCTCTCTCTCTCTTTCCTTCTTCCTTTGTGTTACCATACAGAAATATGACATAAGCATTCAAAGGATTAAGCATGGATTTGCAATGAATATTTCAAGATTATGATCTTAGTCTTACCTCTGCAATCATTCGATTTGTATCCCCTATAAATAGGAGATTAAGAGCTTCTTCTTCATTGGTAGCCGGCATCAAGCATAAATTTTTTAAGTGGATATTTTGATCAGTGTCTTCCATCAGGTGCACTTTCCTGAAAAAACAGTGAAAAAGTAATCCATTATACTTTAAATAGCATAGTTCCTCTAAAATATCATGGTATTATATAAATCAACACTTCTGACTGAGATCAGAGTGTTGTATCTGTACTCGTAAATATTCCATATTTTAAAAACTCATAGAATATTGGCTCATTGGCCAAGTAGGTAGAGTGTTTGCCAATGATCTGGGAGACCTGGGTTCAATCCCAGGTTGTGTCATACCAAAGGCTTTAAAAATGGTACTTGATACCACCTTACTTAACACTCAGCAATGAAACGCAGTTTCTTCCAAGCAGCAGTCGTGTCGATACTGCTATATGGATGCACTACTTGGACGCTAGCAAAACGTCTGGAGAAAAAGCTAGAAGGTAATTACACAAGAATACTGCGAGCAATATTGAACAAGTCCTGGAGGCAACACCCCACAAAGTACCAACTATACGGCCACTTACCTCCCATCATGAAAACTATTCAATTTAGACAAACCAGACATGTAGGACACTGCTGGAGAAGGAGGGACGATGTCATAAGTGATGTACTCCTATGGAACCCCACATATGGCCGAGCAAAAGCAGGATGACCAGCTCTAACATACATACAGCAGCTCTGTGAGGATACAGGATGTAGCCCTGAAGACCTGCCAGAGGCGAGAGAGGGTCAGGGATATCCATGCTGGTGGCACGACATGATGATGATGATGATCAAGGGTAAAGTGGAGAAATCTAGGGAAAGGAGTAGCACCCTCCCCTACACCTCGTTGTAGTAGCTATTGAAAATGGAGCCTTCTAGTCACCCTTGACTACTGTCGCCAACTTTACTTTTACTTACTTTTTTATTTACAAGCCCAAGAAATCATTCTGTCAGTGCCTATATTCATAAGTAGAAGCTGCAATCTTACCTTTGGTCTCAAATTGTCAATAAATATTAAAATTTACAATAAATACATACAGTAACACCCATAAAAAAGGTATCATTACACATTACAGTAGGCTGAGATTACATCTCTTGCCTTCTAAATAGTACTTCCATTGGTCACTGGGTGGCATGACCAAAGTAGAAAAAAAGCATGGCAAAGTCAAAACTCTCTCTCTCTCTCTCTCTCTCTCTCTTTTCATGGTCCCGCCTTGACAACCAGAAACACTCATTAGTGTATGCATTTCCCAACAAAGGGGGTTCTTGCTCCAGCAAACCTCTTGTACCATCTGCAGTACCTGGCTTTGACATAAGTCTTCACATAACTTCCATTCGATTAAGGATCCTTAAATTATGCCAAAAGATTCTTCAACTACATGATAGGACTTTTCTCTACAATGTATCTTCTTGTATTTCATGTCACTTTTTTTTAATTTATTCTATAAAGTTTTCTCTGGCAATTAATATGTTGTTATTGTTAATTCATTGTGAATTGTTTTACGATGTTTAACAATAGGAAATAATATTAAACCATGAAACGTTTTCTCTGGTTCATGTGTTTGAATTGTTTTCCTATCATACACAAATAACTGTGGTGGTGATTTATGATACTCAGATATGACAAAAATACTAAGACAAACCTTCAAGTCATCAATACCAAAACTCACTCAATTCAACCACCACAAGTATTACCCATAAATGAATACACTCTTAAAAATCATTTTTATATGAAGTTAATTTTACTCAAAAGCAAAGATACCAGAATTTTATTTCTAGTAGAACTTAATGCAATCAAAATAGATTGATTTCGTTTTATGGCATATTAACCACTGTTGATCATTTAATGCCAAATCCTGTTTTTACATATATACTAAATATATATGATTTGTAAACACATATCAGATACACTCAGTTAAATGATCAAACAGTTCTATTTCTAATAATTCAATTTAGCATAAGTCAACAAAGTTAAATGGTTCCAAGTATTGCGATGTATCACTAACAATACAATTAAACATCAGTCATTTGTTTACAGTTAAATGAGAAAGCAGTTCTACTTCTAACAATTCAATCTAGCATGTCATTTGTTTAAATGTCAAATAATTCTATTTAAACAAATAGATAGGACACTATCAGGTACTACCACACCAGGCCAGAGTGGACCTGGGAGTGATAGCAATGTAGGGGTACTCCACAGTCCCCAAAGCTCCAGCATTACTGGAGCCTCACCATCAGCGTGTTTATTGTCATATCTAGGACACTCATTGGAGGGGTCTTACCTCTCTGCAGCCCAGCCAGCTGGGCTACTTTATGTTGACCACCCGTGGTTACTCACATCTTTGTCACCATTGTTGGAACACATTAGCCACTACTATAAGATCAAACAATTTGGATCTTGGAAAGCATCTGGGTGTTTATTTTTGCACTTGTTTTAATTATCTTGTATTGACATATATATGACTATCATCTGTTTTAAGTGAAATTTGAGTACAGTGTATACCGTATTTTAATTCATCAAATGTCTGTCAATCCGTCGATACAGATATTTTTGGTCTGATTTTAACAAATCTTTGGGAATTGTTTGGCTTAGTTTGTTTTCTTTGTTTAATGGCATATAAACCTTTGTGGATTATTCAATGCGAAAGCCATTTTTGTAGAAAAACAGTAGTGCAATAATTTAACCCATAGCTGGGTGAATAAGGAAGTTCAATACCTTTCCTAAGGGTATTAGTCTGAAAATGAACATAATGGCGTGACTGGAGTAAGAACTTGTTTATTTTGAGACCGCAGTCTTGCACTTTAGCCATCATGCCATGAAGAGACCCCCAAACAATAATAGGAGACCCAACTCACTAGTTTTTAGGTGGGGACTGTCTCTTATTGTCTATGTCTTATTGTCCCTGTTGATGTAAAAAGGTATCCATCTCACCATACTAACCTATGCTCTATGGAGGTATACTTAGTGTAATGGTTAGTCAGGTTGGGTGTGACTTGGCTTTTGTGGTAGTCTGCCTGATGTGGGTGCAGGGGAAGTCTGGCATTCTCCTTGGGCCCCAGGGGGCTGTTCCCCCAGGCTCTAACCCTCTCCAGAGAGGCTAGGTTTATCTCCTGATGCCTAAGGTGCCCCTTTTTAGGGGAATGCCAATGAGCCCCAAGGGGAATGCTGGGCATGTCTGGGCTATGGCCCTGCACCTGGTCCCACCTTAAAAAAAAGCTTGCGCATTAGATGAGGCACTTGACAAATATCAGGTTCTGTGTTGAGTTACTGCCTGTTTTATTTTTTTTTAGCAAACTGGACACTAGTTGGGACTCCTAGGCTGGTAAGTGTTAATGTGATTGTATACTTCCTATCTATGGGTTAATAGTAGGGCAGACTAAGCTCTTTAACCTTGGTAAAGCAACCAGTCTAGAAGGAAAACTCTAATTTCAGACTAGTTGTACTCTGCTTGACTTTGTGTCACATTGTGCCCATATATATGTACCAACTGTTTGGTTTCAGTTAATGTTCAGCATGTGCCAATGAATGCTAATGTATAAAAATTTTTTTGAAGAGAGGATTTCAATGACCATTCTGTTTTCACATCAGATGCCATTTTACCAGACTGCTGTTCAGTCACTGAATTTATCAAAGTGAAAATAATTATATAGGTTATCAATGAGAAGATTCAACTTCTGCTGCCATACTACCAACACCTGATATTGCAAACATAATAAAATAAGCAGCATTACTTTCTGAGGGACCTTCAGCATACAGATACTTGTTCTTTCCTGACAAAAATGCATAGCAAATAAAGGCAAAAATGTAGCTGAAAACATGACCTATCCAATGGTAATGTTATGGTTTATGTATCTATAGTAATTTCCATGGAAATAGATCAGAAGCATTACTTTTGGAGCATCCCCTCATATTAAAAATATATTCCTTGTTAAAAGCCAGATTTTAAAGTGTACATATTGTTGGGAGACAATAAACGTCTCAGCTTTGATTGTGAGTGTATTTTTGGAGATCATATGTCAATCCCACCACTAAAATCAATCTCAAGTATTTTTATTTAATACAAATAATTTTGATATAATATAGCAGTGTGCAGACAAATGACTATTATTATTAAATAGGAATACTTACATGAAATCATAGTTGTGTTAATAAATTATAAGTATTAGATAGGAATACTTGAAATCATATAACTTTGTGCAAATTATTTGTATTTGATAGGAATACTTGAAACAATATAACTTTGTGCAAATTATTTGTATTTGATAGGAATACTTGAGACAATATAACTTTGTGCAAATTATTTGTATTTGATAGGAATACTTGAGACAATATAACTTTGTGCAAATTATTTGTATTTGATAGGAATACTTGAAACCATATAACTTTGTGCAAATTATTTGTATTAGATTAAAATAATTGATACAATATAGCTGTGTGTAAACAAAAGATTATTGTTATTGATTCATTGGTTAGTGGATTGGTTGTTTTGTTTTATGGCATATCAACCCTTCTCAGGTTATTAAATGCCAAATGAAGTCATTTTGATAAAAACTTTGTTTTAGTGTTGGTTTGGTGGCATATCAACCATTGTAAGTCATTTAATGCCGAATCACTTTTTATACATTTAAACAGTTCTATTTCAAACAACTCAGTTTAGTTTAAGAATAGTTTTTTGTTTACACACAGTTAAATGTTAAAACAGTTCTATTTCAAACAATTCAGTTTAGCAAAAGTACACAGTTTAAACATCAGTTCTATTTGACCCATAGACAGGACCCTTTCAGGTGCTACCACTCCAGGTCAGAGTGGACCTGGGAATAATGGAAATAAAGGGGTATTCTGCATTCCTCGAAGTTCCAACATTACTGGAACCTCACCATCAGATTGTTAAGTGTCATATCCTGGACATTCATTTGGGCAGGTCTTACCCCTCTGCTGAGATGCAGTTAGTGTATTCTGCAGCCCCCCAGTAAACTGGCCACAAGACACTCATTGGGGAAGTCTTACCCCTCTGCAGAGATGCAGTTAGTGTAGTTTTCAGCTCCCCCGCTCCAGTCAACTGGGCCCACTGCAAGATAGTATTCAGTAATGATATCAATCAAAGCCACAAGATAGAATTCAGTAATGATATCAATCAAAGCCACAAGATAGAATTCAGTAATGATATCAATCAAAGCCACAAGATAGTATTCAGTAATGATATCAATCAAAGCCACAAGATAGTATTCAGTAATGATATCAATCAAAGCCACAAGATAGTATTCAGTAATGATATCAATCAAAGCCACAAGATAGAATTCAGTAAACTTACGGCAAATCCTCAAGTTTTGCAGCTTCATGTCTGGGATCAAGCAAATCATAGCCATCTTCATTGTAAATCTCCAGGTAGGAAATTTTAACCGTATATGTGTTATCTCGATCCTGATAAAGAAATTCAAAAGCATTCAACAATGAAAATTATAGAATAATTTTAGATTTATAAAAAAAAAGAAAGATTTCTCTCAACCAATAAAAATAAAGTAAGTCTAACATTGTATAAGACCTAAACAAAGATCTAAAATCTCAGCTTCTAGATTTGTCAAAAACTAACACATAAGTGGACTAAGTCTGGAGTAAGAGATGACTAAGGTTTGTGACCAATAGTAAAGTAAAGTTGGCGACAGTAGTCAAGGGTAACCCGAAGTCTCCTTTCTCAATAGCCACTACACCAAGATGTAGGGGAAGGCACTACTCTGTTCACTGGATTGCTCCATTTTACTCTTGATCCGTACCTTATAATACTGAGTGTTAAGCAAGGTGGCATCAAGTACCATTTCTTGAGTCTTTGGTATAACTCGACCTGGGATTGAACCCAGGTCTCCTGGGCCATTGGTTAGCACTAACCATTATGCCAAAATTAAGACAAAAAGTCTAAAACTTTGGTTGTGCTAGAACCTTGCTGATCCATATAAGAATAGCTGATAAACTTTTATTAGCAGTAAAACCAATATTTGGTTAGTTGCCACCATTTACCAAACATTTTTTGTCAGATACGTATTCCCTCTTGAACAACCCAAACAAAATTAACTCCAAGACTCTCACCAAACCATATAGGTCATTTATTTATCAATAAAATCTGAAAAGATACATTGTGCAAATATAGAAAGAACTTTCTTTACAAGGACTCTTCTGCTCATCTTTGATACATACTCAAATATGCATAAAGGATCTTACACCTAATATTTCTTTTCAAGTTTTGTCAGATTTTGTTTGATAAATTTCCACATATGATTGTTGCAAACATTCATTTTTAAACTTTATTTCACATCATTCACACACTTTTGGCTTTTCTTCTATCCCCTTCCTTTTTCATTTCCCCCTCTCTCTGTGAATAAGACCAAAAAAACCTCTTTTCAAAAATTAACAAAATGTACAACCTAGTACCACTGTTACGGCCAAAAGATTTCTAGAGTCTAACTGGAAAAACCAGAAGAAAGATCAGCCAAAGGCCAAAAAGCGCATCGGCTGAAATGTTGTGAATATAAAAATAAAGATGAAGACAATAGTCTAAATACTCTACGTGATAAAAAAATAAATTTTGTGTTAAGAAACCAACCCATATGACAAAAACCTTAACCCAAATAAACCTTCGGTTGATAAATTGAAAACAGATGAAAATATTAAAAGACCTTTTCTGTTTGCTGAAATATATAGGATAGAGTTCTTGGGATGATTCCGCGATCTGCAAATCTTTCAGCTCCTCCAGTGATAGTAAATGTTTTGCCACTGCCAGTCTGGAAAAATACAGAAAAAAAAAATTATTCCACATAATCTCATCACAATTGATTTTTTCCCTTAACCAACCACCCAACCATGCAATCAAGATTTTTATGGGCACTTCAAGTGGTATAGTGGTTAGCAAGCTAATCTAGCAGACCTTATCAAGTTCAATTCTCATTGTGTGTGCCATACTTTTCTTTAAACATCCCTCATTGATTTTACATCTCTAAATATCATCCTTCCAAGTCCTGATGATGGTTCATTAAAACCGAAACGCTCTATTGTCAGCTTTGCTTCTCAATAAATTTCTCCTTCTTCTTGGATTCATAACCGACTCATTGGACAAGTGGGTAAAGTGTTCGCCAATGGTCCGGGAGACCTAGGTTCAATCCCAGGTCAAGTCATACCAAAGACTTTAAAAATGGTACTTAATACCTCCTTGCTTAACACTCAGCAATATAAGGTATGTATCAAGAGTTAAGTGGAGCAATCCAGGGAAAGGAGTAGTACCCTCCCCAAGACCTCAGTGTAGTAGCTATTGAAAAGGGAGCCTTCTGGTTGCCCTCGACTGCAGTCGCCAACTTTACTTTACTTAACTCTTCTTGGATTACCTTGTTATCAATTTTTTCACTATATTGTCAGATTTTACTCATTATTTACTTCTGTATATATATGGATATATTGTGACAGGCACAAGATAATGATAGAGTAGAGGAAAGGGAGAGACAAGATATTCTATCAGTAGACACACCCTTTTTTTCATTCTCTCTTTCTTTCTTTCCTTTCTCTACATGTGCATCAAGACAGATGCAGATTGCAGCAGCAGTCAAGTTAAGGAATTAGGAGCAGCTTGGCAACTGACCCCCAAAGAAGATCATATGATGCTGGAGAGAAAAAACCGCACAAATCAAATATCGGAAGTTGGAGGCAGGCAGCGACTGAACATAGTTGATCAACTCGTGACTCATGGAGATGACAGCCAGTGGAATGCCAGGAAAGGAATTGCATATGTTAAATACAAGCATGAAGTTGAAAGAAAAATAAGACTGACAAGAAGATTTAGTTTATTTTGTCTATTGAATAAATAAAATAAACAAGTAGATGAAATATCTGTCCAGCTGATGCGGGGGTTGTCTATTTGGCGACAAGTGGTTGCTTTGATCTGGTCAGACGGCGTAGTCAAGTGATGCTCTTAGGACGGTCAGCAATTCCACTGGCGTGTGACCTCTGTTTGGCCTATTTATGTGTTCCTGATTTCAAACACCGGCTCCAGAAAATACTACTTGTGGAAAAAATATGATTGGTTGAAAAATAGACTTTTTTTTTTATAACTGAGAATTTTCTGGTGATTTTAGATAGACTATGTGCAGAGCCTATGTGTAGAAGCCATGATTTTATCACTTTGACACTGACCGTTGTTGGGTCGACATCTGATAGCTGTTATTTTCTTCTACAGTGTCCATGTCTGTGCGTGTTTTAGTAGTAAGGTGTATGAAGAGTTAAGTGGATGAATCAGAAGAGATTTAATGTATTTTACTATAACACATAGTGGAGGACTGTAAAGCTAGCTGGAGGTGTCCACCATTTAATTGAATATCAATTCAAATAAATGCTAGAAGACTGAATTGGTAATTCAACCATCAAACAGAATATTGTGCATGAAATACTTGATATTCAGAAGGCATGGTGCCACTGAATATGAACAGATAAGTGAAAGTTCTGGCATCCATTGATATATTAGTCTTTTGTGGAGGTGCCTGTGGTGTAATGGTTATCGTCATAGGAAATGGACACGGCAACACAAGTTCAAATCCTGGATGAGACTGATAGCATTTCACATTGCACTAATACCCTTGAGAAAGGTATGAATCCAATTATTCTCCCTCTAGCTATGGGTAAATAGTAGGACAGACTGGGTTCTTCAGCCTTGGTGAGGCAACTAGTCTAGGAGAAGGAAAACTCTGCTTAAAAATTGACCTTGTGTCATATCCTGCCTGAACAGAGGGGTTGGTAAATATGATTGACATATTTGTCTTGAATGTTGCATACACTGCATCCCCCCCCACAAAAAAACTTTTCCTTCCTTTTTCTTTCATGTTCTCTAATACCATTTTTTTAAATCATTAAATTGTTGATTACCATAGCCTTGTGTTTGTCATCATTCTTCCTCCAATTATTGGCTTCTCTATGTTCTTAAGTTCCCACCTGTAAGACATCCTTCATACAGGAACTTTGAGGGTCATATATTGGGATAATAGAATCTCAATCTCCAGGTAAATATAAATTTGATTTATGTCAGAGATCATCGGCCTTGACAATATAAACACCTCTTGGTGTTTTTTGGAGCCTTCAGACATTATCCAATTACCCAACTGCTCAGGTAAAGTTTCTGTGGCATAGTGGATAAGATGCTAGGCTGCAATATCTTAGTGAGTTTGAACTTTAGTCACATAACTGTTCACTTTTGAACTAATACTCTTGGGAAAGGTATAAAAGCCTTTATCCCTCAAACTATGGATTAAATAGTGCCACTACTGTTCTTCTACAAGTTCTTCTCTGTCATCTTGGCAAATGAAGGTCGAAATGCCATTAAATAAAGAAACCAAAACAAACCAAGAGTCTACATCTGCATGGAAACATCTAAATAATTTAGTGAGTTTTTCTGAGATCGGTATAATAAAGGACAACCAGAATTCTTCAATCAGCCATTGGCTAAAAACAATTTATATTTACTAATAAATTGATCAAATTTTCTACCAATAAAAATACCTAGAAAATTCAATTGTTGGTAAAAAAAAAGAAAGAAATTTAATTTGAATTTCAAATAATTACCTGCCCATATGCAAATATTGTTCCATTGTATCCAGCCAAGACACTGAAAAGAAAAAGCAGCCAAAGAGTGAGAAGAGATTTTAAAACTTAGTTACACGTATATATAAAATACATAACTTATGTCTACAGTATACATGGACTCCTAACAATTTTTAAAATAAAAACTTGATGTTCTTCTAAACCAAAGATAACAGGATTTTATTATTTCTTACAAAATATTATACAATCAAAATGGATATTATTAGATATTATCTATGACCAAACTCAACAGTATTAAAACTTTAGAAGCAAAACCGAAATTGCAAAACCCCTATAACCTTGCCCAGTCAGCTGGGGCTGTAAAATACAGTGACTGCATCTCTGCCAAGAGGTAAGACCCCCAACTCCCAATGAGTGTCCTGGATATGACACTAAATAATCTGCTGGTGAAGTTCAAGTAATGCTGGAGCTTTGGGGAATATGAACTACAACTTCATTGCCATCACTCCCAGGTCCACCCAAGCCTGGAGTGGTAGCACCTGATAGTGTCCTATCTTTGGATCCAATAGAACTATACTGCGTACTTATGCTAAACTGAATTTCCCAAAATAGAACTGTTTTAACATTTAAACTATGTACATATGCAAAAGTGAATTGTTTGAAATGGAACTGTTTTTGATACTGAAACTGTACTTACACTAAACTGAATTGTTTGAATTAGAACTGTTTGACAAAACTGAACTGCTTGAATTAGAAATGTTTTTGACAATTAAACTGTGTACTTATCCCAAACTGAATTGTTTGAAATAGAACTGTTTATTTGTATAAAAATGGATTTGGCATTAAATAACCTATAAAGTTTGATATGCCATAAAACCCAAACAAATAAATAAACAAAATCCCTATAACCAAAAAAAAATATAAAATCTGCACTTATTTTTGAACTGCTATATATACATTGGCCTAGAGTGTTTGCCAATGGTCTATGAGACTGGAGTTCAATCCCAGTTTAAGTCATACCAAAGGCTCAAAAAATGGTACTTGATGCTGCCTTGCTTAACATTCAGCATTATATGGTAAGGATCAAGGGTAAAAAAGTAGTAAATTTGGGACCTTAGTCGAGAGTGACCCAAAGGCTCCCTTTTCAATAGCTACTACACTGAGGTGTAAGGGAGGGCGCTACTCCATTCCCTGGATTGCTCCACTTTACCCTTGATCCTTACCTTATAACGCTTTCTGAGTGTTAAGCGAGGCAGCACCTAGTACCATTTTTTGAGTCTTTGGTATGACTCGATCTAGGATTGAACCTCGGTCTCCAGGACCATTGGCGAACACTCTATTTATTAGGCCAATGGCTCGGCAACACCAAAGTGCAGGAAAGGGTGCTACTCCTTTCCCTAGATAGCTCCACTTTACCCATGATCCATACCTTATAATGCTGAGTGTTAAGCAAGGAGGCATTAAGTACCATTTTTTGAGTCTTTGGTATGACTCAAACTGGGATTGAACCCCAGTCTCCAGGGCCATTGGCGAACATTCTAACCACTAGACCAATGAACCAGTTGGACCAAGGGTAAAGTGGAGCAATCCAGGGAATGGTGTAGTGCCCTCCCCTACACCTTGATGTGGTATCTACTGAAAAAGGAGCCTTCGGGTCACTCTCGATTAAGGTCACTAACTTTACTTTTATATATACATATTATTGATTAAAGTTGAAGAATTTGACAATAAATAATCCTAAAAATATCTGTTTGATTGTATAATTAGAAATGATAAGATCCAGGTATTTTTGATAAAGAAACGAATCTACTTTTTATAAAAAAATTGTTTGGGGTATACATATTTATAAGTGACACTGTGTGTATTTACATATATAAAACTGCTGTGTCGGTCTGTCTGTCTGTCAAGGGCCCAGGTTCTATGTAAAATTGTGGTTCCAAAACAACCACTTCTTCCGACTTAAAAAATGCTTATTAAACAAAAGAAAAGAAGTTATCAGAAAAAACGATTAAAAATAAATATGTTTTATTATTAATTTTCAATCCTGTTTTTTTTTGGAGGGGGCTTTTTTTAAGTGATTGTTTTGTTGATTGCTTTTACAATCTCAGCTAAGATGGTGTTGTGATCAACTTCAAACCTTTTCGACATTAGCCAAATAAATCGACTCACCCAACAAAAAAAGTCGACTTAATTTTTTCTCAAAAAATATCATAAACAGTATAATAAATAGATTTATCCACAAAAATAAGATACATCACAAACTGAATCTTAAATTTATCAATTTCATTTTTTTTTTGTTATTGTAAGGTTTCTTATTCACAAAATAGAAATATAAAATTAATAACAATTTCTCTCAGAAATGTTTTTATAGTATAATTCATTGGCCTAATGAGTAGAGTGTTCGTCAATGGCCCAGGAGACTGGGGTTCAATCCTAGGTCAAGTCATACCAAAGACTTTAAAAATGGTACTTGATGCCGCCTTGCTTAGCACTCAGCATTATAAAGTACCGATCAAGGGTAAAGTGGAGTAATCCAGGGAAAGGAGTAGCACCCTCCCCTCCACTTCAGTGTAGTAGCTATTGAAAAAGGAGTCTTTGGGTCACCCTCAACTAAGGTCACCAACTTTACTTTATTATACATGTATTCCAAGAAATTTCCATGTTCATGGCGAGTATATGTACATATATATATATGTATAAACCACTACAAATCCATTCTATCTAATCTAAAAATTTTATCTATCTAAATAAAAATTTAAAAGAAAAAATTTTGAAACTACATATATGGATATTATTTTTGAAAAGTGTTTTTTATCTTAATTCATAATTCTTATGAATGTTAAATTTTTTTAAAAAATATAATGTAAAGTTGTTATCCTTTATGAAAAAAATTTCCTTCAAAGACAAGTGACATCAGTATATTTTGGAATGGAAAGCTATTAATGATAATAGAAGCTAAGAATTATTTTATTTTTTTCATCTTAAAATATTTTTCAGATGAAACATTTTAACAACTACTATTAAAACCATAACAATAGCATTTGATCATATATAAAAATACATCTGATTATTTTGTTTTTTCATATTTTTATATTAATACACCATTGGGTTTATTTCAATTTGTCTCTAATATCATCCTCATCATGTCACGCTATCAGCACAGATCTCCCTGACCCTCTCCCGCCACCCCTCTCTATCATTCATCACTTCCAGCAAGTCTTCAAGGTCACATCCCGTATCGACACAGAGCTGTTGTATGTAGGTTCTAGGTGGTTGTCCAGCCTTTGCTTGTCCATGTGAAGAGGTCCACAAGAGTACATCACTTATGAGTTCGTCTCTACTTCTCCGGCAGTGTCCCGCATGTCTGGTTCATCTAAATTGAATAGTTTTCATGATGGGTGGTAAATGGCCATACAGCTGCTGCTTTGTCAGGTGCTGCCTCCATGACTTGTTCAATATTGCTTGCAGCATTCTTGTGTAGTTGCTGTCAAGCTTTTTCTCCATACATTTAGTTAGCATCCATGTAGTGCATCTGTACAGCAGTATCAACACAACCACTGCTTGGAAAAAACTGGTCTCTTATATCTATCTATCTATCTATATATATATATATATATATATACACACACACACATACATATATATACTTTTTTTTACATGTTTCATCAAATATGAAAAACAAGGATTGTTTCAGTTTTTTAATTTTTTTTCAACCAGCAAGGAAATTGCTGCAAATATTGTTGAAGGCTGTGTAAAAATTATCCCCAATTTTTTTTTAGTTGTGGTTTAATTGACCTAAAGCTAAAAAAAGGTTTCTCTATTAATAGCATTTTACTTGCAAGAAGAAAAAAAAAGGATTAAAAAAAATCAATTTGTAGTCTTAACTGCACTCAATGAATACAGACACAATTTTTGCCCAAATTTAAACCATGAATTACATTTTGAGATAAAATATTGTTGATCTTGAAATTTTGTGAATAAATAACAAGAAATATTGTTGTATAGCAGAATGAGGAGGCAATAACACTTATCGTATAAAAATATAAACTCTCCTTTTATTTACAGTCAAAATTGGTTGTGTGTGTGCGTGAGAGAGAGAGAGAGTGAGGACTCCTTGGAAAACACTAGGTTGTGACAAATCTTCAGATTTACACCAGATGAAGATACATCTCCAAAGAGCCTTGCTTCTTCTTCTCCCTTCTTTCACAGGACAACCTTACAACACGGGGCCCAATGGTCTGGGGTCCAAAATGGTGTAACTCTGCTGACTTCAGACAGACTGCTCTCTCTGCTCACTGACCTCTGATTCTGGAATTGAAAACTGTTGTTATTTATTTTCCAGACACCTACACATTCTTTCCACGCAATTCATGTAGCATTTCTGCAGTCCCTTGTTTACCTTAAGACACAGCTGCACATCCTGTTTTGAGTCCACAAACTAATCAGCCTGTTAAAAGTCAATATTTGATAATATTCCTATAAAAAATTAATTAGATATAAATTAAATGTCAAATTAGTTAAATATAACCTTATATGAGCAAATATTACCTTTCAATAGTAAAAAACCCCCCAAAACTTGAATGGACAAATGGAAGATTCAGTTTGGTTTGGTAAGGTTTTATGGTATATCAACCATGGTTTTGTATGTTTCTCTGTTTAATGGCATATCAACCTTTGAAGGTTATTTAAAGATAAAGCTCACCTTTTAGAAGAACAGTAGTGGTACTATTTAACCCATAGCTTGGAGGATCATGGGGTTCATACCTTTCCCAAGGGTATTTGTCCGAAAGTGTATGTAATAGTGTAACTTGAGTTTGAACTCGCTAACTACGATTCCGCAGTCCATCGCGTTAACCATTACACCACGAGGACCCCCCCAGTTTGGTTTAGTTGAGTTTTATAGCATATCAACCATTTTGGGTTATTTAATACCAAATCCTCTTTATACATATATATATATATTAAATATATATGATTTCCAAACACATTTTTTTGATTACATTTTCAAACAAATGAGTTCATTTTTTTGTGCACCATTAAGTGGTTTCAAGCAAGTATTGCTATTTAACACTATTCATTCGCTTGCACACAGTTAAATGGTTCCAAGTATTGCTATGTATCACTAACAATTCAATTAAACATCAGTCATTCGTTTACACACACTTAGATGATCAAACAGTTCTATTTCTAACAATACAATTTAACATAAGTCATATGTTGTACTCAGTGAAAATGTCAAACAGTTCTATTTCAGAACCCTGTTAGGAACTACTACTCCAAACCAGAGTGGACCTGGGAGTGATGGCAATGAAGAAGTACTCCACATTCCCCAAAGCTCCAACATTACAGAAGCATCACTATCAGAGATACAGTCAGTGTATTCTACAGCCTGAGTTGAATGGGCTGATTCAATTTGTAAAGTAAGTAGGTCACTTTAGTAGATAAATCCTTTTATTTTATTTATAAGAAAAACATAGTCAACTTTTAAAGTGAGTGATTGAATTTACAAATTGATAGAATTTGAACCCACAATTAATATTAATACAACAAATAAAAAAACCAAATAAATCTGAGGTTTTGTTTTTTTTGGTTTTAATGGCATATCAACCTTCATGGGTTATTCAGTGCTGAAGGTGGTACTATTCAAGGGGGTTCATGCCTTTCCCGAGCGTATAGGTCTGAAAGTGAATGTAATAGTACAACTTGAGTTTGAACTCGCATATTACAATCTTGCAGTCTAGCATATCAGCCACTATGCCAAGTGGGTATCCTCATGGTGTAATGGTTAACGCGATGGACTGCGAAATTGTAGTAAGCAAGTTCGTACTCCAGTCGCGCTATTACATTCACTTTTGGACAAATACTTTCGGTAAAGGAATGGACCCCTATAGTAGTAATGCCACAAACAATCTTACCTTGAAGAAACAGATGGTGTGCTTTCTCTGCTACCGGCACATGGAAACCAGAAGAAGAAAAGGACGCGAGAGGTGTGACTTGTTTTATGGAGAAGAACGAGATAAGCATCCGTGAAGTGGCGAGATTTGATGAATATAAAAGAGACTAAGTTTGAAATGGAAAAGCGCAGTATTTTGCTGATGTCTGATTGGTGAACATCCATCAGTTTATTTTGCGTGTTAAATAATTTGACTACCCCCCAATAGGTTGATTCCATTTCGACTAGACTTCCAAAACTTCGAACAACCCCCATATCCTCCCAGCTATGTGTTAAATAGTACCATGACTGTTCTTCTAGGAGAATGGCTTTGGCATTAAATAACCTACAAAGGTTGATATGCCATTAAACAAAGAAACCAAACCACTATGCCAAAGGAAACTCCTCCAAACAAATCTTAATTCAATGTTTATTTGTATTTTTTTTTTTTTTAGTTATATCTAATCTTTATTTCAAGTTTTAGAAAAAGCATAAATTGACTTTATCCTCCCTGGGTAAATAGCAAAGCAATTGAAGTCCCTTAGCTTTTACGAGGTAATTCATCTCAGCTGTACAATGATAGGGGAAATCAAGTATCGTGCCTTGCTGTTGTTACCACCTAACCCAGTACAACCTGTCACAAACAACTTGCAGAGATGGACACTGGCAAGTAATTCCCATTGTCAGGACAAAGATCCTTCTTTGCTACCAGTACCATGTAACCCAGTACAACCTGACACAAGTTACTAGAAAAGATGAGTACAAGTAAAAAAATCACCATTTTTTTGGTCAGAGATGATATCTTGCTGTTGGTACAATGGTTAGTTTGGGGTCTTTATTTAATGGCATATCAACCTTTATGGGTTATTTAATACCAAAGCCATCCTCCTATATATCCATGTGAATACATCTAGGTCCTTTTATATATAAACCTACAGGCGACATTACTATTTGTCGACTTTACCAAGGCCTTCGATTCCATATAGCCCTGAAGACCTGCCAGAAGCGATGAATGATAGGAAGAAGTGGCGAGAGAGGGTCAGGGATATCTGTGCTAGCAGCACAACATGATGATGATGATAATATATATATATATGTGTGTTCTTTAAACGAAGATTGGGTTATAGAAAAAAACAAACTTCCACTTGAATTTGTTCTGTGCCGCTATTTTTACTTCTCTTTGCTTGGTGGGTATCACCTTCATGAATTTCAAAGACCAACTGACTTGAAACCAAAAATCGGCTCTTTTTATCCTTCCTTGGTCTCAGGTAAGAAACTGAAGTCTTTCACTTACACTATCATTTCAGCATTGATTTGCTGAAATTCGCCTTGCAGGTCTATGATGTCTACAAGCACATGCACAAACAATTTGCCTTCTCTTGCTTTAGTGAGGTATGTTTCCACCACAACATACATCGATACCTATAGTCAACTCACAATTATTCACATATGTACACATATTCTTGCACCTAACTGATAAAACAACAACTTTTTGGCAAAATTCGACTTTATTCATCAACATAGACCCCTCCAAGGGTAATACACTGATTGCAATGCTTCTCTAACAATTCAATGCCTTTTTGGTAGAATGATTTGTCTTTGGCCTCAAAATACGCCTCAGTTTCCAATATCACTTCTTCATTGGAGCCAAATGTCTTTCCCTGGAACATTTTTTTGAGGTCTGCAAACTGCCAGTAGTCACTGGGGGTCAGATCGGGAGAATAGGGTTGCGATCGACTTGTAACACGGTGCATTGTCTTAGTGAAAGAGCATTTTTTTCTTCTTCATTTGTGGCGATTTCTTCCTTCAAATGCACCAATAATGCTAAGTAATATTCACTCTTAATGGTTCTTAATTTCTTGTTTTAAAAATTCGCAACAGTAGCTTCACTTAAATAACTGTAATTTGTAAACTAATAATCTGATTGGGCTCAAATTTTGACATGTTTAATTTGAAGGTTAGTACTTTATAAAAATCATATGAATTTTTTATTAGTGATGCCATCTATATGTCAGGTCTGAGATTTATGGAGTGATGTGTTATATGTGGTGCATTCAAAAGGTTTCCAGACTTTTTTTGTACAGGCATTTAAAATTGTCGTAGACTCTTGAAAATTCAGTCTGTTATTGCTATGCACCTTACAAGATGACTGACCAATTTTTATGATTTCACGTTAAAACGAACAGCTATAGCAGGAGTTGGAATACACCCTACTAAAGACAGATTATCACAGCTGGTGAATTTCAAAAATGCAATCTGGACGTGAGGACACTTTAGAAGAACGATATGCAAAAAAATTCTGTTTTAAACTTGAAAAAAAGGCCACAGAAACGTATGGAATGCTTCAGACTGCTTTTTGACCATCTTGCATGAATTGAGCATCAGTTTTTGAATGGCATAAGAGATTCAAGGAAGGCACGGAGTAGGTAAGGGATGATGTGAGGTGTGGAAGGAGTAAGGAAGTCAATACACCACAGTTGATTGGCGAAACAGTTAGGGTTAGGGTTACTATGTTGAGGTTTTAAGGGAGTTCAGGAAGAGATTCTGTCGGAAGAGGCCAGCACTCTTCAAATCGGGTCAGTGGCATTTCCACCAGGACAATGCACCAGTCCACAACTCCATCCTTGTCACTGACTATTTGACTAAGATGGGCATCAAGACAGTTCTTCAGTCTCCCTATAGTCCAGACCTTGCTCCCTGTGACTTTTGGTTATTCCATAAGCTCAGAGGCTATCGTTATGAGACAATTGAGGAGATGAAAGAGGCTGTGATGAAGGTCATTGATACGCTCACACAAGAGGACTTCCATGGGGCCTTCCAGAAGTTGTTGGTACTGTACAACAAGTGCATAGCAGACGGAGGAGATTACTTCAAAGGGGACTAGAGTTTCATGTGTGTACTATAAATAAAAGTGCCCATACGAAAAAAGTCTGGAAACTTATTTAATGATCCTTGTATCTAACACTATCTACTACCAGTCTGCTGAACTGTGTTCTTAAAGTAATTAAGATCAAAATCTAGTTCCACTATTACATTGACTTTCAGACGAATACCTTTGGGAAAGATATGAACCTCCCTGTTCCCAGCTATGGGTTAAATAGTACCACAGCTAAGAACTGCAGTGATATTATTTGACCCATAGCTGGATTAAATAGTTTCACTGTCATTTCTTTATCACTACAACACAAATATGGTGATTAATATTGTTCTTAATTTGCAGGTAAGAGGGACACTATAGACCATTGCTGGGCTAGTATAGTGTAAGATATACATGGATGTGTGTACATATGTGTATAGTTGTGAGTCAACCATAGGTATGTATGCATATGTGTATATATATATATATATATATAGGGAACTACATGTATCCATATGGGTGCGCATGTAAGCATACATTTAGTATGTGTTGTGTATATGGACGTATATATATGTATAATATGGTAGTGTGTGGAGATGCCCATAGTGTAATTGTTATCGTCGTAGGAAATGGACACAGCGACACGAGTTCAAATCCTGGACATGACTAATTGCATTTCACATTGCACTAATACCCTTGGGAAAGGTATGAATCCAGTTATTCTCCCTCCAGCCATGGGTAAATAGTAGAGCAGACTGGATTCTTCAGCCTTGATGAGGCAACTAGTCTAGGAGAAGGGAAACTCTGAATTCAAACCTGTTAAACTCTGCTTAAAAATTGACCTTGTGTCATATTCTGCCCGAACAGAGGGGTTGGTAAATATGTATAATTCAGTAGACATATGAATGGGTGTTGGTATGTTTATTTCCAAATAAAGGCCAATGTGTGTGGTGGTGTGTGGTAATGCTGGTCAAATGTTCAGGATAAAGGAGATTCATTTTTATTTTCTTTGTTCGACATGATTTTTGACACTGACCGGTAGACGGAAGAGATTAGACATTTCCTTTGTACCTAAATTGCTCTGGGAAAAAGGCTGACTGCATTAATTTGCTGTTGGCTTTGACCCCCGTCCTGGCATTTGTGTTGGATGGGGCATTGTCCCTCTAAGGCAGACTTGAGGATGAAAGTCTCCTGGCTTCAGCTTTGGGTGGGCAAGCTGCATTATTGACAACTTCGTATAGCTCTTGACCCCATGGTCCAGTTTAAGCAATAATCTGGCATCCATGCCTGGATCCATGTTTGACTCTATGTCCAGCTAGGCTCATTGATTCATATTGCACCAAATGAGCTGATGACCAGTAGAAACCAGCAGGGCTCAAGCATTGGCTCAGGTCTGACCTTCCCCTCCCCTAACTCCCACAATAATCTGACCTTCAGGTCATTTGGCCTTGTGTCAAGTCCTGTCTGGTGGGAGGCAGAGACAAATATACCTTAGTACATAAATTTGGGAGGTGCTGAGCTCCATATGAGTCAAATTTTGAAAACTAGCAGTCAGAGTTCAACTCAGATTGGAATCAGTTTGTTGGCAGGGACCAGATATGGAAGATAATCATTAGCTGAACCAGATATAGCAACAGTGGCAAGTTAGAATTTGCACTGAATGCACGAGGGGGTGGAACAAAGTAAGAGAAAGGTCCCACACTGACATACACACCCCTATCTGTGAGCAAGTCCAGTCCTTCAAACATAGTGTCGTCTTTTCTTTTTCCTTGCCCTTATGACACTGCCACTTCCTGGGTATATGCATCTACAGAATGCAACAACATTGGGTTGAACATCAGAGAACACCAGAATATGCAAAAATGCAACAAGGTGCAACAAAGTATGCACAATGAGCAGATTCACATGAAACAGGAAAAGCAGTTCCATCACATCAGCAAGTTACAGCCCCCTGGGCCTTATCTCCTCATCTCTGTTACCATACCCAAATATAACAAACTTGTCATACCCTCACTTAGACTCACCTCAAGTGGGTGATATTAAGTAGTTTGACTGGTTCCAGGGGGCCTTTCTCTGAGGCAATATCTGCTTTGCAGGGTTGAGTTCATGACTCGGCACCTGAGGTGCCTCAATATGGGGAATGGTGAAGGGACTAAGCATTTTTTGAAATAGCGATGCATGAGTCTTGATTCATGTGTGACTTCCAACAATTAAATGATCAGAGGTCATAATTAACATGTGTAACCCATTACTCTTATTTATAGAGAAGGTGGACAATACCAATTATATCCCCCCATGGATGGTTGTGCAAAGAAATGCTATGATGACCAAGGATATGGAACGCCTCCATTTGTCCATATATAAAAACAATAGAATACTTAGTTTCTTAAAGAGGAAATTTGTGAAGATGGTTGTTGAATGCGATTAGTTTTCAGTTATTGAGGATTGCTTACTTGTCAATAACAGGCTGAGCAACTTCATCAAAAACGGTTTCTTGTTTGGTATTTTGATCAAATACATTTTGGAATCTGAAAAAAACAAAAGAAAGAAAGAATATTGTAATATGAAATAAGCAGAATTTACAGATATTATTATTATTTGTTGTATATGAGAGTCAGCTGAAAAGTTCATAGGCAGACCAAGATACTCTCATGGAATGTAGCCAAATGAAGTTTATTTTACAACATAGTCTCCCTTGCAGTACACACTCTCCTTCCATCGGTTTCACTGTGCTTGGATCTATTATAGTAAAATACATCAAATCTCTACTGATTCACCCACTTAACTCTTCACGCATCTAACTACTAAAACACACAAAACACAAACCTACAGACATTGACATTGCTGAAGAAAATAACATCTACCAGATGTTGACCCAAAAACGGCCATTGAGAAAATCATGGCTTATGCGCATACTCTATTCAAAATCTCCAGAAAATTCTCAATTACAAAAAAAGGTCTATTTTTCAATCAATCATTTTTTTCCACAAATAGTGTTTTCTGGAGTCAGTGTTTGAAGTCTGGAATATATAAATATGGCAAGTGGAGGTCACACGAGCAGATGAATCCTCAGCCGTTGCTGAGAGCATCACCCGACAACACCATCAGACCAGATCAATGCAACCGCTTCCTGCCGACCAGAAAACCACCTGTCAGCCAGCTTAGATATTCCCTTCACTTGTTTATTTTGTCAGTCTTATTTTTCTTGCAACCACACGCTTGTATATAACAGATCCCATTGTTAGAAAAAGTCATCAACAGCAGATGGGTAAATAGTAGGACAGACTAGGTTCTTCAGCCTTGGTTAGGCAACTAGTCTAGGAGAAGGAAAACTCTGAATTCAAACCTGTTAAACTCCGCTTAAAAATTGACCTTGTGTCATATCCTGCCCGAGCGGAAGGGTTGGGTAAATAGTATCAACAGCAGATGTGAAGTCATTCTATGAACTTTTCAGCCCACCCGAATGTACAGTGTTTCGAAAAAATGTTAACATTTCTATGGGAGTAGCTTTGAAATATTTTGATTTTAAACAGTCTCCCCCCCCATTCACCATTCCTATCAACTCATTCTTAGAACTTTCTATATCAGTTCTGCTATTCTTATAAAAGTACTCGTATGGAAATATTCTTTTTTAATCAACTGTGGAAGATTTGAAGAATGTGTTGATGGAGAAGTTGAGCAGGTGGAGACAGTTGAAATCATATCATGAAGAAACTTTCGTAAAAATGTTAATATTTCTTTAATCTTCTTGTAAATGAGAAGAAAACAATAAAAACTTTCTTATGTTTTTTTAGAGTATCTCAACTCAATTCAAAAAAGCCTTTTTTTTTTCTTAGCATTTTTATTGTTACCGATGGCATTCTTTAAAGACGTTCTTTTGAGAAAAAAAAACTTCTTATGATATAGTAAGAGTTTTAAAATAACAATTTACTTATATATAAAAAATGATGTAAAAATCAACACACACACACACACACTATATATATATATATGTATATATATACTAACATATATATATATATATATATATATATACTAACATATATATATATATATATATATATATATATATATATATATATATATATACTAACATATATATATATATATATATATATATATATACTAACATATATATATATATATATATATATATATATACTAACATATATATATATATATATATATATATATATATACTAACATATATATATATATATATATATATATATATATATATATATATATATACTAACATATATATATATATATATATATATATACTAACATATATATATATATATATATATATATATATATATACTAACATATATATATATATATATATATATATATATATACTAACATATATATATATATATACATATATATATATATATATACTAACATATATATATATATATATATATACTAACATATATATATATATATATACTAACATATATATATATATATATATATATATATATATATATATATATACTAACATATATATATATATATATATATATATACTAACATATATATATATATATATATATATATATATATACTAACATATATATATATATATATATATACTAACATATATATATATATATATATATATATATATATATATACTAACATATATATATATATATATATATATATATATATATATATACTAACATATATATATATATATGTTAGTTTTTACATCATGTTTTATATATAAGTAAATTATGTTATCTTAAAACTCTTACTATAATATAAGAAGTTTTTTTATAGGCTTTTTAGAGTATCCCAACTCAATTCAAAAAAGCCTTTTTTCTTAGCATTTTTATTGTTATCATCTGCATTCTTTCAAAGATGTTCTTT
Organism: Sepioteuthis lessoniana; assembly: GCA_963585895.1. NCBI lineage: Eukaryota > Metazoa > Mollusca > Cephalopoda > Myopsida > Loliginidae > Sepioteuthis > Sepioteuthis lessoniana. The sequence continues at coordinate 12,380,836 of OY757926.1, forward strand.
TAAGAAAAAAAACTTCTGATAGTAAGAGTTTTAAAATAACAATTTACTTATATATAAAAAATGATTTAAAAACCAACATACACACACACTATATATATATATATATATATATATATATATATGAGGATTATTAAATAAGTTTCCAGACTTTTTTTGTATGGGCACTTTTATTGATAGTACACACATGAAACTCTAGTCCCCTTTGAAGTAATCTCCTCTGGTTGCAATGCACTTGTTGTACTGTTCCAACAATTTCTCGAAGGCCTCATGGAAGTCCTCTCGTGTGAGCATGTCAATGACCTTCATCACAGCCTCTTTCATCTCCTCAATTATCTCATAACGACAGCCTCTGAGCTTAGGGAATAACCAAAAGTCACAGGGAGCAAGGTCTGGACTATAGGGGGGGTGAGGAACTGTCTTGATGCCCATCTTAGTCAAATAGTCAGTGACAAGGATGGAGTTGTGGACTGGTGCATTGTCCTGCTGGAAATGCCACTGACCCGATTTGAAGATTGCAGGCCTCTTCCGACAGAATCTCTTCCTGAACTCCCTTAAAACCTCAACATACTAACCCTAAGCCTAACCCTAACTGTTTAGCCAATCAACTCTGGTGTATTGACTTCCTTACTCCTCCCACACCTCTCATCATCCCTGACAGACTCCCTGCCTTCCTTGAATCTCTTATGCCACTCAACAACTGATGCTTGATTCATGCAAGATGCTCCAAAAGCAGTCTAAAGCATTCCATTTGTTTCTGTGGCATTTTTTCCAAGTTTAAAACAGAATTTTATTGCATATCGTTCTTCTAAAGTGTCAGATTGCATTTTTGAAATTCTCCAGCTATGACAATCAGGCTTTAGTAGGGTGTATTCTAATTGCTGCTGTAGCTGTTCATTTGAAGCTGAAATAAAAATTGGTCAGTCATTTCATAAGATGTATAGTAATAACATACTGAATTTTCAAGAGTCTATGACAATTTAAATGACCATACGGAAAAAGTCTGGAAACTTATCGTATGCACCTCGTATATATATATATATATATGTCAGTGAGGTGTTCGTGGTGTAATGGTTATTGACATAGGAAATAGACACAGTGACACAAATTCAAATCTTGGACGAAGTTGATTGAATTTCACGTAGGACTAATACCCTTTGAAAAAGTATGAATCAATTATTCTCCCTTCAGCTATAAGTAAACAGTTGGGCAGACTGGGTTCTATAGCCTTGATCAGGCAACTCGTCAAGGAGAAAGAAAACTCTAAATTTAAACCTGTTAAACTCTGTTTAAAAATTGATCTTGCATCACATCCTGCCTGTGTAGAGGAGTTGGTAAATATATATATATATAGAGAGAGAGAGAGATAGATAGATAGATAGATAGATAGATATACACACATAAACAAAAAGAAAATGCATGAATCGATCTCTTCCTTTGACTATGAGTAAATAGTAGGACAGACAGTGCTCTTTAGCCATGGTAGGGCAGCTGATTTAGGAGGAGGAAAATTTTAAATTCTGTTTAAAAATGTGTTGCATCCTGCTTGTAGCAAAGGGGGTTAGGTAAATACATACATACATACATAAAAGGAGCAGATCAAAAATTCTCACTAGAGTTTTGGGGAATGTGGAGTACCCCTTCATTGCCATTACTCCTAGATTAAGTTGGAGGTGCCCGTGGTGTAACGGTTATCATCGTAGGAAATGGACACGGTGACTCAAGTTCAAATCCTGAACGAGAATGATTGCGTTTCCCATAGCACTAATACCCTTGGGAAAGGTATGAATCTAATTATTCTCCCTCCAGCTATGGGTAAATAGTAGGACAGACTGGGTTCTTCAGCCTTGGTGAGGCAACTAGTCTAGGAGAAGGAAAACTCTGAATTCAAACCTGTTAAACTCCGCTTAAAAATTGACCTTATGTCATATCCTGCCCGAGCGGAGGGGTTAGTAAATAGGATTACTCCCAGGTCCACTCTGAACCTTGATAAGGTCCTATCTATGGGTACAAACAAATGATTGATGTTAGATTGTGACTGTTATATAGCAATACTTGAAACCATTTAACTGTGTGCCTAAAGGAGCTTTGAAATATACTTACTTGAATTTATATGATTCTTTTTTGTTGTTGACAAACCCACCAGCCAAGTCTTTGGGGACAGTGAATTGAAGAATTGAACCAGAACTTGTTTCATCATTGATTTCAAACAGCTGAAAATAAATTTATATTTCAAATGATATTGCAAACAGTATCTCATACAGCCAAATTGTATTTTTTCATTGCTATTTTTTAAAAAATGGTTATAATATCTGTCTTAATTTCAGAGATGAGAAGTTGTTATTATTTACACAATTTACAGATTACCAAATACAACAAAAGACACCTGAAGAAGGTCAGAGAATACAGTGGCTGAAACATAGTGAATATAACAACTAAAATTAGAACAATTGTATAAATAAATGTTGGTGGAATTTAATAGCATCTATAAAAATTTATTTATTGAAAAGTAAATTAATAAATATTACAAATTAAATTTGTATAAAATATATAATTGAGTTAATATGAGGCATGTTAAAAAAAAAGGGTTCAAGACTGAAGCTGTATTTACCAAAACAGAAATGAACAATAAATGAAATGTTAATTTTCTTCAATATAGTCACCACAACATTCAATATACTTATTTCAGTGAGTTTTATATTGGTCAAAGAATCCTTGGAATTCCTCTTTTTAGATATGGTGTGAAACAGTGCCATTGTATTTCTTTTAATACCCTCTAGATTCTTAAATCTTACGCTTAAGAAAATTTCGAGTTAAGGAAAAAAGAAAAAATTGCACAGGGTGTGTTACACTTGTTCATTCCTATGTTTCACCAATAATATTGAGACTGTTTTCATAATTTTTCATTTCAAATTGGCACTGATATTATTATAACTTCTTTTGATAACCTAACAGGAAGTATTCACTTCAACAGCCACTGCTCATGTGGCAAAGATGAATCAAAATCTTCACTGACTAAGACTTCTGAGACTAAACTGAGAAAATAATAATGAGTCATAAAAATATTTTCCAGTCATTCAGAAACTAATACAATAAAGCAGTTTTTTTTTTTTTTTAACAGATCCAAGTTTCTTTGAGAGTAAATAAAAGGGCCTGATTTGACTCGACAGTCAGAAGAAAATGGATCTTGGCAGCAGTAACTTCAAAGATATACCAAACGGTCACTAAGCCGTAACAGCAGCAATATCAGTGAAGACATGACCTCAACTATATATGTGATAAATACCCAAGTACATTATACAATAACATTTAACAACCATTAGGGATGACAGCTAATAAGAATCTTTATACATCAACCGAGAATAAGATCTTTCTTTTTCATCTCACACATCTCATCTCCAAGTTACTTCTCACTGTTTTTCAGTTACAGTGACTCATAGTAACCAAAGATGACAACATTCGCACAAGACTTATTGTCACTTGTTACTATAGCTCCTGTGACAATATCATCACTTTGCCCAGTCAGCTGGGGCTGTAGAATACACTGACTGCACCTCTGCAGAGGGGTAAGACCCCCCTAATAAGTGTCCTGGATATGACACTAAACAATCTGATGGTGAGGTTCCAGCAGTGCTGGAGCTTTGGGGAATGCAGAGTACCCCTTCATTGCCATCGCTCCCAGGTCCACTCTGGCCCGGAGTGGTAGCACCTGATAGGGCCCTATCTATGGGTTAAATAGAACTAACAGCATACTTATGCTAAAATGAATTGTTTGAGTAAACTGAATAGCTTGAAATAGAAAGGTTTTTGACAATTAAACCATACTTACACTTAAACTGCGTGCTTATGCTTAACTGAATTATTTGAAATAGAACTGTTTTTCGACATTAAAACTGTATTTACACTTAACTGAACTATTACATATAACTGCTTAAATAGTTTGAAATGGAAATGTTTTCGATAATTAAACTGTGTACTTATGCTAAACTGAACTGTTTTTAATAGAACTGATTATTTACATAAAAATGGATTTGGCGTTAAATAACCTATAAAGGTTGATGTGCCATAAAACCAAACAAACCAAACCAATATCATCACTTTATCATATACATATTCAATTTATTTCCCATTTCCCAAACCATTCAAATAAGAGAAGCAAGACATCCGGGGCATTTCTGGAGAAGTAAGGATGAACTCATAAGCGATGTTCTCCTATGGACTCCTACACATGGACACACCAGTTCCGGCTGACCAGCAAAAGCTTACATTTATCAGCTTTGTGCGGATACTGGATGCCATCTAGAAAACTTGCCAAGAGCAATGACTGATAGGGATGGATGGTGAGAGAGTCACTGGAATCCATGATGTTGGTAAGCCTTCATCATGATGATTCATCAAATGTCATTTTTGTTTGCCTGTCATTGCATAACTCTAAGTCAGTTACGACCACTAGATTTTCTATGGTTACTAATAGAATGTAAGAGAATATTTTAAACATATTAGTTTTTAAAAATTGCAAAATTCAAGAAGTGTTTAATGCTATTTATAATTATAGAATAATGTGAAACTAAAACCTTTCTTTATGTACATTAACTTATCCAAATCTTATCTGGTTTGGTTTTATGGCATATCAACCATTGTAGGTTATTTAATGCCAAATCCTCTTTATACATATATATTAAATATATAGTATTTGGTTTGGTTGGGTTTTATGGTATATCAACCATTGTAGATTATTTAAGGACAAATCCCTTATATATATATATATATATATATATATATAAAATATATATATGATTTGTAAACACACTTTGTAGATAACATTATTAAGTGAGCCTGAGATCTTTTTTGCACACAGTTTAATGGTTTCAAATATTGAAATATAACAGCCACAATTTAACATCAGTCATTTGTTTGCACACATAGATTGTTCTATTTGATACATAGATAGGACCTTATTAGGTGCTACCACTCCAGGTCAGAGTGGACCTAGGAGCAATGGCAATGAAGGAGTACTCCACATTCCTCAAACCTCCAGGAATGGAGCATTGCCATCAGATTGTTTAGTGTCAACTTGGGATGCTCAGGGGGTGGGTTTTACACCTCTGCAGAGATGCAGTCAGAACCTTAACTACAAAATGTGTTTACAAATCATATATATTTATTGTATATGTATAAGCAGGATGTGGCATTAAATGACCAATAATGGATGATATGCGATAAAACTCAACCAAACCAAATCAAATATTACGGCCTATCCAAAGAAACAGTCGCAACCATAATGATGCTATATAGAAACACACTAGTAAAAGTCCACTCCCCGGATGGAGACACAGACTACATCGACATTATAGTAGGTATGCTGCAAGGAGACACATTAGCCCCATACCTCTTCATCATCTGTCTAGACTACGTGTTTAGAATGTCTATTGATAAAATGAAAGACAACCGTTTCAAACTGAAAAAGGAAAGAAACAGAAGATACCTCACACAAACAATTATGGACAATTATGGACTACACCGATGACATAGCGCTTCTGGTAAATACACCCTCCCAAGCCAAAACCCTGCCACATAGTCTTGAACAAGCAGCTGCAGGTATACGCCTCCATGTCAACGCATACAAGACGGAATACATGTGCTTTAATCAAAGAGGTGACATCTTAACACAAAACAGTAGTTCTCTGAAACTAGTAGACAAGTTCACCAACCTAGGAAGCAGTGTCTCATCAACCGAGACTGACATCAACACACAACTAGCAAAGGCATGGACAGCTATCAATAGGCTATCGGTCATATGGAAGTCAGACCTGACTGATAAAATGAAATGCAATTTTTTTAAAGCAGTGGTCATGTCAATACTGCTGTATGGATGCACTACATGGATGCTAACTAAACACATGGAGAAAAAGCTTGACGGCAAACAAGAATGCTGCAAGCAATATTGAATAAGTCCTGGAAGCAGCACCCGACAAAGCAGCAGCTGTACGGCTACTTACCACCCATCATGAAAACTGTCCAAGTTAGAAGAACCAGACATGCGGGACACTGCTGGAGAAGTAGGGATGAACTCATAAGTGATTTACTCCTGTGGACCCCTTCACATGGACGAGCAAAGGCAAGATGACCAGCTAGGACCTATATACAACAGTTCTGTGCTGATACAGGATCTAGCCTTGAAGACTTCCTGGGGCGATGGATGATAGAGATGGGTGGCAGGAGAGGGTCAGGGAGATCCATGCTGACAGCACGACATGATGATAATGATAAAGAAGATTTGGCATTAAATAACCTACAAGGGTTGATATGCCATAAAACAAAACAAAACCAAAGCCACTATGACATGAGACTCACTCCATTGTTTGAGTGTATAAAGTTGGTGAGATGAAAATTTCTAAGTGAAAAACCAAACTTATGTCTTTTTTCAAAGACTCTTCTAGTCACTAGAAGATCAAGGTTCTTAAAAATTCATGTTGTGTTTACATTTGTAGAATGAGCAATAGCCATAAACGTTAACCTCTCGATAACATTTATTAACATAGTTTAATAATGTGTTTGTTTTTCACGAGAAGCTTTTCAACTTTGCTAGTTGTTACAATAAGTTGGATGGTTAAATTTATGGGAAATTTAAATTTAAATCCAACCAGTAATGAAAAAAAAAACCCAGAAATGTCAAGGTTTTTATTTTTATTTTTATCAGTAAAACTGGCATAATATTTGAGGAAAAAATATAAGTACTTATCGTTAAAAATTGGTTGCTTTTGGTTTGAAACCCTAGAAAATGGAAACATTCTATTTTCCGTCAAAGAAATTTCAGATAATTAAGTTGAACTTTTCTAAATTCTAATTATTAGTACAGATCTCGATTGCCACAAAAACAACTGCCTCGTGACAAGTAATTTACTGAGCTTTTGGCTTAGATGTGGTATAAGCTGAATACAACAACATGTAATAATTTGAATAACTCAACAACAACAACAACAGCAGAAGAAGAAGAATTATTATTACTATTATTATTAAAAAATAAAAACAAAAATAAATAAATAAATAAAATAATTTTTTTTCAATTAAAAATTTTAAAAAAATCCAGGCCATACGACCAAATCTAGTAATGGTCAACAAAAAAAAAAAAAAAAGAGAACCTGCCGAAAAGTGAACTTTGCTGTCCTGGGACTTTACCACAGGGTAAAACTGAAAGAAGGCGAAAAGAGAGATAAATACTTGGACCTTGCTAGAGGATTGAAAAATTTACGGAACATGAAAGTGACTGTGATACCAATTGTGATTGGTGCACACAGTACAATCACCAAAGGGACTCGAGGACTTGGAAATAAAAGGACGAGAGGAGACTATCCCAACTGCTGCATTGTTGAGATTGGCTAGAATATTAAGGAAAATCCTGGAGACTTGTCACTCAAATTCCAGTGGAAAAATATCTGCCAATTCTGGTAGAAAAAAACTTACAAATGAGTAAATAAATAAATAATGATAATAATTATAATAAAGGGACTGGAGGACTTGGAAGTTGGCGGATTAGTGGAGACCATCCAAACTACTATATTATTTAGAACGGCCAGAATACTGAGAAGAGTCCTGGAGACTTGAGGAGACTTGCTGTCACTCAGACTCCAATGAAAAACCATCAGCTAATGCTGATGTGAAAAACTCTTCTATTATTATTATGATAATAAGATCAGTCACATAATAAGCGAATGCAGCAAATTAGCACAGAAGGAGTATAAGGTGAGACAAGACTGGGTTGGCAAGGTGATCCACTGGGAAATGTACAGGAAATTTCGACCATACAAACAAATGCACAACCCAGCACCTGTCCTAGAAAATGACACGCATAAACTCCTATGGGACTTTAACATACAAACGGATCACCTAATCCCAGCCAGAAGACCAGACCTCATAATAGTCAACAAAAAAAAAAAAAAAAAAAAAAGAGAATCTGCAAAATTGTAGACTTTACTGTCCCGGCGGACCACAGAATAAATCTGAAGGAAAATGAAAAGAAGGATAAGTACCTCGACCTTGTTAAACAATTGAAAAAGCTGTGGAACATGAAAGTAACGATTGTGCCAATTGTGATTGGTGCGTTAGGCACAATAACTAAAGGATTATTAAAAGGCCTGGAGGACTTGGAAGTTCGCGGACGGGTAGAGACTATCCAAACGACAGCATTGCTGAGAACAGCCAGAATCCTGAGATGAGTCCTGGAGACTTGAGGAGACTTGCTGTCACTCAAACTCCAGTGAAAAACCATCAGCTAATGCTGATGTGAAAAACCCCGTAAGAAGAAGAAGAAAGGCGCTTGGAATGGTCCCAAAAGGTATTAGAAATTAGAGGAAGAATCGAGATCTTCCGAACCACAGTATTAAGATTGGTTAAAATACTTAGAAGAGTCCTGGAGACCTACTGTCACTCAAACTTTAGTGAAAAACCACAAGTTAAAACTAGAGTGAAGAAGTATAGAATAGCAATAAACAGCACTCACCTGTACAAGCCAAAAGTAACATGGCTGTAACAACAAGATTGATGGAACCATAGAGTGAAAATAAAAGAAAGCACAACTTGGTACGGTTGGAACAGTCCCCAGAGGCTTGGAATTGGAGATCAGAGGAAGAATCGAGAACACCCTGACCACAACATGGTTAGAATCGGCCAGAATACTCAAAAAAGTCCTAGAGACCTGAGGAGACTTGCAGTCAATCAGACTACAATAATAGACCATCAAAATGGGTGTGAAAAATTCGCAGAGCGAAAAAAATAATTTGATTTAAAAAAAACCCCAAAAAACTTGGTAGGAATTCACTGTTGTGTGAGTGAGTGTATGTATCAATTTGTGTGGGTGAAGTTATAATTTGTACAAGTTTCGGGGAAAAATTAATTTGAATGAAAAAACTTGGTAAAATATAATAAAATATTCATCGTTTTGTGTATGAAGGGAGAAGTGCATCTTGTAAAGGTTTCTTGAACAAAAATAAAATAATAACTTGAATTTTAGTAGCATCTACTTTTTCTTTTTTTTATACACGGCATTGTAAACTATTGTTTTTGTTTTGTTTTGTTTGGGTTTTTTTTATATTTTGTACAATAATTTCCTTTTAGTGCTAATTGGTTACTCTGACGGCTTTAGTGATTAGCAATAAAATCAACTATAAACTATGATGAAAGAAGATGCTAGTCAACATTATTAATGATTTTTTTCGTTATTTCTTTAGAGGAAGAAAAACTAGTTAACGTCCGATTTTTGTTTAAATTACGCACAACAAAAGTAAAGTTTTATTTTTCAAGTAACACTCACCTGCCAGTAATGAAGGTTTCGAAAACAAAACAAAACTAAACAAAAACAGTAACAAAATAAGTTAAATAAAGAAAAGAATGGAAAAAATTGATACCGCAGTTCTGGCTTTTGTTGGTTTAATCCGTGAGAATATTTGAATTGTTTGTTTCACCATTTTATTGTCTTTGTTAAGAAAGACAAAAAACAATTCTGTTCAAGTTTGTTTACATATTACACCGCCAATCATCACCTGGGAGGCGGTGAAGGGCAGATAACTCTCGACGCAAAATAAATTCACTTCTCTTATTAATTGTCGTAGGCAATGACCATAGAAAAAGAAATTCTTGTAGATCAGGGATCTCAAAGTCAAGGACTCAAAAGGGCCATTCCGTCCTTGGGAGAGGCACAGCGAACCAATAGTGAGGGGGAGAAGCGCGTGATTTCCACCAGCGATAATGATAGTCTGTAATACAGCTAATAGACTGCAATTTATTCTCTTTTCATTACGATTGTACTATAAATATCATTTGAACAGAAACCAACCCAGTCAGTTGGGGCTGTGGAATACACCGACTGCATCTCTGCAGAGAGGTAAGACCACACCAACAAATGTTCTGCATATGATTCTAAACAATCTGATGGTAAGGTTCCAGTAATGCTGATGCTTTGGGGAATACAGAGTACCCCTTCACTGATATCGCTCCGGGGTTCACTTTGGCCTGGAGTGGCAGCACCTCAATATTGGGAACCCTCGTAATGTAGTGGCTTATGTGCTGGACTGTGACATCATAAACAAAACCCAGTCGGCTGGGACTGTTATGGCCTGTTGGTTGGGTTTGTAGAGAAGAGGAAAATCTCGTATTTTGGTTTGGCGCTCAATTTAATTCAACACTTAATTTCACCCAATCAGGACGACTTATCTTATTCATCCCGGACCTTCATTTCCGGCTAGCAAAATGGGTGAGCGGCCAAACCCACTCTCTTTGGCTTGAGACGGCGACCAGAACAGACGTTCGTTTGGCCGTCCCTGCTTAGCGATGCTTTTTAACATAGCAACACCAGCAGCAGCAACATGGACACTCAACGAGGGAACCATCTAATTTATGGATTTCTTACGAGGAATCCCAGTTGAACATAAATTAGAAATATACAACATGCCTCGCACAGGCCCAACTTTGTGTCACCCAAAAAATTGGATATATGTCGATCCGAGCGTAACTCCGCTCTCGACACACAAGCTCCCATTTCACCTCTGGTCCACATTAATGGAGACAACGCAGACTCTCCCCCAAATACCAGATACAAAACTACACAATGACTCTAAACACAATCCCTCACACGTCCCGCAACACACGCTGCCATCTCAACATCCCGCTAAGCCATTTCGTCTCCAACACTAACAAGCCTAAACTCCACGAGTCTTGCAGCACCAAAAGCAAACCATATTCAATGCTGCAAATAAAAAAACTTTCTTTGTTGTGTATTAAAGAAAAGTTTCGTAATTCATTTGTGTTGCCTAAAAATATAGTGTTAGAGGGAATTTGTTAATTTTAATTTATCCTTTTTTTTAGCTGTAACGAGATGTCAAGGTCGTTAGAAAGAAAAAGGGCTTAGTCATTTCCGGCCGTACCCGGATATAATTGTCCTAAGGCGGGCATGTAACCTGATCTGTTTACATTTATCGGCAGGTCGCGGCAGGTTTTTGGTGTGTTACAACATACAATGAGAAAAACTTCATTTAACACAAAACAAACAAGGAACATCTGATAATTAAACAATTTTTATAAAACAAAAACGTCAACTTGGATTTGAATGTTCAGAAGTTCCCCTTTGCTAGTGGTAAATTTTCGAAGTGGTGGAAAGTCAGATATCAAGAAACAGGGGAAAGGAGGAGAATGTTTTTAAAGAGTACTTATTTCTTTTTCTTTTTCTTTTCTTTTCTTCTTTTATGGTCAGGTAGTGGAATTAACAGAGAGGTAGTTTCGGCTCTTAACTCGAGGGAGGACGTTACTTCTCTACTGGTTATCGTATTTGCGTGCTTCCTTGGGTCTCCTTTTGTCCTCACTGACCCGGTTCACAGAAAAACCTGAGTAGTTATCACTCTCCACCGGCTCCAAATTCACCACTCCAAAATCCTTCTAATTTTGGCGCGACCGCTTCCCATTGGCTACTTTACTTTTTATTATTTTTCTTTTTTTCTGATTTTTAACCGGATGGATGCGTGGAGCCTTATGCGTGGCGACGCGTTTATACATTTTGTATGTGGCAGCCGATGAGTCAATATCCGGTTGGGAGTTTTAGTGTTAATTCCTAAATCCCCACACTGTAGAATACACTGACTGCATCACTGCAAAGGGGTAAGACTACCCCAAAGAGTGTCCTAGATATGACATTAAACAATCTGATAGTGAGGCTCCAGTAATGGTGGAGCTTTGAGGAATATGGAGTATACCTTCATCGATATTGCTCCCAGATCCACGGTCAAATAGAACTGTTTGATCATTTAAACTAAGTGCAAACAAATGACATGCTAAATTGAATTGTTAGAAATAGAACTGTTTGATCATTTAACTGTGTGTAAACAAATGACAGTACATTTGGGGTGTACTACTATGTGGTGAACAGGTTTATACGTGTATCTCTACGTCTAAAATGGTAGTCGAACCCTGTTGTAACCTCACTGTGTGAAAAAGTGACGAGCACACAAAACTCTGTCTTAGTACACTAACACAAAATTTTATCTGATACTACTTTTTTAAGTAGTCATCGTAGAGAAAGAAACAGAGTATGAAAGCCAAGTTGACCGCGTTAGCTAGATAAAGAGAAACATGTCATGAGGAGAGAGAGACAGACAGACAGACATAGAATTTTCTTTCTGGTTTTATGTTGCAGTTCTAACGTACTTGTTCGTTGGTTTCGTCTCCCCAGCTGTGAATTTAGTATGAGACCCTTTTTCGGAGCTAACCCCAAAATGGGGCTCGAAACTTTGTATTCACATCTTCTTGGCTGGTGTTCAACCTCCTTGTGTCTGGCTGCCAACTAAATTTCAAACTCGAGTCGTCCCCTTATTTCTGCCTATTGCATATCCGTTCCAGGTGGTTCTACACCAGCGCAGAAGTTTTGGGACCTCCGGTTTTTTTTCTGGTCATTCACCTGTGACTGGCTGACCAACAACGATTGCTTTGGTCTGACTCTTCAGAGGCCAGCTGACTGTTTCGTTGATTCTGTCTGCTTTTACTTCTAATTTTTTCTTCTCTCTCTCTGTCTCTCTCCTTCTCCAGAAATTAACCCCGCATTCTCTTTATAACTTGAACCTACCATAAGCCGCTCAATCACGTTACAGAGGAAGTACTGAGTTTGTCGATGTCTATGCCTACTGTATCCGTATTCGAAGGTGGCGAACGAAAGTTTTTAAGTAAAACAGAATGTCAACAAAAGTAAACACACATCAAAAGTAACAAATAAGAAGTTGAATCACAACAAAACTATCTTTCATCTATTATTATTATTATTATTATTGTACAATTCACAACCGGTTACAAAGATGTTATAAGCTTATTAGAACTGATGCCTTTTATCCATGTGTTTCTAACGCTCTCGTCTCTGCTACTGCCAAAAACTCTCGTCTGCCCGACCGTTATAAACCAGTGTGCCTTTTTAAAATCAAACAAAGTCGGTTGATTAGATGAGATATATGTTCTCTTCTTCCACTAGATGGCGAGTGGTTGAAAGTTGTTCTTACGTGCCTGGTTTTGCATGTGGCGGGAGTTGGTAAGCTATGAATGATCTTGTTCTTGTGGTGGAAATCCGGAAACTTGGTTGTCAGGTTGTTGATTGTGGGTGTGTGTTGGTAGGCGTCTTTCAACTTGCCCAACATATCGACTCTAAAAGGTTTTAAATTGGGAGTTAGCATTGGTCAAATCCGTCCTTGATATATATATATATATGAACCATAATAACTGATGTTTATCTGAATTGTTAGTGATACATAGCAATACTTGGAACCATTTAACTTTGTTGACTTATGCTAAATTGTGGCAGGGGCAATTTCGCCCTGAAATAGGGATAATAATAATAGTTTTAATAAAGATAGATATGCCGTAAAGTAAAAAAAACGCAAGTGAAAAATCCCAAGAGGTTGATAGGCCGTGAGGACTTTGGTATATTAAAGAAATAAGAATATCATGCGAAACCCATTATTGTAACGCTATCCTTGGACACCGCAACTTTTAATGTAACAACGACTCTTCAACACTTCACCTGTGATGTAACGGCGTAACCTAATCCAACTGGACCACAATTTTGGCCGTGATTCTGTAGGGTCCAGTGTTACAGGTTATACCTAATTCTCTGGGGATCCTCACAACAGCCAACGTTATGATTGATCCTGTTGAGCAGTTATCGGGTCCAAAGATTAATCTGCTGGTCCACCTGCAGGCTCGTCGGGCTGGAATCGTATTAGCATCAGAAAACAAACCCAAACCGATCCGATTTCATGAAAGTTCTTTTTATATAGATAATAACACCAACAATAAATGAAATAAACACAGTTCATAAATAAAAAGTATTGAAATGTCTCTTATATACAAATAGTACCTCAAGTGTTGGTTATTGAAGAGATGTGGTTTTCGTCTTATCCTTTTTCGGTTTACCAGCTTGTTTAGTTATTTTTGCTTATCAGACTTGTCAACGACACATGCGCACGTAGAACACCTGATTCAATCTCCAATGGGTTTTCTGGATGGAAAATATCCCATCCGCCCAGAGATGATTTCCTCATGCCAGGGCTCGTCCATCTCTTACACGTCAACAATCACAGTACGAACCGGAAGTAATCGCCCCGGCTGTTCCAGGAAAATTCTCATATCGGCTAGAGGCGAGGCTTATTTATTGAGAATATCCCCACCTCTTGCTAATCACGTAGCCACGCATAATTAATTCATCCGTCCACTAGCGCGTATGCCACCTTCTGACATTGCCCAAAGTACAATTTCATGTCGTGCTTTTCTTGCATCCTACTTTCTGATATAAACAATCCATATAAACATCTATTATTGAGACTAACGTTTATTTTTAGAAGTTACGGTTTTTTTTTTGTAATTAATACTTTATGAGTAAAACTCTTTAGAACAACCATTATCAACAAACAAGGAAGAATGAACCTTTTTACTGGTAATTTCGCGTGATATTCCTATTTTTTTAATATACCAAAGTCCTCACGGCCTATCAACCTCTTGGGTTTTTTCGAAGACGCACCTTTTTTCACTTACATTTTTTTTTATTTTACGATATATCTATCTTTATTAATACTATCATTATTATTATTATTCCTATTTCGGGGCGAAATTGCCCCTGCCACAAATTGAATTGCTAGAAATAGAACTGTTTGATCATTTAACTGTGTATTTACACAAAATGTGTTTACAAATCATATATAATTAATATATATGTATAAAGAGGATTTGGCATTAAATAACCTACAATGGTTGATATGTGATAAACCCAACCAAACCAAATCATGTATATTTAATATATATGTATGAAGAGGATATGGCATTAAATAATCTACAATGGTTGATATGTTTGGATTATATAGACTTTTCAGTTTCTGATATTGGAGAAAAAATTTACAATAAATATATAAATAAAATAAAATAAAACAAACTAGAACCAATTAAACAAAATAAATGTCACTTTTGGATTCAGTATCTTCAAAATACTTTAAATAGATTAAAAATCATGGTTGTTATTTTTCAGACTATACTCTTCGTCTTTATTGCCGTAAGTTCAAACACAACGTTTCGGCTGCTGTATCCTCCGGCCTTCCTCAGGTGTCCCTTGATTATTTGGGCATAGAAAAGATTCAACTAGGGAAATCATTTTTAAAGTTTGACTGTTGACCAAACAAAGCATTCAAGAACTATTGATTAACAGTCAAACTTTATAAATGATTTCCCAGGTTGAATCACTTCTGTTGTTAGATGATTACGGAATGATTTTTTTATATTAATCATTTTTCGTTAATTATATTTTATCATTCAGTTTGGTTGGGCTTTGGACTATTCGGTCTTAGTTCAGGTGCATAGCATTAGGTACAGTTTACGCTCTCGTGCAAAGGATATGACAATCACAATTGGCATAATAAACCCCAGATAAGAAATGAGGAAACTTATCGTGTGCATCTCGTATATTTTTTATTCTTTATCTCCTTATCGCTTCTTATTTTTCAATTAACACCTTCCCACCACCAATAAGATGATAGAGAACCAAATTCTCCGGAGATTCAAGAGTGTTTTTTAATTTTGTTTATTTTTTTTACTTTGTTACTTGTATGTGATTGGTAGTAGAAAACATAACGGGTACATCACCTGACTAGTCAGGTAATATATCCATTAAAAGTGGAATTTTTTTAATCAGGGTCTGGCATTGGTCAGTTTGACTTAGGTCTATTTTTAGAATTTATGAAATGTTTTTCTTTTACTGATGGGGCATTTTTTGAAAAAATTAAAAAGAAGTTTTTGGTTAAAATAATATTACTTAAAACCCTTGTAGCAGAAGGAATTTTCGTATTTTGGTTTGGCGCGTAATTTAATTCGACGCATAATTTCACCCAATCAGGATGACTTATCCTATTCATCCCAAATCACCTTTCTGGGCAGCAGTAATTGGGGAAAACCGTCAAACACCCTTTTGGCTGGACAACTTCGTTCAGTACAGACGTCTACTGTCTGCTCTCCAATAGCAGCAGCAGTAGCATAGACACAATGAGGGAACCTATCTAATTTATGGATCCCTTGCATCTATTTCTCTTAGTCCAAGGGTTCCCAGTTGAATATGAATTAGATAAATTCAATATGCCACACACAGGAACAACTTTACGTCACCCCCAAAATTGGCTATGTCGATTGCGATGTCTAATTCCGCTCCGGCACTTAGCGACTACTTCACCTCTGGGCAAAATTTTCTGGAGACATTCACGCTTCTCCACGAATAACCAGAACCACAAAATCATGGTGACTCCAACGTCTATTTCCTCAAACAGCAAACATGACTTTTGCTACATACGGTGAACATATCTCCCTCGCACGTCCAACGACACGCACTGCTATCTCAACTCTATCATAACTTCAAATCATTCACTCACTTCTTTCCTTCCTACGAGACTTGCAGCACAAACACAAACTCTATATTCCATGCTGCCATTAAAACCTTCGTATAAAACCTAACGGCATCTTCGTCTTTTTACTTCTTTATCCTCCTTTATTAACAGCAACAATTAGCGAGGGAATAATACACACGTGCAAGAACACATTTCTTTGCCCGACAATAACAAACATTTTCACTTGCTAAACCCTTATAACTTCTTGCATCAATTTTTTTTCAACCGGCTAACTATTTTTTTTTCCATGTTAGCATACCAGGGGAATTCATGTTGGTAATCGCTTTTAGTTGTAAAAATTTAGGGATTTTTTTGTTCTCATTCAAATTGCATTGGAGCTTTTTTGTAAATAAAAATTTTCATTCATCCCTCCTCACAATATGTATATATGGGAATAGTTTAGAATCTTATAAAATAATTGATGTATTTGGGTGACTGTAGCGTGGAAGAATTTCTGAATAAATGTGACGTTATGGTGAAAAGAATAATATGGTAGGTTTGGATTAGTGATTGAAACTAGTTAAGTTAATAATAAGATAGTGAAAACCAGTATTCCTGTATAGCTATAATAATCACAATAATAACAATAGCACAGGCCGACTCAGTCGTTTCTGACACAAACAGGATTATTTTTTCCTGCCTTCAGCCCTTGACGACACAAGGAGAGAGACACAATTCATGAAAGCTTAAGCTAACACCCACCACGCACGGTGCATCTTGTAATGTCTAAGATCTTAACTCATCTCTGCCAGTCGAGACCCAAACTGGTCTAATCTGACCAGTTGCGAAAAACAACTGCTCTATTCGACGGCCGTACATCGTCTGATTTTTTAAAATCCTAAATTTCTCAGGCAATCTCTTCTGGGTGTGACGTCATCCACCCACTCAAACTAGGCATCCAACCCCATTTTATACCTGGGAGTTTATTATGACAAATTGTGATTGTCATATCCTTTCCGCACAGACGTGTGAGTGCACCGTCTGATTATGATACCTGAACCAAGAAACACCGAGTAGTTCAAAGCATTACAGATTGTGATTGTCATATCCTTTCCGCACAGACGTGTGAGCGCACCGTCTGATTATGATACCTGAACCAAGAAACACCGAGTAGTTCAAAGCCTTACCAAACCAAATGATAAAATATAATTAACGAAAAATGATTAATATGATAATTAATCATTAACTTAATTATATAACAGTATTCTCCCAGAAATGCCGAATTCTTATTTTAGGATCCTTAAGCCGATACCGACTGGCATTCAACCACTCACTGTGGCTTGTTATCTTGTAACTAGTCCATGACGACCAGTGAAAAAGCTGCTCCTAATGATCAGCTCCATTACACTGAGATCCTAGAAAGTTGAAGATGTGCAGAGCCGACAACCGCAAGGGTAAAACTGTCGACTACAATTGAAGCCTACTACATGTCGTCCCGTTATGAGGACGTATTTTCAACTACCCATAAAAGTCTGCAGATAATGTTATCCACAAATCATTACCGTTCATTTTTATTTCTTCCTTGAACGGTAAAATTGTAGAACAAATGGTTATTTTTTTTTTTTTTTTCTGTTCTTCAAAAGCTGTCCACGTTATTTGCTTTGATAACTTACCTAATGTCCAACATCCTTCAAAACTTAATGAAAAATAACCAGAATTATTTTCAGAGCAAAAATCCCCACAAAGTAACTTTGTCAAGATATCTGATTGGTTGGTTGGTTTTACTACATGCGAACTCCTCAGCAATGTTTAAAATATTTTATAGTAATTTTTTTTTAATATAAGTTGAGACAAAACTAACTTTTTAAAATTCAATATTTTTAGTCCAATGAAAGACGCTTTGAAAGCTTCAAGATATCAGTGAAAAATCAGGCATTTTTGGATTCTATTTTAATCTTATATATATATATATACACACATATATACATATACACACATATATACATATACACACATATATACATACATATATATATATTCATTCATTCATTCAACTGGATGAAATGCATGGTGAAAAAGCTAGATGGAAAGTCCACAAGAATGTTTTGAACAAATCCTGGAAGCAGCACTCCATTAAACAGCAGCTGCACGGCCACTTACCTTCCATCTCACAAACCATCTAAACAAGATAAGCAAGACATGTTGGTCACTGCTGGAGAAGTAACGACAAGCTCATCAGTGACATTTTCCTATGGACTCCTACATACAGACATACCAGTAGTATTGACCAAAAAGCAAAAACTTATTCATCAAACACTGGTTTCCGCCCAAAGGACTTGCCAACTGCAATGACCAATAGGGACGGATGGTCAGAGTCATGCGAATTGGCACTGTTAGCACACTTGGATGATGACGATGAGGAGGAGGAGGATGATATGAAATTTATACGTGAATGTAAAAACGAGGATAGGAAGAAGATTCAGGGGAGGTAACTCCTAATTAAAATATAGTTTCATCTAGAAAAATAGGAACTATAAGAGTTATCTCTCTTGGATGAAGCATTCTTGTAATTTAACTCAAGGAAGCCTGCCTGGCCTTAACACTGTTGGGGTAGTATTGTGTTGGAAGGTGGCGAACAAAATTTTCTTTAGGTAAAACGAAAAGTAAATAAAAGTAAACAAATTAGCAAAAGCAACAAACACGAAGTTTAAGGGCAACAAAATTGTCTTTTTATATATACTACTACTATTATTATTATTAGAACCATTTAAATTTGTTGACTTAGTCTAAATTGAATTGTTTGATATAGAACTTTTTGATCATTTAACTGTATGTAAACAAACAATTGGTGATTAATTGAATTGTTAGTGATACATAGCAATACTTAGAACCATTTAAATTTGTTGACTTAGTCTAAATTGAACTGTTTGATCATTTAATTGTGTGTAGATACGAAATGTGTTTACAAATTACATATTTAATATTTATGTAAAACCAGGATTTAGCAATAAATAACTAACAATGGTTGACATGTCATTCAACCAAACCAAACTAAATTAATACAGATATTTCCTATCCTAAAATACCTTGTATAATACATCCCCCGCTCCCATTTCAGATGACGATAAAAAAAATCAACAAAAACCTAGTCTGCTTGTGTAGCACTATGTGGGTGGGCTGCCAAAGCAGACGATTCATTTGTCTGTTTTGGTGCGAAACCAGACAAAGGATTCTTGGACCTGAAATCTCGCCGTATCCGGAAGTGGGAAGGGGACGCGAAAGAGAGTTGACGGGGGACCCGGACGAGAGCAGTTGGCGTTGGACAGCAGAGAGGCGAGCAGAAGAGGGTTGGCGTGGAACCACGGACAGGGGCAGTCAACACCAGACACCGGAGCAGAGAGGCGAGGCAGCATGGGATAGGGTCCAGCGAGAGTGAGTCAAGATGAGTCTGATTCCAGTAGCATTGTGGAATTTTCGCTAGTAACCCACGCTAGCGTTAGTCCATATATGCTATCAGGAATGCAAAGTGTTGCATACCTTCCTCTGCTCTTGGTTAACCCCAAGCTTTGTTCGTGTTTGTTCGTTTGTCCTTCTATTTTCTCCGTTCCCTCGATCGTATTCTTGTGTAGGTAAAGAAATGTGCGTTACCCCCTTGAACCACTAGTTGATCACCGGTTGGCGTAAGAAGTGGAATGGTTAGAAGACTGAGATAACGTGGTGGGGGTGAGGGTGTAACGTTTACACTTGCACTCACTGCAGTACTTTTTGTCAGAGGTTGGTTGGGTTTTATGACATACCAACCTTTATAGGTTATTTAATGCCAAATCCATTTTTATACAAATAGTCAGTTCTATTTCAAACAATTCAGTTTAGCATGAGTTCACAGTTTAATTGTCAAAAACATTTCTATTTTAAGCTATTCAGTTTAGTCAAACAGTTCTAATTCAACCAGTTCAGTTTAGTATAAGTATAGATTTTGTTTACACACAGTTAAATGACAAAACAGTTATTTTTAAAACAATTCAGTTTAGCATAAATACAGTTTCAATGTCAAAAACAGTTCCATTTTTATTCAGTTTAGCATAAGTATGCAGTTTAGTTCTATTTGACCCATAGGTAGGGCCCAATCAATTTTTACTACTCTGAGCCAGAGGAAACCTGGGAGCGATGGCAATAAAGGAGTGCTCTACATTCCCCAAAGTTCCAGCATCATTGGAATCTCACCATCAGATTGTTTAGTGTCATATACAGGACACTCGTTGGGACGGGGGTGGGGGTCTTATCCCTCTGTAGAGATGCAGTTGGTGTGTTCTACAGCCCCAGCCAACTGGGCAATTTTTGTTTGAGGTTAAAGGTCATCAGATATGATGACAAATGAAAAAAATATGCGGTATACACAGCTGTCAATTTTTAAATGGAATACACCTAGTTTGAATCCAGTTTTCCTTCTCCTAGATGGGTTAAAGCTCTTCTATTTATCAATAGCTGGGAAAAGAGATGAATTGATGCTTTTCCCAAGGGCATTAGCACAAAGTAAAACCTTTCACAGTGTTAATGCCCTTGGTAAAGGGTTAAATTCAACAATAGGTAAATAGTAGGGCAGACTAGGCTCTTTAACCCGGGTATGGCAACTGGTCTAGATGAAGAAAAACGGAATTCAGACCTGGTAAGGAATGGACTTTGCCTTGTTATTCCAGCCCAAGAGATACTACATAATTAATTAGGTTATAGGGTCAGTAAAAAAAACTAAACAACAAAAACGGAGAGGGGGTGACCGTGTCCTCTGGAAAGAGTACATATGTAACTTGCAAGACACATTTAGGTTATTTGGCCACGCAATTACCATGATGAGTTGATTTGGCGTCACTTGTGTGCGATATGAATTGGTGGTCAGTTGTAGAGTTTTGGCTCTGCAATCTGTGGTCGCTGTGTTGTATAGCCATGAACAACTATACATACACATATGCATGCAGAAATATATTCAACACAATAAAGACGAACGGACACAGTTCTTTAGAAAAATATACCTCTCACTTTATTGAAAGGGTTGTGTGTGAGAGGGAGTTGGAAACCGAACAAAGACTGCAACATATTGACCCTCCAAACTCTTTTGGCTATCACAGCCTTTCTTTCCCGTTTTCCTGGGCTGCTCAACCAGGGGCCTGGGGGCCCAGCCTCTGCTGGGACAGGGTTCTCATTCCAGCATCTTCTCTCCAACTGACCTGAACTTCCTGTCGCCGGGGTTATATAATAATTTGACGCCCACCTACTTCCTGCGAGCGTCACAATTCGCACTCAATTCAACCCCACGACAGTCAAGGTCGCCCCCTGATATCTTCGACCGGATGCACCTGTTATTTACACAGGTGCATTTCTTCTTTTGACAACTTGGCCAGGGTCAATATGTAACAGCTGGTTCGATCTCCAGTGGTAGAGATTACAGTATACACTGCTGATGAGACCTAATAAGGTCGAAACAGCAGTCCAGTGTTCCTGTATGTCGTGCGTAGGTGTTCGTTGGATTTTCTGGCTGATGTAATTCAGTTCACAATATCAATTCCTCTACTTGAAAAATAAAAATTTGTACATCTGAGTTCAGTTTTCCATCTCCTCGACTATGCCTGTCTGTTCTATTTACCCATAGCCAGGAAGAGAACAAGTGAAATTTAAACAGCTTCACCCACAATTTAAACTTGAGATGCAGCTTTCACTTCCAATGATGATAAGCATTAAACTAAATTGCTCAAGTTATACTGAGTAGTATATTGTTTGGTGCTATCTGATTAGTTAAGACTAGTTTCAGTGAAATCCACCAGGTGGTAATAATGGTGGTAGCTATATTAGAATGCTCATGGAATACACAGTGGTACTTGTATAAACTTGGATTAAGATAGCTGAAATAGACCTGAACTGAGAGATGACATTTAATAAACATTTCCTCATTCAGAGGGAATATGCTTGAGAAAAAGAAAAAAAAGAAAAAGAAAAAGTCCAATAATAGTGGTTACATTTGCATATAAATTTCATACACTAAATGTAACAATTATTATGGGACGGAGGTAGTTTGATTCATTTTATTTTTCTGTCCCATAATAGTTGCTACATTTGCATATAAATTTCATACACTAAATGTAACAATTATTATGAAACAAAGATAGTTTTATTCATTCTATTTTTCTGTCCCATAATTTGCATATAAATTTCATAGCAACTATTATTGGACATAATATTAAATTTGAATAAAAGTTAAATGGCAAAATTTTATTTCAGTCAATAATTTTGTCTAATTTTTTTCAAGCATATTTCCAATTGCTTAAAAAGCTGACATTGTCAAAAACTTACAAAATTACACATCTGTGAGGTACAATTTGAATATTAACCAAAATGACAGTTAAAATTTTATTTATCTTGTTGCAAATGTACAGTGAAAAGTTAAAATATATTCTCCTCATAAAATATATCACACATAAAGGAAAAAAAAAAAAAAAAAAAAAAAAAAGGTAAGACAATTAGATGTTTTATACAATTTTGGAAAATTAAAAACATATTTCCCAAAAAGGAAACAATAAAAAAATTGAAAAAAAAAAAAAATTAAAAAAAAGAAAAAAAAAAAAAAAGAAAAAAAAGAAAAAAAAAAAAAAAGAAAAAAAAAAGAAAAAAATTAAAACATTTTTAAATAAATGTTTTATAATGTCATTGTCAAAACTTCTTTTTAAAATTCTTTACAACAATATTTTTTTCTTTACACTGTAGAAACAAAATCAGAAAATTACACAAATTCATTTTATCAAAGCAATGAAGGCAAATTTTAACTAGTATTATTTATGCCAAAAATGTCATTTAATCTCCTCTAGTTAATCCTTTGAACACAGAGACCCTCAGCTTTTAGCTACTCTTTACCCCCTAAGCTCTTGAGAGGGTGGGTGGGAAGCTTGAATTCAAAATAATCTTAACAGCTCTGTTTGTATCAGAAAAGCAATAACAATACTGACAAAAGTGGTTTCCATTTACTTTGTAATGTTTTTCAAGAGAGTTAAAATAACAGCCGAGTCATTTCCATCATCAACTGGATATGAGTTTTAAGATTCATTTCTGCATTTGAAACTGTTACAATCAGATTCTTGATGATCATTATCTGTGAGCTCATCTAACAGTTAAACCTGATCAAGAAAAGTCATAATTGTCACTATTTTCAGTGCCCGTAACACTTTCCATGCAGTAAATAAAGTAGATCTCTATTATATTTTCCATGACTAGGAGCATTTTGATTGTTGGATACATTACAAAAAAAATAAGAAAAAAAAAAAAAATAATGAAACACATTGAAACTTTGCTCCAAGTTGTGGACATCTTTGTTTAATGCTATCCCATAATTCCATAAAAAAAAAGAAGTGCTGTGAATAGTCACTATACAAAGCCCTTTATTAGTGGTATCTAATGTGATCTCCTTCAGTCCAAAATATTAAACTTACAGTGTATAGTAAAATAGTACTCAGCCAGAAATATCAAACTTATGGGTTCAAAGAGTTAAAAGAGACCTCTTTTTCTTTTTTTCCTTTATAATTTAGGAAGTGACAGCTGCAAGATGTGGAAGATTTTACTACCATTTCCATTTGATTAAAAATTTGTGTTTTATGTATTTGTTTTCTAAGATCTTAATGTTGTGAAAAATTTTTAATAAGTTGTTTCAACAATATGAGACAGTCTGTAAATTTGTGAAAAAAAAATAAATAAAAATAAACATAAAATAATAAAAATTGATTTTGAATTAATGAAATTCAAACAAATTCTAACCCTTTGAACTCTTAACCTCTTGGCCTTCAGATACCTTGTATGTGAAACTCCCCCCACCCCACCCAAAATCAAGCACAAACCCATTCAAAATTCACTCCAGAAAACACTGCTATCCCCTCATTCCATTAAAAAAAAAAAAAAAAGAAAAAAAAAAAAAGTTGTGAATGGTCAATATATAAAGTATCTTAAATATTGGGCTTATGGGTTCAAAAGGTTAAAATCAAGAAATTAGTGAACGATGAGGAAAAAAGAAAACAAAAAAGTGATCAATATGAGATTGTGTATGATCAAACAGGATGTAAAAATCTCCCAGCATTCCATGTCAATGTATTGTCCTTGTTGAAGTATAGCAGTGTTCAGTAGCATCATTGTATCTTGAATGGAGTCTTATTATTTGTAGGGCATCACCAGATCTTAATAGAATCATTTGTTTGTCAGAGAGACAACTGGGACATCTGCTTACAGAATTTCAACTGCCAGATTTTACCAGCATATTGAGCAAACTTCTCTTCACCTAATAATTCTTGTAGATGAGGCTGAAAAAAAGAAAATAAAAAAAAAATCAAAAGATTGATAAGATTTTTTAAAAATTATATTTTGGATTCAATTTTTTTTTAAAAGAATTTTTTTTTAAAGACTAAAAAGTTTCTTTTCTAATTTGGGGTCTCACTTTTGTCACATCTCTTATAGTATATCATCTATTTTTAAAAATTTCTAAAAGATTTTTCCTCAGACAATGACCTAAGGTCGAAACTAGTTGAGAACAATAATAAAAATGAATAGTACAAAAAAAAATATTCCTATTAGTTTTAACATTGATGTTCATCTCCCCCTCTCTCTCTCTATATATATATATTCAACATCATGTCGTGCTGCCAGCACGGATCTCCCTGACCCTCTCTCGCCACCTGTCTCTATTGTCCAGCTTCGAGAATCTTGAGTGTCTAGCCACACTGAAGAGTTGTGATACAATGAAACAGTCTGTCTGTGGATGACAATATATAAGCTCCCCCAGCTCCATGGGGTTGAGCTCTCTATCAAGAGAATTAACAGTTGCCAATCATTTAAGGCAAGGCTCTTTGAATGAATTGAGCTCTTGGTAGCCATTAAGTGGGCATATGTAAACAAAACAAAAGTGATACATATGTGTTTAAAATCCCTTCACTTACACCAGTTTCTTTGAGGCTGTGTGGTAGAATCTATGGCTGACATATGAGTCAGCCAGGTTTTGATCCCAGCTTCAAGAATCTTGTGTCTAACCACACTGAAGAGTTGTGATACAACGAAACAGTCTGTCTGTGGATGAATATATATATAAATATATATATTTTTAAGTGCCAAATTGGGACAATATTATTTGTGAGATAACTCACCTCCACTTCCTCCTCTTCAAATTTATCGAGAATTTCAACAGCTTGTTTAAGCACTTCTTTTCCAATTCCAGCTTCACAATTTCTAAAGATAAAATAAAAAACAGTATTCAAAATACAAAACAGTAAAATAGAGATCGGTAAAAGGAAGAATTAATAAGAAAAATGAAAATGAGGCAAAAGTTATGATAAAATTTAATGGATTATCTAATTGTTCTTCACATGAATGGAGAATGGAGAAGGGAGGAGAATGATGACAAAGTTTTGAGGTAGTAAATCCAATTGAAAAATTAGAATTAACATTGTTATATCTTAAATGAATAAAATTGATTAAAACATTTAAATAAACTGTGTTGTTATAATCAAATAAATTATATATATATATATATATATATATATATATTGTAGTAAGTCTAGGAGAAGGAAAACTCTGAATTCAAACCAGTTAAACTCCGCTTAAAAATTGACCTCGTGTCATATCTTGCCTGAGCGGAGGGGTTGGTAAATATGTATATATAATAAGTTGGCCTTTCCCTGGATTGATCCACTTACCCTAGATCAGTGCCTCATGATGTTGTGTTAAGCAAGGAAACATCAAGTACCATTTTTTGAGTCTTTGGTATGACTTGACCTGGGATTGAACCTCGGTTTCACAGGCCATTGGCAAACATTCTAACCATTATGCCAATGGGCTGGTAAAATCAACAGATCTCCATTCTAAAAAAAATGTGTTAATTTTTATGTAAAAATAGACTTGATTTTTGAATCAGTATTTTTGCATTTCTTGACCAATCAGAGCTCCCATATGAAACACTAGAGTTTCTTGACCAATCAAAAATCCCATATGAGTTTCTTTGAGGATTTCCTTACTAAAACTTTGAAAGATCAAAACCCAAAATAATTTAGGAAACCATTTCCCTCTTAGATAGTTAGAAATACATTTTTTAGCCAATAAGAATCAGAGACAAATCAACTTTTATATAATTTCAAGCCTAACTCAATCTTATAAAAAAGTGATAAAATATATAAAACTTTAGAAGATTTATAAATTCATCCTGTAATCAACTTAAAACCTTTGTCTTTATTTCTTTTGAGCAAGATTCTAACATTCTGTTCCTTCAAGGATACGTTTAATTTCAATATCATTTAATCATTTTCAAGAAAGAAGATCGTTTATTCATTTAAATTAACACTCAGCATTATAAGGTAAGGATCGAGGATAAAGTTGACCAATCCAGGGAATGGAGTAGCGCCATCAACTACACCTCGGTGGAGTAGCTATTGAAAAGGGAACTTTCAGGTCGCCCTTAACTATAGTCACCAACTTTACTTTCCAGAGAATGGAGTAGCACTCTCAACTACACCTTGGTGTAGTAGCTATTAAAAAGGGAGCCTTTGGGTCACCTTCAACTCAGGTTGCCAACAACTTATACTACTATTACATTAATGCCTGCTGATATTAAGTTTTTCTTACACTTACATCTAAGCTGCATAAATATATTTTTACACTACCTACTGACATACTCACACAAAGAGCTTTTATACACTCAAAATATATTATCTAGATTTAAAAACTAAACAAAACGACTTAACCGAGTAATGAATTTCTCTTTCTTGTAATTTTTGGGGAATATTTATGCTCAAACTAATATTGCCTTTCATTACAAGAAAAGATACAATAAGTTTTGTTTTTCAACTTTTCACTCTAAGTTAAAGAAATAAAATTTATTCAATTTGTAGATTCTGTTTTATTTAATCATTTACACTTTCCCATTACAAATATAAAAAGAGAAAGAAGTATATAAATATGATGGTATTTAAATATAAAATGTAATATAAATGTATCTGATGGTATATAAATATAAAATATGAAAAAATAAGATATACAGAGAATGGATTCTTTATATGAAATTTGTTAATGTTTTGATTTTGACAACCATCTTCAGGGCAATGTAACAGATGTTAATGTTTCAACTAAAATGGTCTTGTAGCTTAAATGATAAAGTATCTGGTATATAGAACAGAGGATTTCCATGGGCCAAAGGAAATGTAAGATGAAGTCTCATCGGGAATTCATTCTTTATTTTTGTTTACAATGTGTTCTGTTCTTTGCTGTTATAGAAATAAAAACAGATTAAGATGAAGGATAACACTTGTCTAAAATAACAATAATGGATGTGAATTAAAATATTCAAAGAGTGATTCTTACTTTTCAAGTATGATAATTCTGTCAGAGAGCCGTTTTGTCTGCACCAATGTTTCAGGGCCTGAAAAAACAAAAAGAACCAATTTTTTTTTCTTTCTTTTAATGTATAACTAAATCCTTCACAAAAAAAAAACCAACAAAAAAATACAAAGTAGCATTGGCCAGAACATAACCTAGATGTTAATGTTAGTTTAGATTATTTGTTTTAATAGCATATTAAACCTAGTGTGTTATTTAATGCCAAATTCTCTCTCTCTCTATATATATATATATATATATATATATATATATATATATATGGCAGCAAGACATTGTTCAAACAGGCTTTGTTATTGACCATGGAGTATTTTTTCCTTATGATATTCATGTTTAGATGTTCAAGTCTTTCTGTTTCTTTTTGTATGTCGGGATCCAAATGGTGGAGAAAGTGTTGCATATTTACTCAAGCGCTTTCAACCATATCTCTGGTCATCCTCAAGAAAACAATTGTTTTTTTTTGTGTGATTTTATTTATTTGGAAGGTTATTATTATTATTATTATTATAATATAGGGTTGGTCCCTTCAGTTAGGAGAGTGCCTAAAGTTAGTTACTAAATATGTTTAGTAGTATATTGGTGCCAGTGTTAAATGCTATTTTGTTTATGATAGGTTTTTTATTTTTAATGCATATTGTCTAAAGGATTTGTTGGTGATTTTTATTGTTATTTTTATAGAGGGTTCTTGCATTGTCATTGAGAATCTTTTGTATATTGAAAAGAAACAAGAAGGTTTGATTTGGTTTGGTTTGGTTTTATGGTATATCAACTATTGTAGGTTATTTAATACCAAATTCATTTTTATACATATAAATGAATCTAATTCAAACAATTCAGTTTAGCATCAGTACACAGTTTAATTCAACTTGACCCACAGATAGGACCCTATCAGGTGCTACCACCCTGGGTCAGAGTGGACCTGGGAGTAATGGCAATAATTTGCATTTCCCAGAGTTTCAGCATTACTGGAGCCTCACCGTCAGATTGTTTATTGTCATATCTAGGACACTCGTTGGAGGAGTCTTACCCCTTTGCAGAGAAGTAGTTAGTGTATTCTGCAGCCCAAGCTGACTGGGTCGGAAACAAGAAGACTTGAATGTCTAAACATGAAGATCATAAGGAAAAAAATACTCTGTGGTTGTAATAATAGTCGATAAAAATGGCAGAGAGCGTGCGTAGCATGTGCAGGGCATCCGGGAGGAAATACATAACAAAACAAAACAGAAATCACTGCTCTAATGTGCAGTATAATTAACAATAATAACAACACTTACTGGTTTGGTGGTCTCAGCTAGCGTCCGGCTGATGGACAAAAGTGGAACAGGCTGTAACTCAATACAGTCCTGCACCATTTCTGAAACAAGTTGGTGTATATATATATATATATATATATATATATATATATATATACCCCCCCCCCAATATGTTCTTTCGTAGGCCAGCAACCAATCACTTTCTAGAGAATGGACTTAATCACATAGGCATTAAAGAATGACCACAAATCTCTATTTTCTCAGAGTTCTGGAGAGCTTTCTTCAACTCGTAACTCATTCAGTACGTTGTTGATAGTGAGCATTTACAAGGATATTTTGGAATTTCTGCAGTGATGGTGTTTAGGAGAAAAATATTCCCTGCATAAGCTAGGACCTATCCTTATTTTCTTAAGACACAGTAGATTATAACAAAGTCAGTTTGAACAATATATATATATGCACACACACACATTTGTAAGTGAATCGTTTGTAGGTAACATTTTTTTTAATGAGCCAGTGCTCATTTGTTTTCACAGTGTTAAATGGTTTCAAGTATTATAATTCAACATTAGTAATTCTATTTATCAAGTATTCCTATCTAATATGAATAACTTGCACACAGTGATATGATTTCAAATAAATAATAATAAAAATAACCCTTAGTAAATGACTAAACAGTTCTATTTGACCTGGAAATAAGACCTGAATAGGAACTACCACTCCAGGATAGAGTGGACCTAAGAGTAATGGTAATGAAGGGATACTCCACATTCCCCAAAGCCTCATCATCAGATGCATTTTAATGTCATATTAAAGACACGAAGATGTTAAGTGATGATTACTTATATGTCTTCACCAACCCCACAACACGAGCAGGACAGAGACAAGGTCAAATTCTTAAGTGAAGTTTAACAGGTTTTCCTTCTCCTAGACTGGTTACCATACACAAGCTAAAGAGCTCAGTCTGTCCTATTATTTACCCAAAGATGGAGGGAGAACAGTTGGATGTGTACCGTTCCCAAGGATATTAGTACAATGTTAAATGCAAACAGCCCAAGGATTTGAACTCTGATCACCATGTCCATTTTCTATGATGATAACCATTACACTAAAAGCACCAGTGAATGATGAATACTTATGTATCTTGATAGTTGGCTGGGGAGAGAACAAATGGATTAATGCCTTTCCTAAGGGCATTAACGCAAAGTGAAACACAAACAGCCTTGTCCAGGATTTGAACTCACATCATCAATTTCATTTCCTATGATACAAATGGTCATGCTAAGAGTGTTCTTTGCCTGATACGCATTTTTTTAATCTAGCAAACACCAAGGCTGTCTAACACTGAGTACGTACTTGGAAATGGGTGTATATCGGACTCTTCTGGATTTGATGTGGATACTGTTCCCTTCTGATGAAGCTGAGGTTGAGGTGCAGGGGCTGCATGGTGGTGGTAGGGCTGCTGTTGTGAGACCAATTCAGGTAACACCCGAGATTCATCGTCAGATTTATCATCGTAGCCTTTACTGATATTATTTTGAAGAGTGGTATTTAGAAACTTTGCAAGGGTTTTCATCTCTTTGTCTTCCCTGAAACAAAACAAAAAACAAATAAACAAGTTAATTCCTTCCTTTTGAATTTATACTAAATCCTCATTCACAAATAGTGCTACCTCTTTGTCCTATAATAGTTGTTACATTTACATATAAATTTCATACACTAAATGGAACAATTATTATGGGACAGAGGTTGTTAGATTTACATATAAATTTCATACACTAAATGGAACAATTATTATGGGACAGAGGGTGTTAGATTTACATATAAATTTCATACACTAAATGGAACAATTATTATGGGACAGAGGTTGTTAGATTTACATATAAATTTCATACACTAAATGGAACAATTATTATGGGACAGAGGGTGTTAGATTTACATATAAATTTCATACACTAAATGGAACAATTATTATGGGACAGAGGGTGTTAGATTTACATATAAATTTCATACACTAAATGGAACAATTATTATGGGACAGAGGTTGTTAGATTTACATATAAATTTCATACACTAAATGGAACAATTATTATGGGACAGAGGGTGTTAGATTTACATATAAATTTCATACACTAAATGGAACAATTATTATGGGACAGAGGTTGTTAGATTTACATATAAATTTCATACACTAAATGGAACAATTATTATGGGACAGAGGGTGTTAGATTTACATATAAATTTCATACACTAAATGGAACAATTATTATGGGACAGAGGTTGTTACATTTACATATAAATTTCATACACCAAATGGAACAATTATTATGGGACAGAGGTTGTTACATTTACATATAAATTTCATACACTAAATGGAACAATTATTATGGGACAGAGGTTGTTAGATTTACATATAAATTTCATACACTAAATGGAACAATTATTATGGGACAGAGGTTGTTAGATTTACATATAAATTTCATACACTAAATGGAACAATTATTATGGGACAGAGGGTGTTAGATTTACATATAAATTTCATACACTAAATGGAACAATTATTATGGGACAGAGGGTGTTAGATTTACATATAAATTTCATACACTAAATGGAACAATTATTATGGGACAGAGGGTGTTAGATTTACATATAAATTTCATACACTAAATGGAACAATTATTATGGGACAGAGGTTGTTAGATTTACATATAAATTTCATACACTAAATGGAACAATTATTATGGGACAGAGGGTGTTAGATTTACATATAAATTTCATACACTAAATGGAACAATTATTATGGGACAGAGGGTGTTAGATTTACATATAAATTTCATACACTAAATGGAACAATTATTATGGGACAGAGGTTGTTAGATTTACATATAAATTTCATACACTAAATGGAACAATTATTATGGGACAGAGGTTGTTAGATTTACATATAAATTTCATACACTAAATGGAACAATTATTATGGGACAGAATTAGCCATGAACTACTCCCTATATTCCATAATAGTAACTACATTTGGATATAGATTTTATACAGATAGAGGACAGAAACAAAATATAGTTCAAATTTGAGGTTTTAAAACTCACTTGTCTTGAGCCTCCTTAGATGATTCTTCTGGAGAAGTATTGTCATCATCGTCTTCTATAGACATTGACGGCTGCCGATGACGCACAAGAACAGATCTTGTGGGCTCAGCAACTTCTTCCTAGGAACAGAAATATAAAAGAATAGATTAAAATAATTTCATTAATTTATTATTTGTTCATTTTTTTTACTTTTAACCTTTTTTGATTTTATAACTCTATAAAAATAATTTTATATATAAAAATGTAAGCAAAAAGTTTAGTAAATTTATATATATATATATATATATATATTATGAGAGTGTTGGTCGTCAGTAAATCACTATGTGGTTATGTATCAAACCAAGTGCAATAGAATATGGAGAATGCTCAAAATCTATGATAGAGCTATTATAATAATAATGATAATAAATAAATATATATTATTATATCCATGGAAAATATTATTCTGCAACCTAAGGTTTCATGAAGTTTATAACAACATTCATTTATGATATATATAAAACAACATTCATTTATTTTATATATATATATATATATATATATATATACACACACACACACACACACAACTGGAACACTCAAACCCCAGCTCAAAGTGAAAGGAGTTATGCTTTGATCAAAAGCAGAAGTATTGTAGTACTATGGGGGTAGGCTGCCAAAGCAGACGATTCAATTGTCTGTTTTGGCGCGAAACCAGACAAAGGATTCTTGGACATGAAATCTCGCCGTACCCGGAAGTGGTACGGGGAGGCGAATGACAGTTGGTGGCAGGAGACCAAGAGAGGCAGTTGGTGGCAGGAGACCAAGAGAGGCAGTTGGTGGCTGGAGACCAGCAGAGGAGTTGGTGGCTGGAGAGCAGAGAGGCAAGCAGCAGAAGCAGTTGCAGTTGGACAGGAGAGAGGAGTTGCGGCTGGACAGGAGAGAGGCAAGCAGCAGAAGAGAAGTTGGCGTGGAAGAATGGAGGGGCAGTCAACACCAGACACCGAGCAGAGAGGCGAGGAGACAAGATAGGGTCCAGTGAAGAAGAGTCTCAAGATGTCTGATTCCAGTAGCATTGTGGAATTTTCGCTAGTAACCCACGCTAGCGATAGTCTGCACATGCATGTAGTGTTGCAATACCTCTTTTCTGCTCTTGGTAACCCCAAGCTTTGTTTGTTCGTTTGTCTTTCTCGATCGTATTCTTGTGTGGTGGCAAGAAATGTGCGTTGCCCCCTCGAACCACTAGTTGATCACCGGCCGGCTAAGAAGTGAAATGGTTAGAAGACTGAGAGAGATAATGTGGGGGGGTGAGGGGGTAACGTTTCACAATGGTGCCGTAGACAGGGATTGACCTTGGGTTGCACGTTCGTACAATAGAACTTGTGGAGAAAGGAAAAGGAAGGAAAAATCTGCCCGGCCGAATAAACACTCAATACGCATAGGTGTATGCGTATATATGTATAGATGAGTGAAGGCTTCGATAACCCGATAGACACGGGTGTATAAAAAAAAAAAAAAAAAAAAAAAAAAAAAAAAACAGAAGGAAAAACAAAACGCAACCAAACCAAGACAAAAACAAACGAGGAAAAAGGAGGAAAGGAAACATAATCCTACAGTAAAAATAAGGGAGAGAGAAAAGAAAGGAAGAAAGAAAAGAGGTACAGACAGATACACACTTCTTCGAACACTTCAACTACTGGCGATTTTTGTATATTCATATATATTTCTTTTAATTCAACAAGGAGAACGAAAGAAATAAACACGTAAATGAACATTTAAAAAAACAAACAAACAAAAAAAAAAAAACAAAAAAAAAAAACAAGGCAAAATTAAAAAGGAAGAAAAAGAAAAGAAAGGAAACAGAAAAGGAAATCTATTCCGGTCCCTGCAAGGTAGGCTAAAAAAAAAATTGTTCTATTGTTTTCTTGGTCATAGTTGTTTTTGTAATTAGTGTGTCTCGCTGGCATTAATAGAAATATGGATAGGTTAGATACAGATGTCCCATCGCGCCCAATTTTTAAGGTAGCCACAGGTGGATCTAAGATCCCTATATTCACGGGAAAGGCCTCAGAGTTTCAGGCCTGGGTAGAAGCTCTGAAAAAAAAGGCCCAATTTTTAAGGTAGCCACAGGTGGATCTAAGATCCCTATATTCACGGGAAAGGCCTCAGAGTTTCAGGCCTGGGTAGAAGCTCTGAAAAAAAAGGCTAAAATTTACCAACTTACACAGACAGAGTTGGTGAATCTGGCTTATGACTATTCAGACGGGGTGGTATCAGAATACATAGGATTATACTTAGATGATAATCCCGGATGCAACTGGGGGGACCTTTTAGAACAGCTGACTAACCAGTACAGTGATTATACTGGTGCGACTGATGCTGCTAGGGCCTTAATTAAGATTAAGCAAAGGGAGGAAGAAACTCTCTCGGAACTAGCTAGTAGAGTTTTAAGGTTAGCTAAGGTTGCATACAAAGACGCCGTCCAACGCGAGGGGGAAGCAGTTCAAGCGCAGCTAGCTGAATATTACACGGACGCTATAGAGAACACGTTCGTAAGAGAAGATACAGCAAGGGCGGCCCCAGCGTCACTGGCGGAGGCGTTTGCGACGGCAGGAAAGAGTCTTAGGCTTTATAATAGGCTCACAGCCTCCCAGGGGCGGGGAGAAGAAAGGGGATGGTCAGGAGAGACGAGAACGAGGTGGACAGAGACTCCTCCTGTTGCTTGGGACCAAGGAGGGAGTGGCCACTCGGGCTATCGTTGGAGAGACCACCCCCATGAGAGGGGATGGAGAAAGCCACTTCCTGACCCAAAACAACCGGGGTGCTGGGAGTGTGGACAGCTGGGTCACATACGGAGGGAGTGCCCCAGAA
Source organism: Sepioteuthis lessoniana (assembly GCA_963585895.1). Taxonomy (NCBI): domain Eukaryota; kingdom Metazoa; phylum Mollusca; class Cephalopoda; order Myopsida; family Loliginidae; genus Sepioteuthis; species Sepioteuthis lessoniana. The sequence continues at coordinate 12,415,831 of OY757926.1, forward strand.
TGGGATGTACATTAGGGGGAAGGAAGCTTGTTGGAAGGGTCCAGGGAAACGTGGGGGGGCCACCCAGAAGAAAATAAGGGTGGCCCAAAGTTATGGATTATTTGGTCAGGACACCGAGATAATTTGTGAAGTAGAGATCGTAAAAAAAAAGGTAAGAGCATTATTAGATACTGGAGCATCCATATCAATGATTAGGCAGAAGGATTTGTTAGACTTAGGGTTTAGGTGCAAAGATTTAAAACCTGCAGATTTAAGAGTAGTACAGGCTGACGGTCGGGAAATGAAAATATCTGGTATGATATGTCTGCCAGTGATGGTAGGAGAGGTGGTAACTATGCAAACATTATATGTAGCAACCACTCTTTGTAGACCGATGATCTTAGGTAGAGATTGGCTAAAAGGAAACAAAGCATACATGAGTTTCAATCCAGTTATGCTAAAATTAGGTGGAAAGGAGATACCACTTGAGAACTGCATGAACAAGGAATCTATAGTGGTAACCATTGAGGACTCAATGACTTATGCAAACTGCAGAAGCGGGTATTATCACAGTATCAAGAAGTAATACTTTTAATTTTAGTTTTGGCAAATGGGCTAGGCTTTTACCTGTTTATCAAAACTTCTCTTGTTCCCCAATGATACCTGCATTGGAAAAATAATGTCTAAAAATGTTGCTTTGGGTTACCTTTAGCATCCTTTTAACCTGAATTATTGTATAAAAGAGCCCAGTGAAGAAAATAAACCTTTATATATTCTAATGTTTTGTGATACTCTCGATGCATAATAAACGACCAGAAAATTGTACTCACAGATGGGGCTGGCTTTTCAATAGATGGAGCTAGAATGATGGGACGTTTTAATTCAACCCGAGCTGAGTCAGGTCTTTCCATTGCTAAAATATAAAAAAAAAGTGAAATTTAATTTTTAAGAATAATTTCTATTTCATAATCTTTGTTGTCAATAAAATTTTTTATAATGAACAATAATTCTTACAAAAGATAAATCCACATAATAAAAAAGATTTACCAATTATAATTTTTATATCTTTTGAAAATTGGATTTTTTTTACATTATATGGTTTCAAGTGACTATTTAATTTAAGAAGTTATTTCATAATATGATTGATTTTAATAGCATGATTTTATTTTCTGTTGTTGTTGGGTTTTATGGCATATCAACCTTTGTAGGTTATTTAATGCCAAATCCATTTTTATGTAAATAATCAGTTCTATTTAAAACAATTCAGTTTAGCATAAGTACACAGTTTAATTGTCAAAAACATTTCTATTTCAAACTATTCAAGCAGTTATATGCAACAATTCAGTTAAGTGTAAATACAGTTTTAATGTCGAAAAACAGTTCTATTTCAAATAATTCAGTTAAGCATAAGCACGCAGTTTAAATGTAAGTACGGTTTATTTGTCAAAAACATTTCTATTTTAAGCTATTCAGTTTACTCAAACAATTCATTTTAGCATAAGTATGCTGTTAGTTCTATTTAACCCATAGATAGGACTCTATCAGGTGGTACCACTCTGGGCCAGAGTGGACCTGGGAGCGATGGCAATGAAGGGGTACTCTGCATTTCCCAAAGCTCCAGCATTGCTGGAACCTCACCATGAGATTGTTTAGTGTCATATTCAGGACACTTGTTGGTAGGGGGGGGGGTCTTACCCCTCTGCAGAGAAGCAGTCGGTGTATTCTACAGCCCCAGCCGACTGGGCAATTTTATTTTCTGTACAATGTCTTATTGAATACAAATAATAGTAAAACAGATCTATTTCACCCATAGATGGTGTTATATGGCCAATGAAGAGAGGAGGCAATAATATTTGTGTATAAAAATATGAACTCCTTTAATCAAAGTCATAATCATTGAGTGTGAGAGAAAGAGAGACAGAGGACTGCTATAATTGCATTACATTGAGACAGACATATTCGGAGCTTTGCTTCTTTCATAGGAGGTTTGATACAGAGCTAGCTTTTCAACTGAGGGGCCACCTGTCCCTCCCTCTTGGCTAACGTGTCTACTCGCTGACTGCTCTCCAATTAACTGCCAGACTGATCCCAGAGTTGAAAACTGTCATTACATATTTTCTGGATGCTCATATACTAATCCTTCCGGTAAAAGTCACGTGATCCATTTCCGTTGTCTCTTGTTTACCTTAAGACACAGCTGCAACATCCTGTTTTGAAATCCACGACTAACATGCTGTCAAAGGTCAATATGTAACAATGGGACTTTAACAGATACTTCCACTTTGGGTCAGAGTAGTTCTGGCAGTAATGGCAATGAAGGATTACTACACACTCTTTAATCCATGGGACTATAACATGTGCTTGCATTCTGGGTCAGAGTAACCTTGGAAGTAATGGTCATAAAAGGGGGAACCCACACTCCCATGAACCTGTATTGGGTTTGGTGGAAAAACATCAATGGCAGCTTTGATCAGATATCTTAAGATTTCTCCAAGATCTTAAATTAGTTACCTCTAACAATTATTTTTTTTGGTATTTATTTTTGAAGAGAAGCAAATTCTTAAAGTAACGATGCAATTTAGAAAAAGAAAAAGAATGGCAGTCATTTTTAACTAAAAGTAAGTTGGCGACCGTAGTCGAGGGCGACTAGAAGACTCCCTTTTCAATAGTGTCTATACCGAGGTGTAGGGGAGGGTGCTACTCCTTTTCCTGGAAAGTTGGCAACCATAGTCAAGGGCGACCAGAAGGCTCCCTTTTCAATAGCTTCTACACCGAGGTGTAGGAGAGGGCACTACCCTTTTCCTGGATTGCTCCACTTTACCCTTGATATATACCTTATAATGCTGAGTGTTAAGCAGGGAGGTATCAAGTAAAGTCTTTGGTATGACGTGACCTGTGACTAAACCCAGGTCACCTGGACCATTAGCGAACACTCTATTCACTAGGCCAATGAGCTGATAAACTACATTGCCTAAAAGAATAGCAAAAGAAAATTTGAAGCAGTTATTCCACTCCTTAAGACTCATTCCTAAAGCCAGCAGTCTTTGAACCAATCTGGTAGAGTAAGAAGACTGTTGGAAGGCCTAGGATATTGAATATTTCAACTGCAATAGGTACAAAAAGAAATCTATACAAAAGGGACTGGTATCTGTCTTTGATTTGGCCATTGTTTGATTTAAAGTAGAAAAATATATTTACACCTGAAAAATAGTTTAGTAGATAAATTAAATCTGATGATAAATAACTCTTAAGAAATTTAGCTCAACTGAAAAAAAAAAAAAAAAAAAAAAAGTTAACAAAACTTAGAGATAACTTACAGCAAGAAGCGGATTGTTTCTTTGCTCGTCTTTTCTGACGAGCCAGGACATTTGGAAGGCTCTGCAAATAAAGCCCCAAAATTTTAAAAAACATGATCTCAACTCATCTAGGAGTTTTTTTTAAAAGAAGTTTTTCAGAAGTCGCATTCATTGTACATTCACATTTATATTTTTTGTGTAGTTGTTTCTTAAAAGTTTATTTCTGATGAACACCGATTGAATTATGAATTATAAATTAGGATGAAAGACGGGTCAAAAATCAAAAATAATGATACGTATACATTTTAAATAAATCATTAACAATTACCAGTCGCTAGATTAGATGTAAAATTTCTTATAAAAACATTTAAATAACAAAATTTACCTTAGGGGCTTCACCTTCTCCAAGATTAGCACTGCATTCTTTGGAGCTTGAGGAACTTGATGAAGACCGAGGCATGAGACTAATTCCCTGCTGGGGCTCTCCACTACTATTGTCGATTTTGGGAGGAGGAGGTAATGGACGTGATCGCTCAATAGAATTCTTTGGCTTTAAATAGAAAAAAAAAAATAGAAAAAAAAAAAAAAAAAAAAACCGATTAGGAAACACTGAAATAAATTTTACTTATGTATTAGTACCTCACGATCCTTTTGGTTTCTGTGACAAGTTGTTTTATGCATGGTAAACACACAATCATCAGACAGGTGGTTATAAGATTGAAGCTTGTGTATATACTGATCCTATATCCTTGTGTCTGATGATTGTGTTTTAACCATGCTTGAAATAATTATTCATAAAAACCAAAAAGGATAGTGAGGTAATAATACATCAGTTTTTATATACTGCTTGATTTGTTAGCATTTGAGTACGTTATAATTATTAATCCAATGTTTTCATTAAAATTAATATATTTGGCATATTGTTTTGGTTTTTTGAGATATATATGTGATGCCTTCAATAAGTTTCCAGATTTTTTTTGTACAGGCAATTAAAATTGTCCTAGACTCTTGAAAATTCAGTATATTATTGCTATACATCTTATGAGATGACTGACCAATTTTTATGATTTCATGTTAAAATAAACAGCTACAGCAGGAATTGGAATACACCCTACTAAAGCCTGATTGTCACAGCTGGTAAATTTCAAAAATGCAATCTGGACAAGAAAACACTTCAGAAGAACGATATACAAGAAAATTCTGTTTTAAAGTTGGAAAAAATGCCACAGAAATGTATGGAATACTTCAGACTGCTTTTCAACCATCTTGCATGAATTGAGCATCAATTTTGGAGTGGCATAAGAGATTCAAGGAAGCCAGGGAGTCTGTGAGGGATGATGAGAGGTGTGGGAGGAGTAAGGAAGTCAATACACCAGAGTTGATTGGCTAAACGGTTAGGCTTAGGGTTACTATGTTGAGGTTTTAAGGGAGTTCAAGAAGAGATTCCATTGGAAGAGGCTAGCACTCTTCAAATTGGGTCTGTAGCATTTCCACAAGGACAATGCACCAGTCCACAACTCCATCCTTGTCACAGACTATTTGACCAAGATAGGCATCAAGACAGTTCCTCACCCTCCCTATAGTCCAGATCTTGCTCCCTGTGACTTTTGGTTATTCCCTAAGCTCAGAGGCTGTCATTATGAGACAATTGAGGAGATGGAAGTGGCTGTGACGAAGGTCATTGACACGCTCACACAAGAAAACTTCCATGGGGCCTTCGAGAAGTTGTTGGAATGGTACAACAAGTGTAAGGCAGCCGGAGGAGATTACTTCGAAGGGGACTAGAGTTTCATGTGTGTACTATCAATAAAAGTGTCCATATGAAAAAATCTGGAAACTTATTAAATGATCCTCGTGTATATATATATATATATATACACAAACACACAGAAATGGTAGATTTTGGTAAATCTGACAAAATGATAAAAACAAGTGGAATAGTGGATAAACCAACACTGACAACAAATTCAGCAATGATATTTCTTTCTTTATTTAAAAAAGAACTTCTTCAGAATCTTTTTTTAAATAAAGAACAAAATATAGTTTCTGAATCCGTTGGCAATGTTGGTTTACCCACTTTTCCACATATTTTTATCATATATATTTTTTTTGGTTTAAAAAATAAAAAATTTAGAAATAGTATTTCTAAATATCTTTTTTTAAACAAAAATATTTATTTTGTTCAGCTAGTATATTTTATACTAAATAGCCATACATTGAGCCCTCATTCTTTGGATATTCACAGTCTTTATTTGATTATATATGTGTGTGTCTCTGGGAAAACTGTAAGTAAATCTGACAGTGTAGGAATATGAAAAAATGCAGGGTCTTCAGAAGATGATTTTATCTTATAGATTGAATTATTTGCCAACATTAAATATTTTGTTTTTTTTTATAGAGTGAATGAATTACTTAATGGAACAAAAAAATTAGAAAGTTTTAAACATTCTATCAGAACGCCACCAATGGAAATAGAATGCTTAAAATTTTCTGATTTTTTATTTCATTTAACAATTTATATGCTCTGATGAACGTTTAAGGTTTTTACATTTAAAAACCAAAACGTTTAACATTGGCAAATTATTCAAACTATAAATAAAGTCATCTTCTGAACACTTTGTGTTTTTTTCATATATATATATATATATATAGAGAGAGAGAGAGAGAGAGAGAGAGAGAGAGAAGCTGCTTTAGTATTGAGGCTGCTATGTTGCAGACACTGCGATAAAAGTGTCTCTTCTATCAAAGAATGTAATCTACCTTGTCATTTAACTCATAGCTGGATGAGGAAGAATAGATGAATTTATACCTTTTTCAAAAATATTAATATGAAGTAAATACAAACTGTCTCTAGGACTGATTTTTCACTAGCTGAGGCCAAAAGTTATATGAAATTGAAATTTGAGGCCTTTCTCTAAGAATTATTTTTTGAATTAATGTTAATGATAAAGAAAAAAAATGCATCGAAAGTGCTTCGGCAGAAGATATAGGAGAATTTCTTTACCAACTGGATCCTCACACAAGAAAAATAACAAGAAGACTTGAAAAATTACAGTTAAAAATAATAAACAGTGTTCCATCGTCTTTAATAAAACTTGCCTTAATAACAACTTACTGCCTAAATATAGACTCTTCAAAGTGTATATATATATATATAGATATATATATATGAATTAGTGTTAAAGAATAAAAAGTAATGATAAAATAAAAATATATTTAAAAAAATGAGGTCCCAAGAGTGTGTAACTTGCTTATAGCTAAGTCCAGCATTGACTTACTCAACCAGAAATTATGTATTTACAATTATCTTCTACTTGATCATAAATCTATAATAAAATACCTGAAGTGAAGGCTGCAGAATCTGCAGTCAATGACAATAATGACAAGTGGTCTTCCTCTTAACTGAAGTTAATTCAATTTAGTAAATAAATGTTAATAAAAAAAAATATAAACTTAAATTATATTATCACATTCTTTTTTATTTTTTACGACTTTTGATATGACCAATTAACTTAAAATTGTAAATAAAAAAAAATTGTTCTTGGTTTTAATAGCTAGAAAATAACTCTAAAAATACAGTTTTAAAATCAGATCACGGATAAGCCTAAAATTTGTCCAAATTTGATTTTATATTCAGTTCCTTCTGTTTCTCAAATATTGCTTCTATTCGTATGACTAGAACATTTTTTGTAATCAATATAAAAATTAATTTATCCAAATATCTATCATTAAAAATCCATGAAAAAATTTGCACGTGAGAATTTTTTTCAGCTTAAAAAAAAAAAAAAAAAAAAAAAAAAGGAGAGGGGTCATATCTAAAAAAAGAATTTCTTTCTTCAAAATTGTACTCTACATAGACCCCTGGTGGTAAATAAAGTTTTGATAGGGTGAATAAAAAGCTTACGAGTCCACACAAGGTGGATAGATTTACTATATACTAGATGTTATAAACTAAAATTCTTGGACATCATATCAAATATGTATAATTAAGTTATTATTTTATCAAGTGTTTGTTTTCCTCTTACAAGTACAAGCAAAAATATGCACCCTCTGGGCGCAAGTATTTAAGTTTTAATGTGGTAAAATATATTAAGTTAGAACATCCAACAAATAACATATATACAAAGATTATAATTCCTTTTATTCTAATTAATTTCTATCTAAAATTAAACACAGGATTGGTTTTAATATGTTTGAGAATAAAACAATAATATTAGAAATCATTAACACCAAGTAATTATTTGTTAAAACTAGAATGCAAATTATCCTCATCATATAAACTATGAAAATCTTTATTTCTTTGTGTTATTTATGTTGGATTGTCTTTAGTATAAGATGATCGTCATTTCTATTTATAAACTTTCCTGACAACAGCAGACACTTTCAGTAAAAACTGGCCAATCAGAGATGAGGAGTGAAAGCATCTAAATTCGTTAGCAACTGTCCTCAAAATACTTAATTGCAAGTTGAAGATTTTGCCAGGAAAACCTATCTTTTCAATTTTTGCACCAAAGGAAATCTCCAGACTAGGATTACCATCACTGAATTCATTGAACACCAAAGCAAAATGGTGACAAGGATTTTAACAATATAACACATATTGCAGGCTTTTAAATGCATTAATAACACTGACTGTTTTGATGGTGTGGTTTCCTTGTTTAATGGCATATCAACTTTTGAAGGTTATTTAATGTCAAGACCATTTTTGTAGGTGGAGAGTAGTGGTAATAATTGACTCATAACTGTTGTAGTGTTTAGGGGTTAAAACGAAGACACACAGACAAGATAAGTAGGTTGAAACAAATATATTACAATACCAGAACAAATATACAGAATACAGGGGTTATACAACAGTTAGGAATGTCCTTCCAGTACTGTCAGGCAGCTTGGAGGTTATCAATATTTGTCATAAGTCTCACAAGCGGACGAGTATGGCACAAGGACTTTTTTTAGGTGGGACTGGGCGAAGGGCTGTAGCCCAGACACGTCTGGTAGCTCCAAAAATGCCTCGGGGCCCCATCGGCATTCCTCTAAAAAGAGGTGCCTTAGGCGGCAGGTGATAAATCCAGCCCCTCTAAGGAGGGTTAGAGCCTGGGGCTAGAGAATGCTGGTCAAAGCACACCTCAACCTACTGCCACTGGAACCAGGACACTACTGACCAGATCAGCGCAGCAACAAAGTGCAGCTGACCAAAGTGCATCCCAGCCCAGTGCATCTCAGAGAGTAGTGCATACGCTCCACTCCGTTTGGAGGTTGTCTCGAGTGTCAAGTAGAGTAGGTATACATTAAGGAGGAATAGTCCATTACCATGTAGGTAGGTACCATAATGATAACCAAAGGGATAAAGGGTTTCAAGCTTTTCTTGAGGGTATTAGTTTCAAAGTGGAAATAATAGTGCAGCTAGAGTTTGAACTCACTTGAATGTCACAGTCTAGTACATTAACCACTACACTATGGGAACTTTCTCTTGAGTAGCTTTGAGGAAAATCTAATTTAGATAAACTTTACTAGAGACATCATTAATAAATAAGATGCTAATTAAGATTAATCAATAATTATTTAGTAATCATTGAGAATGTAACATAAATAACTTAGGGAATTCTAACATCAGTGGTGATAAAGTTTTGGTTATAGACATCTCCATTATAATAAAGATTTTTCTAAACTTCAGTCTCCCCACTTTTTGTAGTCTAGAGCCACTACTGTGTGTGTGTGTGTGTGTGTGTGTATATATATATATATATCTATATCTTCTTTGTCTATTGTAATCGATGAGGACCATTTGAGCAATCTTATGATTGAGAAAGGTATCAGTGAATGCGCAGATAGCTAATGAGACCAATCTGTGCATAGAAGAGTCTTGGCCAGCAACAACAAGGAATGGTGGTGGCAGTGGTTGATGTGGTAGCGCTTTTTCTAAGTTTCCTACACAGCTCAGTTACTGTGTTTCTTCTGGTTTCACAGACTTTTGCTCCATGTTTGACAACTTCACGCCATTTGTCTCTGTTCTGCACCAGATATTCCAGGCAATGAGGGGGCAATACTGAAAGATTTCATGGAGACTTTCAATGTGTCTTTGAAGCACTTTTTCTGGCCTCCTTGGGAGTGCCAGCCCTAAGACAGTTCGGCATAGAGCAGTTTCTTCGGGGGGCAGTGATCTTTCATGCGGACAACATGACCAGCCCAACAAAGCTGTGATTGCATCAAGATGGTGTAGATGCTGGGAAGAGAAGGTAGAGTTAAAACTTTGGCGTCTGGGATGTATTTTTGCCATGTGATGCCAAGAATCTTCCACAGACAGGTTGTGTGAAAGTGGTTCAGTTTCTTTATATGCCGTTGATAAGTTGTCCATGTTTCCCAACCATAAAGGAGGGTGGTAAGAATGACAGTTTGGTATACATGGTTTTGGTAGCCTCTGAGATGCCTCTCTGATTCTACACATTCCTGTTGAATCAGCTAAGGGCTGCACTGGCTTTTGCGAGTCTGGTGTTCAACTCATCATCCATGACAATAGACTTAGAGGTGCCCGTGGTGTAATTGTTATCGTCGTAGGAAATGAACACGGCGACACGAGTTCAAATCCTGGACGAAACTCATTGCATTTCACATAGCACTAATACCCTTGGGAAAGGTATGAATCCAATTATTCTCCCTCCAGCTATGGGTAAATAGTAGGACAGACTAGGTTCTTCAGCCTTGGTGAGGCAACTAGTCTAGGAGAAGGAAAACTCTGAATTCAAACCTGTAAAACTCCGCTTAAAAATTGACCTTGTGTCATATCCTGCCCGAGTGGAGGGGTTGGTAAATAGGATGACAATAGACTTAGAGAGGTTGCTGCCTAGGTAGGTGAACTTTTCTACCACCTTCAGTTGTTGTTCCTTGATGGTGATGTTGTGCTTGACGTATGGTTTTCCAGGCGCTGGCTGGTACATCACTTGTCTTTTGTGTGCTGATGGTTTGGCCAAAAATTGTCACAGGCCATGGAGAACTTGTCATCACTGTTTTGCATGTTGCTTCGGTAGTAGTGTTCAGTGCACAGTCACTGGCGAACAGAAACTCGTTGACGATATCAGTCTTCACCTTGATCTTTGCTTGAAACCTTCTGATGTTGAAGACAGAGGAGTCAGTGTGGTATCGAATGTTGACTCCATTATCCGAGCCACTAAATTGCATCAAACAACATTTAAGAAAACACGATACTGAAAAGAGTGGGCGCCAGGACACATCCCTGCTTAACCCCATTTGTGATGGGAAAGGCTACAGAGGTTTCTCCTTTGTCTTGCATTCAAGCAAGCTGACATGAAATTGTCTTACGATGGTGATGAATTTTTCGAGGCAGCCGTATTTTGCCATGATTCTCCAAAGGCCGTCTCTGCTGACCATGTCATATGCCTTGGTCAGATCAATATAAGTCGAGTAGAAGTCAGTGTTCTGTTCCTGACACTTGTCTTGCAGCAAACACCATGTCAACAGTCCCACATTCCTTATGGAAGCCACATTGACTCTCTGGTAAGAGTCTATGTTTGAGATGGTTGTTGAGGTGATTCAGAAGGACTCTGGCAAAGATCTTGCCCGAAATTGAAAGTAAGGAGATTCCGTGGTGATTATTGCATGTTTGTCAGTTCCTTTTCTGTTTGTAAATATGGATAATGGAGGCATCCTTGAAGTCCTGTGGTAGTTATTCTTTCATCCATATCAGCTGAATGAGAGTCAGAAGTTTACCCATCAGTTCTGATCTACCCACCTAATAGATTTTCACAGGAATTGAGTCAGATCCGGATGCTTTGCCGCTAGATAGTTGATGGATAGCTATCTGTACTTCCCTCAGGGTTGGAGTGACATTGAGTGACTTGCTCACTAGGACTTGTGGCAGTTGTTCAATGGTCTTGTGATGGATAGAAGTTGGCCTGTTTGATACATCAAAATGCTTAGACCACCTCTCCAGGATCTTGTTCTCCTCTGATATGAACTTGGTTCCATCTGCACTCAGAAGCAGAGATGAGCTGGCACTGGTGGGACCATAGACCTTCAGACTGCTGTAAAAGTTTTTCAAGTCATTCTTTTCTGGATAACCTTGGATTTCATCAGCTCTTGCACTCAGCCAGGAATCTTGCATTTCACGCAGCTTGAGCTGAATGGTGCTGCAGATGCTCCTTAGAGCGTCTTTCTAGGTAGTACACTGAGGATCATAGAGGTGCACCAGGTGGGCAGTGTGCTTTTTCCCTATGAGGTCCATGGTCTCTACATGGTTCTCATTAAACCAGTCTTTGTGTCTTCTGATAGCTGGTCCTAAACACTCCATAGCTGTGTATATACTGTGTCTCAGAGAGTGATCGATGCTGCTTCCACATCTTGCTCATCCAAAAGGATGGTATCAAGCTGCGATAGAGATGAGTAGCAAGAGAGAGACGGGGAGATCCATGCTGGCGGCACGACATGATGATGATGAGGAAACTAAAACAAATCTAAGTTGTTGTAAACTCCATCAAAAATTGTTTTACCACTTGAAGATACACCTTCGCAAAAAAGATTGTTAAAATAAATTCATAATGGATTACATTTGTTGAATTTTACTTGATATCAATAATATAATTGTTCTGCATGTGAGTTTTTTTTATATATTTATATATACTTATATACCAGGCCATTAGCCTAATGAGTAGAGCCTTTGCCAATGGTCCAGGAGATTGGGGTTCAATCCCAAGTCGAGTCATACCAAAAAATGGTACTTGATGCCACCTTGCTTGACACTCAGCATTATAAAGTTAGGATCAAGGGTAAAGTGGAGCAATCAAGGGAATGGAGTAGCACCCTCAACTTCACCTCGGTGTAGTAACTATTGAAAAGGGAGCCTTCGGGTCACCCTCGACTAGAGTTGCCAACTTTACTTTATATACTAATAGCCATGCTTTGAGTACTCATAGTATATATTGATATTATATATTCTGTATGGAGTGTTCCTTTAAAATCTATTCTTAGATTTAATTTATATGTAAGGTTTGATGTTTTAAATTTAGTGTAGCAGATGGTAAGTTTTATTTGTTTTCGTTTTTCAATAAGTTTAATGTATCTTTTTATAATGTTGGTTGAAACAATATTTACAAAGATATTACCAACATAAAACAAACCCTTGTAAATAACAATTTCCCTAAAAAACTTGTCAATCAACGAATTAAATTATATCTTCACAACATTCACAAAAATAATAACAATACCAGCACTAACAGAATTAATCTATATTACAGAAATCAAATGCACTATATCTACAAATCAGACAAACAAGCAATAACCAACATTACAAAAAGACACATTAAACTTATCGAAAAAAAAACAACAAATAAAACTTATCTACTTCACTAAATTTAAAACCTCAGACCTTATCATTAAGAACAACACCAACCCCACTAAAATATATATATCGAGAAACAAGAAATCAATAAGTATATGCCATAATGGAATATACTTATTGATTTTCTTGTTTCTCAATTTCTGAACCTCCCATAATTAATTGGTTCCCTAGTACCTTCAGCCTGACCTTGGGCCATCATCATTGGTTTAACCTCAGCTACCCAACTGAGACGACTCACTATACATCTCTCTGATACCAGTTCAATGGCACAACATCTAAAAAAACATTCCTGCCCAAAAACTGAGTTTTGGAAAATTTTCACAAAAAACACAGTGATATTAGAACAAAATAAACAAAAATTGCAGATTCTTGAAGTGCTCTATAATGCAACAGAATCTATTTTGAATCCAGTACTCATGTACTTAAATGTCTTTAGCCACGGCTGCTATTCATAAAACCAAAAATAAAAATAAAACACTACAATAATACACCAGTATAAATAATAAACACTTACATATTAATGTACATGCAAAGGTCACATTGCTTTTGCAATATACACAGCTCTGATGATGGTCTAAGATCAGGCAGAAAGTACTAGGAAACCAATTAATCATGAGAGTTTTATTAACCAATTCCAGCCAGATACCATAGAATTAATGTGGCGACTCGAAAGGATATATACAAAAATGTATGGACAAAGGATGTCTATATTGTTTAACAATACATATATATATATATATATATATATATATACACACACACATACATACGCACATAAATTTACACATGTATGTATGTGTGTGTGTATTCATATGTGCAGTAGTCTTTTTCTAAAGCAAGTTTTGTTAAAAATCAGATAATATTTTGTTTAACAATGTTTTTTTTATTGTTTTTCGATTTTTTCTTTTTGTTTTATGATATTGTTTTAGATCATTTTCAAGGTTATAGCCAAGATATTATCTATCTTTTAATCTGATAAAGCCTGTATTAAATTTTGTTAATATCTAAGATGCTTACCATCCAATAGTAGAGAGAGAGAGAAGAAATCTGTTAGGACAAACAGAAAAAAAAAAAGTTAAAAAGAACTTTGTGGTTTTTAATGAAACACGCATAAGATTATATAAATATGAAAATGTAGATTAAAAATACGCACACACCTTTATGCAATTTTATTTTTGGTTAAAGCACAACTTGGTGATGACGAGAAAAAAAATAAAATCCAGGTAGTTTTGGTTTATAAGAAAATTTACTTTTTTGAAAAAATTGTTAAGATTCTACATATTTATGGGTGATACTGTAATACCGAATAATATTCAGTTTGGTACTATATTGATCGACTTGAAATAATAAAATCCAGGTATCTTTGGTCTTAGAAAAAAAATTATTAGTGGTATATTTATTTGTGGGCAATACTGTTTATCTGCTGTCAATCAAAAGTTTAGAAATTGAGATCATATCTTTTAATATTACTTAATTGTACTTTTTCAATTAAATCCTGGTCACTTTGGTTTAGAAAGATATTTACTTTTTTAGAAAAAATTGTTAGTGGTGTACTTATTTGTTAGTGATACTGTATATCTCCAGTCAATCAAAAATGAAGAAATTTAGATCAGATCTTTTAATATTAGCTAATTGTACTTTGCAATAAGATTAATTTTCAAGAAAAAAAAACAAAACATTTACTTTTCTCATGACAGAAATATTTTCGCTGAGTGCTTGTGAAACTCCAAAAGGCAATGATTTTGATTTGACTGGCTTCTTTTTGGAAACTTTTACTTGTTCACCATCTAATTTTGATTGCTGAAGAATAAAAGAACAATACAATAATAATAATAATAGCAACAACAACACAAGTGAAAAAAAATGAGGATTATGAAGATGAAAGTCATATAAATAATATTCAGAGCTCTTGAAACAATATGAATCAAATTAGAAAAGAAACAAGGGAGACTAAAAATTTGGGGAAGGCTCGAAATCATTCAGACCTCAGCACTGTTAAGATTGGCTAGAATACTGATGATAAAAGTCATAGAAAGCTGAAAATATCTGTTGTTGTTCAGACTTCAGTAGAGAACACTAGTTACTACTCACAAAAAAAAAAAAAAAAAATCCCCCAAACAAAACACCACATCATCATCATCATCATCTCCCCCCTTGAAGAAGGAAAGAAATGTTATTCTATGAAAGATTAGCACAAAGTCCATAGGATAAATGAATGAAAAAAAAAAATTTACTGAATTTTAATATTACACTGATACAAAGACTTCCAGAATCTTTTGCTAAAATATTTTATTTATATATATTCATAGCATCATTATTCAGCTGTCAAAGAGTTTTGCCTGACTTTCTTACATCATCTTTCAGTTAAATTGATTATTCTATTATAAACGAATAATTCCAGTTTTGAGTTAATTAATCTTTAAATATTTTACACCTTTTGGGGACTATTTCTGTTTATTATGTTCCCTAACCATTATACCAGCTGAAAACAGTGCCAAACTAAAAGAACTTAACTTAAAAAATTAAGACTCATTGTTCAGGAATAATAATGACTCTTCTAAAAATTACTGAAGATATCTTAAATAAAAAGAATTAGATCTATAGTCTTGAACAACTCTTAAAATTATAGTGACTCTTCTCAAAATTACAGAAGGTATTTAAAACTAGTTTTTCCCTTCTTGTAGAAAAATCCAGAAACTGATACATAAAATACACATCTCACATGTACAAATATTATTTATTCTAAGGTGACCGATGTGTTATTTAAATAGGCACCATCTTGAGCATTACCATTTCTGTGAGAAGAACAAACAAGTTAGAAATTGAACTGCCCCAAAGAATGGCATCCTTGCTTGTTTAAAAAAATAGATTAAAAAAAAAAAATGAAGAAAAGATTTGCTGACCTCTACAATGGTATTAGCAACGACTGTATCTTGTGTGTGGTTCTGACTGTTGGCCAAAGTGGATGAAGAATCATTTAAACTGGACTCTGTGGATGATGATGAGGCACTGGATCTGGGGGACTCAAAAATTTCTTCAGGGGGCACACTAGAGGGGAATGCAGCTATCGGTTGGGGCGACTTAGGTTCCTCTTCTGGGCGTACTAAGCCATCAACACTTGGACTCTTTGTGTTGTCTTCAATTGGACTTTCATTATCTTGGAATTCTTTGACATTCACACTATCCAACTCATCAGTTTCAGAGTTTATTTTCTTTCTTCGTCTTTCTCGGTTGCTGCTGCTGCTACTGCTACTGCTGGGAGGAACGGATGAGGATGATGAGGAAGACGATGAAGGTACAGATTTCAGGGCTTTACCTGGCGATGGAGGAAGTAGACGGCGACTAGAAAAATAACAAAACAAGAAAATAGATGGTGTATTAAAATGGAAATTTTTCTTCACGTTGTTCCTCATACTAGCAATTTGGAATGTCATGACGAACATTGGAATCTTAAGAAATCCCAGTATCCGTTTATTATTGACTAGCTTTCTTCATCATATTGTTGCTTTTCATCCCAACATTTTAAGCTGAATAATCTAGTTATCCAAAAACTGGAAGAAGGAAGTATCTTTCCGGAGGGATAAACTATTATCCGATATCCTAGGGGTATGTCTTACACAGGTGAAACCTAAAAAAATTCAGCAACAGAGGTTTAATGGCTCACTACTCCCTTCCTTTGATTATTCCCATCATACTATATAGCTAGAAAGCCAGATTAGCCTTGCCATTTTACCCATAGTTGGAGGAAAAAGTTTCCCAAGAACATTAATTGAAAAATGAACACGAACAGCCTTCGCCAGAGTTTGAACTCAGTACTGATAACCTATTTCCCCAACTCCCCAGTGTAATAGAAAAGCAACAGAAATAAGATGAAAGAAAAACTAGTCAAAAATAGCAGCAGCAGCAGCAGTAATAGTCTTAAGTCCTTCATATAATCTGACTAAAAGTCTCCAAATATCTCCCCCTCCATTTGTCTCCCACTGCATAACTAGACAACTTTAGTCACCAAAATTTTCTGTGGTTACTAATGGGACTCTAGAGCATGCTTTTGGCATACTTTTTTAAAAAGTTTTTAACAAGGAGTTTCATTTAGATTGTATGTATAATACTAAACTAGACGCTTCCTTATTTTGCCTGTTAAGTTAGCTAAACTGAATCTTTATTTTTTTGTTTAATTGTATAAAGTAGACATCTAGCTGAAAATTCTCACACCAGAAACCAAAGTTGTGACCTTTTCTCACCCTTATCATTTTTTCCAATACTGAAAATCAAGACTTAAAAAAAATTGTTTCATCATGTTAATATTTATAATACAAGAAATAGCCATCATCTCATTTAGGGTAGTCCCCATGGTGTAGTGGCTAATGTGCTGAACTGTGACATTGTAATATGCAAGTTCAAACTCCAATTGTGCTATTATGTTCACTTTCAGATGAATACACTTGGGAAAGGTATGAACTAGCCAGCTGTGGGTTAAATAGTACCACTATTGTTCTTATACAAGGATGACTTTGACATTAAATAACCCATGAAGGCTGATATGCCATTAAAAAAAACAAAGAATACAAAAATCAACAAGGTTTACTAATTCATAAGTCCTAAGAAAACCATAGTTTGGTGTTACTTAAAATCCTGATCATAGATTGTATTTTCAGCTAGTTTAAATCTTTTAAGACTATTCTATATTGTCATCTAAAATAAGGTTTGTGCCCAGTTAGCAAAGCATTTGATAAAAAAAAAAAAAAAACCCTAAAAATATCATAAGGTATTTGATTTGAAGTGTCAGCAGCCTGTAC
Source organism: Sepioteuthis lessoniana (assembly GCA_963585895.1). Lineage (NCBI taxonomy): Eukaryota > Metazoa > Mollusca > Cephalopoda > Myopsida > Loliginidae > Sepioteuthis > Sepioteuthis lessoniana. The sequence continues at coordinate 12,433,251 of OY757926.1, forward strand.
AAGTTAAAAAAAACTGTTTCTCACTCCAACTGCAACATTAGATCTGAAAAGCATTGTTTAGGTTCTGAGATGATGATGTTAAATTTTAAAATTACAAAATTTTGGAGTAGAAAAACAATGATTTAATATTTGTTTTACCAGTGGTTTGCAAACTTTATTTAAAACAATGTGGAAAAATTTATGCAGCAAAGTTGATAGACAGTTGTGACATTATATTTCTCCAGGTTATATTGTCTTTTTTCCGATAAAGTACAGTGGTTCTCAAAGTTTTATCATATAACAACACTAAAAAAAAAAACATATTTGATTTCTGTGGCAGACTGACTCTTTATCTTTACTACATTAGAATATAAACTGGTATATAAAGTAAAGTTGAGGGGAACCTGAAGGCTCCCTTTTCAATAGCTACTACACTGAGGTGTAGGAGAGGGCGCTACTCCTTCCCCCAGATTTCTCCAATTTACCCTTGATACGTACCTCACAATGCTGTGTTAAGCAAGGAATTATCAAGTACCATTTTTTGGTATGACTTGATCTGAGAGTGAACCCTGGCCTCCCAGGCCATTGGCGAACACTCTACCCACTAGGCCAATGAGTCAAACTGGTATATAAGTAAAAGTAAAGTTGGCGACCAGAAGGCTCCCTTTTCAATAGCTACTACACTGAGGTGTGTGTGGGGGGTGCTACTGCTTTCCCTGGATTGCTCCACTTTACCCTCGATATGCACCTTATATTGCCGAGTGTTAATCAAGGAGGTATCAAGTACCATTTTCAAAGGTCTTTGATATGATGTGACCTGGGATTGAACCCAGGTCACCTGGACCATTGGCGAACACTCTACCCACTAGGCCAATGAACCAGTATCTTATTTTAAGGTACAAAACCCACATCTTTCTATTTGGCAAAAAATTTAAAGGAGTGATAGTTGCATTACACGACTGTTTAGTTTGGTTTCTTGGTTTAATGACATATCAACCTTCATGGGTTATTCAATACCAAAACCATTCTAGTAGGAGAAAAGTAGCGGTGCTATTCAACTCAGAGTTTGTGGGGATTAGGGTATCATGTTAATTTCTATCATCGATTCATCAGGGAATTATCCATGCACTTCTTTTACACAGGTTTGTAAAGCACTGAGCTTACACAGCCAGCCCCTGTCATCCTGTAACCTCAAGCAATCCTGATTGGCTAACACCTCTTCTGTGTTAATCATATACTAGCACCACCATTCTACTTCTCCAAGCATACAATTATTCAAGAGGAGATAACTCTTTTATCTTAATATAGCCTGAAAGTGAATGTAATAGCACAACTGGAGTTTGAATCTGTTAACAACGATATCACAGTCCAGCATGTTAGCCACTATACCACACAGGGACCCTTTCCCACTATTGTATTAAGATACACAGTTTGAAAACCCCTTTTTAAAATCAAGAGCTATGTCACATCAATTGTCTTTAATTGGAATCATTTTGAGATGAGGCTTCTTAATCTGAGAATTAATTTTTTATTTATTGTGGACTTTTTGTCCTCATCTTGGTAGGTTTTTTTGTGTTGTTTCTTCTTTCACTATGTTTCGGCCAAATTTCACCTCTGACCTTCTTCAGGTGATTTTTACCGCGACCTCGGATAGGAATGATGAGTCTTGTAACCGTATCCCCGGTAATTACTGCCTTCCATAGTTGTTGTCTATCGCACCACGTTTTTGACCAAGTAAACCTCTGGCCGGCTTGGGTAGGATTTGAAACCGCTATCTTCTGACAATGCTCACCTGGAACCATAGAGACTCAACGCCTCTATACCAAGATGAGGACAAAAAGTCCGCAATAAATGAAAAATTAATTCTCAGATTATGTCACATTAGTCCAACAGTTTGAAAATAGTTGGTTTTTTTTTCTTGTTCAACCAAATTAGGATTTGCTTCTGAATTGTTTTTGCTTTTCAGAAAAGAGAAAAGGCTACAAGTGAAGAGGTAAAAAAAAAAAGGGTTAATGTTAATTTCTTTCTGTTTTAGAATACTCACACGACAATAAGAGCAAGCAAAAAAAAAAAAAAAGAAAGAAAAGTGAAAGTGGAAGTAAAAAATGAGATCAAAGGAGAAAATAAATAAATGAATGGATGATTTGGACTAAGGGGAACTAGAATCTAAATGTCAAGAGCAACAAGCTTAATAAAATTAGTGCCCTTTACACACTGAAGTTTTTTTTTTTTTTTAAATAACACAGTCACTACTGTTCTTTTATTTACTGTGAGATGTGTGGCATGTCATTCTGGTATGTGAATGGATCTGAGCAGCATAGACTGGGAGTAGAGGGACAAGGTTGTATAGAAGCTCAGCAATTGCCCATGCTACAAGTTTCTCCCTTCAATACTACCAATACTCTCCAAGGGAAGGGTAAAAGCTGATACAGTCATCAGAATAATGCTTAAAACAACATTAGATTGTTAGAAAGACTCTAGACATTGATTCAGATATACACTTCTCCTATACTGGCTACCCACCAATGCTAGGAAGCCTAGTCTGCCCTACTATGTTAACATATTTTAAAAGCTTATGCATCAAATTTGAGTTGTGACACTATTTTTCCATGTTATGTTGGGTTTTTTTTTACTCTATCATACACTGGTTCTCAAAGTTCTTTGTATAACAACACACTAGAAAATATATTTGACTTCTGTGGCAGACTGACTCTTTACGTCATTAAAATATACATTGGTATATATTAGACAATAATTTTTTTACATAGTCCTATGATGAGTGAATGTGACTAGCAGACCATTGATACTGAGTTTGATTCTTACTAGGTGCCTTATACTTCAAGCCATATTCTAAACATCATATTAAATGACAACTTTGGATACCTCACATCGTGTAATGGTTAGCAAGCTAAGCTAGCAGCCTATTGTTAGTGAGTTTGATTCTCACTGGGTGGCCCCATACTTCTGGCCTTGTGCTAAACTAAGCTTAGTAAATGAGCACTATTTAACCTATAGGAGAATAGAAGATGGCTTGGTGTCTTACCAATGGGCATTAGTGTGAAGTGATCATAAACTACCTTGGCCAGTATTTGGACTTGGTTCATCAATTTTCCTTTTTCCATAGCTGCGTGGTATCTTAAAACATTCTTCCTGACAAGTGTGTAAAAAGTAAAGGGCAAAGCTTGTGCATGGATTACAAGATGAATTGACTTACTTTTGTCTAGTTTCTTCAAGGAAAAGAGCAATATTTCTTTTGACATAAGGTAACCTGAGGAGTTTGTTTACTGAAGGTCGCTTGGCTGGATCCTGATGTAACATACTCTGTATAAGGCTGACCAGTTCATTTGTATACAACTTGGGCATTGGAGGTAGCTGGAAAATAAAGAGGACAACTTTCACTTTTATAAGTTACATGACGTAACAGAAATTATGTTCCTGGATAGTTGTGTTATTTCTTAATTGTGTAATGCTGTTGGATGAATAAAATGGCAACTGAAGAAGGTAGAAGCTGGTGATAAAACAGACAAACATGTTATCAAAAAGAATCTGGTCACATTTATTTTAGACGTAATGATTACTTACGTTGTAAACATATAGAAAAATAGCCATTATTCTCTTCAAACTTTGTTTTTGTGCCCCGGATGATGACATTGAGAAATTATCCTATTTTTGTTATGGTACCCAACCTGCGGTCGGTAATAAACTCTTCTGTGACTATTAATACTGGGCTCTGTACTTATTCCTGGCAAACACTTGGCACGCTTTTCTTTAGCGTTGCATTGTGTCCAGTGGTGGGGCACTCTCAACCGGCTGTGGTTGCATGCTGCATGGTTTGTTTGGGTGAGTTCCACCACTAGATACAACACCTCTGGCCTCAGGGGGCCATTCCCCCAGGCTTTAACCTTTCTGGAGGGGTTGGGTTTATCGCCCGGCACCTGAGGCACCTCGAAAAAGGGGAATATCGATGGGGCCCGAGGCATTTTTGGAACTGCCTGTCGTGTTGGGCTTTGGCCCTGCGATCGGACCCAACCTAAAAACGACCTTGTACCACATTCTTACGCTGGTGGGGCATAGGATAAATACAACACTTGGCAGTCGGACTGACGTCAAACACTTATATGTAAATATGTTGTATTATACTTCATTAAAATACTTTGTTCCACGCAAACCCGAGTTGTGTTATTCTTTCGGACCCTTTACTGGTCCATAACAATTTTCCAATGGAAAACAGACAAATTTGCACATTTTCATTTATAAAAGGTCGGAATAAAAATATGAATTAAAAATTGACATAGTATAGAGGCAATAAATGTCTCCTTTAAAGAGTCACATATTGTTAAATTGGTGAAATCTGTTTTTGGACATGTAGCATAGTATTCTTGAATGGAAAAATACAAACGTGTTAATTATTATGATGGACAGCTGTTGAACTTGGGGTCAATCGAGACCACGGCTTTCATTGGATGGTTACAGTCAGGTGACCAAAGTTAGAGTCAGTTAGTTAGTGAAAAATACCCAACCGAGATGTCAAGCCTTCCATCTCAGCTCTTACCATTAAATCCTTGTTTAGGCCAAGCAGGTAATGAAGAGAAAAGTCATTAATAGAAAAGAAACAAAATGTGCACATAAAATAGTGGTTGCATTATCATTCCTTATCAATGAATAAGAACAAAGATGGCAACATAAAAGAGATGATAAGATGACTGACTTGAAAAGAGACAAATTTAAATGAGGTGAGATAGGAATAGACCAGTTGTAGTGTAAGATATATATGTAGATAATAGGGCAAGGTCTATAAATTAATTGACCTAAGGGCTATACAACAATATAATGTTTGTGAAGGGAGGCATTTGTGGGGTAATGGTGTGTATATATATATATATATATATACACACACACACACACAATGGGCTCTAAGTCATGGATAATATTTGGCCTTGTGAACATTTATATATATGAACATTGTTTAATAAATAAGGTGATTTTTAATAAATACATTTTTTTTTCCAGAATTTTTTTTGCTAAATTCAAACTCTGCATTATTTGAAATTGGTTCATAGCAAAAATTATTTCAATCCAGTAAAAATATTTGTTTTAATACAGCAAATAAAACAGAGCATCCAAGGTTAACACAGAGGCTGGTCATCAAATTTTTTGTGGCTCTCAAGTGCAAAACATGAAATTAATAAAAGAATGTGAGAATTTGTACAAAAAAAAAAAAAAAAAAAAAAAAAAAAAAAAAAATTTACAAATGGGTTAAATGTGGGTTTGCAACAACAAGCCCGAGTTTAAAAATCTATAGAGTGAAAACTCTCCGGTAAAGAAACCATTCCAGGTGCAATGGTCAGTAAAAAAGATTGGGCTGACAGTCTTCTGGAATATGAAAGGAGCTATCACTATTGACTTCCCTGAAAAAGATGCAACTTTACGCAGTGATTCCTATTGTCAACTCCTTAGACAAAATTCACAATATTTAATAAATGACTTTATATATATATATATATATATATATAAATGTTCACCATGACAAATACTACCTATAACTTTAATCCAACTGTATGTGAAACTTGAAGTTACAGATAGTATTTAACATAGTCAATTTTTTAATATTTTAGATTTTAAATTGGTTTTATACAATCCTTTTGTTTCTTTATTTAATGGCATATCAACCTTCATGGGTTCTACAAGAATAGCTTTGGCATTGTTGTGGATTTTAGAAGAATAGAGAAATACATTATGAACTTGTAATAGCAAAATAGATTTTCAAAGGGTAGTGTAGGAAAAAAAATTATGTTTCGTTTTTATTCTATCAGAATTTACAATTGCTTTGATGAGAGGGTTAGTTGTCATAATGGCTGGATTATTTTAATGATGAAGAGAATTATGAAAACAAAGCGGTCTCTAATCCCTATAGGATTACACAATAACCTGCCAATACCAGTCCATGGGCTCACTATGCATCTGCTGACAAACCAGACAAAATCAGCATTATCTTTAAGATAATCGAATTGTTTTATGAGCAGCTTAAGAAGAAGAAGAAGAAACCACTGAGTCTATTGTAATAGATAACATTCAATGACTAAAAAACTAATACACGGTTTATTTGTTTATTTATCTAGTAAATAAATTAAGAAGCTATTCAAAAACCATTCAGAATTATTATTGTAAATATTATCAAATTACAAAAAACAAAAAAACACTTACCTTGCCACTAAGGATCTTAAATGCTAAAGAGTTCATATCTCGGGCATTGAATGCATGTCTCAGTGTTGTCATCTCATACACACAGCAGCCGAGGGCCCAGACATCAGACTAAAAGAGAAGATACAAGGATCTTTATTATTTCTAGTGAATCATACAATAAAAGTGGATATTATTAGCTATTATTTATTACTAAACTCAACAACAGCATTAAAATTCTATACTAAAAATATGAAGATGCAGCAGCCCAAAAATAAGTACAATTGTTACATTAGTTCATGTAATTTTGGATGACAGGTGTTTCAATTTGACTTTTGCATATCAATAAAAAGCTAATAGAGTTGGGATAAGATGGATAATACTAGTGAAAATTAGTAATAGAAAGCAAGTAGAATTGGGAATAATAATAATATTAATTAAAATTATTAATAATAATCATTGTGGAGGTGCCCGTGGTGTAATGGTTATTGTTGTAGGAAATGGACACGGTGACACAAGTTCAAATCCTGGACGAGACCTATTGCCTTTCACATAGTACTAATACCCTTGGGAAAGGTATGAATCCAATTATTCTCCCTCCAGCTATGGGTAAATAGTAGGGCAGACTAGGTTCTTCAGCCTTGGTGAGGCAACTAGTCTAAGAGAAGGAAAACTCAGAACTCAAACCTGTTAAATTCCGCTTAAAAATTGACCTTGTGTAATATCCTGCCCGAACGGAGGGGTTGGTAAATATGATTAATAATAATCATTAGCATTTCTCCTTTTAACATATTGTAAAGAATAATATTATTCAACTTACTAAAGAAGAAATTTTGTTTCCTTTTTCATGAGTTTATGATAACTATTTAAAAACTAAAATATTTAAATCATTATTTGATATAAAAGCTAGTAATTTTAGTTTTCTTACCTTTTGATTATAAGGTTGACTAGAAAATAGTTCTGGACTCATGTAATATGGAGTACCAATTAATGTCGTAGCCATGTCACTAGAGTTCTCGAGTACTCTGCAAGTAAAAATTCAAAAAGTAAAATCATGTTGGTGACTGAAACAAATTTAAAAGAATTCAGTCTTTGCTAATTGAATTTGTCATGTATCAAAAGATTCATTTTAAAAAAAATATAAATGTATAGTCGGTTTGAAGAGGTAGACAAAATGACATTAGATTTAAGTCTCTTAAAAATTATCTCTGTATTGTTCCCAAGTGTTGCAGGAGTCTCAGAGAAAGTTGGTAATAATGAAGAGACAAAGACAAGGAGATGAGATGAAGGTTTTTATATCAAGAAGGAAAAGTCAGACAGGTGGCCACAGAAAAATTCCACTGACTTTATTGCCAGTGTTACAATTCCTCTTTGGACTGATCTTAAAAACCAGGAAGACGTAAAGTGGCATTTTTCAAGTTGATCAAGGAAAGATCCATTCTTTTAGTTTTGCTTTAGGTCATTTCATGTCACTCTTACGGTAACTTATTGATCCTTTTTAAAAATCCCCAAGTCTCATGTTCAACCATTTCTCACACCTACAGCAAGAGTTCTCATGATAGACCTTTTGTCGTCAGTCACTGGTGGTGTGAGCTGGCAAGAGACAATGGCCTAGAAGATAAAATTATTAATCAAGAGATTCTAGTTAGAGTCTATTTAGCATTTGTGAGTATAATCCCTGGGGTCAGGTTCAGCAGAAATTTAAACAAATTTCACTCATTTAATTCCAGTTGAAAATTTTCTCAATTCTAAACATTATATCACATTAGAAAAATTTTCTATGTTTTCACTTTTTTTTTCTCTAAGTTATTTTCATTTTTTTCATCCCCGCCCTGTTTTTTTTTTTTAGAACTTTTTCCTTTCTTTCAATTTATCATCCACTTTTTAAACATTTTTGTCTCTGAAAATATTTTAGTTTATTCTGCTTTTCATCTTTCAATTTTTCTGTTTCTTTTATTCTCTTCTTTTTTACTTTCTTCAACTCCTCTTCCTTTCATCATTCTTTGTGGTGCAATAGACAACAACTATGGAAGGCAGTAATTACTGGGAATACAGTTACAAGACTCAGCATTCCTATCCGAGGTCATAGGTAATCACCTGAAGACGGTCAGAGGTGAAATTTGGCCGAAACGTAGTGAGAAAAACAACAAAAATTACTAAGATAAAGACAAAAGTCCGCAATAAAAATTAATACTCTGAACAAAAGACTGTGACTAGAGTTTGAACTCACTAACTATAATGTTGCAGTTCAGCATGTTAGATACAATACCATAGGGATTCCTTTAAATCTTTGACACTGAACCTCACCAGTTTTAATTAAACTATTTTGTAAATCTGTTGCGCAATTGCTGAAAAATAGAAGAAAAAATATAAAAGACCATTACCGTGCAATTCCTAAATCTCCAACCTTGATAATCTTATTTTTTGTCAAGAAAATATTTTGGGTTTTTAAATCTCGATGAAGAATATCTCTCTCGTGAAGATACTGAAAAAAAAAAAAAAAAAAAAGTAACTGGTTATAAGTTAGACATTCCTTTTGGAGTCCCAATCATAAAAATTCAAAAGAAATTTTTTTGTTTTTTTTATGAATAATTTTGGCTGCTTTCTTTCACAAATTTGAAATGAATAGATTTTTTATGGATATCGATGGTGGGGGATTTTCTTTGAGATAATTGAGGGTGTACAAAGAAGAGTGACAAAAATAATTTAAAAAGTAAAAGATCTCAGTTATAGAGAAAAATTAGAGAAATTAAGATTGACTACTAGAAAGATGAATGAGAGGTGATCTAAAATATATAAAAGCCAAATAAGATCTAATATAGAATATTGTACTCAAGCCGAGGCTCCAGTGTTAAGACATTGAGATTGGAGGGAATACAAAGGAGAGTGACAAAAATAATAAAAAAAGTAAAAGATTACAATCACAGGGAGAGATTAGAAAAATTAGGATGAACTACTTTGCTAGAAAGAAGAATGAAAGGTGATCTAATAGAAAGTTTTAAAATAATTAATGGAATTTCTAATAATGGCAGACATTCTTTAAATCATTTCTCTTCAAACTGGAAATTCACTGTCAAGATAGATTAAATAAAAAAATAAACTAAGTCTACAAACCAGTTGAATTTTTTTTTAGAGTAATATATTTTTAGAACAAATTGTTTCATCAGATAAAAAATTGCAATAGTGTAGAAAATTTTAGGATTAATTTGGATGATTTTAGTTAAACTATCAAGAAAAAGAATTTAAGAGGGAATTTTTTAGAAACTATCAGATGAATTAGTAAAGAGAATTTGGTGTGTATATAGATATTGTATTAATAGTGTATATGTTCTGTTACTTTTCTTTTTTAAAGGTTAATGTGAGAAGATAGAGATGCTGAAAGAAGCATAAAAAAAGCAAATAATAATAATAATATCTTCTACAATGATGTTGGCACTAAAGAAAATCAAAACAAAAAGATAGATAACTCTAATATATATCGGAAATGATAGAAAGTCTGAGACCAGACCAAAGTAAACAAACTCCACGAAAGAGGAACAACGACCCCTATACAAACCAGTTTGACCAACCAAGGATCATTTATACTGGAAACAAGAGTGAGTTCAAGTCTCATTGAGTACCCCATTAAAAAGGCCTTGTGCCACACGTTCTCTGATGAAAACATACATATATATAACACGTATGTAAGAACAAAATAAATAAATTAAAAAATACAAATCTCTTTGTGGACCTTCCTATTTTAAAAAGTTTACGTATTATATAGTTGAGAGAACCCCTAAACCCATCCAAGTTTAATTTGTAGGGGATGACATTGTATTTTGATATTTAAGTTCCATTTTGTAGGGGTATATTCAATTTGTTTTTATATGTAGTGGCATGATCTCACAAGTCGGAAGGTCACCAATTTGTAGGGGGACATGTTATTTGGTAGATATGTTTGGTTCCCCAAAATTTATATTGGTTTGGTATATGTTGTTTGGAAAAAGGCAAATGAGGCTACTGTAGTAAAGATGTGTAAATGATATGAAAATTGTGAAACGGTGAGAACAAAAGGAACATTCAAAACAAGGTGGCATAAACAAAACAAATTTATATCTCAACAATACATACAATGAAACATTTAAAACATTACTATGGTTCTATTACTGTTCGTGAAATAATCCTATGTGTGTAACTAACACAACTAAAACTACAAAAAGGACTAAATAACAAAAGTGTACTATGCATGTTGACTACGTATTTCTACTGTTTGTTTCTTTTTGTGGTTCGACGAAATTTCAGTTGTTTTTGAAGTTAAAAAAATCCCACCGAAAAGATGTAAGAATTAAGAGAATGGTTGGTGACATATACATTTTGTGGTGGTTGACAGCAGTTAGTTGAAATGAGAGAGTGATAGTATTCTCTCTGGAAGTCACACTGGAGAGAGTGTGTTGGCCCTGTAAGTGAAATGTGAAAAAGGGAAAGAGTGTTGGAAGGCAAAGTATTTATAGAAAATACGTGTCATGGAGTAGGGTCCGAAAGCACAGGATGAAATTGAAATGTGGACGTAGTTTTAGCACTGACCACGTGTTCCTCTTGGCCAATGGGTTCCTGAGACTGAATGTTTATGTGCGTCTGCCATCTTTGTTTCAGGAACAAGTGGCATAACATCCATTTTAAATTATAGGAGTGTAAGTCCTATAAACTAGATAAAAAAAATCAATTTTCTTAAATTTGAGGGAAAAAAAAAAAAAGATAAAAATGCTTTGATTAAATACTTCAGATATATATTTTAGAATTCTATGGATACAGAAATATAAGTTTTACTTTTTATGTATTAATGATTTGAATTCTTTGAAGCTGTTTACATTTCACATAGTGCTAATACCCTTGTGAAAGGGAATGCATCCAACGACTCTCCCTCCAGTTATGGGTATATAGAAGGGTAGACTGGCTTATTTAACTTTGGTATAGCAACTGGTGTAGAAGAAGGAAAACTCAATTCAAACCTGTTAAATCCTGTTTCAAAAATTGACCTATATTGTATTCTGCTCATATGGAGGGGTTGGGTAAATATATACTCTAAAAGTATCCTTAACTCTGCTCCTGGTAGCTGAATCGACTCTAAACCAATTTCATAGGGCAAATCTTTGGTTTGGTTTCTTTAATGGCATATCAACCTTTGTGGGTCATTAAATGCTAAAGCCATCCTTGTATAATAGTACAGGTACTATTTAACCTATAGGTGCAAGGGATAATGGGGTTCATGCCTTTTTCAAAGGTATTAGTCTGAAAGAGCATGTAATAGTGCAACTGCAGTTCAAATTTAGTTGCTACAATATCCCAGTTCAGCCCATAAAATATATGCTACGTGGAGTCCCAGCAAATCTAGGGACACCTTATCATTAAAAAGTTGATGCTAAAATACCCCATTTTTCCCAATAAATCAGTTACAAACAAATATGACACAGAGATTTAATACGAAGGTGATTCAATAAATAAGGTGAAATACTACCTAAGGTGTGGATAATAGGAAGTACTGTTTACAGTTGTACCTTTTTCAAGGATATCAAGTCATGAGTCCTTTCATGTCCCTGAACACTGTCAGCATGACCTTCTTTACTGACTGCTGCACGTGGAACATTTTCTTTATTGGAAAGTCAGTGTATTTCCACTAGATGGCCTGTCTTTTCAATTCAAACTCGTAGTGCCAAACCTGTTTTTTGTCCATTTGTAAACCCTTTTTTGACTAAAACATGTTTCTCTGCATATGCACAATACATTCTTCTGTAAATTTTACATGGTTTGCATTTCTCAGCCAACACAAATTTTATGACAGACCTCTGTTCAAGCCTGGAGCACTGTTTGATTTACTACCATTTTGAATGACCTAATTTTTTTTTTTTTTTTTTTTTTTTACAGGATTAGAATAATCTTTTACCATAAACCAATTCCAAACAATACAGAGTTTACATTTATGAGGAGAAAAATTATGAAAAAAGATAATTATTAAAATTTAAAAAAAAAATCCCCTTTGTTTATTGAATGACCCTCATATATATATATATATATATATATATATATATATGTTAGAGCTTTATAATTCCTGAGCTGATGTATGAGCAGTATGATACTAAGATTAATGTAAATTTGAGTGGGTTTCAATCCCAGCTTGAAGTGTCCTATGTGTTTAGCCACACTGAAGAGTTGTGATACAATGAAACAGTCTGTGGATGACTATATATATATATATATGATTGGTCCTTCCTCAGTCAAAATAATCCCCTTATTGATTAAATGAACTTTATATATGTAGTAGGACTCTCCTCAGTTAAAAAAATTCCCCTTATTTATTGAATAACCCTCATATATATATATATATATATATATATAAAATTGGTCTTTCCTCAATCCAAAAAAGTCCCCTGATTGATTAAATAACCCTTGTGTGTGTATATATATATAATTGGTCCTTCCTCAGTAAAAAAAATTTCTTTTATTTATTGAATGACCATGTATTATAATAGATTTTCTTACAGTGAATAAAAGAGAATATGACTTGTCCTTACCTGAAGTGCCATGGCTATTTGGATAAACCATTCAACTACTTGTCTTTCTTCGAGCACCTTGCCTTTACGTTCTTTAAGCCATGTATATAAATCACCCCCTTCACAGTATTGCATAGCAATGTACAAATGGCGTTCACCAGCCTGGAATGAATCCTTGTATGTCACAATATTGGGATGCCTTAGTTTAGATAGAAGAAGAGCTTCCTGCTCTGCTGCCCTTCGTTCTTTGTCAGATGCACTTTTTAAGTTGATCTTCTTCAAAACATACTGAAATGATAGAAAATCAAAACATATAAACATATTGAAACAATATACTGAAATGATATGAAATTTGTTTTAAAGGAAACAGATCTGGGTGTTTAGGATTGCATGTGGTTACCAAGAAAAAATTGTTTTGCTATTTTTTGCAACTGTCATACAGTAAGTTAGTGACCGTAGTCAAGGATGACCAGAAGGCTCCCTTCTCAATAGCTACTACACAGAGGTGAAGGGGAGGGCGCTACTCCTTTCCCTGGATTGCTCCACTTTACTCTTGATATGTATCTTATATTGCCGAGAGTTAAGCCAGGAGGTATCAAGTACCATTTTTAAAGTCTTTGGTATGACTCAACCTGGGATTGAACCCAGGTCTCCCGGACCATTGGCGAACACTCTACCCACCAGGCCAATGAGCCAGTGGTGACTGTCATATACTTAACACCAAATGTTGTTAAAAAATTGTTGGATTATCCTCTTAGGATAATCAACTTGACCATCAATACTGCATTCTAGGAAAAAAGGAATGGTCTAATAATTATAAAAGTTTGATTCATGTGGGCCATTTAATATGATGTCTCCCACACAGAAAAAGACAGACTGTTAATGTTGGATTAGTCTATTTGGAACTTTTCTGGATTTAATACTGAACTGGATTGTGTAATCTTTATTTGTTTGGTTTGGTTCAGTTTTATGACATATAAACCATTGTAGGTTATATATGCCAAATCCTCTTTATACATATATATTAAATATACATGATGTGGTTTGGTTAAGTTTTATGGCATATCAACCATTGTAGGTTATTCAATGCCAAATTCTCCTTAAATTATATGCCATATATATTAAATATATGATATGTAAACACATTTTGTAGATAACATTCTTACACAAGCCTGAGCTTTTTTGAACGCAGTTAAATAGTTTCAAGTATTGTTATATAACAATCACAATTTAACATCAGTCATTTGTTTGCACACAGTTTGTTCTATTTGACCCATAGATAGGACCCTACCAGGTGCTACAATTCTGGGTCAGTGTGGACCTGGTAGCAATGGCATTGAAAGGGTACTCCACATTCCCCCAAATCTCCAAGGCGGGAGTCTTGTCATCAGATGGTTTAATGTCATATCCAGGACACTCATTAGATATGGTCTTACACCTCTGCAGAGATTCAGTTGGAGTATTCTATTGAAGGGGTACTCCACATTCCCCCAAATCTCCAAGGTGGGAGTCTTGCCATCAGATGGTTTAATGTCATATCCAGGACACTCGTTAGATATGGTCTTACGCCTCTGCAGAGATTCAGCTGGAGTATTCTACAGCGCCAGCAGAGTGGGCTTGTAATCTCTGTTGACTCAAGACTTGATACCATTCATTTGTGAGTCAACTGAAACTAAAAACCTTTTCACAAGTTTATTCTTTGAATTTCCTGTTAATATATCTCAGCTTCATCCATACGTATATCATATTGTATGGAAAAATGCTTTTATTTCATAAAATGAAAAGGATGAAAGTAGGCAGTTCAAACAGATTGTCAACTTATATCTTAAACACTCATTACTATAAACCAAAAAACCAAAAAAGGAAAATAAAAAAGAAAAAAAAGATTGTCTTTAATTGGAATCATTTTGAGATGAGGCTTCTTAATCTGAGAATTAATTTTTATTTATTGCGGACTTTTTGTCCTCATCTTGGTAGGTTTTTTATTTTGTGTTGTTTCTTCTTTCACTATGTTTCGGACAAATTTCATCTCTGGCCTTCTTCAGGTGATTTACCGCGACCTCGGATAGGAATGCTGAGTCTTGTAACCGTATCCCCAGTAATTAGTGCCTTCCATATAGAGACGTTGAGTCTCTACGGTTCCTGGTGAGCATTGTCAGAAGATAGCGGTTTCAAATCCTACCCAAGCCGGCCAGAGGTTTACTTGGTCAAAAACGTGGTGCGATAGACAACAACTATGGAAGGCAGTAATTACTAGGGATACGGTTACAAGACTCAGCATTCCTATCCGAGGTCGCAGTAAATCACCTGAAGAAGGCCAGAGGTGAAATTTGGCCGAAACATAGTGAAAGAAGAAACATCACACAAAAAAAACCAAAAAAAAACCTACCAAGATGAGGACAAAAAGTTCGCAATAAATAAAAATTAATTCTCACAAAAAAAAAGATTGACTGATTGATTTTAATGGCATGTCAACCCTCCTTGGGTTATTTTATGCCTAGAGTTGTGACACTTTGGACTTAAGTACACTGATATATATATATATATGTTGACCAAAGGCTCAGTGGTAGAGTTTTGGCTCAGCATTCTGAGGTCACTGGTTCGTTTCTCCAGTGGAGGAGATCATGGTATGCATTGTTGATGAGACCTAATGAGGTCAAAACAGCAGTCTACTGGTTCCGTATGTCACATGCATTGCTTGCCAGATTTACGGGTGATGGTAATTCAATTTATAATATATAATTACTCTATCTAAAAAAAAAAAAAAAAAAAAAAAAAAAAAAAATGTATATCTATTTCCTTGTCCATGGGGTTATGATTATGCGGAAGCATATCTCCAACTTAAGATATAGCCCTGGAGGTGACCATGTCCTCTGGAAGAGTACAGATATAACTACAAGACACATCAGGTTAAGTGGTTGCACATTTACCATGACTAGTCAATTTGGCATTGCTTTTGTGCAATGTAGACCAATGGTCAATGGTAGAGTTTCAGCTCTGCACTTTGTCGTCACTGGTTCGATTTCCAATAGGGAACATGTATGTTACACGCATTGCTTGCCAGATTTTCTTGTCATGGTAATTCAATTTATAATATATATTTCATCTATTCAAAAGATTTTTAAAATTATATATATATATATATATATATATATATATATATATATATATATATATATATATATATTAAGAAAAACAACAAAACCGGTCACATAGGATTATAAATTTATTTCCATCCTGTTACACATTTTTGAAATTTTCAAAAACAGGAAAAAAAATTAACAGGACTTCTTCAGATCTTTTAGATAAAAAAACTAGAATAGACACAGAAAAAAGTGGGAGGGGATAGAAGAGGGGTGAAGAGTTATCTCCTCATTAAGCCCACTTCTGTTTTTAATTTTAATTTCGGTTAGAAATATAGTAAATTTATTAAAAAACTTTTTAAAATTTTTTTATTTTTTAATTACATTTTGACCTAAAGTATAGATTTTATATTAAATTAGATTTAAACTTTAATTAATAACCTTACGTAATGATACGGTAATAGATATATTAAACTAAAACAAATATTTAATTTATCTAAAATATTTTAAAATTTCAAAACTATTTAGAAACCATAAATCAGTTACACTTTTTATGGGTAGTACGTATGTATTTTATGCTTTTTCACAATTTTCTATCTAACATTTTATTCTATTTATTCATTTACATTAATTCTCAATTTAACTCTATACGTTTTTTTTTTTTTTTGTAAATTATCTATAGTTTGAATTTAGCCCTATGTCTACACCTAGCTATTAATTCACTTCTCTTATTTAATAATTTTTTTGGCTCTGAAAAAAAAAAAATATATATATATATATATATATATATATATATATATATATATATATTAGTTGCAAGCATGATCATATATTATATCATGTAAATAATTTGCATAGTTATTCAATTTCAAGTATTCTTAATAGTAATAATTTGTTTACAATATGGTTTCAAGTAACTATTCCTGTTTAATAATAATTATAACAAATAATGATTATTTGCTAACAATTATATATCTTTGATTAACTATTCTGATGAAATTGCAATATCAATATTTGAAGAATCAGTGTATTAATAAAGTTCAGTCGTTTTAAACAGATTAACACTTCATACTTAGTTACAATATCCAGGATTTAAGAGCAATTATAAATCAAAAAATCATTTTTAAACATTATCTGAGATCTATTTGACCAATACATAGGACCCTAACTGATAGGACCACTTCAGAACCCTGTCAGCTGGGACTGTAGAATACACTGACTGCATCTCTGCAGAGGGGTTAAGACCACCCTCACCAATGATTGTCCTGGATATGACACTAAACTATCTGATGGTGAAGCTCCAGTCCAAGAGCTTTAGGGAATGTGAACTGCCATTTCATTGTCAGTACTCCCAGTTTCACTCTGACCTGGAGTGGGAGTTGGTTGGATTTTATGGTATATCAACCTTTGTAGGTTATTTAATGCCAAATCTATTTTTATGTAAATAACCAGTTCTATTTCAAACAATTCAGTTTAGCATGAGTTAGTACAGATTTTGTTTACATAGTAAAATGTCCAAACAGTTCTATATATAACAATTCAGTTAAGTGTAAATACAGTTTCAATGTCAAAAAACAGTTCCATTTCAAATAATTCAGTTTAGCATTAGCACGCAGTTTAAATGTAACAATGGTTTAATTGTCAAAAACATTTCTATTTCAAGCTATTCAGTTTAGCATCAGTATGCAGTTAGTTCTACTTAACCTATAGATAGGACCCTTATCAGGTGCTACTACTCTGGGTCAGAGTGGACCTGGGAGCGATGGCAATAAAGAGGTACTCTGCATTCCCCAAAGCTTCAACATTGCTGGAACCTTGCCATCAAATTGTTTAGTGTCATATCCAGGACAATCGTTGGGTGGGGAGTCTTACCCCTCTGCAGAGATGCAGTCAGTGTATTCTACAGCACCAGCCGACTGGGCAATGGAATGGGAGTACCTGTTCCATCTATGAGTTAAACAGAATTATGCAATCATTTACTATATTTGAAACCATCCAACAGTGTGTAAACGAATGAGCTCTAACTTATTTCAAAATGTTACCAAAATGTTGCTTTATATATATATATATATATATATATATATATATATATATATATATATATATATATATATGTGTGTGTGTGTGTGTGTGTGTGTGTGCATGTAGAAAAGGTAAAAATGGAAGAAAAATATGTTTGCTGGTTTGTTCATTGCCAAAACGTGATGACTTCAATCTTTTTTTGAATGCAAAAGTGTTTTATCAAAATTATTTTGGTATAAGAAATAATTATGATTGATAAATTTTGATTCAATTAGAAGTTTTTATCCGGGCTTGTAGATCTTGCTATGTGAAAAAACGTATTAATACATTGTATCATAATTATTTCTCATACTGAGATAATTTTGATTAAACACTTTTGCATTCAAAAAAACACTGAAGTCAAAATGTTTTGGCAAATAAACAAACCATCTCACATATTTTTCATCCATTTTACCTTTTCTCCGTACATTCTGTCAGATTAAACTCACTTCTTTATATATATATATGAATATTTTCCGGGGTTACAAAATTTTAGACCACTTTTAATCATTTAAAAAAAAATATTTTAAAACTAACTGGTTTCGGAATGTTTATTAGGTTTGAATTTGATTACTAACTAATTTACCCCTCCCTTTTCTAAAGAACTTGCATTTTTTCCTCCTCTACATTACACAGTCTCTGCCACTTGTCCTTTCTTAATCATGTCCTCGATTCCGCTGTGATCAGTGACGGCTGAAACCGGTTAGTTGTAAAATCTTATTTTTTTAAAATGATTAAAATTGTTTTTTTTTTAAGTATATATATATATATATATATATATATATATATATATATATTTGCTTTTATATATATTTAATAGGATGTAGTTTATCTGCAACCGCTGGTTTCATGCTGTCTTTTTATGACAATCGTCAGGCAGAGAAAAGTATTTAGTCTGCTACAAACCCACCAAGTGAGATAGTGACAATCATTGTAATATTATATATAAATTGGCTAACTGTAATTGAGGGCAACCAAAAGGCTCTCTTTTTAATAGCTACTACACTGAGGTATAGGGATGGGTGCTACTTCTTTCCCTATATTGCTCCACTTACCTTTGATCTGTACCTTATAATGCTGAATGTTAAGCAAAGAGGCATCAAGTACCATTTTTTAAATTTTTTGTATGACTCGACCTGGGATTGACCCCTGTCTCTCGGACCATTGGCAAACAATCTACCACGGTGCCAATAGGCCGGTGTGTGTATAAACAGGATTTGTTAATAAACATCTCACAAGGGTTGATAAGCATTAAAACACAACAAAACACACCATGACCTCTCTGGGTCAGAGTGGACCCAGGAGTAATGACAATGAAGAGGTGGCTCCATATTCCAAAAAGCTCCAGAACTGGAGCCTCACCACTCGATGCTGTTCAATGTCATCTTGGGTCACTAGACTACATTGGGTTGGTGTTGTATACTCATAACCATATCAATAACAACTGTACATATACGAGGTGCATACGATAAGTTTCCAGACTTTTTTCATATGGGCACTTTTATTGATAGTACACACATGAAACTCTAGTCCCCTTCGATGTAATCTCCTCCGGCTGCAATGCCCTTGTTGTACTGTTCCAACAACTTCTCAAAGGCCCCATGGAAGTCCTCTTGTGTGAGCATGTCATGATAGCCTCTTTCATCTCCTCAATTGTCTCATAACGACATCCTTTGAGCTTAGGGAATAAGCAAAAGTCACAGGGAGCAAGGTCTGGACTGTAGGGAGGCTGAGGAACTATTTTTATGCCCATCTTGCTCAGATAGTCTTTACAAGGATGGAGTTGTGGACTGGTGCATTGTCCTGGTAGAAATGCCACTGACCCGATTTGAAGAGTGCTGGCCTCTTCCGACGGAATTTCTTCCTGAACTCCCTTAAAACCTCAACATACTAACCCTAACCCTAACCCTTTGGCCAATCAACTCTGGTGTATTGACTTCCTTACTCCTCCCACACCTCTCATCATCCCTCACAGGATATGGACACGGCGATACGAGTTCAATTCCTGGACAAGACTGATTGCATTTCACATAGCACTAATACCCTTAGGAAAGGTATGAATCCAATTATTCTCCCTCCAGCTATGGATAAATAGTAGGACAGACTAGGTTCTTCAGCCTTGGCGAGGCAACTAGTCTAGGAGAAGGAAAACTCTGAATTCAAACCTCTTAAACTCCGCTTAAAAAAATTGACCTTGTGTCATATCCTGCCCGAGCGGAGGGGTTGGGTAAATAGGATCATCCCTCACAAACTCTGTGACTTCCTTGAATCTTTTATGCTACGCAAAAACTGATGCTCAATTCATGCAAGATGCTCCAAAAGTAGTCTGAAGCATTCCATACATTTCTGTGGCATTTTTTCCAACTTTAAAACAGAATTTTCTTGTATATCGTTCTTCTGAAGTGTTTTCTTGTCCAGATTGTATTTTTGAAATTTACCAGCTGTGACAATCAGGCTTTAGTAGGGTGTATTCTAATTGCTGCTGTAGCTGTTCACTTGAACCTGAAATCATAAAAATTGGTCAGTCATCTCATAAGATGTATAGCAATAACATAGTGAATTTTCAAGAGTCTATGACAATGTTAAATGCCCGTACGAAAAAAGTCTGGAAACTTATCGCATGCACTTCGTACATATATAAAAACACAGGCGGACTCGAATACACAAGTGACTCCGTTGTTCAAGTACAAATGTTTATTAACTTCTTGACTAATGAGTTTGGTTCTTCAACACGAGAAGAGAGAGACACAATTTTTAAGTCTTTCGTAATCATTCTATACTAACAAAACTACCAAATGCCTAGTTGGACCCCACAAACATGCTGCACATCCCATAGTATTTAAGATCTCTGTTGGTAAAGATCTGCAGAACTCCATGGTCAGATTTCAACTTCTCAACACCATGGTCTTAACTCAACTTCGACTCTTGACATGGCCCAAGTCAACTTCCCAACTCGACTGGTCCCCATTCGACAACCAACTGAACTGGTCCCCAATAAACTACCAACTCGACTGGCCCACAGTCAAGTTCCAACTGACATCTTTTTCAAAATCTCCAAATTCTCAGTCCATCGCTTCCAGGCATGATGTCTTCACACTGCAGCCCCATTTCCTATCTGGGGTTTATTATGACAATTGTGATTGTCACATCCTCTGCGTACAAGCATAAACTGTACCCAATGTCTGAGCACCTGAACTAAGAGCCAAATAGTTCAAAGCCCAACCATACTGAATGATAAAATAGAATTAATGAAAAATGATTAATATAAAAAATCATTCTGTAATTATATAACATTGGGTTTTATGGCATATCAACCATTGTAGGTCATTTAATGCCAAATCCTCTTTATACATATATATTAAATATATAGGGTTTGGTTTGGTTTGGTTGGATTTTATGGCATATCATCTATTGTAGGTTATTTAATGACAAATTCTGTTTATACATATATATCAAATACATATGATTTGGTTTGGTTGGGTTTTATGGCATATAAACCATTGTTGGTTATTCAATGCCAATTCCTGTTTATACATATATATATATATGATTTCTAAACACATTTAGTAGATAACATTTTTAAACAAGCCTGAACTCATTTTTTTGCACAGATTTAAACAAATGGTTTCAATTATTACTATTTAACACTAATACAGGGTGGAACGATAAAATTGTCGCCCTAGAAAAGATAACATGATTCCATTTCCGTTTAATGAAAACTGGTTTTCTTTTTTTGTTGCAGACCATCTACTAGTTGGCCAGTTGTGTACAAATCCCAACAGCGATAGGAGCCTTCTATCATGTCTGAAAGTGACACAATGTTCAACGAACGAGATCGGAGATGTGCCGCTGTACAACTCAAGCTCTCTACCGATCCAAGTTATGACAACAGGACCATTGCCAGCACCCTCAAAATGCAAATCCAGACGGTTCAACATACCCAGGGTGATGAAAACAAAGTTTCCGGCTATGGTTATGGTCTTTGGTATGGTTTCAAGTGAGGGCCACATCATGCCACATCACATCTTCGAAGTCAGCTTGAAAGTCAACACCAAAATGTACCTGGATGTGCTGAAGAGTGTGATGATCACCTGGTGCAATCAGGTGGCCAGTGGCAGACCCTGGGTGTGGCAGCAGGACTCGGTGCCGGCCCACAAGTCCAAAGAGGCCCAGGCTTGGCTTCAGAAGGAGTGCTACGACTTTGTACCCTTCTCTCACTGGCCCCCTCCTCCCCCGAACTGAACCCGCTGGACAACTTCATTTGGTCATACATCGAGAACATCACCAACATGACTTCCCACAACACCAAAGCCAGCCTGATCGCTGCCATCCGCCGAGTATTTGTCGAGCTCCCGCTGGTGCTTGTAGAAAAGGCATGCTCCTAGTTCCGGATCCGTATCGAGGCGATGATTGAGGCTGAAGGCGGCTACATTGAATAGATGTCAGCTCTACTACATAATCAAGTTACCTGAATTGATTTCTTCAATAAAAGTTTCAAAACAAACCTGTAGTGTTGTTTTCTTCAGGACGACCATTTTATCTGTAATTCTACTCGACATTAAACATTTGTTTGACAACAGTGAAGTGCTTCCAAGTATTGCTATTTAACACTAATTATTCTATTTGCACACAGTAAAATGGTTCCAAGTATTACTATGTAATACCAATGGTTCAATTTAAGCACACAGTTAAAGAGTTTCAAGTACTGCTATTGAACTCTCATAATTCTATTCAACATTACTCATTCAATTGCCCACAGTTAAATGGTTTATGTATTGCTATGTATCACTAACAATTCAATTATTTGCCCAGTCAGCTGGAGCTGTAGAATACACCAACTGCTTCACACAAAATGGCAACAACAATGGAATAATAACATCCACAATAAACTCTTCCAAATCCAGCCTACTTTGGGAGCATGCAGACCAGCTTTGAGAAAATCAAGAGAACAAGTCATTATATCCCGATTGCATATAGGTCATACTGAAACAGGAACAACAACCAGTGTTTGACATGTTAAATGCCTTGCACCATTAAACCTATTTTCATAGAATGTAGAGCTTTTGCACTCATCAGAAAATGATTTTTCAAGGTGTATAGTTTGAGAGATCTGAATATGACACTAAACAATGTGATGGTGAGGTTCTAATAAATCAGGAGCTTCGGGGAATGCAGAGCAATGCATTGCAGCCAGAAGAGATTACTTCAAAGGGAGTAGACTTTCATGTGTGTACTATCAATAAAAGTGCCCATACGAAAAATGTCTGGAAACTTATTGTATGCACCTCGTATATATATATATATATATATATATATATATATATACACACATTAATGCTCATTATCATGCCCCAATCATGCATACCAAATTATCTTACACAAATAAATTAGAAATCAAACACATTGAAAAAAACAAACAAACTTGTTTTCATTACTTAAGATTTTGTTTCTTGACTATAAATAAAAGATGTCTCCACTATTATAACAAACTGGATGTTTTGCAAAAAATAAATAAATAATCAAAATGAAAAAAAAAAAAAAAAAAAGAAAAGACGCATGAAATTTAATAGTTTTGACAATTTGACCGACACTTTTGATACAATTTGGGAACAAACACAAATATTTGCCTCTTTTTGTGGAACATGATGGCCGACTCATTCATGGATATGATGTGGTACATTTAAAGCAGCACAATTTGGAAAAGTTAGAATTTTTTTTCAGAAAAGACGATTTGGCAGAAAGACAGGAAATTTACCAGACTACATTCCAGGCAAGAATTTTAAGAGTCAACATGGAAGAGCATATTGGAAATATTCTCTTAAATATTCTGAAAAGAATGACAGGATTCTGGAAAACTTTTGATGTGAATAATTAGTCTTGAAGAAATTAAGAGTATTGTCTATTTAAAAAGATTTAAGAGTATCATCTATTTTAGCAGCCAAAACGAAATTTCATATTCCAACATTGAATTACCTTTTTGTTGTATAGGATTAGCTACCTCCCCTACAGACCGTAAAAGAATGGTTGTGTCCATCTTATTAATTACCTATCAGAAAGACAGAATGAGGCATGTGAGTCCGTATATGAATTTCTTATTGAATATTTTATTATCAAGTATTTGACTTTTCTTATTCGCTATTATCACATATCTCCTACTTTCTCTTTGTGTGGGTAATTGGCCGCCTTTACCATAACACAAAACTTTCATAATTTTTACCCAGCCTCATATTCTGATCACACATTTTTTTTTTACTTTTACAAAATTACCTCTCTTACTTATACTCTAACCCTGCCAAGGATAACTATTTAGGGGAAAAAAATTACAAGAATGATTATGTAAGAAAAAAAAAAGTGAGATCAAAATGCAATGCAAGTGTAAAATATCTGACTAAAATAGTTACAGCTAATTTGAAACATCCTCTACTCTTGCTGAACAAATATCTTCCGAGTGAATAGCTGCTATCATAAAATGGTCAATTCAAGACAAAAAAGTAATTTTTATTTAATGAATGGATATGATATTACTTGTCTAAATTTATGTGAAGTAGCCTGATAATTGTTATTGCTTAGAATGAGATCAATAGTCTGAATATTTTAAGTAATAATAATGGATATATAATCTTTTCTTGTTCTATCATTTCTTTTGCAGCATAAAAATTTTCCTTTAAAAAACATATTCTCCTGATGATCATCAAAGGTCAAAACCAGTTTAGAACAATTTAAAAAAAAAATTCCTATTTGTCTAAAACACGTTCATTCATCCCATTAAACATATCTTGCTCCACATTTTAACTGCAGGAGTAAAAATGAAACTTATTCATTAGATTGCACACACTGCCAAAAATCAATACATTTGAAAGTTGGAATGGCCACTTTATTTTAGATATGAATTATAAAAATAGAGGCATTTATGGATGAAAAAAAGTACATGGTCTACAGAGCAGTCCATAGTAATCCTTTATTTAATGGCAAACCAATCTTTGTAGAAGAACTGCTGTGATACTATCTAACTCATACTTAGAAGGGAGAGAAGGGTTCATGCCTTTCCAGAGAGTATTTGTCCAAAAGTGAACATAATAGTGTAACTGGAGTTTGAACTTGTTTACTTGAGATTGCAGTTCAGCCAAGAAGACTCCCTCCAAAATACTTTTTGATAAAACAATGTACAGTATTCACATACATAAAAAGAATCGATGATAATAGTACTAATTTTTGAATGGATATTTGTTCAATGGACAGGACCCTAATAGAAATGAAGGGGTAACTCTACATTATCCAAAGCTCCATAAATGAAGCCTCACTAATGGATGCATTTTAGTATCATATTCAGGACCCCTTTTTGGTGGGGGTAAGTCTCACCCCTCTAAAGGAGATACAGTCACAAACAGGGCAACCACATAAATGCTATGGTTGGCATATCTTCCTTAATTTTTAAACAGATCCATTTGACCCTGAGATGGGACCCTAACAGGTACTCTAACTATAGGTTAGAGTGGGCCTGCAAATAATTGGAATAAAGGTTTGGTTTGGTTTTATGGCATATCAACCTTTGCAGGTTATTGTTGTGGTCTTTAGGGGTCAAAATGAAGACACGCAGACAAGAGAAGTAGGTTAAAACAAATATATTACAATAACAGAAACAGATATACAGAATACAGATGTTATACAACAGTTTGGAATGTCCTTCCGGTACTGTCAGACATCTTGGAGGTTATCAGTATTTGTCTTCCATTCCACCGACAGGATGAGTATGGCACAAAGCCTTTTTTTAGGTGGGTCCAGGCATAGGGCCGTAGCCCAGACACACCTAGCATTCCCAAAAATGCCTCAGGTCCTGTTGGCATTCCCTTAAAAAGGGGTGCCTCAGGTGCCAAGTGATGAACCTAGCCCCTCTAAGGAGGGTTAGAGCCTGGGGGGACGGAACCCCGAGGCTCGAGGATGCCAGTCAAGGCGAACCTCAACCGACAGCCACTGGAACCAGGGCACACCCAATCAGATCCACGCACTGATAAAAAGCGGCCAACCGAAGTGTGTCCCAGCCAAGCACCTCCCAGAGAGTAGTGCACACGCTCCACTCTGCTTGGAGGTGATCTCACCAAGTGTTAAGTAAAGTTGGTATATATTGAAGAGGAATAGTCCATTATCATGTAGATAGGTACCATAACAGCTATTTAATGCCAATCCTCTTTATACGTATATTGAATATATTTTTGTTTTTCTTTCCTTTTTTATCTTCCTTTTTGACTCGAAATCTTTCTCAATAAACAAATGTAACAAATTCTATACAATATCCCTAATAAGTTAAATGACGTAATCTAAAGTAACAAACGCTGATTCATCAATTAAACGGCCAACTTTTTCTTATACAAATTTCCCCTAGGTTTTTGTATTTTGCATTCTTAAACATCCATCGTTGATTTAAATCACTAATATCACCCGTCATGGTCCTAATGATGGTTCAGTAGAACTGAAATGCTACAGTGTCGACACTGTTTTACAGTGTAATGATTATTAATGATGATTGGTAATGATGATGATTTGTAATGATTATTAATGATGATTTGTAATGATTATCAATGATGATTGGTAATGATGATGATTTGTAATGATTATTAATGATGATTGGTAATGATGATGATTTGTAATGATTATTAATGATGATTGGTAATGATGATGATTTGTAATGATTATTAATGATGATTGGTAATGATGATGATTTGTAATGATTATTAATGATGATGATTTGTAATGATTATCAATGATGATTGGTAATGATGATGATTTGTAATGATTATTTATGATGATTGGTAATGATGATGATTTGTTGTGATTATTAATGATGATTGGTAATGATGATGATTTGTAATGATTGGTAATGATGATAATTTGTAATGATTATTAATGACGATTGGTAATGATGATGATTTGTAATGATTGGTAATGAGGTAATGATTGGTAATGATAATGATTGGTAATGATGATTTGTAATGATTGGTAATGATGATGATTTGTAATGATTATTAATGATGATAATTTGTAATGATTGGTAATGATGATGATTTGTAATGATTGGTAATGATGATGATTTGTAATGATTATTAATGATGATTTGTAATGATTGTTAATGATGATAATTTGTAATGATTTGTAATGATTATTAATGATGATTGGTAATGATGATGATTTGTAATGATTGGTAATGATAATGATTATTAATGATGATTGGTAATGATGATAATTTGTAATGATTGGTAATGATGATGATTTGTAATGATTATTAATGATGATTGGTAATGATGATGATTTGTAATGATGCTGATTTGTAATGATTATCAATGATGATTGGTAATGATGATGATTTGTAATGATTATTAATGATGACTGGTAATGATGATGATTTGTAATGATTGTTAATGGTGATAATTTGTAATGATTGGTAATGATGATTGGTAATGATGATAATGATTGGTAATGATGATGATTTGTAATGATTTGTAATGATGGTAATGATTGTAATGATGTAACGATTGGTAATGATAATGATTGGTAATGATGATGATTTGTAATGATTATTAATGATGATTGGTAATGATGATGATTTGTAATGATTGGTAATGATGATGATTTGTAATGATTGGTAATGATGATGATTTGTAATGATTATTAATGATTGGTAATGATGATGATTGGTAATGATGATGATTTGTAATGATTATTAATGATGATGATTTGTAATGATTATTAATGATGATGATTGGTAATGATGATGATTTGTAATGATTGGTAATGATGATGATTTGTAATGATTATTAATAATGATTGGTAATGATGATGATTTGTAATGATTGGTAATGATGATGATTTGTAATGATTGGTAATGATGATGATTTGTAATGATTGGTAATGATGATTTGTAATGATTATTAAATGACGATTGGTAATGATGATGATTTGTAATGATTGGTAATGATGATGATTAGTAATTATTATTAATGATGATTGGTAATGATGCTGATTTGTAATGATTATTCATGATGATTGGTAATGATGATGATTTGTAATGATTATTAATGATGATTGGTAATGATGATGATTTGTAATGATTGGTAATGATGATGATTTGTAATGATTATTAATGATGATGATTTGTAATGATTATTAATGATGATTGGTAATGATGATTTGTAATGATTGGTAATGATGTAATGATTGGTAATGATAATGATTTGTAATGATTTGTAATGATAATGATTTGTAATGATTGGTAATGATGATGATTTGTAATGATTATTAATGATGATGATTTGTAATGATTATTAATGATGATTGGTAATGATGATGATTTGTAATGATTATTAATAATGATTGGTAATGATGATGATTTGTAATGATTATTAATGATGATTGGCAATGATGATGATTTGTAATGATTGGTAATGATGATGATTTGTAATGATTATTGATGATGATTTGTAATGATTGGTAATGATGATTTGTAATGATGATTTGTAATGATTATTAATGATGATTGGTAATGATGATGATTTGTAATGATTGTTAATGATGATAATTTGTAATGATTTGTAATGATTATTAATGATGATTGGTAATGATGATGATTTGTAATGATTGGTAATGATGGTAATAATAATGATTGGTAATGATGATGATTTGTAATGATTGGTAATGATAATGATTATTAATGATGATTGGTAATGATGATGATTTTTAATGATGATTGGTAATGATGATGATTTTTAATGATTATTAATGATGATGATTTGTAATGATTATTAATGATGATTGGTAATGATGATAATTTGTAATGATTGGTAATGAGGTAATGATGGTAATGATAATGATTGGTAATGATGATTTGTAATGATTATTAATGATGATTGGTAATGATGATGATTTGTAATGATTGGTAATGATGATGATTTGTAATGATTGTTAATGATGATAATTTGTAATGATTGGTAATGATGAATGGTAATGATGGTAATGATTGGTAATGATAATGATTGGTAATGATGATGATTTGTAATGATTTGTAATGATGGTAATGATTGTAATGATGGTAATGATTGGTAATGATAATGATTGGTAATGATGATGATTTGTAATGATTATTAATGATGATTGGTAATGATGATGATTTGTAATGATTATTAATGATGATTGGTAATGATGATGATTTGTAATGATTGGTAATGATGATGATTTGTAATGATTATTAATGATTGGTAATGATGATGATTTGTAATGATTATTAATGATGATTTGTAATGATTGGTAATGATTTGTAATGATTGGTAATGATGATTTGTAATGATTGGTAATGATGATTTGTATTGATTGGTAATGATGATTTGTAATGATTATTAAATGATGATTGGTAATGATGATGATTTGTAATGATTATTAATGATGATTGGTAATGATGCTGATTTGTAATGATTATTCATGATGATTGGTAATGATGATGATTTGTAATGATTATTAATGATGATTGGTAATGATGCTGATTTGTAATGATTATTCATGATGATTGGTAATGATGATGATTTGTAATGATTATTAATGATGATTGGTAATGATGATGATTTGTAATGATTGGTAATGATGATGATTTGTAATGATTATTAATGATGATGATTTGTAATGATTATTAATGATGATTGGTAATGATGATGATTTGTAATGATTATTAATGATGATTGGTAATGATGATTTGTAATGATTGGTAATTATGTAATGATTGGTAATGATAATGATTTGTAATGATTGGTAATGATAATGATTTGTAATGATTGGTAATGATGATGATTTGTAATGATTATTAATGATTGGTAATGATGATGATTGGTAATGATTATTAATGATGATGATTTGTAATGATTATTAATGATGATTGGTAATGATGATGATTTGTAATGATTGGTAATGATGATGATTTGTAATGATTATTAATAATGATTGGTAATGATGATGATTAGTAATGATTATTAATGATGATTGGCAATGATGATGATTTGTAATGATTGGTAATGATGATGATTTGTAATGATTATTGATGATGATTTGTAATGATTGGTAATGATGATTTGTAATGATTGGTAATGATGATTTGTAATGATTATTAAATGATGATTGGTAATGATGATGATTTGTAATGATTGGTAATGATGATGATTAGTAATGATTATTAATGATGATTAGTAATGATGCTGATTTGTAATGATTATTCATGATGATTGGTAATGATGATGATTTGTAATGATTATTAATGATGATTGGTAATGATGATGATTTGTAATGATTGGTAATGATGATGATTAGTAATGATTATTAATGATGATTAGTAATGATGCTGATTTGTAATGATTATTCATGATGATTGGTAATGATGATTATTTGTAATGATTATTAATGATGATTGGTAATGATGATGATTTGTAATGATTGGTAATGATGATGATTTGTAATGATAATTAAGCAATAATAATAATGAAATAGTTTCAAGTATAGCCATATAACAATCACAATTTAACATCAATCATTTGTTTGCCCACAGTTTGTTCTATTTGATCCATACAGAGGACCCTATCAGGTACTACCACTCCAGGTCAGAATGGACCTGAGAGCAATGGCAATAAAGAGTTGCTCCACA
The DNA here is from genome assembly GCA_963585895.1 of Sepioteuthis lessoniana. Taxonomy (NCBI): domain Eukaryota; kingdom Metazoa; phylum Mollusca; class Cephalopoda; order Myopsida; family Loliginidae; genus Sepioteuthis; species Sepioteuthis lessoniana. The sequence goes on from OY757926.1 coordinate 12,463,754, forward strand.
TTCCCCCAAATCTCTAAGGCTGGAGCCACAGCATCTGATTGTTTAATGTCATATCAGGACACACATTGGGAGAGCACCCCTCAGCAGAGATGCAGCCGATGTATTCTACAGCCCCACCTGATTGGGCTGGGAATGAAAGAATAACTTCACACTCCCTAGAACAGGAGCATCACCAGTGATTGCAATTTAGTATAATACTTAGGACACTCCCCTTTTTGGGGGAAGGGATAAGTCTCAACCCACCCCACCAACTTCACACTCCCTCGAACAGGAACATCACCAGTGGTTGCAATTTAGTGCAATACTTCGGACACTTCCGTTTTGGGGGGAAGGGATGAGTCTCAACCCACCCCCAACAGGAGATACAGTCAGCATATTCTAAACCTTACTGAGAGAGTAACCATATAAATGCAATGTTTGACAAGCTTTTTTCCCACTGACTCAGAAAAATTTAGAGTACATATCTAACACTATACAAGCTTAGCTCTGTGTGTGTGCGCGCGCACGGGGGGTGGGGTGTATGGTTGTGGATTGGCCATGGAATGTTTCCCACTCCATATATATATATATATATATATACACAGAAGGTCAACCAAGGGACAGTTAGAAAAATAGGGTCAGTGAGTAGTTGATGTCAACCAAAGGACAGTGAAAAAAAGGAGGGAATCTGCCACTGGAAGTAGAGGGGGGACTAATGCAGAGAAGAGACACAGAGAAGAGTCATGATTTGAAAGGGACACAAGAACAAGTCAACAAGAAGTTAGTTGGGCATGAGACAGAGATATGTTGAGGAAAATACAGACAGAAAAGATGGGGTGTGCGGAATCAAAGAAAAAAGGAACAGGGATAGACAGACAGGTTGAGAAGTTTATTTTTCTAGTTAAGGGATTTCCTTACAAAGGGTCACTCTTCTTCTCTCCAAAAACATTTATTCAACCCTTTTGTGTTTTTGCCTTGTTTCTCTCTTTGCGGAGTCATCTCAGACATGCATTTCAAACCAATTTGCTGAGAAAGCCAACACAACAAAGGGGTCAGATGATTGTGCAACGGGGAATGCATATCCCAGACGTTTATATATTGCCACAAATAACCTCTTAAAATCTTTCATTTTTAAAACCGAGCTTATTCCACAGGCAAATGAGACAATTGCCTCACCCAGCCCAAAACCTGATTAAATGAAATCTCATTAAAAAAAAAAAAAAAAAAAAAAAAGATAAATACAACCACATTTTATGCGACGCCCTAAACAATATTGAAACTTCAGTAGATAATTTTGATAAGAACACTTTAAATATCTTATCTGCTGAAAAGATGTCAAAGTAAAAACCTATATTATAATTTTGATAGAACTCAAAATTAGGAGACAAAGCATATGGCATACATATATCATGAAGAAATATTCCTAAATTAGCCTGCTTAGTCTCCAATATCAGCTGGTTAATTTTATCTGATTCCTGTTTGCCTATAGAAGAATCACAATGTGACTTTATATATACTAAGAATTTAAATTTCAAAATCATACTGATGAACACATACCTAGAAGAAAGGATAACTGACGGTGGAAAAGTTTTGTAGAACAGAGCCCAAGAAATAACAAGTATAATTGGAGACCTGATAGAAAAATGAGGGTTCAAATCCTAGACAAATGCTCTTGGGAAATAAATGAATACATCTCTTCTTCCATCTATGAGTAGATTGGGCTCTTTAAACTTTTTAAAGCAATTAATCAAGAAGGAAAACTTTGAATTAAAACCAACTGTACTCTTCTTAAAATTGACCTTGCATTGTATCCTGCCCATGGTGGAGTGATAGGGTAAGTACATGGGAAAAATTGAGAGTTAGTAGAGTTTGCTGGCAGAAGCTGGCACAATGAAAGTTGACATAGAAGAAATTGGAAAAGGCCTTTGTTTAGTATTGCTTTCAAGATAACTGATTTGATATATATACTAGTTGAATAAACAAATTGTTTAAAAACACTTTTACACTAATAAAAAAAGTGCTCATTACCAACCTGCAGAACAAGATAAAACCTAAAAGGAATGGATATTTACTCAACCCTCTGTGGCAATTTCATTACTGTCAGTTTCATGTATTAAAAAAAAAAGAATGATTATATGAAACTAACCTTAAGTTTCATCAGATGATTGTATTTAAAAAAAAAAAAAAAAATGCAGTAATGAGATCGCCACAGAGAGGTGAGTAAACATCTATTTATTTTAGGTTGTATATATATATAAATAAAAGAAAAATTCTGTTAAGGTAGCACAAAAAATTTTAGAAATTCAAATATGTCTTATTTTTTTCACAGGTAATAACCAGGTAGACTACACTACTTAATCTCTTTTTTGTTTTTTCCCTTTTTATTTTCCTGTTTTCTTTTTCATTTTGCCTTCATTTTCGATTTTTCATATTTCTAAATTATTCACTTTTTGCTTTCATCTTCTTCCTTCTATTTACTTGAACCAATAGATAAAGGCATGTCCCCCACCAGTAGCAGAGTGGCTAATATGCTGGACTATGACATCATATTAAGCGAGTTCAAACTCCAACTGTACCATTATGTCCACTTTTACCGTTACTGTCATTCTACAAGGACAGTTTTAGCATTAGATAACTCACAAAGCTTGATATTCCATTAAACAAATGTCTCATGGTCTCCCACTGGGAGGGGAGAAATAAGAAATTTTCCCTACCCTTCTGTGTTTGAATTAACAGGCCTCAAAGACTGACGATTAAAAGGAGGAATAAGGAATGTAGGTCAACTCCTTGGCCTGCCTGTTGAAGGAAGTAACGAATCGAGGTCAAGCTATCTGCACTCCCTAACCCTAAGTTGGTTGACAGAGAAAGGGGTATAGAGATCATATAGTAGTCCCAATGAATCGCCTGACAGGGTGAGGAAGGAGAAGGAGGCTGAATGATTGGCCAGAACCCTAAAAATGGAAGTAGTTTTTTTCGTCATAGGAATAAAGAATTCAGTTTTTAGGACAGCAGTTGGCGTGACCAGAGGTGTTGAAACTGTCACCACAACTCCGGGTGAAGAGACAGCAGTTGGAGTGACCAGATGTATTGAAACTGTCACCGAAACTCCGGGGAAAAGCGGAAATAATATTGGACAAGAAGATAATGTGCCTTCAAGCCAAGCTGTACAGAATCCCGCAAGCCCGTAAAAGAAAAAAATACTCTCAGAAGAAACCTGTTGAAAAGCTAAGTAAACCGTAAAGCCGTTTTCTCCCTCCACTCTTCCTAATTATTGCAATTGTAGGTTCTCTCTCAATTTAAAGAAAGAAAGGAAAAAGGAAGAAAGAAAGACATTTGTATTTGGTATTATCCGCTGGTAATAAAGCTGGCACCTTAATATTAGTCTGTGTCAGCACGTATTAAAAAACCTTGTTATATTTTATATCTCCCCTCATATCGAAACTTATTTGTTGTGTTGTTTGCCCGTCGAGTTGCCTTCTTTTGCATATTCCTTTTCAACTTCATTCGCCTCAATTTATCCTTGCTAAATGTCCTATTCGTCTTTAAAAATATTACACGGGAAATTGGAATTGTCAACAACAATAAATAGTAATATTATATCTAAACCTAGAGGCCCATATCTTCCATTATCCTGGGGGTAGGAAGACGAAGTGGTCTGGTGGGTGTGTGTGTAACGTGAAATTTGGAAACCCCTTGCCAGCGGCGGTCAGTCTAGCCCCAAGTTAACCCCCACATTATCTGCCGGTTCCCATATGCCTAAAAAGAGACTCTCAACTGGGACTTATTTTGCAAGGGATCAAGTGCCAGACTGCCCCAACTTCACACGTGCAAAAAATAAACTCCCGTCTTGGGATAAATATTTTATGCCACATCACACAAAGAAAACTAAACCATAGACAAGCAGAAATGCCAATCCAAGCGGGTGTGGAGGAGTCCCGGTGGTATAGTGGCTAATATGCAGGATCTCAACATCTTAGTAAATACTAATCCATCTGTAAATAATGTTGTCGTTAATCCATAGTGTTAATCCTTAGGAGACAGACAGCTATAGCCACATAGTGATGATTTTATGGTTTCTGTAGTAAGTTTGATTTTTTATAGGTAAAAGGTACTAACTGGGCTCATTTATCTATGCCAGCTTTATATAAAAGTTATGAAATACAATATAAAGAACGGAGTTAATAAAAAGATTCAAATAACCTGGTTTATTTTAGACAAGTGATCAATATAAAAGTATTTTTAATCGTCAACTAGCAATAGAAGAATGCCAGTAGTCATAAGTGTCTAGATTCATAATAGGTTTAGTTCATCATAAACTGCAGGTGTTTTTCCAATACCCTTGTTAATTTTCCAGGGTTTCCTTAGCATTTTATAAAAATTGGTTAGGACTATACTTATTTATTGGCAATACTATAATACCTAATATCTTTTTTGATTGACTAATGTTCCACTAGAAATAAAAAAAAGTCCTAGTATCTTTGGTTTAGAAAATTAACTTTATAATAAAGAATTCTTAACTGGAGTTTTTACTTATGAGTGATAGTGTAGACAGATAGATAGAATTGTGTTCTGTTTTGGACTACGTATGTAATTTAGTCAAACTGATATGAAATGTAAAAAATATGAGTATATAGATTACTGTTTAGAGACACTTCCCAAAGTTAAAGGCGTTTTATTAAAACTTTTCTTTATGGTTAAATGTAAAGAAGCTTGTAACAAAAGCTTGAAATATTATGTCATGGGTATGACACTACACTGCATCCAGTGGTGAGGCTCCAATTCTAAAGCTCTTGCCATTACTCCCAGGTCCACTCTGACCCAGAAAGTAGTACCTGTTAGGATCCTAACTACAGATGTTCTAAAATACATTAATACATTCACTCTTAAAACATTGATATTACAACTAAGTATAAAATGTTTACCATTTTAAAATGATTGTTAAGATACATTTTTATACTATATATATATATATATATATATATATATATATATATATAGTATAAAAATATATCTTAATCATTTTAAAATATAATTGGAGACAGAATTTTTAACAGAGTGATAGTAATTATTATAGATCTGTTTGAAAATTATTACCATTAGTAAAGAATACTTGAAATAACATAACTGGGCAAATTATTTGCATTAAGAATAGTTACTTTAAGCTATTACATTGATTTTCATTATTAAGTTTGGTCTGGTTTCTTTGTTTAATGGCATATAACCTTTGAGGGTTATTTAATGCCAAAGCTGTCCTATTAGAAACAAAAGTAGTGTTACTATTTAAACCATATCTGGAGGATAAAGGGGGTTCATACCTTTCCTAAGAATATTAGTCTGATAGTGAATGTAATAGTGTAACTTGAGTTTAAACTTGCTTACTATAACATCGCAGACCATCAAGTTAGCTGCTACGCTATGGGTATCCTCTCCTTATTATTAATTACATAAAACCATATGATTACTTGAAGTCCTTAAAACTATATAACTACATATGAATTGATAGTATTACATAGGAATAGTTACTTGAAATCAAATTTAAAAAGACCAACTTTGATATTGAATAACCCAACAAGGGTTGAGATGCCATAAAATCAAACAACCTTAAAATACCCAAATAGAAAAAAAAAAAAAAAAAATTAAAAACATTCAATAACCAGATAAAACAACTATATAATATATGTAACTATATAATTATATATCATCAAGGCCAGCATAGGTAAACAAAGCTGATTCCAGATAAGTGTGTGTGTATATATCTATACATATAAATATACAAGATTGATCTCTACTAAATCTATTTATAATATTACTTACCTGTTTTCTGTCTTTGATATGTCTTGCCAGCCATACTTCTCCATAGCTACCTTTTCCGATGACAGTGCCAAGTTCAAACCCTCGCAATGTTTTCGTTTTCACAGCTGGTTTCTGCAATGCCATCATCTTGAAGTTTTGCCTTGTTCACTACAGAATATGACTGTGACCTGGTACCAGGATAGTCTGAATGAAAATAAATACATAAAAATTAAGCCTTACAAGGAATTAGGTTCACCTTGCATTCTTTGAAATGCTGATTGTGATAAAAACCAGTTACAACTGACATTAGCATAGAAATAAAAATCCAAGCACTTTATCTGAGTTATATCGTCATATAATTCTGCGTGATAAAAAAATGTTGTTTATCATTAAAAATTCTGCCGGGTATAAAGTCCTATAAAAAAAAAAAAAACACGATAACATGCCCTCACCCCTACCAAAAAAAAGAACTTGAAACACATGACAATAAGATAACTATATAAATTTTGACAGAGTTAATATATTTCAAACAATTATGGAAAAATGCACTACTTCTGTCCCATAATAGTTGCTACATTTGCGTATACATATTTTATGCACTAAATGTAATAATTATTATGGGACAGTGATAATACTATTTTAATAAAAACAAAAGTTATCAAAACTAAGTTTGAATTATATACAATTCCATTATATACCAGATGTTCTCAGATTGATGTTAATTGTTAATTATTGTTATCTAATGTTAATTATTATTATAGTTACAATGTTTTGGTGATTATAAATCCTTGCCTTCAAGTGTCTTTCATGAAAACCTTTTAGGAATTTCAAACTGAACCTTTTATTCAGTCTATGAGGTAGATTTTTCTTGTATCTCTTAATTAATCTATGTCATGTTATTTGTCTGTCTCTTTCACTGATCCAGAGTATATTGTACCAGCCAAGACAGAGATTGAACTCATGAACATCAAGTAAGGAGATACGCTTCAATTAGAGCTTTTATCAATTAAGCCATTTTGGACTGAATTAATCTATTTAAATTCAAAGAAAACAAACCCCCCAAAAATGTACATTAAAACTTTGGCATAAAGTAATTTTCCCCAGATAATGACTAAAAAAAAAAAATCACAAACTGAATAAAAACATGGAATAAGAACAGTTTATATATGTGGTGCATTCAATAAGTTTCCATACTTTTTTTGTACAGGCATTTAACATTGTCATAGACTCTTGAAAATTCACTATGTTATTGCTATACATCTTATGAGATGACTGACCAATTTCTATGATTTCAGGTTCAAATGAACAGCTACAGCAGCAATTGGAATGCACCCTACTTAAGCCTGATTATCACAGCTGGTGAATTTCAAAAATGCTATCTGGATGTGAGGACACTTTAGAAGAACAATATGCAATAAAATTCTGTTTTAAACTTGGAAAAAATGCCATGTGATGAAAGCTGGATCTACTGCTATGACCCAGAGACAGAGTTACAAAGTGGAAGCATGCTGGCTCTCCCAGACCCAAGAAGGCCAGACAGAGCAAATCCACCCACAAACTTTTGATGATCCCTTTTTTTGATGGCACTAGCATGATCTACATGCACTGGGTTCCCACTGGACAGACAGTCAACAAGGAATACTATGTTGAGGCTTTAAGGGAGTTCAGGAAGAGATTCTGTCGGAAGAGGCTAGCACTCTTCAAATTGGGTCAGTGGCATTTTCACCAGGACAATGCACCAGTCCACAACTCCATCCTTGTCACAGACTATTTGACCAAGATGGGTATCAAGACAGTTCCTCAGTGACCTTTGCTTATTCCCTAAGCTCAGAGGCTGTAGTTATGAGACAATTGAGGAGATGAAAAAGGCTGTGATGAAGGTCATTGATACGCTCACACAAGAGGACTTCCATGGGGCCTTCAAGAAGTGGTTGGAATGGTAGAACAAGTGCATTGCAGCCGGAGGAGATTACTTCGAAGGAAACTAGAGTTTCATGTGTGTACTATCAATAAAAGTGCCCATACGAAAAAAGTCTGGAAACTTATTTAATGATCCTTGTAAATTTAAGAAAGTAATATTGCAGAAAAATAATAATCATGTTAAGAAGGTTAGAGATCGGCTGAAATATCGAGTAAATATATTAGATATGAGCATTAAGTTTTAAAATCTCAGAGAAAAACTTACATTCTCTATTCAACCCTCGAGCTTGGGATAATTTGTCTGAAGAGCAAAAACTATCGACTCCCACAACACAGTTTATTATTGTATGATCTAAAGGAGAATTTAAAAAAAAAAAAATTTAAAACCTGAATATTTGCCAACACAAATACCAGCATTTATATAGTAAGTAAATGAAAAATAGAATAAACTTAAAGAAAATGATAATGGTTATAGATTAATTTGATTGTGAACAAATACAATGATCTATTTAAAGAATTTACTAAGCTTTGCTAAGTTTGGCACAAAACTCCTAAACTGCTCATAATACCAGATCTTCCTATGTGGTCACCCATCTGAGAAGCGAGTTGGATCATTGCTACTTCAGTGATCTAGTGAAAACCAGTGATTTAAGCAGAGATCTAAGTGCTTAGTAATCTTAACTTAACCTGATAGAAAGCCACAACAGAGGGACACTCAGTTAGGATTGAATTTCCAAGCCTCTGAGATTACTCTGCAAGCCATCACTTTATACTTGTTTCCCAAGTTTTTTGTATGGTGCAAGTCCCTGAGGTGTAAGGGTTAAAATGCTGGACTGAAGCCTCGAAGTGAGCGAGTTTGAAATCCAGTCACGCTATTATGTTCACTTTCAGACTAACATGCTTAGGGAAGTATACGTGCACGCACATACACACAGAGAGTTCGAAAAGTATCAAGACTTAAGCTGTATTTACTAAGACAGAAATGAATCATGAATGAAAATGTTCATTTTCCTCAAAACAGTCCCTTTGCCATTTAACATGCTTATTCCAGTGAGTTTTCCATTGGTTGAAGCACCACTGAAACTTCTCTTTTGATATGACATGAAGCTGTGTCCTTTCATTTCTTTTAATGTCCTTCACATCATCAAATCTTTTAGTTGAGATGAATTTTTAATTGAAGAAACAAGAAAAAGGTCAAAAGGATACGAAGTGTATTGCAATTGAACAATTTTGTGTTTCCCCAAAAATATTTATAAAAATATCATGACTGGTTTCATTAATTTTTTTTATATAATGGTTTGGCTTGGTTTTATGACATATCAACCATTGTAGGTTATTTAATGCCAAATCCTCTTTATACATATATGTTAAATATATAGGATTTGGTTTGGTTTGGTTTTATGGCATATCAACCATTTTTGGTTATTTAATGACAAATCTGATTTATACATATATATCAAATATATATGATTTGTAAACACATTTTGTAGATATTCCCAGTTAAATGATCAAACAGTTCTATTTTTGATAATTCAATTTAGCATGTCAACAAAGTTAAATGGTTCCAAGTATAGCTACGTACCACCAACAATTCAATTAAACATCAGTCATTTGTTTATACACAGTTAAATGATGAAACAGTTCTATTTCTAACAATTTAATTTAGCATAAGTCATTTGTTTGCAGAGAGTTTGTGAAGGTAACGTACCTGGGCATTCGAAGCGCGCACGAACGTGTCTGGCTTGTCGAAAGGAAACCGATATGGCTGCCGCGAGCATATTTGACGAGGGGAGATCTCGAACCAGCGAGAGGTAATGTACACGTATGCAAATTAGTGCGAGAGCTTACGAAGATACAAACACGCACGGTAACGGCTGAAAGGAACCAGAGTTCTAAGTGCATTTGCCCGACGAACGCATTACAACTCAACGAAGGAAGGAAGCCAGGCGAGAACCAGAAGGAGAGAGAGAAGGAAGGAAGGACGGAAAGTAGGAGGGAGAGCTAGGGAGAAAGCGAGAGAGAAGGAACAGCTACCGAGAGAGGGAGAAAGCGCTCGACTCAATACGCCCTGAAACCAACAATAGTGGTCTCTGTTGGATTGATACAAGAATCAGTTTCCTATTGCGTTTTACGCCCGCTCTGGACAACAGAGTTAAAATGTCAAACAGATCTATTTGACCCATAGATAGGACCCTATCAGGTGCTACCACTCTGGGTCAGAGTGAACCTGGGAGCAATGGTCAATGAAGGGGTACTCTGCATTCTCCAAAGCTCCAGCATTACTGGAGCCTATCAGATTGTTTAATATGGGGAGGGGGGTCCTGCTTCTTTGCAGGGATGCAATCAGTTTATTCTACAGACTCAGCTGACTGGGCTATTTTTATAATGGTACCACTAACTCACTGAGACATCATCACTTTATTATACAAGTTGCTCACCTGTGCACATAAAGATGATCCTATAATTAAAGTGAAGTGCCAAAAAATTACGTAAGGCAGTTCACGGGATGGTTTTGTAGCGCTTCATTTAGAGAAATGGCTCAGCTGTATAATCTGTGACATGATAAAAGGTGTAGTGTAGTTGTGGCAGTGGAGGGAGGTGTTGTATTTGTCGGAGATGGACAGGATTTAACACTGTGAAATGCTTGTTCAGAATAGCAAAATGGGGTAGTTTATCACCCAGGTGGAAATAACTCCAGTGTCCTGGGTATGATACAAAACTGTATCTGGTGGTGAGGCTCGAATACTGAAGCTCTGGGTGGGTGGGATACTCCTTCATTGACATTACTCAGAGTCCAATCTGAATCAGAATCGTAGTACCTGTTTATCTTTGTTTAATGGCATATCAACCTTTGTAGGTTATTTAATGCCAAACTCATCCTTGTGGAAGAACAGCATTTAACCCATAGTTGAGGAGATAAGGGAGTTCATGCCTTTCTCAAGGGGCATTGGTCTAAAAGTGAACGCCATAGTGTAACCATATTTACTAATCCCTCTGCTCGGGCAGGATATAACACAAGGTCAATTTTTAAGCGGAGTTTAACAGGTTTGAGTTCAGAGTTTTCCTTCTCCTAGGCTAGTTGCCTTACCAAGGCTGAAGAACACAGTCTGCCCTACTATTTACCCATAGCTGGAGGGAGAATAATTGGATTCATACCTTTCCCAAGGGTATTAGTGCAATGCGAAATGCAATCAGTCTTGTCCAGGATTTGAACTTGTGTCACCGTGTCCATATCCTGCGACGATAACCATTACACCACAGGCACCATAATGTAACTGGAGTTCAAACTTGATCACTTTGAGGCCACAGTCCAGCACTTTAACCATGTCATGAGAACTCCCCCTTACCTGTTAGGGTTCTATCTATAAGTTAAATGGATTTGCTTAAAGATTATTTGTATTGGATAAGAATACTTGATACTATATAGTGTGTTCGCCAATGGTCTGGGAGACTGGGGTTCAATCCCTGGTTGAATCATATCAAAGACTCAAAAAAATGGTACTTGATGCCTCCTTGCTTAACACTCAGCATTATAAGGTAAGGATCAAGGGTGAAGTGGCGCAACCCAGCGAATGGAGTAGCGCCCTTCCCTACACCTCAGTGTAGTAGCTATTGAAAAAGGAGCCTTTGGGTCACCCTCGACTAAGGTCGCCAATTTTACTAACTATATAACGGTGTGCAAACAAATTATTATCATTATTATTAAATAGTATCCTTAATGTTAAACGGGCATACTTGAAATCATTTAACTATGCAAATTACTTGTATTAAATGACTTGAAGTTAAAATTCTTTACTAAGGATCATCCGGAGAATGGAGGGATGGAGACACAGACTACTATGACATTGTAGCAGGTGTACTGCAAGAAGACACATTAGCCCCATACCTCTTTATCATCTGTCTAGACTACATGCTTAGAACATCTATTGATAAAAATCAAAGAAAACGGTTTCATGTAAACAAAAGAAAGAAGCAGAAGGTACCCCACAAAAACAATTACCGATGCCGACTATGCCAATGACATAGCTCTTCTGGCAAATGCACCTGCCCAAGCTGAAACCCTGCTACATAGTCTGGAATGAGTGGCTGCTGGCATTGGCCTCCATGTCATTGCACACAAGATGGAATACATATGCTTCAATCAAACAGGCAATAATCTCCACACTAAATGGTAGCTCTCTGAAACTAGTTGACAAGTTCACCTACCTAGGAAGCAGTGTCTCATCAACCGAGACAGACATCGACACGCGACTAGCAAAGGCATGGACAGCTATCAATAGACTATCAGTCATATCATATTTACCCAACCCCTCCGCTCGGGCAGGATATGACACAAGGTCAATTTTTTAAGCGGAGTTTAACAGGTTTGAATTCAGTTTTCCTTCTCCTAGACTAGTTGCCTCACCAAGGCTGAAGAACCTAGTCTGCTCTACTATTTACCCATAGCTGGAGGGAGAATAATTGGATTCATACCGTTCCCAAGGGTATTAGTGCTATGTGAAATGCAATCAGTCCAGGATTTGAACTCGTGTCGCCTAGTACAATTCCTGCGACGATAACCATTACACCACGGGCACTTCCTGATTATATGATTTCAAGTCATATGGAAGTCAGAACTGATTGATAAAATGAAACGCAGTTTCTTCCAAGCAGCGGTCATGTCGATACTGCTGTATGGATGCACTACATGGATGCTAACTAAACATATAGAGAAAAAGCTTGATGGCAACTACACAAGAATGCTGCGAGCAATATTGAACAAGTCTTGGAGGTGGCACCCCATAAAGCAGCAGCTGTACGGCCACCTACCACCCATCATGAAAACTATCAAAATTAGATGAACAAGACATGCAGGACACTGCAGAAGAAGTAGGGACGAGCTCATAAGTGATGTACTCCTGTGGACTCTTTCACATGGGAGAGCGAAGGCAGGACGACCATCTTGAACCTACATACAGTAGCTCTGTGCCGATATGGGATATAGCCCTAAAGACTTATCGGAAACAATGGACGATAGGGAGGGGTGGCGAGAGAGGGTCAGGGATATCCATGCTGATAGTGCAACATGATGATGACGATGGATCATTATTATTAGTTACTTGAAATCATAATTGCTGGCAAATTATTGGCATCAGAAAGAAATCATATTACTACATGAACAAATGATTTTAAATAAGAATAGCTACTTTAAAATATAATACTTGAAACTATATAACCATGTGAGTAAATTATTTGTATTTCATCGGAATACTTGATACTATGTAACTAAATTATTTGTATTAAGAATAGTGACTTGAAGCGATAATTGTTTACTAAGGATTATTATTATTAGTTACTTGAAACCATAAAACTGTGTGCAAACAATAGAAATAATTACTTGAAATCATATAATCATTAGTATTAGATAGGAATACTTGAAACCATATAACTGTGTGAAAACAAATGATTAAAGCCAGATTTAAAAGATGCTATAAAAAAAAATAAAATGGAAAATTGGAAATATTATCACAAGTTAGCATTTAGAAATGAACCAAATTTTGGCATTAAATAATTTATGAGGAGTTGATATGCCATTAAACAAATAAACCAAATCAAACATTAATAGTTATGATTTTCATCAAACATTTAGAAATTAATCAAATTTTGGCATTAAATAACCCATGAGGAGTTGATATGCCAAGATGATTCTCAGATATATTTTTCGGTTGATTGATTTTAACAGATATCAATCTGTCTGGAATTATTCCATGCAACCTAATTAATTGCATACACTGCACATTTATATTTACAGTTTTTGCATAGTTTAAGATCTTTTTTTACAAATGATAACAAGTATTTTTATCTAATACTAATAATTTGCAAAACATATATATTTAACCTTTTGATAGGACTTTAATAGGTACTACCATTCCGAGTCAGAGTGGACCTGGGAGTAATGTCAATGAAGTGATGACTGCACACTGCTTACAGTTCCAGAACTGGAGTTTCACTACTAGATGTAGTTTAGTGTCATACCCAGGGCACCCATTTGGGGAAGGGTCTTACCCTTCCAAATGGGATACAGTTAATGTATCCTAAGTCTTATTAGCAACATGTTTTTTTTAAGTCAAGAAAACTGGTCCAAAAACCAACTAATCAATGAATTACATTATCATATAAAAAAATTTAAAAAAAAAAAACAAGAAATATCTTCTCTCTGACAAAAGTGTTAACTGTTTTTTTTGTATATACCCAGATATGAGTGATGTTAAAAAAAAAAAAAAGCTTTAAGAAATATTTTTAGGTGAGATGGAACCACCATTTGGCATTTTTCTTTATAAAATCCAAACTGTTTTTTTATCATTCTCAGAATCTTAGAAGTTGATGACTTTTTCTATTGCCTACAAACAAAAAAGTTTATAACCAGAATAAATTATACATTTATAGGGGAAATTTTTTCTTTCTTTGTTCAGTGTTGTCATAGAAACCAGTGAGTAGACAGGAAAATGAGGATTTAAAAAAAGGAAAACTGACTGATCTCAATGGCATGTGAAACTGTCTAGGATTATTTTATGCCCAGAGGTTAGGGAATTGTGTTTATTGTACATTTGTATTTAGATTATTTGTTGAGTTGTTTCTTAAGGTTCTTTTGTTTTTTTATGGTTATGTGATATCAAGTAGACTTACCTAATATAAATAATCGACACATAGTGATATGGTTTCAAATAACTAATAACAATTTGACCCAAATTTGGTTTGGTTAGGTTTTATTGTATATCAACCAATTTATGCTTATTTAAAGCTAAATCCAGCTTATATATCTATATTAAGTATATGATTTGTAAATATATTTTGTTGACATTTTTAAAGGAGCCTGTGGTCATTTTTTTAGTTTTTTTCCACACAGTTAAATGGTTTCAGGTAGTGCTATATGTCACTAACAATTCCATGAGACAGTCATTTGTCAAATGGTCAAACAGTTCTATTTAACCTAGAGATACCACCCTGTCAGGTGCTACTGCTCCAGGTCAGAGTGGACCAGGATGCAATGGCAATGAAGGAGCAGTCCACATTTCATAAAACTTCTGGGCTTGAGCCTCAAAATAACATTGTTTAGTGTCATATCCAGGACACTTGTTGGAGGAAGGGGGTCACCCCTCTGCAGAGATGCAGTTGGTGTATTCTACAGCCCACTGCCGCATGCTGACTGGGCTAAATAATTTGACCAAATGATTGAACCGTTTGATTTGACTCATAGATAGGACCCTAACCCTAACCACTAGTCCAGGTCATAGTGAACCTTGGAATAATGAAGTGGCACATCAAAACTCCAGAAATGAAGCTTCATCATCAGATAAAATTTTGTTTTCTTTTTTTTTTGCAGGGGGTGGGTGTCTTACCTCCCCTGCAAGATATACAGTCAGCAGATTCTAAGCCTTACCAACACAACAAAAGAAAAACAATGAATTAAAGTGCATAAAAATAACTTTTTGATATTCATTTTAATGAAACTTAATTCGGTGTCTATACAAAATAACCCAACCATAAAAATTTCATTACATCTTCAATAATGTTCAACTATATATATATATTTATATATATATATATATATATGAGAGAGAGAATTGTAGTACTTATATTCACTATCCTGACAAGATAAAGTTTCAGTGATAAATGATTAATGTTTTTGACAGAACAATCATATCCCAAAAGTACAACTTCAACTAGCTATAATTCACCCATTGGAGTTATTTTTTTACTTTTCCCTTCAACCAACTACAAAAAAATACTGAATTATAGTGTATGTCAGATATATAATTTTAGGGACATAAAAGACTTAAAAATTGAAGTCAATGACAAACCTCTGATTTCTAGTTTTTTCATTTCAACCTTTATGGGTTATTTAATGTCTAAGCCATCCTTGTGGAAGACTGGTAGTGGTACTATTTAACCCAGAGCTGGGAGAATAAGGGGTTCATACATTTCCCAAGGGTATTAGCCCAAAAGTGGACATAATATGACTGGAATTCTAACTCGCTTACTATGATCTCATAGTTCAGCACTTAAATCATTATGCCATGGCACTCTCACAAATGAAAAACTTACTCTTATATACACAGTGAATATGAGTATTATATTCCTGTATAATATTGTACAAGGTGCATATGATAAGTTTCCAGACGTTTTTTTGTATGGGCATTTAAAATTATCGTAGACTCTTGAAAATTCACTATGTTATTGCTATACATCTTATGAGATGACTGACCAATTTTTATGATTTCAGCTTCAAATC
This sequence comes from Sepioteuthis lessoniana, assembly GCA_963585895.1. NCBI lineage: Eukaryota > Metazoa > Mollusca > Cephalopoda > Myopsida > Loliginidae > Sepioteuthis > Sepioteuthis lessoniana. The sequence goes on from OY757926.1 coordinate 12,479,718, forward strand.
AACAGCTACAGCAGCAAATGGAATACACCCTACTGAAGCCTGATTATCACAGCTGGTGAATTTCAAAAATGCAATCTGGATGTGAGGACACTTTAGAAGAACAATATGCAATAAAATTCTGTTTTAAACTTGGAAAAAATGCCACCACAGAAACGTATGGAATGCTTCAGACTGCTTTTGGAGCATCTTGCATGAATCGAACATTTGAGTGGCATAAGAGATTCAAGGAAGGCACGGAGTCTGTCAGGGATGATGAGAGGTGTGGGAGGAGTAAGGAAGTCAATACACCACAGTTGATTGGCCAAAGGGTTAAGGTTAGGGTTACTATGTTGAGGTTTTAAGGGAATTCCGGAAGAGATTCCGTCGGAAGAGGCCAGCACTCTTCAAATTGGGTCAGTGGCATTTCCACCAGGACAATGCACCAGTCCACAACTCTATCCTTATCACAGACTATTTGACCAAGATGGGTATCAAGACAGTCCCTCAGCCTCCCTCTAGTCCAGACCTTGTTCCCTGTGACTTTTGCTTATTCCCTAAGCTCAGAGGCTGTCGTTATGAGACAATTGAGGAGACGAAAGAGGCTGTGATGAAGGTCATTGACACGCTCACACGAGAGGACTTCCAATGGGGCCTTCCAGAAGTTGTTGGAATGGTAGAACAAGTGCACTGCAGCTGGAGGAGATTACTTCGAAGGGGACTAGAGTTTCATGTGTGTATTATAAAAAAAAGTGCCCATACGAAAAAAGTCTGGAAACTTATCGTATGCACCTCGTATATTTTCTTTGCTGAGATATTCTACACAAGTACCAAAAATTTAAACTATTAAGTAAAAACACTCTTAAATTACTTTTTCTTTTCCTTTTTTAAAAAGTATTCAGCAAAATGCTATTTTCTTAACATGAACATAAAAACATTGAAATAACTTTACGCTTATGATCTCATACCACCATGAGTGATTGTTTCTTGGTCTAAATCAATTTCATCATCACAGGGACATTTATTGATCTTATTCTTTCACTTTATATATTTCATACTTTTCCATAAAAAAAGATGTGTCATTAGCTTGGAAAAATTATTCATTGCATTAAAGATAGCAGTTATTACAACATTTGTTGAGAAACTGGGCCAGATTTTTCGGGCAGTAATATTATACTGCTTAAAAAAACAGGCTCAGTGTTTCCCCACTAGATCAGTGTTTCTCAACTTTTCTACTCTTGTAGAACCCTCCCAATACACTTTGGTGCAACCTAGCTTTGACCATCTGCCCAGACGGTCACAGTCAAAAACCAAATTAACCCCTACCACCATCATTCAAACCTATATCTATTTCCCTCCTTGTTCTTTCTCTTTAGACCCTTTCCCTTCCCTTATACCTTTTTACATTCCCCTTGAGTTTTTTTTTTTTTCCTTCAATTGCTGAAATGTAGAAAAACGCAAAAAAAATGTTTTGTTTGACAAAGTTCTTCTGTTAATAAAGAACAAAATATTACCACTAAACCCATTGTAAGTGTTTGATTTATCCACTTTTTTTTTTTTATCATCTTGTCAGATCCACCAAAATCTACCATTTCTCCATACCATTATTAATAACTATCTCATGGAACCCTTAGCAACTTCTTGCAGAAACCTAGTGTTCCAGGAACACGCCAGTTGAGAAACACAGCTCTACATGTTCGCACTATGCTTATATGCAGACAAACTCATATAGACAACAACATGTGTATATATATTGTATAGCAGAGAAAGATAACAACGCTGATGTATAAAAATATAATCTGCTTCTTTTTTTCCTTTTATTACGCAAAATATATGTATGGGTAGAGTGAAAGAGAGTTGGAGATAGCTTAGATGCATACATGCAAGGGCGGTGGTGTGATTCTTCTCTGAAACCTCTCAGTCTTTCTGCTTCGTTCTGCCCAGGTTGAAAGCTTCTCTGGTTTACATAATTTTCCAGGTACACACACAAATCCTCGTGGTCACTCCTCCTGCCTAATCATTACACGTGGACACGCTTCCTTCTAGCATGCAACCCACACAATTTACGTTGCATTTCTGCAGAGGAAAAAAACTTGTGTGCTGTTTACTTTAGGAAACAGGTGTACTTTTTGTTATGCCACCTATGCAACTTATGCAGCATTTCCACAGGGGGGAAAAAACCTGCATCTTGTTTACTTTAGGAAACGGGTGCACATCCTGTTATACCACCTATGCGACTTACGTGGTATATCAAAAGGATCTTCCAGTCAATATCTAACATATACATTATTGTACCCAGGGTGAGAAAAAAAAAGCTTTCAAGGTAAAACTATACAAACCATTTGTACTCATATAAATGGCTTATCTGTCTGAAGATGATCCAGTTATTGGATTAACAAAAAAAAATTAGCCTACCTTAATCCACTTTTGAATATTCTTTAAATTTTTTATACTTATTACAGCGTCTCTTCAAACTTTTCATAGGAGATGACAAAGTTAGGATTGCCATCAACTATTTTGTTATGTTTTCTTAATGTCATTTACAGTCTGAAATCTCCTTTTCAATGGCGATATTAGCATTGGGAAAAGCCAGAGTTCATAGCGGGGAAACCAAATATGGATTGTTAAAGGAAGTGACAGATATGAGGTAATGCAATGTTTCGCCAAAATGACCAAGGTAACTGATGGTTTATTCAACAGTATATGAGTTTATAGGATATTGGCTGACCAGAAAAAATTTACGTGAATTGTTATATATTGACCTTCGACTGAGCTGTCAATCAAGAGATGCACCTGTGTAAATAAGCCGAAGAAGAGCAGAAGCAGGTGAGCATTAAGAAAGAATATAGACAGGGTACCCGCTGCCGTCGGGCAGTTGGAGACAGGATGCCAAAGTGAAAACCAGCTTGCAGACTGAGGGCTTTGTGGCCCTCAGTGACCCCCGGTTGAGCAACCCAAGCCAAGATGCGGAAGAAGTGCTGCTATGGTCGAGAGAAAAACTTGGGTCAATATAGCAGTCTGTCCCTGTATCCACTCACCTCTCACACACAACAGAACATCACCCTTTCAAAAATAAAGTGTGAGAAATTTATATTTTTGTAAAGAAGTGTATTCGATCGTTATTGAAGTCGTTCGTTACCGGTTAATGATGTTTCTGCACATAAGTGTATATTTGTATATGTATACATGTAGTTGTACTATAGGTATACAACAGAATCAGCTCTGTGCAGGCACTGGATACCGTCTAAAGGACCTATCATGAGCAATGGTTAATAGTGAATCAATGCTGTTGGCATGCCTTGATGATGATGAACATTAAAAATGGATTCACTTATGTTTGATTGTAATCACTTAGTGCTTATGTTCTTGGGAAAGGCATGAATCCATCTGTTCTCTCTTCAACTATAGGTGAATACTAGGGCAGACTAAGTTCTAGACTGGTTGCCTTGGCTAGGCAACCAATCTAGGGGAAGGAAAACTGACTTCAAACCAATTTTACTCGGCTTAAAACTTGTGGCAGAGGAGGTTGAAAAAATTCTTACACTACAAGTATTCACTGTGAATACAATAATCACACTATGCACAAGCTTAGTGAATGGTGTTTCATTGCCAACTGAATAACCTCACGGAAGAGTGTCTGTTTATAGTAAGGTCTCCTCTAACTCGTTAATAGGTTACAACATAGCTGTTGCACAAGTAGTTAAGAAGACATTCAAAATGGCTTGAGCACTTTTTCAGACAGACCTTGTATTCTGCGAATTGTCCAGACTATCAATGTCATTTTTTATCATCTTTTTATTTTTCCAGATGTACAGTTAAAAAGAATTAAAAATGTAAATGTGATCAATAGTCCAAACAGCTCATAGAAATGATATCAATAATTCAGAAAACACTTAGAATGATAATAATTTCTCAAAATCACAGAAAGAATAAAAGTGTTCCAAAAAGCCATATTGAATATTAGTCTAAAATTATGAAAAGCCATAAGAAAATTCTTAGAAATACCAAAAAATAGGAAATTTCAGAGAATTTTCTTTTCCTTCATTTGATATCCTAATTTGTGATAAGTTCTTTTCTAATGACTTTTTGCTACAACTAAGAGAAATTTGACAACAATAATCAAGGAAAATAATCAATTCCTATGCGTGTCTAAGTTATTGAAGTTTTATTAAAATTTGGAGCAGTAATAAAAAAAAATGATTCAGCCTTTTCACTTTTTTGGTCTAATACTGAATTTTTTTTTTTTTTTTTTTTTTGATGATTAAAAAATTTGTTCACTTTTTTTGAAGTGTTAAATAAACCTTGATTAGCAAAGTAACAAGTAGACTGAACAGCAGCTGTCCATTTCATGGCTCTAGGTTAATTCCTTCTTACTTAAACAGAGAACTTCTTAGCATTCCCCAATGCTCAATATTATTTAGAATATATAAGTAAAGTTGGTAACCGCAGTCGAGGGCGACCTGAAGGCTCCCTTTTCAATAGCTACTACACCGAGGTGTAGGGGAGAGCGCTACTCCTTTCCCTGGATTGCTCAACTTTACCCTTGATACATACCTTACATTGCTAAGTGTTAAGCAAGGAGATATCAAGTACAATTTTTAAAGTCTTTGGTATGACGTGACCTGGGTTCAATCCCAGGTCTCTCAGACCATTGGCGAATACTCTACCCACTAGGCCAATGAGCTGGTCCTAGAATATATACTAAATGCAAAATATGTCACAAAGTCATCCTATCATCTTGAATTTTTATCAAATGAAAAAATCATCGTTCATAGATTTTTCAAGACCATAGTGTAGTAGGTAGAGGTACTTATAAGATCTGAACTCACTACACTAGCAAATTAGTCTCCAAGACTGAGAAACCTCACAAGAGAGTAACTTATCTATCCCTTATGATGTGATAAGTACTCTATTTTCTTGTTAATAGAAACTTTCTTAACTTTAAAGCAAAACACAAAACTTAGCATAGGATTTGAAGATTCATATTATAGTTTCAAGTATTCCTATCTAATACTAATAATCTTCAAAGGGATCTATTTGATTCATAGATGGGACCCTAACGGGTACTACCACTCTAAGTCAGAGTGGACCTGGGAGTAATGGTACTCACACTCCAATAAGACCCAGAACTAGAATCTTATCACTGGACGCAATCTAGTGTCATACCCGTACATTTACTTTTTTGAGAGGGCAGGGGTCCAACTTCTTCTGCAGGAGCTTGAGTCCACATATTGTAAACTTTGCCGACAGGGTGATTTTTAGGAAAAAGAGGACTCTTATAAAGAGAGTGCCTCTAACAATAAGCAATAATCATATTGCTGCAAGATGTAACTGATCATATTAAATTTTAATTCATAAATTTCAAAAAATAAATAAATGAAATTATCTAACTAAAATAATTCACATTTATTTATTTTTACTAATTAAGTTTATACATAATTATTCCAGGTAGAGATGTTTAAGCTAATAAATAAATTTCTTTCTTTTTTTTTTTTTTTTTTTTTTTAAGCTATTGTCCATGGGACAATGGCTTCGCGTACAGAGTCAACCAAAACATTGTAAATATAACCATTAAAACGAAGAGAATAATCTGAGATGTGTAAATGATGTCAACCATTGATTTGTTTTCCAAGTCTGAATGAGAATAACAATAAAACCAGCAAGAAGAAGAAGACGTTCAAGAAAAATAATTGAAGAGAGAATTTAATTTATTTCAAAGAAACTGCTGGCTTTGTCTGATGAGATCATATTTAACTGTGACATCAGCTGCATTTTTTTTTGGGGGGGGCACAAAGTGACAATAACAAATTACATAAATATCCAATACTATATAAAAAAAAATACCCATACATATTTTTAACAGCATAATATAGAAAAGTCTAAGTCTAATCTGATTCTCAAAATTTTAGTTTGGAAAAAAAAAAAAAAAAAAAAAGAAAGAAAGAAAAAAGAAAGAAAAATAGATATATTTTGATCAAGGCATTAAATAAATAAAGAAATAAATAGGGTACTAGATAAATGTTTATATTAAAAAAAATCTTGAATTAATAAAAAAAAAAACTTATAAACAATACTTACATAATCAGTCAGTATTTATCCAATTAAAAAAATAGTTACTTGAGCATTGATTTTGTTTGGATTAACAAAGTCTTAGGCCATGATATATCTTTTATATAATAATGGCCGAAAAGTCTTTCTATAATAATTAGAGTCATCTTTTTTAATGTTAATATTTGTTCCTGTAATTACTGACCCTAGTTGATTGCCTTTGTTCTTCGAGCTGATCACTGGCCTCAAGTCTTCCTCACCCAGCAACAGTTACATTGACTATGACTGCTACTGGCGGACCAGTAGCAATCGATGTCGATAAATAACATTACCATGGTTCAATATATCAATTCTTTTTTAGATATTAAAATTACTAAGCTGTCACAAAATAACTACTACCCTTTGAAAAAAAAAAATCGTCTTAAATTTCACAATTTAATAGAAATTTGAAAATCTTGTCAGAATTTGAAGAAAAAAGACGCACACACACACACACAATATATATATATATATATATATATATATATATATATATATATATATATATATATATATATATATATATTAAAGTGAGAAAGACAGAGTATAGGTAGTAATTAACAAACAGTTGATACTTGCATATATAGTTTCAATCCCTGTCACAATCATTATGGGACAAGTACAATAAAACCGCCTAAGTGAAAATATAAACCTCCAAATAAACAAAAAAAAAAACTTTATCAAAATAAAGCATCCTGTTTATTCCTCATTTTTTTGTATCCGTCGAGTCGGGACCTATTAGTACCAGGACAGTTTGTTTTTTTTCTGTCCGGCTGGACAGACACATTCCTCTCTGTGATAATTGCATTGGTCACTTTTCTTTACAGTCACGTTATGTTCAAGAGTGACCAACACTCGTCCTTCATTTTTCCTCTGAGCTTGGGATCTCTATTGGCAGAATTAGGGCCTCTTGGTTTTAAATATACTGTAGCCCATCTTCTAAACTGGGTATTTTAATTAAGGTTATTTAATCACGAATTTCCAAACACAGGAGTTTCAGCAACAACAACATTTTAATGAAGTCAATGAATCGATGGTAAACTAAACCGTTTTTTAAAAGATTGGTAAAAATTCTAAGAAAACTAGATAAATAAATGTAATGTATGAAAAAAAATCCGTCAAGTTATAGCAACTCATGACAATAGTCTTAAGCTTTTTATTTTCAATGTGATCATCCGCTTGTTTTAATTGATCTTATTTGGGAAATAAGTAGAAACCAACTGATAAAATAAATGACTGTATTTAAGATACATTTATTTATCCACCTCCCCTGCTTGTGGACTGCCAATTTCAGTAGAGGGAATCTTCGTAGCGTAATGGCTAAAGTGCTGGACTGCGACATCATAGGAAGCGAGTTCGAACTCCAGTCATGCTATTATGTTCACTTTCGGACAAATATTCTTGGAAAAGGTATGAACACCCTTATCCCTCCGCCCCCGAGCTATAGGTTATAGTATCACTGCTTTTCTATAAAGATGATTTTGTCATTAAATAACCCACTTCCCCAATTTGACAGGTAAAGTTTAATACAGGACATCTGTTTTCTTTATAAAAACCCGTACATACAGTTGGGAGGTGGGAGTCAAAAACTGTTCTGTCCCATTGACATTACGTTTGTTTGTTTTTTTATTATTCATTTGGAATTCCCTATGATTTGATTCCTACTCCAAGTAGTAAAGTGCATTAAGTTCAACCGGGCAGAGAAGCGGGGGGATATGTTAGACCCCCACCCCAGGACTTGTTTTGTAGGTGCTTTTTTTTTTAATTTCATTGATTTTCTTGCGTTTCGAGCCCAGCAGGCAAAAGATATTACAATATAATTGATGGTTTCAAAATTAAAGGGAGAAGGGGTGAATAAGTCCGTATTGCATGTGACAAAAAACATGTTTTATTCAACTTTTGTTTTCTTACAAGAGAACATATATAAGCATTAAGGGAGAGTAAGAACCCTATATAAGTAAAGTTGGCTACCGTAGTCAAGGGCGACCCAAAGGTTCCCTTTTCAATAATAGCTAGTACACCAAGGTGTAGAGGAGGGCACTACTCCTTTCCCTGGATTGTTCCACTTTACCCTTAAACCGTACTTTATAATGCTCAGTGTTAAGCAAGGAGGTATCAAGTACTATTTTTTGAGTCTTTGGTATGACTTGACCAGCGATTGAACTCCGATCTTCCGAGTCATTGGCGAATATCTATATACATATAAATAATTATTATGATTATTATTAAAAGAAATACAAATAGGAAAAGTTTTTGCGTAAAAGAATGCTCGATGCTATAATGAGAGAGCAAGATTAAAACCTAAAAAATATTATAATTAAGAAAACTAGAAGTCTATTATTTGAACTTTAATATGACATGCACAATCATCAGACCGAAGTGTGTGTAGAACACTATTTAAATAACCTTAAAAAAAAAAATAAAATAAAAAAATTAGGGTAAAATTTTGGGCCCAACTTCATTATTTTTTTATTATCAATATGCCAGTCTTCCAAATGGTGTAAAAATTTCTGCGGACGCAAACCTCAAAATCTTTTTTCTTTATTAAAATACTTTATAATCATTTCCACAATGTTTCATTTAACCATCAAAGAGAATATTTAGCTGTGTAACTAGAATAAAACAATTTTCTTGATTCTTGTATAATGTATATAATCTAAAATATTAAAAAGAAATTCTGATGTATTCGTTTAACGTTTAAAAATGGGGGAGAATGCTCGGTTAAGGAAAAGGTTTTTTGTTCCTTCTTTGAGACAGAACTGTTCAAACTAAAAAGGAAAATATCAGAAATAAACATGAAATAAAGCCGAAAAGGGTTGTTGTATAGCTAGAAATATTGGGGGGTCCGATTATGGGGGCTTGACTTGTTAAAAAGACCGCACCAATATTATTTGGTGGGAATGAAGTAAAGAAACTAATATAAAGCTTCCTCACCCCAATCACTTATATTGAGGGTCCCCCCTCGGGAGGGGGAATCAACATAGCTACCCCAATCCTCCTTCCCTATTTACACGTTTGATTAACAAATAACATTTAATTGCATGCGATAAAATCAATCATGTCGGAGACAGAATGTGCAAATATTGGTTATTTATAGTACAGTAGTAACTGGATATTTCAAAGAGAAAAAAAAAGTGTTATACTTTTATGAATATCCAATTATTAATCATAACAAAATAAATGCAAGTTTACATACAGGCAAGTGTTCGACAACCAGCAACTTTCCTCTACATCAATCGTCTGCTGTTATTTATTTTATTTATCTATTTATTTTTTCAAATATATGAATAAATATAATACCTCTGGATTTTATTTAACAAATAATTTGTATTGTTTAAAACTTTATTAAATACATCTTAAGAAATCATTTTAAGTTAATTTTTCCCCTAAATTCGAATATATTCCCACACGCAACAACGAGGAATTTACAGAAAATGCCATTCAAACAATATGATTAACATACTTTATATGTGACAATAAAGTCGACAAAAAATAAATAAATAAGCTGTTAGGTCACGTGATCAAGCTATCATAATTCGTACTGAAGACAAGTAAAGACATCTCCCATATCCCAAACAAAAGCCTTTTTAAGGTTTAGAAGTTTTGTTTAAAATGACAATGGAAATGTGACAATTTGTGTCTATGACGACCAAATTGTATAATAAAAAAAAAATTGAAATAAATAAATAAATATCCTGAATCTGTATTTATTCTTACCATGGTATAAAAATTGTTAGTTTGTTTTTTTTTTCTTTTCTTTTTTAACCGTTATAACAACAACAAAGAATTTCAATTAAGCAAATAAATTAACTATAAGTAATTACATTTGTAAAAATCTTTGTAGCTCTAGCAACAATAAAAAAAAATAAATGCACAGCAAGAAAAAGAAAACGTAAAAACGAAAAATACGGACGAGTCCACCAAAAAAAAAAAAAGTCAATTTTACTTACTTTTTTGAGAGAGAAAAAAAAAAAAAAAAAAAAAAAAAAGAAGTGGGGAAAAATAAATAATTTTCGTTTCTTTCTTAATCGATCATCCTGTTCGATAGAAAACTCGACGGTAAAATTCCAAATCGTCGGTAAGAGATAATTTTATGCAAATAACTTCGATAGCAGATCCATGGTTATTTAATAATGGACTGTCCGTTTTTAAACTACGGACAGTTATGACCACTTAGTTTGTTTTTAATCCCAGAAAATATCTTAATATGAAGACAACTAAAAAAAAATGTTTTTTTAGAAACCTTAAACTGAAAATAAACTAAATGATACAAATGTTTAGAAAAGAAACATTTCTTGTAACTCAGTTGGTAAGAAGAGTTCGTTTGACCGAGGGGAGACTATCCGGTAACTGGACAAAAAGGGTCAGTAAAAAAAAAAATTAAAAAGTAAAAATAAAATTAATTAATTACTTAATAAAAAAAAAGGCTTACATTAATTTGATACATATTTATTTTTTACCAGTTAACTTGTTTTCTTTTTTGAAAAAAAAATTCTAGAATTCAGTGGTCAACTTCAATTCAAATTTCACTTTGGGTACAAAGACCCTTTATTTTTTAGTTAAAAGTATATATATCTATATGTGTGTGTGTGTGATGTATGAAAAAATTGATATTATATGAGAAGTACAGTTTTTCAGAAAATTGATATTTTGTAATCTAATAACTTGACCAATTCTTTTTCAAATCATCTTCAAAACTTTCAGTGCATAGAAATAACTCAAAATCAGTTTAATATCTAAATACCCCCTGCTTTTTTCTCTCAACTGAATGGCATTTATATACCGGAACAAAAAACAAAAACATTAAGCTTAAAATCCCAAGTTATTTCTATACATTCTCATAAAATATGAAATTATTTGAATGAGAATTGGTCAAGTTATTAGATTACGAAATTATACTAGTTTTTCTGAAATACTCAGCATATATATATATATATATATATATATATATATATACGCACACACTTTAAATTCTGGATGAAGATGTTTGCATTCCACATAGCACTAATGCCCTTGGGGAAAGGTATACATCCAATTATTCTCTTTCCAGCTGTGGGTAAATAGTAGGGCAGATTGAGCTCTTTAACCTTAGTATGGTAACTGGTCTAGAATGAAAACTTAATTCAAATCTCTTAAAGTCTGCCTAAAAAATTAAGTGCCACATTCTGCTAGTATGGAGGGGTTGGTATGTATATGACATAAATAAAATGTTGTTTCAGAACTTTATTTACAAGATATTCATTGTAATATTTTTGTTTTTTTATTCAAGTGTAACAGAAGCTGGCATATTGGCCTCGTATTGTTTTACATTACCCACTGTTATGAAATGGTCACCCACCTAAGTGCAGAGCATGCTTATAGATGCTTAACTTTGGTAATCTGGTGGACACTGGTGCTTATCAGCATGACTTGATCTAACTGTAGGCCAAAAACACTGTTAGTCTTTGGATACCTCATCATGGAATAATGGTTAGTCAGCTGGTCTCACAGACTAAGTAGTGAGTATGATCCTTACCTGTACTTGGCAAATAAATGTTGTATTCTTCTTAAGTAATTAACAACTAAAATAAATGCTACTCCAGTCCCATAATATTTATTAAGTTTGCATATAAACTTCATATTAAATGTAACAACAATAATGGGACAGGAGTAATAATAAAAATCCTCTGTATAAGTTTAAATACGAGGTAGAGTAAAAAAGTAATGCCTTTTTCTTTAGTACAAGAATAAATACTAACATAGGAACATGTATTATACATCAAAATGAAGCTGGTTCTCTGAGAATCATATCCTTGCTTCTCAACATAGTTGCCATTTCTCTCAATAGCAATGTTCCATCTTCGAATGAGAGCATGTATCCCTGCCTCGTAAAATTCTGTTGACTGTTCTTTGAGCCACTTTATCACCACAGTTTTCACTTCCTCATCACTGGCAAAATGTTTGCCTCTTAAACACTTTTTCATGGGGCCAAAGAGATGAGAGTTTGAGAGTGCTAAATCTTGCCAATCAATAAAGTCCTTCTACATAACAATACTTGATCACACACAATCATCAGGAAAAGGGAGAAAATCGCTTTATTTGGGTGGACAACTTTACCGCATCCTCCATACTCACCAGATTCATCCCAAGGCTAAGATGTGAGGACATGAAAAACATTAAAAGAAATACAACAGCCCAGTTCTGCACAACATCAAAAGAGAAGTTTCAGAGATGTTTTGACCAATGAAAAACTGGTTGGAATATGTCTGTTGAATACCCAGAGGACTATTTTGAAGAAAATTAATGCTTTTTCATTGTTCATCTGTTTTGGTAAATACAGCTCACATTTCAATGCTTTTTGAACATAACAATACATGGTAAAACTTTCTAATAATAGAATATTGTATGTTAATTTAACAAATAATGTTGGGATAAAAGAGACAAGAAATATGGGGATTCTCAGGTCTCTGTGGTTTCAATTAGTTTCTCAACCTTGTTGGCTGGTAAACACTGGTGGGTCCACGTGTAAGAGTCTACCAAAGAATGTCATTTACGAGTTCATCCACACTTCTCAAGAAGAGTCTAGCATGTCTTATTCATCTTACTTGGATGGTTTGTGAGAGGGGGGATAGGTGGCTTTACAGCTGCAGTTTTGTGGGGTTTTGCTTCCAGGATTTGTTCAAAATAGTACATAACATTTTTCTATTGTTTCCATCAAGCTTTTTCTTCAGGAATTTTGTTAGCATATAGGTAGTGCATCCATATAATAGTACTGACACAGCCATAGCTTGGAAGATCTTGTTTTATTTCATCAAAGAGATCAGATTTCCATACGATCGATAACCTGTCAATAGCAGGACACCCCTTTGCTAAGCGTATGTTGTCATCACTTTCAGTAGATGAGATATTGCTACCAAGGTAATAGTCTTAAGTTTTCAGAACTTCTGAGGTGAAACATTATTGTTATCAATTCTTGCATAATTTTGATTAAAATTTTGTTGTAGGTGAATCACCTATAACCAGAATAATGGACTTACCCAAAGAGAATATTAACCAAGAACTACACTGGTAGAGTGGAGAGCAGCAGCAGCAACTGTAGTAAGCACCTTGCCTGTTTTCATGTACGTTGAACCAAGGAGAACCTCCTCAGAGACTTTTGGATACATTTGTGTGGCACTCATATCTCTGTGTTAAGTTATTTATTTATTGACCCCTAATCGGTCATAACAAATTTTAAATTTCTTTTCTCGATTTTATCACTACTTTCAGGTCAAAGAAAACTAAAATATGTAAAAATGACCCAGGATTTGTGATAAAAAGAAAAAAAATCATGAAAAAGCTCTTTATGTTCACAATATACTTTTAAGTCAGTCATGCAAACTTGTTTTTCACATGAGTAATGAGAAATTCTGTTGTTATAGAAACCACAAGCAGGATTAGATATTTGCATGTCGTTTTTTTTGGAATATACACACAAAGCTTTTTACAGTATATTAGTAATCTTGACTCACTACTGAGAAACATATAATTCCGTTGTTATGGTAACATACATTTTCTATTTGTTGTTGTATAGTTAATTTTGTCAATTTGAAGCTATACAAGGTATGTTAAAAAAATATCAAGACTGAACCTACTCAGATAAACAATGAATGAAAAATCAATTTTTAATGGCATTCAATAAATTTTTTCCAGAGAGTTTTTCATTGGTTAGAGCACCTTTGAAACTTCTATTTTCATATGGTGTGATGCTGTACGGTCATATTTCTTTTAATGCTCTCAACAGCCTCAAATCTCTTGAGATGAATTTTCAGTTGAGGAAACAAGAAAAAGATCAGGTGAATATAAAGGGTTGTGCACTTGTACAAACCCGTGTTTCACCTAAAGTAGCTGATTAAATTACTGAAACTGTTAATCAATAAGTATTGAGAATTTATGGTAGTTTAGATGTCCCAAAATCATCACTTGATTATATAAGTAGTTGGCAACTGTAGTTGAGGGTAACCCGAAGGCTCCCTTTTCAATAGCTACTACACCAAGGTGTAGGGGATGGGTGCAACTCCTTTCCCTGGATTGCTCCACTTTACCCTTGATCCTTACCTTATAATGATGAGTGTTAAGCAAGGAGGCATCAAGAACCATTTTTTGAGTCTTTGGTATGACTTGACCTGGGATTGAACCCAGGTCTCCTAGGCCATTGGCAAACACTCATAGCATTAGGCCAATGTTTGGTACAATCATCATATAAGTTAATTGATTATATAAGATACTCAAATTCTTGTCTTCATACAACTCTTTGAGTTCTAAAAAATTCAAAGAATACAGTTTCAATATATTTGATCACATTCTTTGAAGATTTAGTTTTATAGAGAAATCTATTTTATTTTATATTGTAATCTCTTTATTTTTTTATTTTTATTTTATAGAGAAATCTTTATTTTATTTATTTATTTATTTTATTTTATAGAGTAATCTCTTTATTTTTTTAATTTATTTTATAGAGAAATCTATTTTATTTTATTTATTTATTTATTTAATTTTATTTATTCATTTTATAGAGAAATATATTTAATATATTTTATTTAATTATTTACTTATTCATTTTTTTTAATTTAATTTTATTTTATTTATTTTATAGAGAAATCTATTTTATTTTATTTTTATAGAGAAATCTACTTTATTTTTAAAGAGAAATCTATTTTATTTTTGAGAGAAAATTTAGTTTAAATTTTTCAGTTGTTTGTTCAATTTACCATTAAGCTATCTTTATCACAGCCGACTAGGCTGTGACTGTAAAATACACCGACTGCATCTCTGCAGGGAGGTAAGGAACCCCAACCAGTGTCCTAGATATGACATTAAACAATCAGATGGTGAGGCTCCAATTAAGCTGGAGCTGAGGGGAAAGCAGAGTACCCCTTCATTGCCACTGCTCACAGGTCTACTCTGGCCTGGAGTGGTAGCACCTGATAGGGTCCTATCTATGGGTCAAATAAAACTGTTTGACATTTAAACTCTCTGCAAACAAATGATTTATGCTAAATGAAATTGTTAAAAATAGAAAAGTCTAACTATTTAACTGTGTGTAAACAAATGACTGATGTTTAATCGAATTGTTAGTGATACATAGCAATAATTGGAACCATTGAATTGTATGCAAACGAAGGAGTTATGTTGAATAAAATAATTAGTCATAAATAGCAGTACTCATATCCACGTCACTGTGTGCAAACAAATGATTAATATTGTATAGAATTATTAGTGTTAGATAACAATACTTGAAACCATTTAGCTGTGTGCTGTAGAAGTCACTGTTCTAACGTGCAGAATAAACAAGAATAACAACACTTACCAGCTCAGCGGCCCCAGCTAGCGTCCAGCCGGCAGACAAAAAATAAAATGGGCGGTAACTCAATACCGAGCTCGTAACACTTGTAACATGACTGAAGTAAGCTGGTGTATATATACACTAATATACCCACTCACTGGGCCAGCAACCAATCACTGTCCTGCGAATAGACTTAGCCACTATCGAATAATGGAACATCCCAATGTCCATACAATCTTACTTCAACTCGTAATTCATTATTATGCATGTTTTACCAATTGTTTGGGGGGTGCTGATGGGGCTGAAGGTATTTTTGGATTTTGCTGGACACATGTGGGATATGGCCCTGCGTTCGGACCCACTTTAAAAAAGGCCTTGTGCCATACTTGTTCGGTGGTAGGACGGAGAATGAATAGAATTATGCATGCGAGAACTGACCCATAACTACGGAGCCTTACAATAGAATTCCAACATGGCACTGCGAACAGGATGCAAACCTGTGAGTGAATATCCCATTGGATTTTGAATGATTAAACAAATGATTAATAGTAAATAAAATTATTTGTATTGGATAGAAATACTTGAAACCATTCAACTGCGTGCAAAAAAAAATGAGCTCAGACTCGTTTAAAAATTTTATTAACAAAATGTGTTTACAAATCCCATATATTTAATATATATGTATATTCTAAAATGTATTTACAAATCCTATATATGTATATTTTAATATATACATATGTATTATATATATTATATTTATATATATATATATCTTAATATATATATGTATATTTTAAAATGTGTTTACAAATCCTATTTATTTAATATATATGTATATTTATATATATTATATATATTTATATATATTATATTTATATATATTATATATTTTGATATATATGTATATTTTAAAATGTGTTTACAAATCCTATATATTTAATATATATGTATAAATAGAAGTTGGCATTAAATAACCTACCAAAGCAACCGAACATTATCAGTTTGTGATGAGGCAAAAAGGTTGATAACAATACTATCAAATTTGAGTCATTGGCCAAGGCCGAGTCAAAAATTTTGCAATATTTTGCCATAGCTAGCTTGTAGTGTGTTTATCATATGACTAAAGAAGTTCAAGCTGTCATGGGTATCCACTGTGATTGGTGTAATGACATGTACATTGCTTCACTCTGTATGCAATTTGAAAGTTGTACAGATGAATGTGTAATGTAGCCTAGTTCAGAACAGTCCAGTCAGCTGGGGGTGTAGAGTGGGGGGTGCCCTCCTGGTGTAATGGTTAAAGTGCTGGACTGCAAAATTGTAGTAAGCAAATTCGAACTCCAGTCGCGCTATTACGTTCACTTTTGGACAAATACTCTTAGGGAAGATATGAACCCCTTTATCCTCCTAGCTATGGGTTAAATAGTACCACTACTGTTCTTCTAGAAGGGTGGCTTTGGCATTAAATAACCCATGAAGGTTGATATGCCATTAAACAGAGAAATCAAACCAAACCAAACCTGGCACAGAAGAATACACAGACTGCATCTCTGCAGAGGGGTAGAGACACCCCCCACTGCAATGAGTGTCTTGGATAGGACATAAACAATCTAATAGTGAGGCTCCAGCTCTGGAGCTTTGGGGAGTATAGAGTACCTCTTCATTGCCATTAGTCCCAGGTCCACTCTGACCTGGAGTGGTACCACTTGATAAGGTACCATCTATAGATCATATAGAACTGTTTGACATTTAAACTATGTGCACGCAAATGACTGCTTAATTGAATTGTTAGTGATATATAGCAATACTCAGAACAATTGAACCAAGTGCTAGCGAATGTGTAATGTTTAATAGAATTATTAGTGTTGATTAGCAATACTTGAAACTCTTTAACTGCATGGCTAAATTGAATTGATAGTGTTACATAGTGGTGCTTGAAGCCATTTAACTGTGTGCAAATAAAACTATTGATGTTAGATAACAATATTTGTAATCATTCAAGTGAGTATATATAAATGATTAATGAACACTAAATAGAAGTATTCATGTTAAAATATTTGGAACCATTTAACTATGTGCAAACAATAGTACTACATGTGTGCAAACAGGTTAGCTCTAACTCATTTCAAAATAAGATTACCACAAATTATTGACTTACAAATCATATGTATAAGCATTTAACTGTGTGCAAATCAATGAGCTCTGAATCATTTCAAAATGTTATCTACTATTTAATTGTGTGCTAAAAAATGAGTTGAAGTTTATCTAAAAATATTATCTACAAAATGTGTTAGCAAATAATAAATATTTGATATATATTAATCAATGGGCTTTGGCATTAAATAACCTAGAAGGGTTGATATGCCATAAAACCCAACCCAACCAAATCATATCTATTTAGTATATATGTATAAAAAAGATTTGGTATTAAATAACCGAGAAGGATTGATATGCCATAAAACCCAACCAAACCAAATCATATCTATTTAGTATATATATATATATGTATAAAAAGGATTTGGTATTAAATAACCTACAATGGTTGATATGCCATAAAACCCAACCAAACTTATGCTTTTATGTTCAAAGTGGGCCAAAATGTCACAGAAGTAATCAAAGGTGAGTTTGGCATTTCACAGACCTGTTTGGTTCTTTACTTCAGTAAAAAGCATCCAGAATTGTCTCATGTTCCCAAAATATTTCAAAACTTTTGACTTTTGATAATAAATGCTATCAATGAAAAAAAATGTTTATTCAAATAAAAGATAAACTCTTAATTAAACAAATAAGATTGTAAGTGGACATTCATTTACAGTCTAAATTCTTCTTACGACTTGCTTTCTTTTTTTAATGATGATGAGAGAGTCAAAGTTAATGGCATAGATTACTTTGACTCTCTCTTGCCATCCATCCCAATCATCCATCATGCTTAGTAAGTTCTCTAGATAGCATCTAGTGTCTGCACAGAGTTAATGAATGTAAGTTTTTGCTGATTAGCCAGCACTAGTCAGTCCATGGGTAGGAGCTCATAGAAGAATGTTGCATATGATTTTGTCCTTATTTCTCTCTCCACTAGTGTCCAGTCCGTCTTGCTCATCTTATTTGATTGGCTTGGACATAAAGTGACCAGAGAGCTGCTGTTCTGTAGGGTACTTTTTTTCAGGATTTTCTTCCAAACAGCAAATAGCATCTGTGTGTAGTTCCCATCTAGATCTTTCTCCAGGTATTTTGTTAGAGTCCAAGAAGTGCAGCCATACAGTAGCTACAACTTGGAAGAATTCCTATTTTATTTTATCAGAGATCAGATATCCAAATGGTCATTAATCTGTCAATAGCAGTCAATGCCTTTCCTATAAATATGCTGACATTGCTTTCAGTAAAAGAGATATTACTACTAAGGTATATGAGGGGGTGTCCTCGTGGTGTAATGGTTAAAGCGATGGACTGTGGAATTGTAGTACGTGAGTTCAAACTCCAGTCGCGCTATTATGTTCACTTTCAGGCAAATACCCTTGGGAAAGGTATGAGCCCCCTTATCCTCCCAGCTATGGGTTAAATAGTACCACTACTGTTCTTCTAGGAGAATGGCTTTGGCATTAAATAACCTACTAAGGTTGATATGCCATTAAACAAAGAAACCAAACGAAACCTAAGGTATATGAACTGGTCTATTAATTTCAGAGGCTTACTATTTAATGAGATGACACCAATTTGATGAGTTAGTTAAGTGAAACGCAAACTGCTTCACACAGAATTTAAACTTGGTTTGTCAAATCCTTACGATAATAACTATAATGCCAACCACGTATGCTTACATATACATGTATTAATCCAATCTTTTTTCACATAGCAAAATCTACAAACCCGAATAAAGACTTCTAATTGAATAAAAATTTATCTATCATAATTATTTCTCATACTAAAATAATTTCGATAAAACACTTTTGCATAAAAAAAAAAAAAACAGATTGAAGTCGAAACACATTGGCAAATAAACAAACCAAACATATTTTTAGAGTTTTACCTTTTCTACTTACATTATATATATATATAAGTTGGCCGGGTTTCGATCCCAGCTTCAAGCGTCCTACATGTCTAGCCACACTGAGGAGTTGTAATACAATGAAACAGTCTATCAGTGCATGACATTATATACGCTCCCCCATGGGGGTTGAGCACTCTGGCAAAAGAATTTTCAGCTGCCGCTCACATAATGCAAAGCTCTTCAAATGAATTGAGTACTCTGGTATCCGGTAAGGTATAAAATGTAAACAAACGAATGCTGCTGCTGTTGTTACATAATACCTTATAATTCCCTAAGCAGACATGGTACGCTTATTGGCCGAGCGGTCTGATACTAAGTCTAACGTAAAGATGGGTGGGTTTTGATCCCAGCTTCAAGCGTCCTACATGTCTAGCCACACTGAAGAGTTGTGATACAATGAAACAGTGTCTGTGGATGACTATATATATATATATGGTGTCTCAATATACATGGGACTCATGTGACTGTTAATAACACTACTAATAATGTTGCGTTCTTTTTTGTTTCACATTTGAAAATAGTATACTTTAACAACTATGAATCTTCCATCACATCCCTTTGGATAAGAGGGGGAAAATACTTTGCGTCACTACTTATTTATAAACAAAATCATTCAAAACTGTCTCAAAATACATGCAACCCATTAATATGATAATGATTTATTAGAGACAAGAAATTCAAAAAAAGATTGCATGTCCTGGAAGCTGGTATAATAACTATTTAAAAAATCATTGCTTTTATGTCTCTAGCTTAAAGGATGCATTTTTTACAGCATGTGTTCCAAATGATTGCCATTGCACTTGTTTCAGTAATAAATCATTATCATATTAATGGGTTGCATCTATTTTGAGACATCCCCCTCCAAAGGGTTGAGCATTCTGGTAAAGGAATTAACAGCTGCCACCCATGTTATGCAAAGCTCTTCTAATGAAATGAGCACTCTGGTATCCGATAGAGTGAAATGTTAACAAATCAAAGCCAATACAAAATGCATTATAATTCCCGAGCTGATGTAGGTCGTCTAAATAGCTGAGCGGTAAGATGCTAAGTCTAGTATAAAGTTAGGCGGATTTTGATCCCAGTCTGTCTGTGGATGACTATATATATATATATATATATATATATATATATATATAAAATAATCATACTAGACGACATTGAGTGTCTGCACAGAACAGATAAATGTCTTTGCTTTTCAGTCAACACTGATGCATCGATAGAGTTCATAGGAGAACATTGTTGATGAGATTAATTCTTATTTTACAAGGATAGTTTCTGAAATGAGAGATAAATGGTCATATAGCTGCTGTTTTGTAGGGTGCTGCTTCCAGGATGTATTCAAAACAGCATGTAGCATTCTTCAATAGTTCCCATCTAGCTTCTTCTCTAAAAATTTTGTTAGAGCTCAAGTAGTGCAACCATAATGGTCCATGCCTTTAATATGTGTATGTTGACATCACTTTCAGTAGATGAGATATTACTATTGAGGTATAAGAATTGGTCTACTGATTTCAGAGAGATCAGATTTCTATATGGTCATCAACCTGTCAATAGCACTCCATGCTTTACCAATTCATATGCTTTACCAATGTGTATGCTAACATCGCTTTCAGTAGATGAGATATTACTACTGAGGTATAGGAACTGGTCTACTGATTTCAGAGAGATCAGATTTCGATATGGTCATTAACTTGTCAATAGCAATCCATGCCTTACCTATGCAGATGTTGACATCACTTCCGGTTTAAAAATAAACATTTTACTCATTCAATTTTAATGAATGCAAATAAACTAAAACTTTTGAAAAAAAAAAGTATCCACAATGTCTTGAAGCTGAATCTAAATTTAAAGAAAAGATTCTATTTCAATAATTTCTGATCACAATATATATATATATATATATATATATATATATATATATATAGCCAAGGGAGATAAATCATGAATATCATTTACTATAATCATTGTGTATAACACACATCCCTAAACTTGGGCATTAAAATTCTGGAACAAAAAAGAAATAAGAAAAAAAAAAAGGATTTTTGCATATAATATGTTCTGACTTTTTAAAATTTGTTGTAGCAAAATTTAACGTTTGTTCAACTTTTTATCAGGGCTCATTGGCTTAGTTGGTAGAGTGTTTGCCAATCGTCCGGGAGGCCTGGGTTAAAGACTTTTAAAATGGTACTTGATACCTTCTTGCTTACCACTCAGCAATATAAAGTACGTATCAAGGGTAAAATGGAGCAATCTAGGGAAAGGAGTAGCGTTCCCCTCTACACCTTGGTGTAGTAGCTATTGAAAAGAGAGCCCTCTGGTCCTCCTTAACTACAGTCAACAATTTTACTTTACTTTTTTACATATGTTTTGAAATGTAATATTTACACAGTAGAATACAGTAAATTATGATGAGTTTGCAGCAAAAATGAGTTTACACAAGGAGAAACAAACTCATAAGCAAACACACAATCCAATAGCGATACTGGCAAATACACCCAACCAAGCTGAAACACTACTGCATAGTTTGGAACAAGCAGCCGCAGGCATAGGCCTCTATGTCAATGCACACAAGACGGAATATATGTGCTATAATCAAACGGGTGACATCTCCACTCTAGATGGAACCCCTCTTAAACTAGTAGACAAATTCACTTACCTAGGAAGCAGCGTCGCATCAACCGAAAAGGACATCGACATGAGGTTAACGAAAGCATGGACAGCTATCAATAGGCTATCGATTATATGGAAATCAGACCTAACCGATAAAATGAAATGCAGTTTCTTCTAGGCAGCGGTCACATCGATACTGCTATATGGATGCACTACATGGACTCTAACAAAACGGCTGGAGAAGAAGCTAGACGGCAATTACACAAGAATGCTGCGAGCAATCTTGAACAAGTCCTGGCGGCAACACCCCACAAGACATCAACTGTACGGCCA
Organism: Sepioteuthis lessoniana; assembly: GCA_963585895.1. NCBI lineage: Eukaryota > Metazoa > Mollusca > Cephalopoda > Myopsida > Loliginidae > Sepioteuthis > Sepioteuthis lessoniana. Next base: position 12,502,070 of record OY757926.1, read on the forward strand.
CCTGCCTCCTATCACAAAAACTATTCAAGTTACACGAACCAGACATGCAGGACACTGCTGGAGAAGCAGGGATGAACTCATAAGTGATGTACTCTTATGGACCCCCACACATGGCCGTGCAAAAGCAGGATGACCAGCACGAACATACATTCAGCAACTATGTGAGGATACAGGATGTTGTCCTGAAGACCTGCCTGAGGCGATGAACGATAGGGAAAAGTGGCGAGAGAGGGTCAGGGATATCCGTGCTACCAGCACGACATGATGATGATGATGAGTTCCCGGTAGCAGCATGAAACTGAAATGTTAGTTACACATTAGTTTGGATCATAGATACAGTTTGCATTCGTTCACAGGGAGGTGGCCATTGTTATAATCATAGGAAATGAACATGCCGACGCAAGTTCAAATCCTGGATGAGGCTGATTGCATTTCATGGAGCATTAATACTCTTGAGAAAGGTATAAATCCAATTATTCTCTCTCCAGCTATAAGTAAATAGCAGGAAAGACTGGGTTCTTTAGACGTTGTTAGGCAACCAGTCTAGGAGAAAGAAAACTGAATTCAAACCTGTTAAACTCCGCTTAAAAAATTGATCTTGTGTCACATCCTGCCTGTGCAAAGGGGTTGGTGAATATATATGTGGTGTATTCAATAAGTTTCCAGACTTTTTTTGTACAGGCATTTAAAATTGTCATAGACTCTTGAAAATTCACTATGTTATTGCTATACATCTTATGAGATGACTGACCAATTTTTATGATTTCAGCTTCAAATCAACAGCTACAGTAGCAATTGGAATAAACCCTACTAAAGCCTGATTATCACAGCTGGTGAATTTCAAAAATGCAATCTGGACTTTAGAAGAACGGTATGTAATAAAATTCTGTTTTAAACTTGGAAAAAATGCCACAGAAACGTATGGATTGCTTCAGACTACTTTTGGAGCATCTTGCATGAATTGAGCATCAGTTTTTGAGTGGCATAAGAGATTCAAGGAAGGCACGGAGTCTGTCAGGGATGATGAGAGGTGTGGGAGGAGTAAGGAAGTCAATACACCAGAGTTGATTGGCCAAACGGTTAGGGTTACTATGTTGAAGTTTTAAGGGAGTTCAGGAATAGATTCCGTCGGAAGAGGCCAGCACTTTTCAAATCGGGCCAGTGGCATTTCCACCAGGACAATGCGCCAGTCCACAACTCCATCCTTGTCACAGACTTTTTGACCAAGATGGGCATCAAGCCAGTTCCTCACCCTCCCAATAGTTTAGACCTTGCTCCCTGTGACTTTTGGTTATTGCCTAAACTCAAAGGATGTCGTTATGAGACAATTGAGGAGATGAAAGAGGCTGTGATGAAGGTCATTGACACGCTCACACAAGATGACGTCAATGGGGCCTTCGATAAGTTGTTGGAATGGTAGAACAAGTGCATTGCAGCCGGAGGAGATTACTTCGAAGGGGACTAGAGTTTCATGTGTGTACAATCAATAAAAGTGCCCATACGAAAAAATTCTGGAAACTTATTCAGTGATCCTCGTACTTTCGGTCATATCATCCTGAGTATGATGATGCATATAGACAGATAAAAAGTTAATATTTAGTTCTTGTATAAAATACACACCCTCAACTTTTAGGCTTAAAAATGTGTGTTGGTGGGGGAGAGTGCGTGTTATGCATGAATAATTATGCTAAGTTTTTTTAATATATTGTTACAATAGTTAGTTAGCTATTGTTAAGATGTAATCCTATGATTCAGGATTTTCAGTAATCTGTCACTACTCAACAAAGATTAATGAAGATATACAGTATTATAACATCATGCTCACACATAACAATAAGTTTTAAAAAAATACCTGAAATGAAAATGAGGAAATAATTGTATGGAATCTGAATGTGTAAACAAGGTCAGAGGTTTTGTACAGAAAGGGGGTGATGATATTTACATGTTTCAGCCTGTAATAATATTTGATGAGATCTAATAAGCTTTTGTGGAGAGTCAGTTTTCATACTGAATCAAGGGCGGGTATTTTTTCATGAATGCAAAAATGGAGGGCTCACAAAAGTCATGGCAGCAATTTCATAAAAGTCAATGTGTCATGTCTCCCTCACATTCCAAACTGCTCGTACGCACATTGAAGTTAATGTTGCTTGTAAATTGAGGACATTACATATTTACTCGCCCACATATATTTTATTTTATTTATGCACACACACATTATATATATATATATAATAAAAAAAACATACAAACTAAGTTGTAACCATGGAAATTTAACAAAAAACATACTTAATAATTGCATGAATTTAAATTATAAACAATGTTACTTGTAAATTAAGTACATTAAATATTCACTCACCCACGTATATTTTGCGTATATATATATATATATATATATATATATATATATACACACACACACACACACACAAGTTGTAACCATGGAAATTTGACAAAAAACATACATAATTGCATGAATTTAAGCAGTAAATAATATTTTGCCATAAATCATTGTTGATTTCTATTTTTAGAGAATTGTTGATAACACATTTTTTTTAAATTTAAAAAGTGCAATCAGAGCTGGCCTTAAGCCAATACAAATGATTACTCCCAATTAGGTCCCGTGTCTAAGAGGACCCCCACATTAGAGGGCAATCTACTCATAGCTTATCACACAACGCCATATTGCAATATATGCATTCTCAATTGGGCCCCACATCTTTTAAGGTTGGCTGCAAATGCAATGGAACATTGAAAATATAGTTAGGATTGTAATCAAACATTTTGAAATGAATCAAATCTCAGCATTGAATAATCCACAAGGAGTTTTGGACATCTTGCATCTTACTCTGTTAGCAGACCACTGATAGTGAGTTTGATTCTTATTAGGTGCTCCATATTTCTGGCCTTATGCCAAACTAAGTTAAGCTTAGTAAATAACCCGTAAAGAGTTGATATGAACAAATAAATTCAACTAAATATCAGGTTACAATTTAAATAGAGTAGAATCACTCAGTAGGTAAGTGTAAAAAAGGAAATTCCATAGAATATATATACTAGGGTGAGTCAAAAGTTTTGCAATATTTTGGTACAGGTTTGTTTGTGGAATGTATATTACATAAGATGTCTCCTTTTTGATTAGGGGACATCTTCACACTGAATGGTAGCTCTTTGAAACTAGTGGACAAGTTCTACCTTGGAAACAACTTCTTATCTACTGAAAATGACATCAATGTGAAACTAGCAAAGGCATGGACTGATATCAATAGGTTATCAATAATATGGAAGTCAGTCTTATCTGATAAAATAAAATGCAATTTTTTCCAAGCAGCAGCTGTGTCGATTCTACTGTGTGGATGCACCTATTGGATGCTGACTAAGTGTATAAAGAAAAAACTGGACAGTAATTTCACAAGAATGATACGAGCTATATTGAATAAATCATAGAAGTAACATCCTACAAAACAACAACTGTATGGCCACCTACTTCCCATCTCTAAAACTATCCAAATAAGATGAAGACATGTAAGAGACTTTTCGAGAAGTAAGGATGAACTCATAAGCAAAGTTCTCCTATGGACCCCTTCACACGGATGTGCAAGTGTTGGATGACCAATTAAAACTTATCTACAAGAACTCAGTACGGACACAGTCTAGAAGCCCTGCTGGAAGCTATGGATGAAAGAAACGAATGGCGAGAGAGAGAGTCAGGGAAATACATGCTAGCAGCACGAAATGATGATTTTATCACATGACCGAAATAATTCAGTCTGTGGATGGTACTAACTATGAATGGTAGTATTGTGGTAGTAAGTGTGCTGACACGTTGTGCATTTAGCTATATCTCCACTAAAATAATGCCATGATAGTAATCATATTGTTAAGGGTAATTTAAAAAAAAAAAAAAGAAAAGATACTTTAAAAACTTCTCCAATAATTGGGCATCTGGGATCTAAAACCCTGTTTTTACTTATTTCCCCTATTTTAGCTAAAGAATGCTAGTTTTAATAAAATTTCATTTAAAATGATGCTCTGGTAGAAATGAGAGCTTGCTTGAAGCATATTGTTATGGGGAATTTATTGAATTAGATATCTTGCAAAATTTCCCAATAATTTGGGGGTCTAGGACCTAAAACCCCATTTTGCCCATTTCCCTATTTTAGCTAGTGAATGCTGGTTTTCACTTAATCTCTTTAAAAATGATGTTCTAATAGAGGTGGAGGTCTTGTTGGAAGTCTATCAATAAGATCGTCTTCTGAATAAAACTTTCCAAATTCAGAGGGTAAAAACATTATTCTCAAATTTGGAGAAAAACAGACTGAAAACAGAGGTTAGAAAGAAGTGCATTCAAGAACCCCCCAAAATATTGTATACCTAAACCAACATGAAAATGACAAGCATTAGAATCAGAGATGGGCGGTTTAATGGAAAAACTGACTTTTTTCGGTTTCATCTTCCCACCGAGAAACCCCATTGAAATTTTTCATGAGTCGGAAATCGTTCAGTTCAGTGCTGTCACTACTGAGTGACCATATTCAAGGAAACACTACAACTCAGATTTTACTAAAATTAAATTTTATGAACTTTTATGCCATTGTAAAGGGAAAGATTGAACAAAAATATGATAAAAACATTTAATTGACTAGTTTTAGGAAATAAATGTGAAATCTATTTGTTTATAAAAGAAATGAATAAGGAAAAAAAAAAACTAGCTATACAACAGATATAACACTTGGAAATCTTTCATATCATAGAATGATTTCAAGTAGGAAAAAAAAAAAAAAAAATGAAATCTATTTGTTTCAGTTTTTAAAAAAATATTTTTTGTGGTAAAATTAAGTTAACAAAATAGCGAGTCAAAATTTAAAAAAAAAAAAAAAAAAAAAAAAAGGTGCCAGTTTCACTTTAATGTTAGATTTTATTTTATCTAGAAAGATTATTTTATTTTCTTTCCAGCTATGTATAAATATTTTTAAGACTGGACCAGAAATACACAAGAAATTGCGAGTTGAACGGACTAAGTTGCAAATTTGTCAATCTCAGATATCGATTGGAAACGCTAGTATTACACAAGAGAATGTATAGCTTCCTTAAAAAGCAAAAATACTAAATTAAAAACCGAAAAACGAAAACCGCAGTATCAAAGAAAAATCAATCAAATCCAATACCGAAACCTAAATTGCCAAGCTGACCAACTCAAATTAGAATATATACTAATAAAAAATGCTAAATCAAAAAGTTAACAATGATAACGAATTTTCAAATTAAGTTTTGCATCAGCTTCTTTCAAAAGGAGTAAAATTTTGGCATACATGTTTTGTCATTTATCACATTCAAAGATGGTTATATTTATCCAACCTGCCACCAGGTAGGATTTGACATAGGGTCATTTTAATGTGGGAAGCCATGCACGAATCAGGACTTATGCATGGCCGTCACAAAAATGCTTGATCCCAACAGCATTCCCTAATTTGGGTGGTTCAGGCACCAAGCAATGAACTTAGCCTTGCAAAGCAGGTATTGCCTGATGGGATGGCCTCAAGACCAGGAGAATCAGATGGAACACTCAATACCACCCACTAGGAACACACATCTAAGCAAAAAGCTTAGTAAATTACTACCCACTAGGAGCACACATGTAAGAATGGCACATTGGTGATGGGAAGCAGTTTGAAAAGAATACATTAAAACATCTTTGAGGAATATTGCTTACCAATATTGGCAACTTTTTTTTTTATCGAAGTATTTAGTTTTTAGCTAATAAGCATAAAGCTGCCTTGGAGATACATTTCCTTCTTGTATTCAAGATATTGAGCAACAAAATCATCGATGCTGTAGTCTGACACTAACCACTTTGAGGGAACATTTTCCTCTCCCCACATAATTTCTTTGTAGCAGATATGGTGCTTCTTTAACTTTTCTGTCTCAATTGAATGAAGACCTATTCTTCTGTTGTTCACTTTAATAACCTTTGAATTCTTCTTTGATATCATAAATCAATTTCTCATGTCCCGTTTCCTTACAACAATCCCAACAACACAATCAAAATCAGGTTCTTTGGCAATTATATTCCTGCATTACTTGAAAATAATATATAACCGATTGATTTTGATACCATTGATAACTAAGTAGATTAAAGTGTACAGAATTTTTATAAATAGAGCCTTGGAATTGTCTGGGTATTGTGTGTGTGTGTCGTCTGACTGTGGTAGGCGGGCGAGTTTTTTTTTATCATGTGATCCCTTTTTTCTCAACCCTCCCTCTATATCACCACCCCCTTACTTCCTACAATTTAGAGAATTATATACACGATGGGATGATTGTAAGAGATATTTTTGCTTCAAACGTTGTTAACTCTCCAGCCCTTCATTCTTTATTTCCTTTTACTTGTTAATTTATTGACCCCCCTCTCTCTCTCTCTCCAAAGTCCAATGGTGAATAGGTAGAAAAGTTAAAACAAAAGATGGGGCTGTAGAATACACTGACTGCATCTCTCCAGAGAGGAGAGACCCCCCCTACGAGTGTCCGAGATATGACATTAAACAATCTGATGGTGAGACTACAGTAATGCTGCAGCTTTAGGGAATATAAAGTACCCCTTCATTGTCATCACTCCCAGGTTCACTCTGACCTTGAGTGGTAATACCTAATAAGGTCCTATCTATAAGTCAAATAGAACTGTTTGACATTTAAACTGCGTGTAAACAAATGACTTAAGCTCAACTGAATTGCTTGAAATAGAACTGGTTGCGTGAGAGGTGAGTTGGAAACGGGGACAGACTGCTACATATTGACCCCAAGTTCTTCTGACCATAGCAGCACTTCTTTTGCATCCTGGCTGGGCTGCTCAACTGTGGGTCACTGAGGGCTGCAAGCCCTCAGTCTGCAAGCTGATTCTCACGCTGGCATCTTGTCTCCCAACTGACTCCAACTCCAACTGGAACTGGAACTGACTGACCCAAGCAATCTGAGGCACCTGGTTATATAATTGTCTCACTCCACCTGCTCCCTGTGGGCGTACGCATCTGCCACCATCACCGAATTCAACCACGTCCACAGGTCAAGGTGATATTCCGATATCTTCGACCGGATGCACCTGTTTCGCAGTTCTTCAACTTATTTACACAGGTGCATCTCTTGATCGAGAGTCAATATGTAACATGTGTGCAAACAAGTGACAGATGTTACATTGTTACTGTTATATAGCTATACTTGTAACCATTTAACTAAGTACAAAAGAATGAGCCCAGGCTCGTTTAAAAAATGTTAACAAGCCCGTGTATTCAAGATATATATATATATATCTCCCTTAGCCTAGCTGGTAGAGTGTTCGCCAATGCTTGGTAGACCAAGGTTCAATCCCAGGTCGAGTCTTACCAAAAGCCAACTAAAAAAAAAATGGTACTTGATGCTGCCTTGCTTAACACTCAGTATGATACGGTACAGATCAAGCGTAAAGTGAGCCAATCCGGGAAAGGAGTAGCGCCCTCCCCTACACCTCGGTGTAGTAGCTAATGAAAAGGGAGCCTTCGAGTCGCCCTCAACTACGGTCGCCAACTTTATATATAACAGGATTTGGCATTAAATAACTAACAATGGTTGATACGTCAATAAACCAAACTATTCTTCTGTTGTTCCCCTTAATAACCTTTGAATATTTCTTTGATATCATAAATCAATTTCTTATGAGGAACAATGTCCAGTTTCCTTAAAACAATCTCAACAACACAATCAAAATCAGGTTCTTTTGCAATTACATTCCTGCATTTCTTGAAAATAACATACAACTCAAAATTGTTTAACCGATTCATTTTGATATCATTGATAACTTGATCAGAAACCTAAACAAAAGAAAATATGATGAACTTATTAAAATTGAACGGAATTAAACTAAATGAAAAACAAAGGGAAACAATAGAATACTCAGAGGAATGCAACATATTCAGTTAATTCTAATCAATAACTTTGGAATATTGGAATGCCTTTTGGCAGGGAATTATCTTGGTGTGCGTGAAGAGAAGAGATGGATGTGTATAAGGAGAGTGGAGCAGCATTTTACCAGTCATATGATGGATCTAATATATGATAGATACATTATTGATTGGTAGGTTGGTTAAGTTTTATAGTATATCAATTCTTGTGGGTTATTTAATGCCAGATCTTGCTTATACATATGCATATAAAATATGTAATTTGTCAATGAAATATTTTGTAGGAATCAATATCTTGAAACAAGCCAGAGTTCATTTGTTTGCACACAGTTAAATGGTTTCAAGTATTGCTATTCAACACTAATAAATAAATTCAACATTATTCATTTCTTTGCACACAGTTAAATGGTTTTATTGTGGCCTTCAGATAAGACCGGTGGAAGAACAGCTCAAACAACGGGTGATAGGTGAACGTTATTGTATTAACAGAAAAAAAGGAAGTCATACAAAGAAGTACTAGCCATTCACGGCTCGCAGTCTGTCTGTCAAATGTCTCATAAGAAATGAGAAGTTGTCTTCTCCGAGCGAGCTAAGCTCGGCGAATATGTTTAGGTTGGACGAGTCCATCTTTGGGGTATGGTAGGATATGTCCCCATAACAGGTTTCAAGTTGGTTGGTTGGCTGGGTTTTATGGTATATCAACTCTTATAGGTTATTCAATACCAGATCCTGTTTATACATATATTAAATACATGATTTATAAAAGAATAGTTTGGAGGTATCAATATTTATTAACAAGCCATAGCTCATTCATTTACACACAGTTAAATGGTTTCAAGTATTCCGATTCAACACAAGTAATTCTATTCAATATTATTCATTCATTTACACATAGTTAAATGGTTTAACGTATTGCTATGTAATACTAATAATTCAATTTAAGTCAATTGTTTGCACACAGTTAATCAGTTTCAAGTATTGAAATATTTCTATTTGACTCCGAAATTGGATCTTAACAGCTACTACCACTCCAAGTTAGTGGGCCTGGAAGTAATGGCAATGAAGGGATACTCCACATTCTCACCATCAGATGATATAGGGTCATATCCAAGACACTTGGTGCGTGTATGTGTAGGTAGGGGGGGGTCTTATCCCCTCTACAGAAATGCAGTTGATCTATTCTAAAGCCACAGTTGATTGGGCTTAAATACATTGTAATATGGTTGAAAAAAAAAAAAATTTTTTAAATAAAAACATAATTGTGGATGTAATTTTACTTCTCTAGCAGTGTTCTGAATGTCTGGTTCATCTAACTTGGATAGTTTTCTTGATGGGTGATAAGTGTATTTAAGCCGAGTCAGCTGGGGCTTTAGAATACATTGTAATATGGTTGAAAAGTTGTTTTTTTTTAAATAAATAAAAACATAATTGTGGATGTAATTTGTTCAAAATTAGGGAGATTTTACCCAAAATTGTAGATCATGAATTTTACAATTTAAGTCAATTTTTGTTAGATTAAACATCATTAATGGATTCAGCACCATTGAAAACATAAAAATTGACAAATAAATTTTGATTTTTGGATAAAAATATCAAAACTTATAAAAAAAAAAAAAAAAAAAATTTTTTTAAATTTTAAAAAATCTGTTTTTCTACATTGTGATTTGAATGCCAAAATGTTGTGAGAGCCAAAAATGTACTTTTGTCTGTGCTAAACTTTTCGAAGACTTTCCTGAGAACAGATTTTTGATAATTGGCCATCACAAATACTCCCAGCAATCTAGAATTAACCAGAGAAGGACAAAAAAAAAAAAAAAAGCTTATTTCATGGTTTTTCAAGATTCTTAATGTGAGATAGGGTTTAGTTCTATTTCTCTGGAAATTTTCTGTCCCATTCTCCCCAAAATGTGCTTCAAATGACAAAAAATGCTTTATTTCATCATTTTACCATTTCTAGTACATCATAACACTATTTTATTTGATCCTATTGAACTTCAAATGTTTTCATGCATTTAAGATGATCTTTAAAAAGAAAAAAAAAAAAAAAAAAAAAAAGGAAGAAGAAGAAGAAGAAGAAGAAGAAGAAGAAGAAGAGGAAGAAGAAACCACGTTTTTGACAAAAACAAAGCAATGTCTTCAGTTAATTCTAAAACCCAAATCTTCTACCAGCTTTAAACAGCCATAACTTGGTAAACATCTGGGATGAAGGCAAAAGCAAGCCTATTTCAGAAAGTTCATACAGTACATTTTAGTCTTACTGATAAAATAAAAGTTTTTTCCAAGCACTACATGGACACTAACTAAATGTATGGAGAAAAAGCTTGATGGCAATTACACAAGAACAATGCGAGTAATATTAAACAAGTCCTGGAGGCAGCACCCAACAAAGTAGCAGCTGTACGGCCACTTACCATCCATCAAGAAAACTATCCAAGTTAGATGAACCAGACATGCAGAACACTGCTAGAGAAGTAGGGACGAACTCATAAGTGACAAACTCCTGTGGACCCCTTCACATGGACGAGCAAAGGCAGGATGACCAGCAAGAATCTATATATGACATCTCTGTGCCAATACAGGATGTAGCTTTAAGGACCTACTGGGAGTGATGGGCAATAGAGAGGGGTGGCAGGAGAGGGTCAGGGAGATCTGTGCTGGCGGTACGACATGATGATGATGACTTTTAATCTGTAAAAAGTGCTTCATATGCCTTAAAACTGTCCTAAAAAAACCCAAATGCATGCTGTATTGAGCATTACTTGCGTGATTTGAAAACTGCACAGATCAAAATGCAGTATAGTCCGATTCAGGAACTTATGTTTTACAAGTTTGAACTGAACCATAATACAGTGGAAGGGACCAAAAACATTTGTTGTACAGAAGGTGACGGTGCAGTTAATGACAATCCAGTGACCAGAGGTTGTCTAAATTTCTGAGACGAAGCTTGATGATTTTTATCGTTAAGGGTTTTTGGACTATTGTCTTAATCTTTATTGTTATTTCCACAACATTTCAGCCAATATGTCCTCCAACCTTCTTCAGGTTTTAGCGTAACAGTTATAGGCATTGGTTCTCTTAGCCTCTAAAGGAGACAATCATCTGGAGGTTGCAGGTTCAATCCTAACCGCAGGCGAGAAACAATACAGGAATACTTAACACTTGCACCTTGTTATTGTTAACAGAATCAGAACAGGCGACACCTGTGGATTCAATAAAGGACGTAGTTTGAAGTTCACAAAGTATCAAGCAAGCTCAGCATTTTACAATTGTGTGGTTCATCACCTTCATGACCTCAGAAAAAGCATTTGAAGAAGCTAATTTGTGCCTCTCATTACCAAAAGATTGCAAAACTTTTAACTTGCTCTCATAGCTGCTCAGTATGTTTGGCTTGGTTTGGTTTGGTTTTATGGCACATCAACCATTGTAGGTTATTTAATGTCAAATCCATTTTTATACATATAAACAATTCTATTTCAAACAATTCAGCTTAGTCAACAAAGTTAGATAGTTCCAAGTATTGCTATGTATCACTAACAATTCAATTAAACATCAGTCATTTATTTACACAGAGTTAAATGTAAAAACAGTTCTATTTCAAACAATTCAGTTTAGCATAAGTACACTATTTAGTAGTTCTATTTGACCCATAGGTAGGACCCAATCAGATGCGACCACTCTTGGCCAGAGTGGACCTGGGAGCAATGGCAGTAAAGGGGTACTCCACATTCCCCAAAGCTCCAGCATTACTGGAGGCTTACCACCAGATTGTTTAGTGTCATATCCAGGACACTCATTGGGGGAGTCTTACACCTCTGCAAAGATGCAGTCAGTGTATTCTACAGCCCCAGCCGACTGGGCCAGCTCAGCATGTAATAAGAAGTTATTACCCTCATAGTTAACCCTGACAAAATCCAATTAATCATAGAACTTTCTAGTTTCCAGAGAGACATTGGTTGATTGTCTGTTATCGATAATAAAAGTCTTAAGTGCAGGTCATGATAGATGTTTACAAGATGAACAGTTATATAGATTTCCATTAACAAGACTCTTACTTGCAATATTTGTGGAAACATACCAGCAGTTGATCTGATTTAGGCTGAAAAATCAATAAGCTATTATGATAATTATTAATTACTATCCAAATCGAAGGAAATTCCATAAAATCTATATATTAATATGTTTGTTTGTTGAAATGATGATTAAGAATGTTATTCACAAATATATATCACCTACTTATAGTAGAAAAGGCTTAAGATTTATCATCTATAATGAAAAGTTAACTTAATAATCACTAATAACACTAGCCCCACAAAAAACAATGTTTATGAATTTTCATGCCTATTGAGAAAGTGTTTAAAAAGAAAAAAAAAAGAAAAAAAATTTTTATATTCTTATATTGGTCATATAACAACCACCTTTTCTCCCCACCACACTGTTGGAGAGGTTTAGAATGTATCTCTTGCAGGGGAATAAGACTCTTCCTTTTGTAACATATTGACCCTCAACCGAGCCGTCAATCAAGAGATGCACCTGTGTGAATAAGCGGAAGAACTGCGAAACAGATGCATCTGGTCGAAGATATCGGAATATCACCTTGACCTGTGGACGTGGTTGAATTCGGTGATGGTGGCAGATACATACGCCCACAGGAAGCCGGTGGGCATCAAACAAAAATATAACCAGGTGCCTCAGATGGCTTGAGTCAGTTCCAGTTCGAGTCAGTTGGGGACAAGATGCCGTAGTGAGAGCCAGCGGCAGACAGGGCTTTGGGCCCTCAGTGACCCACGGTTGAGCAGCCCAGCCAGAATGCAAAAGAAGTGCTGCTATGGTCAGGAGAACTTGGGGTCAATATGTAGCAGTCTGTCCCCCATCTCCAATCTTTCTATGACGACTTTTCCATCTGCTCGACACCTGCCGCAAGGCCTTGGTGAGCAAGCGAATGTCAACCTTCTTCCGAGGTAGGAACTCAACTAACTGACTTTTCTCAAATCTCCCAAAATCCTCCGCGCACACTTCTGGTGCATGATGTCATTCACATCCCCTGCTCATGTTTGCACCTAACCCATGCGCTAAGTGAAAGGTTCTCAGCCTAACTAAACCGAAAGGCAAGATATATAAAACGAAATCCCTTGGCCATTATATTACAGCAGCAGTTGTACAGACACCTACTGCCCATCTCAAAAACCATCCAAACTAGATGAGCAAGACGTGGGACACGGCTGGAGAAGTAAGGGTGAGCTCATAAGAGATGTACTCTGTGGACCCCCTTACATGGACGAGCAAGGGTAGGGCGACCAGCTAGAACCCATCTGCTACAGCTCTGCACTGATACAGGATGTAGCATGGAAGACCCGATGAAGGTGATGGACGATAGGGATGAGTGGCAGGAGAGGGTCAAGGAAATCCATGTTAGTGGCATGCCATGATGATGATGATATTGATGTTTCTATTTAGAAAGGAGTGAACAAAGGAATCAATTTAGCATTTCATAGTTACCATAATTTCTTTCTTCTTTGTTTAATGGTATATCAATCTTTATGGGTTATTTAATGCCAAATCTATTCAAGTAAAAGAACTGTAGTAGTAGTAGTAGTCCTTTTTAACCTTTAGCTTGCAGGGAGTGGGAGCATTAAAAAGTTCATACCTATCCCAAGAATATTAGTCTGAAAGTAATGTAATAGTATGACTAGAGTTCAAACTCGTTAACTACAATGACACAGTCCAGCATGTTAACCAATATACAATGGAGACTGCCCCCCCCCTACCAAGGCAACCAATCTAGTGAGGAAACTGAATTCAAATCAGCACTCCACTTAAAAACTGACCTTGTGTCACATCCTGTCTATGGTCAAAGGGTTGAGTAAATACATACAGACAGAATGTATCATTATTTCTGATCTCAACCTGTATTTCCAACTGACCCCTTTTTTCTTAAAGCCCACTTGGATCTTTTTTACTGCTCTCCAGTGCGTAACACCATCCACTTTGTAGATGGCAGATTTAGATTCTCAGACCCAAGTAAGTAAAGTTGGTGACTGTAGTCGAGGGGGACCTGAAGGCTCCCTTTTCAATAGATACTACACCAAGGTGTAGGAGAGGGCGCTACTCCTTTCCCTAGATTGCTCCATTTTACCCTTGATCCATACCTTATAATGCTGAGTGTTAAGCAAGGCAGCATCAAGTACCATTTTTTTAGTGTTTGGTATGACTCGACCTGGGATTGAACCCCGGTCTTCTGGACCATTGGCGAACACTCTACTCATTAGGCCATCTGACAATTAAATATACTGTCAATAGAAATGTTAAATTGCTATTTACATCTCAAACATGATAATTTAACCAGTAGGATAAGTTATATATGTTGAATTGGAGGAACTAAATGATCTCCATCCAAAATAGTGATAACCCTCATATGTTATCAGATGTACTTTGGAGGTGCCCGTGGTGTACTGGTTATCGTCACAGGAAATGGACACGGCAATTCGAGTTCAAATCCTGGACAAGACTGATTGCATTTCACATAGCACTAATACCCTTGGGAAAGGTATGAATCCAATTCTTCTCCCTCCAGCTATGGGTAAATAGTAGGACAGACTAGGTTCTTCAGCCTTGGTGAGGCAACTAGTCTAGGAGAAGGAAAACTCTGAATTCAAACCTGTCAAACTCCGCTTAAAAATTGACCTTGTGTCATATCCTGCCCGAGCGGAGGGGTTGGGTAAACAGGATCAGATAACAAATAGACTCAATAGGCTAAGTTTCAATCTTGTATGATATTCAGATTGTCTTGTGCACCAGGAACTTCAGGGCTAAGTCTAGAAGCAGGCCATTGAAAATATACCAAACACAAAAAAGAAATCTATTATATTTTTCTCAATTTTTTTTATTTTCTTTTTTGAATTATTTTACGTTTTAAAAAAATCCTTTTTTGTTTATTGTATTTTTTAAAAATTTCTGTTGCTTTCTTGATTTAAAAACTTTTGATTTCTTTTACTTTTTTGAAATTTTTCACTTTAATTCTTTTGTTTTCTTTTAAAATCAAAAAAATTATTTTTTTAATACTTTTTAAAAATTTTAAAAAGTTCTTTAAATTCTTTTTATAAATTTCTTTCACTTGTTCAATTCATTTGAAGTTTAAATAGTTTATTTTACTTATTTGAAATTTCTTTTCCTTTTTAAAAAATTCTTTTAATTTTTCATTTCTTTGGATTATTTAATAATTTTTCTTAAAATCCTTTATTTTTTTATTTTAATTAAAAAATCTTTTTTCACAAATTTCTTTCATATTTTTAGTCCTTTTAATTTAAAAAAATTTTTTCGCTTTTTTAAAAAAATTTTTAAAAATTATTTCACTTTTTCAGTAGTTTAGATTTTATAAGAAATTTCTGATTAGTTTTTATGAAATGGAAATGGGACCTTATTTTTTAATGAGATGAGGTGATGTGGTGTGGTGTGGTGTTGAGTAAAACATATCTGCAGATTTAAAACTTGAAGATACAATAAATACTGTTTTGTCTCATCTTCACAATTTAATTAAAAAAAAGAAAAAAAAAAGATATACTAATGAATGAACAAGAAAGTTACTACTGATATGGGTCTTATCAAATTTTATACTTTGTACATTGTGTGTAACCCTGAGATAATTAAGAAGATACAGGGATAGGTAGGTACGCAAGTGCTAGGATTTTATCAGTGGATTAAAAAAAATATGCCTGTTTTATTGAGAAGAAATAAAGGAACTACATCTAATTTGAAAAAATGTCTTTCTTGTACATCTTCAACAATATCTACTTTGTTTTATTTGTTTTTCTGGTGGCTTCCTCAGGTAAGGCCTTTTTATAAGTTGGGTTATTTTTATCAAGGGATTGAATTAAACGCTCCTATTTTAAAAAGAATATATGAGGATATATCACAAATTAATCTGTTAAAAACTTGAATCCACCCACTAAAATATATCACTTATTTATGCAGTACTGCGTACTTAGGAAAAACTGAATTATTTGAAATAGAATTGTCTGACATTTAAACTGTGTACTCAGGTTAAAATAAATTGTTTAAAAAAGAACTGTTTTTGACATTTAAACATATATATATATATATATATATATATATATATATATATATATATATACACGTACATAATTATATACATATATATGTATATATATATAGAACTGTCTTTGAAATTTAAACTGTGTACTTATGCTTAAGTGAATTGTTTAAAATAGAACTGTTTTTGACATTAAAAAATTATATAAACCTATATATATATATATATATATATATATATATATATATATACATACACACACATACATACATCTGTCTATATTTCTGAGATGAGGTATTATGTACATTATTTACATTTTTTGGACCATTGTCCTCAGCTTTATCACAACGTTTCAGTCGTTGTAAGCTCCTGCCTTCTTTGCTTACTGTGGTAGACTGTTCTAGTTCCACAAGCCATGTTTAATGGTGTCAGTTATCAGTTATCTTATTAATTTCCCCTCTAAAAGTTCTCCACTGCCTTCACCAGGTATTGAACTCACCCTTTTTGGGTATGTCACCAGATCTAAACAACACCTTTATCAACTGTGCCATGTGTCCTTGAGGACATTGGTGTATGAATTTCTGGGTATTATAAACCTAATGTCTTCAGCATCCATTTTTTACCAATACTCAAAAAATGGTTGCTGAAGGTTTATAATACCCTGAAGAAGGCTGGAGTGTACAACGCCCAAAACGTGTGGAGTAATGCAGGGAAAGGAGTAGTGCCCTCCTCTACACCGTGATGTAGTAGCTGTTGAAAAGGGAGCCTTTGAGTCACTCTCATTTACAGTCAGCCAACTTACTTAACTTACTGTTTTACTAGAAAGAAGAATCTGAAGTGATCTCATTGAAACTTTCAAAATAATTAATGGAATTTTTAATTACTGTAGACTTTTTAAAAAAATATTTTTCCTTGAACTCGAAATTTAATGTCAAGACAGATTTCAAAAACCATGTCTATTCACCAATCGGATTTTTTTTGCTGATAGAGAAATATATTTTTTTAACATATTGCCAAATCAAATCAAAAACGGCAAGAGCATAAAAAAATGTTAAGATTAAATTGGATCATTTCAGAAAAAAATGGTAAAGAAAAGAATTTATGAGGGAATTTTTGGGAACTATTGGATGAATTACTTAATTAAACTTGATCTCTAGATAGATATTTCTTTTTGATAGTGTATATATTCTGTACAAAGATTTTTTTTCTTTTAAAAGGTTGATGTGAAAAAGATAGTAAAAAATTGAGGTGTCCAAAGAGGCATAACATACAAACAAAAACAATTCGATTAAGTTATTAACTAAATGTCTAAACTTTAGATTTTATAGTAAACATTTATGGAAAGTGAATTTATTAATATACAATGAATCTCGATGTGGCCTTTAAATCTGGAAAAGTTCCTCACCCCTGATCCAAGGCATAGATGGTTTGGTTTCATGGCATATCAAACATTGTTGGTTATTTAAAGCCAAATCCTGTTTTTACATATATATTAAATATATGATTTGTAAACACATTTTGTAGATACACACAGTTAAATGATCAAACAGTTCTATTTTTAGCAATTCAATTTAACATAAGTCAACAAAGTTAAATAGTTTCCAAGTATTGCTATGTTAACAATTCAATTAAATATCAGTCATTTGTTTACACACAGTTAAGTGATCAAACAGTTCTATTTCTAACAATTCAATTTAGCATAACTCATTTGTTTGTAGAGAGTTAAAATGTCAAACAGTTCTTTATTTTAACGATAGGGCTCTGTTAGATGTTATCACTCTGGGTCATAGTGGACTTGGGAGTAATGGCAATGAAGGGGTACTCCACTTCCCCCAAAGCTCCAGCATTACTGGAGCCTCACCATCCGATAGTTTAATGTCAGACATATGTTGGTGGAGGGGGAAGGGTCTTATCCCCTCTGCACAGATGCAGTCGGTGTATTCTACAGCCCCAGGCAAAGTTATTCTATCATTCCATTAAAAGAACAGCTGAGAACAGTCACTGTACTTAACCTTTTAATGTGACATCACTGAGTCTGAAATGGTTTAATTTGGTTTATTTGTGCAATAGTGAAAACCCTTATAGTCTGTTTAATGCAGAAATTTTATTGTAAATGTTTGATTATAATAGAAGAGAAATAGAGGGAAAAGAAGAGAAAGAAATAGAGGGGAAAAGAAGAGAAAGAAATAGAGAGGAAAAGAAGAGAAAGAAATAGAGAGGAAAAGAAGAGAAAGAAATAGAGGGGAAAAGGAGAGAAAAAAATAGAGGGGAAAAGAAGAGAGAGGGAAAAGAAGAGAAAGAAATAGAGGGGAAAAGAAGAGAAAGGAATAGAGGGGAAAAGAGAAAGAGAGAGGAAAAGAAGAGAAAGAAATAGAGGGGAAAAGAAGAAAAAGAAATAGAGGGGAAAAGAAGAGAAAGAAATAGAGGGGAAAAGAAGAGAAAGAGAGGGAAAAGAAGAGAAAGAAATAGAGGGGAAAAGAAGGGAAAGAAATAGAGGGGAAAAGAAGAGAAAGAAATAGAGGGGAAAAGAAGGGAAAGAGAGGGAAAAGAAGAGAAAGAAATAGAGGGGAAAAGAAGAGAAAGAGAGGGAAAAGAAGAGAAAGAAATAGAGGGGAAAAGAAGAGAAAGAGAGGGAAAAGAAGAGAAAGAAATAGGGAGGAAAAGAAGAGAAAGAAATAGGGAGGAAAAGAAGAGAAAGAAATAGAGGGGAAAAGAAGAGAAAGAAATAGAGGGAAAAGAAGAGAAAGAAATAGAGGGGAAAAGAAGGGAGAGGGAAAAGAAGAGAAAGAAATAGAGGGGAAAAGGAGAGAAAGAAATAGAGGGGAAAAGAAGAGAGAGGGAAAAGAAGAGAAAGAAATAGAGGGGAAAAGAAGAGAAGGGAATAGAGGGGAAAAGAAGAGAAAGAGAGAGGAAAAGAAGAGAAAGAAATAGAGGGGAAAAGAAGAGAAAGAAATAGAGAGGAAAAGAAGAGAAAGAAATAGAGTGGAACGGAAGAGAAAGGGAAAAGAAGAGAAAGAAATAGAGAGGAAAAGAAGAGAAAGAAATAGAGAGGGAAAAGAAGAGAAAGAAATAGAGGGGAAAAGAAGAGAAAGAAATAGAGGGGAAAAGAAGAGAAAGAAATAGAGGGAAAAGCAGAGAAAGAAATAGAGGGGAAAAGAAGAGAAAGAAATAGAGGGGAAAAGAAGAGAAAGAAATAGAGGGGAAAAGAAGAGAGAGGGAAAAGAAGAGAAAGAAATAGAGGGGAAAAGAAGAAAAAGAAATAGAGGGGAAAAGAAGAGAAAGAAATCGAGGGGAAAAGAAGGGAAAGAGAGGGAAAAGAAGAGAAAGAAATAGAGGGGAAAAGAAGAGAAAGAGAGGGAAAAGAAGAGAAAGAAATAGAGAGGAAAAGAAGAGAAAGAAATAGAGGGGAAAAGAAGAGAAAGAAATAGAGGGGAAAAGAAGAGAAAGAAATAGAGGGGAAAAGAAGAGAAAGAAAAAGAGGGGAAAAGAAGAGAAAGAAAAAGAGGGGAAAAGAAGAGAAAGAGAGGGAAAAGAAGAGAAAGAAATAGGGAGGAAAAGAAGAGAAAGAAATAGAGGGGAAAAGAAGAGAAAGATATAGAGGGAAAAGAAGAGAAAGAAATAGAGGGGAAAAGAAGAGAAAGATATATAGGGAAAAGAAGAGAAAGAAATAGAGGGGAAAAGAAGAGAGAGGGA
Organism: Sepioteuthis lessoniana; assembly: GCA_963585895.1. Lineage (NCBI taxonomy): Eukaryota > Metazoa > Mollusca > Cephalopoda > Myopsida > Loliginidae > Sepioteuthis > Sepioteuthis lessoniana. The sequence continues at coordinate 12,521,738 of OY757926.1, forward strand.
AAAGAAGAGAAAGAAATAGAGGGGAAAAGGAGAGAAAGAAATAGAGGGGAAAAGAAGAGAGAGGGAAAAGAAGAGAAAGAAATAGAGGGGAAAAGAAGAGAAAGGAATAGAGGGGAAAAGAAGAGAAAGAGAGAGGAAAAGAAGAGAAAGAAATAGAGGGGAAAAGAAGAGAAAGAGAGGGAAAAGAAGAGAAAGAGAGGGAAAAGAAGAGAAAGAAATAGAGAGGAAAAGAAGAGAAAGAAATAGAGAGGAAAAGAAGAGACAGAAATAGAGGGGAAAAGAAGAGAAAGAAATAGAGGGGAACAGAAGAGAAAGGGAAAAGAAGAGAAAGAAATAGAGAGGAAAAGAAGAGAAAGAAATAGAGGGGAAAAGAAGAGAAAGAAATAGAGAGGAAAATAAGAGAAAGAAATAGAGGGGAAAATAAGAGAAAGAAATAGAGGGGAAAAGAAGAGAAAGAAATAGAGGGGAAAAGAAGGGAAAAAAATAGAGGGAAAAGCAGAGAAAGAAATAGAGGGGCAAAGAAGAGAAAGAAATAGAGGGGAAAAGAAGAGAAAGAAATAGAGGGGAAAAGAAGAGAAAGAGAGGGAAAAGAAGAGAAAGAAATAGAGGGGAAAAGAAGAGAAAGAAATAGAGGGAAAAGAAGAGAAAGAAATAGGGGGGAAAAGAAGAGAAAGAAATAGAGGGGAAAAGAAGAGAAAGAAATAGAGGGGAAAAGAAGAGAAAGAAAGAGAGGGGAAAAGAAGAGAGAGGGAAAAGAAGAGAAAGAAAGAGAGGGGAAAAGAAGAGAAAGAAAGAGGGGAAAAGAAGAGAAAGAAAGAGAGGGAAAAAGAAGAGAGAGGGAAAAGAAGAGAAAGAAAGAGAGGGGAAAAGAAGAGAAAGAAAAAGAGGGGAAAAGAAGAGAAAGAAAAAGAGGGGAAAAGAAGAGAAAGAAAAAGAGGGAAAAGAAAAGAAAGAAATAAAGCGAAAAGAAGAGAAAGGGAAAAGAAGAGAAAGAAATAGAGGGGAAAAGAAGAGAAAGAAATAGAGAGGAAAAGAAGAGAAAGAAATACAGAGGAAAAGAAGAGAAAGAAATACAGAGGAAAAGAAGAGAAAGAAATAGTGGGGAAAAGAAGAGAAAGAAATAGAGGGAAAAGAATTAGAGGGAAAAGAAATAAAGGGAAAAGAAGAGAGAGAGAAAAGAAGAGAAAGGTAAAAGAAGAGAAAGAAATAGAGGGAAAAGAAGAGAAAGGGAAAAGAAGAGAAAGGGAAAAGAAGAGAAAGAAATAGAGGGGAAAAGAAGAGAAAGAAATAGAGGAAGAAAAATAGAGGAAAAAAAGAAAGAAATAGAAGAAGAAAAAAAGAAAGATTTTTGGTTTGGCTTATTCTTTTAACAGCATATTAACTACTTATATGTTATTTAATGCTGAAATTAGATTCACTTGTAAATGAGAAGAATAGAGGAGAAGAAAGGAAAAGAGAAAGAGAAGAGGCAAAGAGAGAGAGAGAGAGAGAGATAGAGGTTTGGTTTTTTTTATTTGTCTAATGGCATATCAACCCCCTTATATGTTATTTAATGCCAAACTTTGAGTCACTAGTAAATATTTGATTATAATCATAACATTTCTATTTTCAATGTTTCATTGATCTAACACTAATAATTTGTACATATTGATCTAATAATATTGGTCTAATGAGTAGAGTGTTCACCAATGGTCCAGGAAACCGGGGTTCAATCCCAGACTCAAAAAATGGTACTTGATACCGCCTTGCTAAGCACTCAGCACTATAAGGTGAGGATCAAGGGTAAAGTCGAGCAATCCTGCGAATGAAGTAGCGCCCTCCCCTACACCTTGGTGTAGTAGCTATTGAAAAAGGTGCCTTTGGGTCACTCTCGACTAAGGGAGGCAACTTTACTTTTTACTTTTAATCTAATGTTAATAATTTGCACATATTGATCTGATTCTGGTTTGGTTTGGTTTGGTTTCTTTGTTTAATGGCATATCAACCTTTGTAGGTTATTTAATGCCAAAGTCATTCTCCTTGGAGAACAGTAGTGGTGATATTTAACCTATGGCTGGGAGGATAAGGGGGTTCATACCTTTCCCAAGGGTATTTGCCCGAAAGTGAACGTGATCTGATTCTAATTATTTGCACATATTTATGTGGCTTCAAGGGACTAAAAATGATTCTTTGTAATGGATGCAATAGCTTCAAGTTTTTATTCATAATACAAATAATTTGCACTAAGTTATATTATTTCAAGTATTCCTATCAAATACAAATAATTTGCACTAAGTTATATTATTTCAAGTATTCCTATCAAATACAAATAATTTGCACTAAGTTATATTATTTCAAGTATTCCTATCAAATACAAATAATTTGCACTAAGTTATATTATTTCAAGTATTCCTATCAAATACAAATAATTTGCACTAAGTTATATTATTTCAAGTATTCCTATCAAATACAAATAATTTGCACTAAGTTATATTATTTCAAGTATTCCTATCAAATACAAATAATTTGCACTAAGTTATATTATTTCAAGTATTCCTATCAAATACAAATAATTTGCACTAAGTTATATTATTTCAAGTATTCCCATCAAATACAAATAATTTGCACTAAGTTATATTATTTCAAGTATTCCTATCAAATACAAATAATTTGCACTAAGTTATATTATTTCAAGTATTCCTATCTAATACTAATAATTAGCACACAATTAAGTGGTTTTAAGTGAAAAACTTGAAAGGAGTAAAATATTAATTTGTCTGCATGTGGTTATATGGTTTCAAATATTCCTATCAAATGCCAATAATTTGTATATAAGTATATGGTGTCATATATTCCTTTATCATACAAATCATTTGTAATGGTCAATGTGCTGAACTGTGACATCATAGTAAGCTAGTCTAAACTCCAGTCACACTATTCTGTTCCCTTTTGGGCTAATATCTTGGAAAAGGGATTAATTCCCTTATTTCTCCAGTTATGGGTTAAATACAGAAACTAAACCAAACCAATCATATGGTTTCAAGTATATTTGTCTAATACTAATAATTTTCAAACAGCTCTATTTGACCTATAGATGGGAACCTAACAGGTATTACCACTTTGGTCTAGTTTGATTTTATAGCATATCAACCACAGTAGGTTATTTAATGCCAAATCTGGTTTATACATATATATTAGATACATATGATTTGTAAACATAAGTCAACAAAGTTAAATAGTTTCCAAGTATTGCTATGTATCACTAACAATTCAATTAAACATCAGTCATTTGCTTATATACAGTTAAATGATCAAACAGTTCTATTTCAAACAATTCAATTCAGTATAAGTCATTTGTTTGCACTCAGTTTAAATGTCAAACAGTTCTATTTGACCCATAGATAGGACTATCAAGTGCTACCACTCCAGGCCAGAGTTGACCTGAGAGTGATGGCAATAAAGGGGTACTCCACATTTACCCAAACTCCAGCATTACTGGAGCCTCACCATCAGATTGTTTAGTGTCATATCCAGCATACTTGTTGGGGGAGCATCTTACCCCTCTGCAGAGATGCAGTCAGTGTATTCTACAGTCCCAGCCAACTGGGCTTTACCACTTTGGGTCAGAGTGGATCTGGGAGTAATGACAATGAAGGTGTACTCCACACTCCCCAAAAATGAAGCCTTCCACTGGATACAATTTAGTATAATAGCCAGGACACCTCTGGCATGAAAAGGGTTCTTATCTCTCTGCAATCGACATGTGAAAGGGTGAGTGAGCCTGAAATATCACACTTATCGTATATAGTAAAATAATGCTCAACCTGAAATATCAAAGGGCGAATGTCTTGAAACCAGAGTTGAATGTTACAACGCATATACATGGGTGTTAGCTACTTTTTTTCTTTTTTTTTTTTTAAATACAGGGAAAGGGATAATGCAAAATGATATATTTGAAATATATCTTATTGGAAACCCTGTTATATGATAGGTATTCCACCCATGAAAAAGTTGCTGTACTCTCCAGCTTCTATAACTTCCAACTATTAAACCCATATTACTCATGATAGAATTGGATTCAGACGATGGTAAATGAACTGCTGATCAGAAGGTAGAAGGAAACACATGATGTCTTTTTTCTAATGAATAACTTACATACTAAAAGCCAAAACTTACTTAAATTCTAAATAAAATAAAATTTTGGAGGCGCTCATGGTATAATGGATATTGTCATAGGAAATCGGCACGGTGATCAGAGATCAAATCCTGGGTGAAGCTGTTTCCATTTAACTTGGTGTTAATACTCTTAGGAAAGGCATGAATCCATCTATTTCCTCTTTAGCTTTGAATAAATGGTAAGACAGACTGGTCTCTTTAGACTTGGTATAGCAACCAGAAGAAAAATTCTGAATTCAAGCCTGTAAAACAGCTTAAAAAAAGTTGACATTGTGTCACATCCTGCTTGTGCAGAGAAGTTGGTAAATACAAATACACATAAAATAAAATTTCAAGATTCAGTGGTTAAAAAAAAATCAATTCCAGCATGTCTTGTTTGTCTTACTTGGATGGCTCATGAGATGGGAGGTAGGTGGCCATATAACTCCCATTTTGTGGGGTGCAGTTTTCAGGATTTGTTCAAAACAGCATGCTGCATCCTTGAATAGTTCCTATCTAGCTTTTTCTTAAATCGTATCATTAAAGTTCAAGTAGTGCAATGATATAGTAGTACTGACACAGCTAGAACTTGGAAAAATTCTTTTCTCAGAGAGATCAGATTTCCATATGATCAATTAGCCTGTCAATAGCAGCCTATCCTTGACATTGCTTTCTGTAGATGAGATATTGCTACCAAAGTATATGAACTGGTCTACAAATTTCAGAGGCTTTTCATTTAATGAGATGGCACCATCTTGATTAAAACACAAACTCTGTTTTAACTGAGTTCACGTAGAGATCAATGCTTTTGCTGCCTGCTCCAGGTTATGCAACTGTACATTTTCTTTTTTAAGTAGAGGAATTCTATTGCGATTTGAATTTGTTATATAACATATGCCATGGATTTTCGGTTCGTTCCTAGTGACCCTGTGTGCTTTGACAAGCTGTCACGTTGTGATCAGCGATCAGGGCAGTTGAATACAACAGGTGTGTAACCAGAAGGAGACCATGTGATGAGAACCACGCGGTCAGATTTAGACAGAGTGCAGAGAATTGGAGTCAAGCATGGGACACACAGTCGGTCAGAGGCGTCTTTCACGAGCTTGCAAGGGGGTGCAAGCGTTGGCACCCCCTAGCTTCAGGAAGAAGACATGGGAAGTCTTCTCTCTGAGTATACGTCTCTCCATCTATCTCTCAACTAAAAACAAACAGCAGGTCCCTTTTGAGAATAAAATGAGAGATATATTTTCATAAAGAAATGAGTTTCGTTTGTTCATTATCATTGATTATTTTCTTGCTTGGGACCATGAGACTCTACAACAAATACCATGACCTGAAAATCCATCGAACACCTATGCATGACATATGCAAACACTGGACAACTGTTTCGACCTTATTATGTCTCATCAACACTGTATACTGTGATCTCCACTTCCAGAGATCGAACCAGCGACCACAGATTGCAGAGCCGAAACTCTACAACTGAGCTACCAGTGGTGGAGATCACAGTATACACTGCTAAGGAGACCTAATAAGGTCAAAACAGCTGTTCAGTGTTTCTGTATGTCGTCCGTAGGTGTTCACCGGATTTTCTGGTCATAGTAATTCAATTCATAATATAATTCCTCTACTTAAAAAAGAAAATGTACATCTATATCCTTGCTCTTGAGGTCATAATAATTACGCAGATGCATATTTCCAATCCTCTTGGGAAGACGTGGCCCTGGAGGTGACTGTGCCCTCTGTAAAGAGTACAGATGTAACTTGCAAGACACATTCAGGTTAATTGGCCGTGCAATTATCATGACTAATTTGACGTCACTTGTGTGCGATATGGACTGTTGGCTCAGTTGTAGAGTTTCAACTCTGCAATCTGTGGTCACTGGTTGATTAACTCATACACAACATTCTCCTATAGACTTCTACATATGGACACACCAGTGTTGGCTAACTAGCAAAAATTTACACTCATCAACTCTGTGCAGATGCTGGATGCTGTCAAGCGGACTTGCCAAGAGTGGTGACTGATAGGGACAGATGGTGAGAGAGAGTCAAAAGAAATTTGTGCTGTGGGCACTTCATTATGATGATATATAATTCATCAATTCTTGTCAATAGTTGGTTAGTTGGTTGTGTTTTATGGTATATCAACCCTTTTGGGTTATTCAATGCCAAATCCTGTTTTTTTATATTCTATATATGTGATTCGTAAATGAATAGTTACAAGATAAGTTGTTTCAAGTATTGCTATTTATGGTTTAAACACAGTTAAACGGTTTCAAGTATTGTTATTTAACACTAATAATTCAATTTAATAATATTTGTTTGCACACAGTTAAATTGTTTAAAGCATTATCATTTAACATTAGGAATTCTATTTATCAAGAATTCCTATCTAATTTAATTCTAATCATTTGTTTGTTAAATGGTTTCAAGTATTGCTATTTAGCACAAATAATTCTTTTAATATCAATAATAATCCCTAGAAAAATACAGAACAGATCTATTCAACTCATAGATCTAATAGGTACTACCACTTCAGGTCAGAGTAGACCTGAGAGTAATGGCAATGAAAGAGTACTCCATATTCCCCAAACTATAAGACTGTAGTGTAGCATCACCATCAGGTGTAGTTTAATGTAATACCTACGATAGAATATTTGAGTTTTTCATCTTGTTTTAGCCCTTTTAAACAAAAAAAAAAAAAAAAAAATGGAGGATTTTAAAAAAGATATTCACTGACTATTAATTAAATTATCAATGATTTGTAATAAAGAATCAGTTCCCTAAAACATTTGAACTTACCTCAACTCTCCTTGGGAACCTTGCTGATTAGGTTATGAAAGCCAACCAGCAGATGTCATTCCAATTTAAATCATATCACTACATTTTTTATGTATAAGAAAAATTCCAATAAATTTCTATAGAAATGCTTTTAGTATTTGCTGTCATGATATATGTAATTATAAAAGTGAATTAAAAAATTAAGTTATTTGTAAATGAACCTGAGCTATGATTTCATGGTTGACCTAAACAATTTAGGAATAAATATAAAAGTTGGCAATCTTAGTCGAGGGTGACCCGAAGGCTCCCTTTTCAATAGCTACTATACCGAGGTGTAGGGGAGGGCGCAACTCCATTCCCTGGATTGCACCACTTTACCCTTGATCCTTACCTTATAGTGTTGAGTGCTAAGCAAGGCAGCATCAAGTACCATTTTTTGAGTCTTTGGTCTCCCAGACCATCAGCAAACACTATTCATTAGGCCAATTTATAAGATAATAAAATGCTTGCATATCTTATTTCTTTTCTCTTCCCAGGAATCCAGTGTGAACTCTGTAACATTATAGATGACCAGGGTGAGACAGACAAGATTTATTGCAAGATAGGTTGTTGTGGTCCACTAGAAGACAGTTACTGCTGTATTGAAGAGTAAGTTGATATTTGCATATTCATCCATGCCAATAAATTGTAGTGATTTTTCTTAAATAAAAAAAGTCTTTAAATGAAATACAAAATTTAAGCACTATAAAAAGATTAAAAGATTCTCTTCTACCAAACTCTAAGAAACCAAAATTATAAAGAAAAAAAAAAAAAAAAAAAAAAGAGAAACTAGAATTACAAAAAATAAAAATAAAGCAGAAGCTAGAATTATAAAAAGAAAGAGAAATTGGAATTACAAAACAAGGAAAAAAAAAGAAAAACAGAAGCTAGGATTATGAAAAGAAACACAAGCTAGAATTAGAAAAAGAAAGAAACTAGAATTACAGTATAAGAAAAAAAAAAAGAAAAAAAAAAGAAAAGAAATGGAAGCTAGAATTATGGAAAAAATAGAAGCTAGAATGGGGGGGTCCTCATGGTGTAATTGTAGTAAGCAAGTTTGAACTCCAGTCGCGCTATTACATTCACTTTCAGACAAATACCCTTGGGAAAGGTATGGAAGGATGGCTTTGGCATTAAATAACCCATGAAGGTTGATATGCCATTAAACAAAGAAACCAAGCCAAACCAAACTGAAGCTAGAATTATGAAAAAAAAACAAAACAAAAAAAACACAGAAGCTATAATTAGAAAAAGAAAGAAACCAGAATTACAAAAAGAAAAAAAGAAAAGAAACAGAAGCTAGAATTATGAAAAAAACCCCAGGAAAACCAGCAAAATAACACCAAAGCAATAAGCTTCAGTAAGTGGTATAGCAATATTATAGTTTTAACATTTCAGACTAACCTACTAAATTATTATGGTTTTGTTTGGTTGTTTTTATAGCAAACTAATCTCTTAGATATCATGTATATATCTATTTAAATGTATAGAAACAAATGACAGATGTAAAATTGTTACTGTTACATAGGAATAATTGAAACCTTTTAATTGAGTGCAAAAAATGAGCTCAGGCTGGTTTTAAAATGTTATCAAGAAAACTTTTATAGATTATATATGTTTAATATATATGTATAAAGATGGTTTGGCATGAAATAACTGATAATGGTTGATATATCATAAAACCCAACCAAAATAAATTATATATATTTAATTTGTATGTATAAACAGGATTTGGCATTAAATAACCTACAATGGTTGATATGCCATAAAACCCAACCAAAATAAATCATATTTTTAACATATATGTATAAATGGGATTTGGCATTAAATAACCCACAAAGGTTGATATGCTGTAAAACCAAACAAAACCAATCCAGAAAATGTCCAAGCTATTCTCTTTTTATCACAGCTAAGCTTGACTTAAAACTCAAAACATCTAAATCTGTCTCTTCTTTTTCCATTTCTTTTTAAACTCCTTAAAAATCAGGAAATTATGTTACTTTATAGTTATACTATATCTTTTTCACATTTCAATTTGTTTTATGTGGTGCATTCAAGAAGTTTTTTTGTACAGGCATTTAAAATTGTCGTAGAGTCTTAAAGATTCAGCATGTTATTGCTATACATCTTATGAGATGACTGACCAATTTTGATGATTTCAGGTTCAAATGACAGCTACAGCAGGAATTGGAATACACCATACTAAAGCCTGATTGTCACAGCTGGTGAATTTCAAAAATGCAATCTGGACGTGAAGACACTTTACAAGAACGTTATGCAATAAAATTCTGTTTTCAACTTGGAAAAAATGCCACAGAAACGTATGGAATGGTTCAGACTGCTTTTCAACCATCTTGCATGAATCGAGCATCAGTTTTTGAGTGGCATAAGAGATTCAAGGAAGGCAGGGAGTCTGTAAGGGATAATGAGAGGTGTGGGAGGAGTAAGGAAGTCAGAACACCAGAGTTGATTGGCCAAACAGTTAGGGTTACTATGTTGAGGTTTTAAGGGAGTTCAGGAAGATATTCCGTCGGAAGAGGCCAGCACTCTTCAAATCGGGTCAGTGGCATTTCTACCGGGACAATGCACCAGTCCACAACTCCATCCTTGTCACAGACTTTTTGACCAAGATGGGCAGCTCCTCACCATCCTTATAGTCAAGACCTTGCTCCCTGTGACTTTTGGTTATTCCCTAAGCTTTAGAGGCTGTCGTTATGAGACAATTGAGGAGATGAAAGAGGCTGTGACGAAAGTCATTGACACGCTCACACAAAAGGACCTCCATGGGGCCTTCCAGAAGTTGTTGGAATGGTACAAGTGCATTGCAGCCGGAGGAGATTACTTCGAAGGGGACTAGAGTTTGATGTGTGTACTATCAATAAAAGTGCCCATACAAAAAAAGCATGGAAACTTATTTAATGAGCCTTGTACCTCATATAACTTTAAATTACCCACTCAATGATTCCTGCTTTCTTTCACTAAATCACTTTATAAAAACGCAGCAATGTTCTCTGACACAATTTTAGCCTAATCTTTATCGCTATTCATATTGATGGAACAATAACATCAGGGAAATATGTTTTTGTGATTCTGTAAAAATCAAATTAAAAGTTTCCATACTTTTTTTTTTTTTTTTTTTTTTTTTTTTTAAATAATCCCACCTTATAACAGTTTTCAAGATGAAAGAGGATCTCTTCTCCAGCTTTCAAAATGTTTTTTTTCTAAAATTCATATAGAAATAATTTTTTTTTCAGTGATTCTTCATTTGCATCATATTACTACGGCTATAGAGTGGCAGGCGCAGTCGTTGGATTCATTTTTGGCCTTCTTGCATTGATAGCTGCTGTTCGTTGCATCTATGCCATTTATCGAGACAGAACAGTATATGTAACCACTGTAGAACCAGGGGAAGGTGGTGATATTACTGTAACTACAGGTAAGTAAACACTATATTATTATCTACCTTTATCAATATTACCTATAGTCATAATACCCATCAAAAATAGCAGGATGATTATTGGCATTTTTGCCTAAATGTAGTGTCTGCGCACTCTTTCTAGGACCAAAGTCTTATACCATAGCAACTTTGGCATAGGATCAGAATATAGTTTGCCCTGTTGGCAGAGCTTAGAAAATGCTGACTGTATCCCTTGTAGAAGGGTAAGACCTCCTTGCACAAAAGGAATGCTCTGTGTATGACACTAAACTGCATCTGATGGTAAGGCTTCAGTTCTGGAGCTCAGGCGGATGGGCAATATCCCTTCATTGCCATTACTCCTAGATCCACTCTAATCTTGAGAGGTAGTATCTGTTTGGGTCTTATCTATGAGTTGAATAGATGTTTGCAAATGATTTGATTTGGCTTCTTTGTTTAATGGCATAGCAACCTTCATGGGTTATTACAAGTCATCCTTGTAGAAGAACAGCAGTAATACTATTTAATCAATAACAGGGAAATTAGAGGGTTCATACCTTTCCCAAAAGGTATTAGTCCGAAAGTGAATGTAATAGTGAGATTGGAGTTTGAATTTGCTTACTTTGTTGGGTTTTATGGCATATCAACCTTTGTAGGTTATTTAATGCCAAATCCATTTTTATGTAAATAATCCGTTTCATTTAAAACAATTCAGTTTAGCATGAGCACACAGTTTAATTGTCCAAAACATTTCTATTTCAAACTATTCAAGCAGTTATATATAACAATTCAGTTTAGTGTAAGTACAGTTTCAATGTCAAAAACAGTTCAATTTCAAATAATTCAGCTATTCAGTTTAGTCAGGCAGTTCTAATTCAGCTTAGTATAAGTACAGATTTTGTTTACACACAGTTAATTGTCAAAACAGTTCTATATTAAACAATTCAGTTTAGTGTAAATACAGTTTCAATGTCAAAAAACAGTTCTATTTCAAATAATTCAGTTTAGCATAAGCACACAGTTTAAATGTAAGTACGGTTTAATTGTCAAAAATATTTCTATTTCAAACAATTCAGTTAGCATAAGTATGCCGTAAGTTCTATTTAACCCATAGATAGGACCCTATCAGGTATTTACTTTGAGGTTGCAGTCCAACACCTTAGCCTTTACACCACAGGGTCCTTCCATATTTGGAGTTTTTTTTTAAGGGGGTTGCATAAAGTTCTATTGAATAGAAATGACTTTAAGGTTTTTTTTGCATACTGTTCTATTGAAAAGAAATAATTTTAACTTGGCACATATAGCTTCCACATACCACATTTTGGGGTTTGGGTTCTTTGTTTAATGGCATATCAACCTTTATAGGTTATTTAATGCCAAAGCCATTCTCCTAGAAGAACAGTAATGGTACTATTTTACCCATAGCTAGGAGGATAAGGGGGTTCATACCTTTCCCAAGGGTATTTGTCTGAGAGTTAACGTAATAGCACGGCTGGAGTTTGAACTCGCTTACTACGATTCCGTAGTCCACGCTTTAACCATTACACCACGAGGACACCCCACCAAATAATTTAAAAGTTTTTTGCTTTTTTTTTTGCATACAGTTCTATCAAATACAAATAATTTTTAATCATATTTGACACATAAACAGGATCCTAATAGGTATGACTACACCAGAGCAGAGTGGACCTGGAAGTAATGGTAATGAAGGGGAACCTCACATTTTCCAGGACACCCCTTAAAGGTGATGGGGATCTTACTTCTTCATAGGCGATACTGTCAGTATATTCTAAGCCCTAATGGATTGGGTGAAACAAATGTAGAAACTAAAAAATATTGGAAGAAAATGTCTGGCTTTTCTATTTGTTGTTACCGGCCTATTGGACTAGTGGAAAGAGTGTTCACTAATGGCCAGAGAGACCGAGGTTCAATCACAGGTCGAGTCATACCAAAGACTCAAATAATGATAATTAATACATCCTTACTTAACACTCAGTATTATAAAGTATCAGGGGTAAAGTAGACTAATCAAGGGAAAAGAGTAGTGCCCTCTCCTATACCTTGCTGCTGCAGCTATTGAAAAGGGAGCCTTTGGGTCACCCTCGACTATCGTTGCTAACTTTACTTATTTTTACATATTTATTGTATATTCATATCCACATTTTTTGTGTACTCCTTTCTTAGAGATTTTTTTGTAGTCATTCAATAAATCAGGTTTCGAGATGACAAACCGCATAAACTTTGTGATATAGCTGTGGAACTTGATTTTCCAAAGTTAGGAATCTACGAAATTGAAGATGTTATCCCAATTTTTCATGGTCAATTTCCGAACAATTGACTCAGTGCCATATTCTTTGAGGAGGGTGTTTATGCACTTTTTTTTTTTTTTACCAATGAGACAATTGCATCAATCTAGGAAGCATAGTAACATATGAAGAACATTTTTATTTGTATTATAACAAACATGCTGGATTAATAAATGTTTTTCTTACTTTTTGGGCAACATTTATTTTTATTTATTTATTTTTTTAAATGGTAAACACATTTTTGTAAATATTTTATCAATTCAATTTTTTTTTTTTTGCAAAACAGGTGCCGAACAGACTAATCCAGGAAATATTCCGATGCAGCAACCTGCCACCATTTCATATTCAGAATATACTTCAAATGCAGCAGATTTGCCCGTTTTCTATGGAGAACATGACAATAGTGATCAACAGAAACTTGTAAAATAACAATGATGCAAGTGATCATAGAAATCTATGATTAGATACTCATGCCTGCCACTGAGAGAGAGAGAGAGAGAGAGAGAGAGAGAGAGAGAGAGAAAAAGAGACTCAAATGTGACAGAATAAGAAAATATAACTTTTGATATGATCGATCAATAGCTAATAGATCTATCTATCTTTTTTAATGGTAGCAATTTACCTGAAGATTCTCTTAATAGTGTAAAAAACAAAAAAAGCAAAACAAATATGTAAGAAAAAAAAAAAAAAATTAATCCATAGCGAGTTTACAGATTTAATTATTTGAGAGCGTGTTGTCAATAATTAAATTGGATTTTTTTTTTCTTTGAGTTTTGTGGCCTATTCGGAAAATCAAAAGGAGGAGTTTCAGAGGTGCTTCAACCAATAAAAAACTCACTGAAATAAATGTGTTAAATGTCAAGGGAACTATTTTGAAGAAAACTAACATTTCTTTTAATATCTTTTTAATATCCTTCACTTTTAATATCCTTTTAATATCTTTCATTTCCCCAAATCTTATCATTGAGATGAATTTTCCACTTAGGAAACAAGAAAAGGTCATATAGAATTAGGTCAGGTAAGTATTTGGGGGAGGGATGCTAGTTTGTTCAAAATGAATTGACACTAGCTTCATATTTCAAAAAAAAAAAAAAAAAATTGACACTAACTTTTCAAGATGAAGTGTAGACATCATCACTTTATTATACAGGGTCCTGTAGAAATATCTTCCACATTTTAAACTGTCACCTGTGTAGTTCAAGTGAACTAAGGTAAGTGGTAATGGTAGCTCCATGTAGCAAATGTCTTACCATATTTTTTTTTTCCAGGTACGATCAACTATGACCATGGCTTGGACTAATGCACAAAATGCATTTGCAGTTGAAACATTTAAGAATCTGTAATTGCTACACAGAGAGTTTTTCATGCTCATCTCATGTAATGTTAGAATGATGGTGTTCAGAACTACACAAAAAAATATAAATACAAATGTACAATGAAGGTGATTCCCTAATCTCTTAGAATAAAATAACCCTAGACAAATTGATATTCCATTAAAATCAATCAATCTAAATTCAATTAAACATTTTGAGTGCATCTAGTATTAAAAAAAAAAAAAAAAAAAAAAAAAAACATTTTTAATTAGAAACAATAAACCCAGAAACTAACATATAGTCCAATTTGTATATAAAATTTGAAAAGGTATATTTAGACAGCATCTTTTCATTTAAACAGGTTTGATTAAATAAAATTGAATCCTTGTTGTTTTAGGTTTTTTTTCTTTTAAGAGTCCTTCAGCTTTTTTTTTTTTATACCATCTTGAAATTTGTTGATAATTTCTCAAAAAGAGCTATTTGTGTTATACCTAGTACTTTTGGTTCTTGTAAGTATAACACAAAATAGCTCCTTTGGAGAAATTATCAACATATTTCAAGATTTTAATATCAAAAAACTTAAGGACTCTTGAAAAAAAAAAAAAAAAAAAAAAAAAAAAAAAAATCCAAAACAACAAGGATTCGATTTTATCAAATGAAACCTGTTTAATATAAAATTTGTACGCTAATATAAAAATGTACATATTTTTATTTTTTAAGTAGAGGAATCAATACTGTGAATTGAATTACCACGACCAGAAAATCCGCTGAACACCTACGCATGATATACGGGAATACTGGACAGCTGTTTCGACCTTATTAGGTCTCATCAGCAGTGTATATCGTAATCTCTACCACTGGAGATCGAACCAGCAACTACAGATTGCAGTGCCGAAACTCTACAACCGAGCCACCAATTCATATCGCACACATGTGACGTCAAAACCAACAAGTAATGGTAATTGCACGGCCAAATAACCTAAATGTGTCTTGCAAGTTACATCCGTACTCTTTCCAGAGGACACAGTCACCTCCCCCCGGACCACATCTTCCCAAGGAGCTTAAAAATATGTATCTGCGTAATTATTATACCTAAGGGGCAAGGGAATAGATGTACATATTTTTATTTATTTATTTTTTTTTTTTAAATAGGGGAATTAATATTGTGAATTGAATTTCCATGACCAGAAAATATTGAATAAATTTTTGTATAGATTATAAATGATTATAAATAGAATGTTTAAAATTCTAAATTTAGAAATATTAGCTTGATGAGTTCGTTTTATAGTGTGTCAACCCTTGTTGGGTTATTTTATGCCAAAGTCAGTTTAATAATTATGGTCTCCAATTTTCTTTTCACAATTTTCACATTTTAAAACACGTAAACACTCTACTTAATTGCAATACCAATGTTTTAAGACCCAACTGTTCAAAATCATTTCATACAGATCGGATGGTGAGGCTCAAGTTCTAGACAGATTGGAGAACTCCTTCATTGCCATTACTCTTAAATCTGCTCTACACTGAAGTGGTAGTACCTGTTAGGGTCCTATCTATGGATTAAATAAGTTGGCGACTGTAGTCGAGGGTGACCAGAAGGCTCCCTTTTCAATAGCTACTACACCAAGGTGTTGGGGAGGGTGCTACTCCTTTCCCTGGATTGCTCCACTTTACCCTTCATACATACCTTATAATGCTGAGTGTTAAGCAAAGAGGTATCAAGTACCATTTTTAAAGTCCTTGGTATGACAACCTGGAATTGAACCCAGGGTTCTCAGTCCATTGGTGAACACTCTACCCACTTAGAATTGGGTGCAAAAAAACTAAAAAAAAAACTCTTAAACAACGACACAAAAAAATGTAAACATTCATTGAAAGCAATTCCCTAATTTTTAGGTATAATATAACCCTACATAAGTTAAAAAACCGTTGAAATCAAGCAATTTGATCTAAATCCAACAGATCTAGATGACAGAGATGGTGCTGAAGTCTGAGTTATCAAACCTGTTAGTTGAAACTACATAGTTATGTCCCTTGTCTGGTAATAGTAAACAGTAGTTGTAATAAAGATAGTGATGGCATCACACATGTTCTGTTGTGTTTGATATGAAGCTGAAAAGAAAACAGATGAGACCCTAACAGTTGTAACCAAACTGAATCAGAGGGGACCTGGGAGTAATGACAAAGAAGGGTTACTCAACACTCACCATAGCTCCAGAACTGGAGCCTCACCATTTAGTGTCATACCCAGGACACCTCTTTACTGAGAGAGGGGGTCTTATTCCTCTGCAAGGAGATGATGTCTGCATATCCTAAGCCCAACAGAGAAACATTAAGTTTTAAAATATCTAAGTATAAAGTACAGCAAAATAAATAATATACGAGCTGAAGAACCTATCAAAGTCAGGTAAGAGGTCAAGACTTGGATCAAACTTGGTTGCTATCTTAGAACATTTACTGTCCATTAAAAATTTTGTTATTGGCATTCAACATAGTTATCTCCCTTCAAAAATAAATAAACTTTTTATCAGTCCATGATTTTTTAACATATTTTTCTGAAAATTGGCATAAAAGAAAAAATTTGTGCTTAAAGAAAAACAGAAAGAAAAACACGAGTAAATGGAGATTTATTACTATTAAAATGAGTGTTTGTTGGAAGCTAAAACGGGAGTTAATGAGTAGAGTGTTTGCCAATGGTCTGGAAGATCAGGGTTCAATCCCAGGTTGAGTCATACCAAAGATTAAAAAAAAAAAAAAAAAAAGGTACTTGATACCACCTTGCTTAACACTCAGTATTATAAGGTAAAGATCAAGGGTAAAGTGGAGCAATCCAGGGAATAGAGCAGTGCCCTCCCCTACACCTTGGTGTAGTAGCTAGTGAAAAAGGAGTCTTTGGGTTACCCTCAACTAAGGTCGCCAACTTTATGTATTACTGAGGAAAAGAGAAGAAAAAAGGAGAAGAGAGGACAAAGAGAAACAAGGAAAGACAAAGAGAAAAAATGATAGAGAGAGAAAATAAAAAGAGAGAAAGAAAAATAGGAAGCCAAAAGACAAAAAAATAGAGAAAGAGGGAATGAGAGAGAGAGAAACAAAATAAGAGTTATAAGAACCAGATTGGGAGACAGAGGGGCAGGAAAAAGAACCAGAAGAAGAAAAAAAAAATCAAGAGAGAGAGAGAGAAAGTGACAAGAACATGGAAAAATAAAAAGAAAGAGAAAAAAATCAGATGAGAGTAGAGAGAGAGAGAGAGAGATCAGTACAGTTAAAAAAAAACAAAAAAAAAACGAATACAGACATATCTATTCCAATTGATTGATACACAATTTTAAGTGTTCATAATGTCAACTGAGGAAACTTGGTCTTTACCAGCGAAAATTGAATGTTTGCTGTTGGCAAGAGAAAATGGCCACTTCACAAAAAAAAAAAATAAAATAAAATCTGAGTTATACATATATGTTTGTGTGTGAAGATAGATAGACAAACAGATATTATTGAGTTATAAATGAAAGAATAATATCAATCATTTTTAAAATAAAGAATAAAAACGCTCAATATAAGAATGAGCAATAAAGAAATTTTTTAAAAGTATCATATTAAAATAACATGACTAAGCTTGTGTGTGGATATATATATATATATATATTCAATGTGTGTATGTGTAGTTGGGCAGCAGTCTTTTGTTCAAGCATGTTTGATTAAATAATAAAGACACATTTTGTCTATATAATTTTATAGAGATCCTTTCAAGTTTCCTGATAAGTGTCTTGGTTTCAGGTTGGAATTGGATGAATTTACCAAAATTATTCCAAGTGCTTTTGGATCTTACATCATCGGGGGTTGCTTGCATGTATAAAGTGTGATTTTTTTTAAAATTTTGAAAGAGTTTTTTAGGCTTTTTATAACAACAAAATTACGTAAATGCAGAGTTGGAAAAACTGAGATGCTAATCAATTTAAAAAACAGAACACTATCAACAGAAATAGAATATTATCAAGAAATATGGAATATTAAAAAAAAAAAATAAATAAATAAAAAAATAAAGGCTATTTTTCAAAATTAGTTCTATTGATTGTTAGGTTTTTGTTTTTATATGTAGGAATTCTAGGATTTGTAGTATATATATATATATATATATATATATATATATATATATATATATATATACACACACACACACACACACACACACAGTAGCGTCCAAAACTAAGGGACAAAATTTTAAAACCTAATATTTGTTAGAAATAACAACTGTGAAAAGCTGAAATTTTGACAACTGGTAGTCGTTATCATCCATAATAACATACTAAAATTTGAATCATTTGCAAAGGATAGAAAAAGAATTATAACAATTATTTATTTATTTTCAAATTTGGAACGTCCCTTAGTTTGGACGCTACTGTATGTATATATATGGTTTCTCAATATACATGGGACCCATATGACTGCTAAGAACTCTAATAATAATAATAATAATGTTGTTCTTTTTTGTTTCAGATTTGAAACTAGTATACTATAACAACTATTAATCCTCGATCACAATGCCTTGGACAAGAGAGGAAAAATATTTTATATCACTACTTACTTGGAGACAAAATCATTCAAAACCATTTCAAAATAAACGTTACTCATTAATATGATAATGATTCATCACTGGGATAAGAAATTCAAAAAAAGATTTCACATCTGGGAAGCTGATACAATAACAATTTAAAAAAAAACAAAACAAAACATTAATTCTAGCCCAAAGGATGCATTTTTTACAGGATGTTTTCCAGATGACTACCACTGGGCTGGTCTCAGTAATAAATCATTATCATATTAATGGGTTGCATCTATTTTGAAACAGTCTTGAATGATTTTGTCTCCAAATAAGTAGTGATATAAAATATTTTTCCTCTCTTGTTCAATGCATTGTGATTGAGGATTAAGAGTTGTTATAGTATACTACTTTCAAATCAGAAAAAAAAAAAAAAAAAAGAACACATTATTATTAGAGTTATTAGCAGTCACATGGGTCCCATGTATATTGAGAAACCCTATATATCTGTACATACACACATTTTATATATATATATATATATATATATATATATATATATATATATATACATACACACACACACTACTAATCAAAAGTATTTGGTCACCCAAAGATTTTTTATTTCTCATCTCAAAATGATAATTTTTATTAAACAAGTTAAGCACCACAAGGATTTTATTTATTATACTAAATACAAGTCTTCCTGAGCCACATTGAATACAAATTAAACAAAAACTTTTAAAACTTTTGAGTCGTCAAAATAACCCCCTTTGGCCGCTATCATTGATTTACAAATTCTCAGTATTCTTACCACCAAAGACTGGAGGCGGAATGAAGATAGTTCTTCCCAGATTTTCTGCAAGATTTGCCAGAGGTAAGCCACACTTGTAGGTTGTTTAGGATTGACTTTTTGGTCAAGTACATCCTACATCAGTTCAATGGGATTTAAATCTGCTGATTGTGTTAGCTAAGACTTCAGTTGAAGAACATCCTGTTCCTCTTTGCTTTTAATGTACCTCTAGCAGAGTTTACTCTTATGCTTTGGATAATTATCTTGCACAAGTACAAATCTTTGACCGACAAATCATGTTCTACGGGGGGGGGGGGGGGTGTCTTGTGATGCTACAGTATGCTGTGATAGCCAGTCTGATTCAATTTGCCCATCACCTGTTGTAAATCCTTGTCTTTCCAATTGGCAAAAGCTCCAACATGCCATAACAGAATTTCCTCCATGCTTTACGGATAGTGTGATACAGGGGGTTGCAGCTCTTTACTGCACATAAACACATCTATTTGAGCCAAAGATTTCAAATTTTGATTTGTCAGTCCAAAAGATTTTATTCCACTGCTTTATTGTCCAATCTTTGTATGCCTTCGCCTACTGGAGAATTTTGACATTGTTTTACTTCCTCAGCAGTGGTTTCTAGACAGCAATTCTGCCATATAGGCCAGCTTCATAGAGTCTTCTCTTCACAGTAGATGTTGACTCATTTTTTTTCATGACATTGGTTCAGTAGTGCAGCGATGTTTGGGGCAGTCAGCTTTCTGTCATGCAAGCTGTTGACTCTGATGAAATTGTCCTCAGCTCTTATTGGTACTTTTGATCAATCAGCCGCCCCCCTACTTTTGGGCTTGTTTTGTCCTGTTGCCTGATATCTCCTAACAGTATATTCCACCGTAGTTCTGGGAAGGATTTGGCATTAAATAACCTATAATGGTTGATATGCCATAAAACCCAACCAAACCAAATCATATATATTCAATATGTGTATAAATAGACTTTAGCATTAAATAACCTATAAGGGTTGATATGCCATAAAAACCAACCCAACCAAACCATACCAATCAGACTTGGGGATGAGCAAGCTCTCTGTAAGATGGGTCCCAAGATTGGTAATATCAGAGCACAATCTGAAAAAGGTTCATATTTCCAGGACAATTCCTACTCACTTCTAAGTCAGCCCTAAGAATTTCTACTAAAGATTAATAACTCAAGATAAAACCTGGGTTCACCACTTTTAACCAAATCAAAGATTCAAAGCAAATAGTGGAAATACTGGTTCTCTGCACCAGAAGTTCAAGCAGGCAGTATCTGTTGACAAGGTGATTGCTTTCTTTTTGGTGGGGGGATTCTGAAGGTATAGTCCTGATAGACTACTTGGAAAAAAGAAAACTATTAATGTATTGTACTATGCATCAGAATTAAGACAATTGAAGGAAGCAATCAAGTCAAAATGCAGAGAGAAGTTGAGGGTAAGTGTGCTCTTACTCCAGAATAATGTGCCCATTCACACAGTTAACATTGCAGTAGCTGAAGCAGCTAACTGTAGCTTTGACTTCTTCCTAACTAACCAGATTCAGCTCCTGACTTCTTACCAATTTCATACTCAAATTCCATGTGAGTGGTCACCATTTTGGAAACAATAATCAAGTCATATATGCTGTGGAGGATTATATTTAAAAATAGTGAAAAACTGTCTTGTTTCTCTAACTCTGGGTTAGGCTTAGAACTTTTTGAACGATCCTTATTTATCTATTTTTTTCCCCCCATCTTTTTTTTTAGTATTATTTCAAAATATTTCTTCACTTGTTTATTTTGTCATTTGTACCTTTCTCTTGCAATTCTGGATCATGGATATGATAAACCTTGAAGTGGGTTCTGCATTGGGCAAAGTACATCTGTAATTCCTCTTAGGATACGATATAAAGCTGTGCCATTGTATTTCTTTGAATGTCCTCCTCAAATCTCTTAATTTTGAGATGAATTTTCCATTTAAGAAACAAAAAAAAAATTCTAGTGAGTACAAAGTTCTGCACTTGCACAATCTTGTGTTTCACATATCCAGGGAACAATATCAAGACTGGCTTCATAATCTTTTTTTTAAACTTGCACTGATTTGTCTTGGCATTATCAGTTTACTGCTGAAGTTGTTCAGCTGTGTACGTCTTTATTTAAATCTTAAATTTAAGATTAAAAAAGATTTAAAGATTGATTCTAGATATTTTTGATCACATCTTGTATATGAAATTGTAACAAATATTATGGGATGGAGAGAATAAAAAGTCTATTTTTGTTTCATAATAGCCGTTACATTTAGTACACGAAATTTATATGCGAATGTTCTGGCTAATAAACAACATTCTTCTTTTAATGGAATAGGAACACAAATGGCAAGGTAGAGAATATCCGATACAAAAACATGAAAAGAAGTTCTCATCAAATCTTAAGCCAGGAAGAAAACAGGTCAGACAAGAAAAACTTGTCAGAAAATATTGCATGGGATAAATGGTAAAAAAAACACAAAAAACAACAAAAAAAAAAAAAACAACAACAAAAAACACATACTATTCTTGGGTTTTTAAGTTTTACTAAAGTAATTCATTTCAACATAGAAGTTTATGGATATTTTACTTCTCATTGGTCTAGTGGGTAGAGTGTTAGCCAATGGTCCGGGAGACCTGGGTTCAATCCCAGGTCGCATCATACCAAAGACTTTAAAAATGGTACTTGATACCTCCTTGATAATCAGCAATATAAGATACATATCAAGGGTAAAGTGGAGCAATCCTGGGAAAGGAGTAGGGGCCTTCCTTACATCTCAGTGTAGTAGCTATTGAAAAGGGAGCCTTCTGGTCGCCCTTGACTATGGCCCCCAACTTTACTTTACTTACTTAAATGCTTAACTCTTCAAATAAACATATACACTCTAATAGACTAATAATGAAAGATTATTCATTTTTAACATAATCTAAATTTTTCCCATTAGCCTAAAGAGAAAGAGAAAAAAGAACATTTATTTCATATAATAAATATTTAAATTTGAATATAATTTCCTTGCATGTTAATGAAGGATAATCAATAGTAGATACATTTAGTATATAAAATTTATATGCAAATATTGCAACTATTATGGAATAGAGGTAGAAAAAAAAAAACTATAAAAATTCATTGTATCAATTTAATCCAATTATTTTAGTTTAGTTTATACCAACCAAATTTCGATCCTTGCAGTTCTAAAAATGAATCTTTTCCATAGTGCAATTTTACAGTGCAAAGAAAATTTGGTAATGAAAACTTTAGTCATAGAAATAATAAAAACTATTATTCCTTTCATTGCTATGTTAAGCGAGTTAGGGAAGTTGATCATTTGAAATATATCACAGTATTTGATGTTTATCATTTTTAAAGTAAGAAAAGACAATAAAAAAATTTTTTTGCTATTATTAGAATCTCCATTCCCCCCCCCCCGGACATTACTGAAGGCACCTCTTAAAAGGTATTAAAAACTTAATTTTCTTGATGTTTGTTTTTGTTTTTTTAAAGTAAGAAAAAAAAAAAAAAAAAAAGATTTTCTTTTGCTATTTTTAGAAAGTGAAATTTTTCAGACATTATTTAAGGCGTTAAAATTTACCTGACGTTTTTCAGGGTTTTTTTTTCTTCAGATAAAAAAAAAAGAAGAAAGTAAAAGAACATGAATGGTGGCGGCTATTTTTAGAAAGTGAATTTTTCACTATGATGAATATTAATCACATATATGAAACATTATACAGTGAGGTTTTTTTTTTTTCAGTCAAAAGTTCAGACAGTCAACTTACTCATTTGCCATCTTATATTCTCAGCAAACTTTGAACTTGAATCAAATCTTTAACTCATATTTAATGTATATCAATAAACCTGCTATAATTGCAAAGGAGGATAAATAATTCTTACAGCTGTATAAATTTTTGGTCGATATTTATCAAGTACTCTCTTAGAGGCATTTCTTGGCAGCCATTTAGCTTAGGTATATCTTTAATTGGAGGTCCCCATGATGTAATGGTTATCGTAGTAGAAAATGGACATGGTGACAAGAGTTCAAATCCTGGATGAAAGTGATTGCATTTCACATAGTGCTAATACCCTTGGGAAAGGTATGAATCCAATTATTCTCCCTCCAGCTGTGGGTAAATAGTAGGGCAGACTAGGTTCTTCAGCCTTGGTGAGGCAACTAGTCTAGGAGAAAGAAAACTGAATTCAAACCTGTTAAACTCCACTTAAAAATTGACCTTGTGTCATATCCTGCCTGAGTGAAGGGGTTGGGTAAATATGTATAATCTGTATCCTTAATACGCTTAGTAATACAAATTAAATACAGTATATAGATTTAAATAAAATTAAATACAGTATATAGATTTAAATAAAATCAAATACAGTATATAGATTTAAATAAAATCAAATACAGTATATAGATTTAAATAAAATCAAATACAGTATATAGATTTAAATAAAATCAAATACAGTATATAGATTTAAATAAAATCAAATACAGTATATAGATTTAAATAAAATTAAATACAGTATATAGATTTAAATAAAATCAAATACAGTATATAGATTTAAATAAAATTAAATACAGTATATAGATTTAAATAAAATCAAATACAGTATATAGATTTAAATAAAATTAAATACAGTATATAGATTTAAATAAAATCAAATACAGTATATAGATTTAAATAAAATCAAATACAGTATATAGATTTAAATAAAATCAAATACAGTATATAGATTTAAATAAAATCAAATACAGTATATAGATTTAAATAAAATCAAATACAGTATATAGATTTAAATAAAATTAAATACAGTATATAGATTTAAATAAAATCAAATACAGTATATAGATTTAAATAAAATTAAATACAGTATATAGATTTAAATAAAATTAAATACAGTATATAGATTTAAATAAAATCAAATACAGTATATAGATTTAAATAAAATCAAATACAGTATATAGATTTAAATAAAATCAAATACAGTATATACAGGTTGAATTGAGATTCCAATATGTTTTTATGCATATAGTTCTATATAATTAAAGTCTTTATTATGTTTGTATGAAACCATAACACAGGACACTGCTGGAGAAGCAAAGACGAGCTCATAAGTGATGTACTCCTATGGACCCCCACATATGGCCGAGCAAAAGCAGGACAACCAACTAGAACATACATACAGCAGCTATGTGAGGATACGGGATGTAGCTCTGAAGACCTGCTTGAGGCGATGAACGATAGGGAAAAGTGGCGAGAGAGGGTCAGGGATATCCGTGCTGGCAGCACAACATGATGATGATGATGATAACAAAAAAAAAAAAAAAAGCACATTATAGCAAGATTCTTATTAGAGTAATACAATTAAAATGCTCTAATTTGAGAATAAAGCAATTTCCAGTTTCATTTGTCTTGATATTTGTCTAAGGTCATGACAGCATGAGGAGGGGGTTGCTTCTAGGACGGGGGGGGGGTTGAACCACAGTATTGATTATAATTCAGAAAGAAAGGATCACAACCTGACCCCCTCCTCCTTGTCCTCCTCCTGCTGGTGTTATAATTTTGTCTGCTGTCATCTGGTGGCTGTGTTCTGTCCATGATTTTTCTTTAATACAAAAATGGTGACGTTTGATGTTATGGTACTGATCTGCTAAAAGAGTAGTCAGTGGGATTGAATGCCAAAGACTCTCTGGACCAACTGGAAGACTAATATTGGGTGTCTATGACCCATAAAGTGTAACAAGCTTTTATATATCTCACTTTATATATAGACCCTTTTTGCATATTTCAAACGAAGAGCAATTAATTTCAAGTCATATGATCCTTCTTTAATACCTTATAATATCATGAGAGAATTTTTTTCTTTTTAATGCAGTATCAACCTTCATGAGTTTATACCATAGCCATGATATGGCTATGTGTGAAACGTACATCGAATGTCCATAAAGATAGAACATAGGAATCTCAAAACACGAAAAAAACACTTAACGACTTCTCAGTTCAGGTACAAAACTTTATTACCTTTGAGTTTAAAGGTTCTTCGATATAAGGAGAGAGATACACATTCTTTCTATTCTGGCTTTTTCATCTGCCCCCACCCCAACATGTGTGGCACCCGCCACAAAGGCCACTGGCCTGGCTTCAGCGAGCAAGCGAAAGCCAACTGTCTTCTCCCGAGGCAGGTCTCAACTCAACTAACTTTCTTCAAAATTCCCAAAATCCTCCGAACGTTTCCAGTGTGTGACGTCATTCGCACTTGCTAGCCCCGTTTCCCATCTGGGCTATTATGACATCTGAGCGACACATCCACTCTGCGCGCACGTGAACACTTGTGTTCATGTTGCACCTAAGTAACCCATGCACTGAGCCGAAAGGTTCTCAGCCTAACTAAACCCAAAGGCATAAAACGAAATCGCCCAGCCATACTATTTAATCAATAGCTTGGGGATATGAGGGTTCATGCCTTTCCTAAAGGTAACACATCACTCAATAAGTCCCGGGCCTGACATATAGATGGTGCCACTAATAAAAAAATTCATATGATTTTTATAAAGTACAAACCTTTAAATGCTAAGTGTCAAAATTTGTGACCAATCGGATTATTAGTTGACAAATTACAGTTATTTAAGTGAAGCTACTGATGCAAATTTTCAAAACAATGGAAAAATCTGAATTTCATGTGTTGATAAAGCATTGCTTTCTGATGGGAAACAATACAGTTCAAGCAAAGCAAAGGCTTCATAAGTGTTATTTGGACTCTACTTCATCAGAAACAATGGTTAAGAGGTGGTATGCTGACTTTAAATGCGGTTGTACAGACATAAATGATGCTGAACACTCAGGTCACCCAAATTTGGCAGTTGTCCTGAAAAACAAGAAAACTCCACAAACTCATTTTGGCCGATCGTAAATTGAAGTTGCGTGAGATAGCAGAGGAGTTGAAGATATCAGAAGGCAGTGTATTCACCATTTTGCATTGACATTTGTCAATGAGAAAGTAGTCTCCAAAGTGGTTGCTGTGTTTGCTAACAATCGATCAAAAACAACATGTCGACAATTCAGTGTTGTTTGCAACTGTTTCAATGCAACAAAAAGGAGTTTTCACATAAATATGTGACAATGCATAAAACAAGGATCCACCACTTCTCTTCAGAGTCAAATCAGTAGTCAGCTGAGTGGACAGCAGCAGGTGAAAGCTGTCCAAAGCAACCAAAGACACAAACATCAGCAGGCAAGGTTTTGGCCACCGTATTTTGGGATGCACAAGGTATTTTGTTCATTGATTACCTTGAGAAAGGAAGTACCATCAATAGTAAATATTATATAGCATTATTGGTGTGTTTAAAGGCAGGAATCACCAAAAAATGGCCACAAATTAAGAAAAAAAGTGCTCTTTCACCAAGACAATGTACTGTGTCACAAGTCGATTGTAATGATGGCAAAACTATATAAATTGCACTTCGAATTGCTTCCACACCCAACCTATTCTCCAGATCTGACCCCCAATGACTACTGGCTGTTTGCAGACCTCAAAAGAATGCTCCAGGGAAAGAGATTTGGCTCCAATAAAGTGATATCAGAAACTGATGCGTATTTTGAGGCTAAAGACAAATCATTCTACAAAAAAAAAAAAAAAAAAAAAAAGACATTGAATTGTTCGAAAAGTGTTGCAATCAGTATATCACCCTAGGAGGGGACTATGTTGATGAATAAAGTCAAATTTTGTCAAAAAGCTGTTTTATTAGTTCGGCTCGGGACTAATTGAGTGATGTGTTATGAGTCCGAGAGTGAACATGACAGCACTAGTGGAGTTTGAACTCTAACTTTGAGGCCACAGTTCAATAATTTAGCCATTACACCACAAGGACATCCCCACAAAGGAATTTAGGGAGATAATAAACTTAGATAAATATTATGGCCAATATTCAATTTCAAACAATTATTTATTTCAACCTCACATCAATGACGAGTCTCCATGGTGTGATGGTTAACATGCAGGACTGTTTAAGTGTAGGTGAACAAAGCACACCAACAAACAAACCAAACCAAACTATATTAGTGGGTTGTAAAGTATGCGGGTGAAAAACAGTTATACTGAATTTACAGTGTCTATCCTGGGTTCAATTCTCACTAGTGCTGACTATGATTCCAATTCCTAATTAGCATTTCTTAAGTGTTCTTCTTACGTTTAATTCTAATAAGATCAATCTTTCCCATATTGATATTCTTACCAATAAAACATGAAGCCATTCAAAGCCTCAAAGCACCCAAAGATGTCCGCATGTATTAACATGAACGTTATCATCCTGTTATAATTGAACATCATTTTTTAGTCATTCAAACACTCAATATAACAGAGACAACTATGAATTTCTAATTAGAATTCTCTACATCTTCCTAAATAGAAGCATCAATATCATCACTGATGTCTGTTACAATGGGAATGGAGCAGTTTCACAAGTTGACTAAAATATATAGGATATAACATCATCATGTCGTGCCGCCAGCACGGATAGTAGGATATAACACTAGGACAAATTTTTTAAGTGAAGTACAGCTGGTTTGAATGAATAATTTTCCTTTTAGACAAGTTGCCTAACCAAAACTAAAACACACAGTGCACCCTACAAGCCGAGGAAGGGGAAAGAACAGATCAATTTATATGATTCCCCATAGGAATTTGAACAAAGGGAAACACAAACAGTTTTGTCAAAGATTTAAACATCGATAACTATTTGCAAAGCTTCACATATAATTCACTTCATATGCTTATTGGTTTGTTACTTATGGACTTTTAGGCTAATGAGCCAATCTTGAAACAAAACAGGTGAACTCCTTTCACCTCAGAGTATATTTTGATGGTATTTGTTGGTAGGAGGGACCAACTACTACACATGTACATAGTCCAGGATGTGCTTGCCATATTTTAGCTTAGAAATGGTAAGAAAGGTCTAATTTGTCCAGAAAATTAATAACATTGGTTTGAAAAAAAAAAAAAAAGAAAAAAAAGGGCCTCTTTCTCTCACAAAGGCACTGAAATTTCTGGAGGAAATTACTCAGAAATTACTCTATCAAGAGACTCTTTGGCTAATGGGGCAATCTTGATGAAAATTGGAATATGAACTCCCTTGACCTCAAGAGGTGTTTTAAAGAAATATGCATTACTTTCATTTTTAACAGGCAATATTGGGCTCTTCTAATATATAATACCAGCCTACTGGTATATTGGTTAAATTGTACGCCAATGTTGGGGGAGACTGAAGTTCAATCCCAGGTTGAATCATACCAAAGACTGAAAGAAAAAAAAAAAAAAAAAAAAAGGTACTTGATACCTCCACTCAGCATTATAAGGTACAGATCAAGGGTTAGTGGAGTAATACCAGGTAAAGAGTAGTGCCCTCCCCTACACCCTGATGTAGTAACTAACAAAAAGGGAGCCTTCAAGTCGCCCTTGACTACATTAAGACAACTTATATATATATATATATTCCTGTAATTATAAAGTTATAACAATTCAAATTTGACAGACCAATGACTGACAGACATGATTAATTAACCTATATTCAGTAAACACTTATTACCAACATAATTTCTACCTGAAAGAAAACTGTTCTAATGAGCATATTAATTTGACAATATAATCAAAGGTGAAAAATTGGCTTACAAAGAAGATTTGGTAGAGACAAATCATTGTTTAAATGACAGTTTTAAAAAAAGGGTGAAAATATTTAAAAAGTACAATTTTATTGAAAGAATTACTACCTATCCTCCCATAATATTTGTTACATTCAGTATATGAAATTTATAGGCAAACGTACCAAACTTTATGGGATGAAGAGAACAAAAATTCTCTATCTGTCCCATTATAGATATTACATTTAGTATGTAAGATTCCTAGGCAAGTGTCACAACTATTATAAAACAGGGTTATATATATATATATATATATATATATATATATATATATATATATATATATATATATATATATATATACACAAACACACACAGTTTCATCCTAATGATCTGGAAAGGTGAAACCTAGGTAAATTTCATCTGACCCATTAGGTATTTATTCTACTTTGTATTGAGCACTTTCTTCATTTACTTAGTTTTCTGTCAGAGTTTTTTTTCTTTTGGGAGACATTACAATATTCTTTGATTTTTTTGAGACAATACAAATGTTTTTAGTCTTTTTTTTCTAATGGAATTTTTTTCCCCCCCAAATATCAATTTGAGTATTTGTTTATCCACAAGTTGGATCATTTGGGGGTTTTTTTTTCACAGTTAAAGTTAGGGATTAACCTAAAATACAAATACATATACTTTGTATTGATACTATTCAATTATTTTATTTAGTTTAAACTAACCAAGTTTAGATCCTTGCAATTCTAAAAATGAATCTTTTCTCTTCAACATTGTGATCTTACAGTGCAAGCAAAATTTGGTCATAGAAAATTCGGTCATGAAAACTTTGGTCATGGAAATAATAAATACTATTAATCCTTTAATTGGTATGTTTAGTGAGTTAGACAAGTTGACCATTTGAAATATATTATTTGATGTTTATTTATATTAAGGTAAGAAAAGAAGACAATAAAATAAAAATTTTTTTTGCTATTTTTAGAATGTGGATTTTTTCCAAACATTATTAAAGGCATTAATAAAAGGTATTTAGGAAAAAAAAAAAAAAAAAAAAAAAAAAAAAAATCACTTTCACTGTTTATTTTTGTTTTTAAGGTAAGAAAAGTATACAATAAAATAAAGTTTTCTTCCCTATATTTAGAATGTAGATTTTTTTTTCCAGTCATTATTTAAGGTATTATTTAAAAGGTGTTAAAAACCTACTTTGTTCTTCCATTTTTTTAAGGTATAAGAAGAAAATAAAAGAACATGATTTTTGGGAGTTATGTTTAGAAAGTGAATTTTACCCATTCTAAATATTAATCATCTTATATTCAGGTATGATAACATGAGGGAAGAGAGAAGGAAAGAGAGTAGAAGATAAGTAACTTGCTGACCAGGATATCATGCTAACTGCTTGATAGCAGAGGTGGAAGAAATGGTATGAAACAACACTATAATTAAAAATAATAATAAATAAAAATAATCAGGTGGAATTCTTATACAGAAATATACAAAACAATTCCTTTTCCTTATATTAGTTGTGACGAGTTTCCACTCGTATTTTTAATTTTTCGAGATATGGACGGAGTCCTATGTTACGTATACAGGGACTATGGACGAAACGGGAGGGTTTCAAGGTTAAAGAGGTCAACGTGATATGAATGGATACGTGGGGATTTCTGAACCGGACAAACAATATAACGCGGAGTTGGTTTTTTTCCTTTTCTTTATACATGTATCATTCATATATTTTTTTTCATTTAAAAGAAAGCACAACTGTGACAACAGACAAACAAAGAACAAAACAAATGCAACAAAAAAAATATACAGAAATGTGGAGGACAATTCGCTCCCAATAGTGTCTGACTAGGTCCTTCCAATAAGACAAAGTATCTTTTTTTTCTTTCACTGAAGAACAAGAGTCTCTCCTCTTCGTCTTTATGGATGTACAAATTTTAACCAAATAGGTCTTCCGCCGAAAGTAGCTGCTGATAAACAGCCTCAAAAATGTTTCTTTGGAACAGTCTTGATACGGACCTTTATTGAGGTTACGTATATTATCCTTGATAAAAATTTTGACTAACCTTTTTTTCTTTTTTATCTTTCTTTTCTTTTGTTAATTTTTTTCTTATATTTTTTTGTTTTCCTTTTCTTTTACGTTGAGCCTCAGGTTTTTACCCAACGGAGCTAAATGCTTCTATATGCCATTTTGGGACCAGGATTTCTCTTTTCACCGGACCCCGTGAAAAGGCAACCTTTCTCTTCCGTGGCGAAGCTCGAAACTGACTTTTTGGCGGTAAAGCGCCCTCCCTGTCTCTTCTCGGCTGCTTCTCCCCCTGTTGCTAGGGCTCGAAGACTCGCCAATCGCCTTCCCCCACTTCCGGTCCACATAGTAGTTCTTGCACTATAATCCTACCGTGGCCGGTGGCCATAACATAGTTCAGAGGGTGTACAAAGAAGCTAAGTTTAGCAATATTGAATAAGTCCTGGCAGCAACACCTCACAAAGCACCAACTATACGGCCACCTGCCTCCCATCACAAAAACAATCCAAGTTAGACGAACCAGACACGCAGGACACTGCTGGAGAAGCAGAGATGAGCTCATAAGTGATGTACTCCTATGGACCCCACATATGGCCGAGCAAAAGCAGGACGACCAGCTAGAACATACATACAGAAGATATGTGAGGATACGGGAAGTAGCACTGAAGACCTGCCGGAGGTGATGAACAATAGGGAAAAGTGGCAAGAGAGGGTCAGGAATATCCGTGCTAGCAGCACGACATGATGATGTTCTATGGTGTTGAATATTAACATAAGTTCATAGCTAACTTGTTTTAAGCCTATAAGGTAAGTTGACTTGGTCCCAAATGAATATGTTCTAATTGATATTCATACCTGATCATTGAAGTCAGTGAAGGATCTACTTCCATGCCTGTTGAAGTCGCATGGAGGCTGTAAGAATGAGATCTGCTTATTTGTGGAATGCAGAATTTTATATGCTTTTAATGAGATCAGGAAAGCATCTATAGCTTCAGTCTACAGGGTCTTCTAAGTGGCAAAAAAATGGTCATTCTATTCATTTGACCATTATAAAGAGTTAATGAATCATAATAAGATTTGACTGAAAAGTATGTTTTTAACAACCTCTCCACAGATGTAGGATGTGACACAAGGTCAATTTTTAAGAGGAGTCTAACAGGTTTGAATTAAGAGTTATCCTTCTCCTAGACTAGTACCCTAACCAATGTTAAAGAGCCCAGTCTGCTCTACTATTTACTAATTGCTTGGGGAGAATGATTCGATTCTTAGCTTTTCCAATGGTATTAGTGCTATGTGAAATGTAATCAGCCTTGTCCAGGGTTTGAACCTGTTTCATCGTATCCATTTCCTATGATGATAACAATTATATCACAGGCACCTCCATGACTTCAATGTGTAACAATCCCATACATGAAGCATTATACAGTGAGATTTTTCCAATCAAAAGTTCAGACTGTCAACTTACTCATCAATCATGTTACATTCCCAGCAAACTTTGAACTTGAAAGAAATTTTTAACCCTAACTCTTATTAAATATGTACCAACAAATCTGCTATAATGACAAGGATAAATAATTTCTTCAGCTGCATAAATTGTGACAAAAATAAACTAATTATTAAATGATTATTTCTAGAATGTTTTATTCACTCTGATAAAATTTTCTTGCAAAAAGAAAAAAAGTGTTCAAAATAATGGTTTGGTTTCTTTGTTTAATGGCATATCAACCTTCTTTAGGTTATTTAACGCCAAAGCCATTCTCCTAGAAAAACAGTAGTGGTACTATTTAACCCATAGCTGGGAGGATAAGGGGGTTCATACCTTTCCCAAGGGTATTTGCCTGAAAGTGAACGTAATAGCGCGACTTGAGTACATAGCGCTTACTATGATTCCACAGTCCATTGCTTTAACTATAACACCACAAGGACACCCCCACAAAATGATGATTCTTCGGTAAGAATAGCTAAGGTATTAAATAACCCATGATAGTTGATATGCCATTAAAAAAATAAAAGGGAGAAACCAAACAAAATAACGAATAAAAAACAAATTCATGTGATGTGATTGTATTGCATGGGAATAAGAGAAACATCATACTTACGTGGTACGGGATATGGAAGCGTCACTTTTGCTTGTTTCTCCAAGCGACTATTGTAATATTGCCAGCAGGAAATAAGGAAGAATGCCAAAATACAATAAATCATCAGAAAAATCCAATATTCCATTGTGTTGGTCCCTAGAGGTGGAAGGGAAAATAAAAATTAACAAGCAGAAACAAAATGAAAGATACGAGTACAAAATTATCTGAAATTATTTTATATTGATCAATTTAAAAATGTATCCTCTAATTTTTGTCTTTTCCCGGGTGAGACGTTAAACTGCATCTGATGGTAAGAAATCAGTCGTGGAGTTAGAGGAAGGGGGAGTACCCCTTCATTAACATTACTCTCAAGTTCACCCTGACTTGGATCAGTAGTACCTGTTAGGGTCCCATCTATTAGTCAAATAGAACTGTTCAATCATTTACTAAGCCTTATTTGTGGAGAACCCTTTATTGCTGTCATTCCAAGGTCAACTCTGGCCTGGAGTGGTACCACCTGATAGAGTCCTATCTTTGGGTCAAGTCGAACTGTTTGACATTTAAATTGTGTACTTATGCTAAACTTAATTGTTTGAGATAGAATTGTTTTTACATTTTACTGTGTGTAAACAAAAGACTGATATTTAAGTGATTTGTTAGGGATACAGAGCAATACTTGAAAACATTTAACTTTGTTTACTTATCCTAAATTGAATTGTTAGAAATAGAATTGTTTTTACATTTTACTGTGTGTAAACAAATACTGATGTTTAAGTGATTTGTTAGTGATACAGAGCAATACTTAAAAACATTTAACTGTGTGCAAACAAATGATTTGTAGTAAATAGAATTATTTGTATTAGATAGAAATAAGGGAAACCATTTAACTGTTTAAAAAAATAAAAAAAGAGCTCAGGATCATTTAAAAATGTTATCAACAAAATATGTTTAAAAAATCATATATTTAATATGTGTATAAAGAGGATTTGGCATTAAATAACCTACAATGGTTGATATGCCATAAAACCAAACCCTACATATTCAATATATATGTATAAAGAGGATTTGGCATTAAATAACCTACAATTGTTGATATGCCATATAAACCTAACCAAACCAAATCTTATATATTTAATATATATATGTATAAAGAGGATTTGGCATTAAATTACCTACAATGGTTGATATGCCATAAAACTCAAACATAATAATCATTATTGTCAGTTATTTGAAATAATACAGCTGTGTGCAAATTGTTTGTATTAGATAGGAATACTTGATAAATAGAATTTCTAATGTTAAATAACAATACTTGAAGCCATTTAAACAGAATTATTAATATTAGAAACTAGTTGAAACCATTTAGAATTTTTAGTGTGAGCAATAATTAAAACCATCTGTAAACAAATGATAAATATTACATGGAATTATTAGGACTGAAGAACAATCTTTGGAGCCATATAATTGTGGGAGAGATTCTCTGTAACTAATGACTTAAGTGTTAGATTGCAGCCTTGCAGTAAGCAAGTTCAAACTTCAGTCATGCGATAATATTCACTTTTAAACTAATGCCCAAGAGAAAGGGATGAATCCCCTTATCCCACCAGCTGCAGGTTAAATAGTATCAAAGCTGTTCTTCTACAGAGATAGCTATGGCAATGAATAACCCACAAAGGTTGATATGCCATTAAACAAAGAAACCAAACCAAACCATATAACTGTACACAAATAAATCCCCTAAGGCTCATATGAAAATAGTTATCTACAAACTATCTGCTTACAAAACATATAAACAAGAGTTGGCATTAAATAACAATGAAGGGTTGATATGCCATTAAATCAAATAACCTAATTTTTGTCAGAATTTCTAAAATAAGAAATTATCACTGAATGAGTTTCATACCAGTTTTAACAGTAGTTTTTTTTTCATTAAAGTCTGAGTGACAATAAGTCTTTTAAGTATTCTAACTAATCTTAACATTGCTGTGGTCTGTATGTTCACAATTCTTCCTCATCTCCAGTTCCCATAGTCTCCTTTCCTGGCCTTTAAAAAATTTCATTATTATTATTTAACTCATTTAAGAGTTTTTTTTTGTTTTTTTTTACACCAGTGTAAGCTGATGGTTCTCCACTGGAGTCTAAGTGACATCAAGTCTCCTCAAGTCTCTAGGACTCTTCTCAGTATTCTGATCAATTTTCATAATGTTGTCATTTGGATGGTCTCCCCTCGTCCACTTATTTCCAAGTCCTCCTTTTATCAATCATTTGGTGACTGTACCGAGTGCATCAATTACAATTGTATCATCGTTACTTTTATGTTCCATAGTTTTTGCAGTTCTCTAGCAAGGTCCCAGTACTTATCTTTCAGTTTTACTCTATGGTCAGCTGAAGTGGCAAAGTCCATTATTTGGTAGGTTCTCTTTTTTGTTGACTATCACTAATTACTATTATTATAATTTTTTTTTTCTTATTTGAGTTTTTCACACCAACGTTGGCCGATGGTTTTCCACAGAGGTATGAATAACAGCAAGTTTCCTCAAGTCTCCAGAACTATTCTGAATATTCTAGCCGATCTCAACAATGCTGTAGTTTGGGTGGTTTCCACTAGTCCTCTTATTTTCATGTCCTCCAGCCCGTGTAACACCTCTTTCATAACCGTACTGTGCACACCAATTACAGTTGGTATCACCGTCAATTTACAAGTGCCATAGTTTTTTCTGTTCTCTAGCAAGGTCTAGGTATTTATCTCTTTTTGTTGCTTTCCTTCAGTTTTACCCTGTGATCATCCAGGACGGAAAAGTCCACCATTCCGTAGGTTCTCTTTTTTTGTCGACTGTCACTAGGTCTGGTCATCTGGCTGAGATTAGATGATCTATATCTCAAAATCTCAGGGAAGTTTGTATGTCTCATTCTCCAGGATGGATTCTGGGTTGTGCTTATACCATTTGTTTGCATAGTCAAATTTAAACTTCTTGTACAATTCACAGTGGATCACCTTGCCCACCCAGTCGTGTCTAGTTTTATACTCTCTTTGTGCTAGTTTACTGCATTTGCTTATTATATGATTGATCGTTTCATCACTGTTACTACATAATCTACATCTGCTATTTTGTTGCGTCTTGTCTATTCTTACTTTGACAGTCTTTATATGGCGTTGTTTTGTGTTGCTATCAGAAGAGATTCAGTTTCTCTCTTAAGGTTTCCCTTTCTTGGCCATGTCCAAGTTTTCTCGTGTGAGATGTTGCTCGAAATCTCCATACAGTGGTTTTTCTTCCCATTTTTGTTTTCTGGTTATTTTTGTTCTGTTGATGCTTGTGTTGTCTCTTGTTTCTGGTCATTGTAATCAGTCTTCCTCCATGCTTTATTATGTTGTCTTCTAGTTGTATCAATGCTATCTTGAATGCAGGTGAATCCTCTTTCTTTTCTTATCGCATACAGTTTGCCTACATCACCTCTGGGATGAAAGGCCTTAGGCAGTCATGAGTTTTCTTGTTCTCAGATCCATTTGTTGAAATTCTTCTCTCATCCACTTTAAGAATGGCCCCGAGTATCTTGCAAGGAGGACAGCCCAGGTATTTATCCCTTTGATAAGATTTCTGCAATGTAGTTTGTTTTCAGGTAATTTTCTCATTCTCCTTGTTTTATTTTTTTCTTTCATCGTCGCAGTTTTGATGGTGTCCATTTCCAATAGTCACAAGTATTTGTAGGTTTCTATTTCTCCAAGCGCTCATCCGAGACAAGTTTCTGAAATAAGAAATTATTATTTTCACACAGATTTTTTTTCATACTATACAAGAGGTGTTCATTGAAGTCTGAGTGACAAGTCTCTTCAGGTCTCCAATACACTACTAAGTATCCTAGCTAATTTTAAGAGTGCTGTGGTCTACATAGTCTCAATTCTTCCTATTATCTCTAGTTTCTCCTGTCTCCTTTCCAATTATTATCATCCTCATTATCACCAATCTCAGCATTCCTTCACTTTCCCTCAGAAGTTCACTGAAATAGTAAAATCTACTCAACAATGAGTTCTTTTCTTGGTAACTAAAACTAGATCTAGTCTTCTGACCTGGATTGGGAGATCTGTTTGTATTATTATTATTATTATTATTATTCACTCAGAGCTTTTCACATTAGCGTTAGCCGATGGTTTTTCACTGGAGTGAGTGACAGCAAGTCTCCTCAAGTCTCCCGGACTCTTCTTAGTATTCTGGCCATTCTCAATAATGCTGTCGTTTGGATGGTCTCCACTCGTCCGTCACTTTCCAAGTCCTCCAGTCCCTTTAGTAATCCTTTAGTTACTGTTCCAAACGCACCAATTACAATTGATATAATTGTCATCTGCATGTTCCACAGTTTTTTTTCAATTCCCTAGCAAGGTCGAGGTACTTATCCTTTTCACATTATCTCAGTTTTATTCTATGGTCAGCCGGGACAGCAAAATTGACGATTTTGCAAGTTCTCTTTTTTTTTTTGTTGATTATTATTAAGTCTGGTCTTCTGGCCAGGATTAGGTGATCCGTTTGTATGTTAAAGTCCCATAGGAGTTTATGTGTGTTATTCTCTAGGATAGATGCTGCTGCTCCTCCTCCTCATCATCATCTCCTAGGGAGTTTTTCACATCAGCATTAGCTGATGTCTTTCACTGAAATTTGAGGGACAGCAAATCTCAAGTCTCCAGGACTCTTCTCAGTATTCCGGCTGATCTCAATAATGTAGTATGGATGGTCTCTACTCCTCTTATTTCTAAGTCCTCCAATCCCTTTAATAATCCTTTGGTGGATGTACTAAGAGCACCAATTACAAGTGGTATAAACCTCACTTCATGTTCCAGTTTTTTCAATTCCCTAGTATGGTCAAGGTATTTATCCTTCTTTTCGTTATTATTATTATTATTTTACTCTTTGCGATTTTTTTTTTTTTTTTTTTTTACACCAGTTTAAACTTGGGGGTTTTTTTTGTTTTTTTTTTACTGAAGTCTGAGTGACAGCAAATCTCTTCAGGACTGTTCAAAGTATTCTAGCTGATCTTAATAGTGCTGTAGTCTGGCTGTCTTGATTCTTCCTCTGATCTTCAGATACCTCAGTCTCTTCAGGTCTCCAGGACTCTCCTAAGTATTCTAGCTGATCTTAACAGTGTTGTGGTTTTGATGGTCTCAATTCTTCCTCTGATATCCAGTTTCCTTAGTTTCTTCAGATCTGCAGAACTCTCCTAAGTATTCTAGCTGATCTTAACAGTGCTATAGTCTTTATGGCCTTGATTCTTCCTCAGTCTCAGAAAATTTGGTGTGCCTTTGATTTAAATAACATAAAATATATAAACAAAATAAGATGAACATAAAATATAAATACAAAATGATTTTGCAGCAACCTTTTTAAAATTTTGTTTGTTCCCATTACCACTGGTATGAGGTTACCAAGTAAATTATTCTGTTTCAAATCTGTAGTTCAATATTTTCAATATAATCTCTTGTATCTTACACTAGCATGACATATATACACACACACACATATATATATATATATCTTTCATCCTTTCATATGAAAATTAGCTGCAACAACTCTTCACAGCCACTACAACCACATTTTTCTGCTAAAAAAAAAAAAAAAAAAAAAAAAAAAAAAAAAAAAAAAAGTTTCAAAAGAATATTACTTTTAAAACTTTTAGACTATGAACATTTTATGAACTAGTGTTAGAAGAATAAAAATCCTGCCTTTTCTTATGTGTCTATCTTTTTTGATGCCAAAATAACAAGGAACATCTTTGCCAAATTCTTTAGTGGGTGAAAAGTATGAACTAGCAAATGGAATGTAGGATGAAATTCAACTATATTTGCACATGGGATGGGACTAGGGAATTTGCCTGTCATTACACAATGGTACAGTGTTAGCAATTTTGTACATTTTCTTTTCTGGTCATAGTAATTCCATTTATAATGTAAGGAATTTGTCCGTGGTTGCTCACAGTACAAGATGAAAGTGGTATCACACTATCAAATTATCTTTGAAGAACTAGCTAATATGATATATCCCTTAGCAGCAGGGCAGAGGAATGCGAGAAATTGTTCAGTTTAAAATTCCCAGAAGGTGACCAAATATGACACCTGAAGGAGATTAGAGAGTACACCAGCTGAAATGTAAGTATAACTACAAAATTAGAGGACACAATTTCTGAGACAAAAAACAAACTATTTTGTGTGTTATTTTTCAGACCGTTATCCTCATCTTTATTGTTATTTGTAACACAACGTTTCGACTGCTGTATCCTCTAGCCTTCTTCAAGTGTCCCTTTTTTTATCTGGACATAGAAATGATTTAACCTGGGAAATCATTTTAAAGTTTGATACCCAGATAAACAAGGGGGCAGATGAAAAAGGATGGAGGATACAGCAGCCAAAACATTGTCACAAATAACAACAGTAAAGATGAGGACAACAGTCCGAAAAATAGCACACAATATTGCACATCAAGCCTTATCTCAAAAAATTCAGACAAATAAAACTGATTCGATTAAATTATTCAAATTAATGGTATATTTTTTTTTGTTCGTACTCCAGTCATGCTATTACATTCACTTTCAGGCAAATACCCTTGGGAAAGGTATGAACCCCCTTATCCTTCCAGATATGGGTTAAATTGTACAACTACTGTTCTTCTAGGAGAATGGCTTAGGCATTAAATAACCTACAAAGGTTGATATGCCATTAAACAAAGAAACCAAACCAAAAATATTTTTTCAAATCATCCAGAGGAAAATATCATGGAATAACATAATACCAAGAAAAAAAACTATGGAATGATTTTGTAATTTGAAATTCTAAAACGAATAAACTAATAGATAAGGATCAAAACTTTTTCTGTAATAGCTGAATATTCTGGCTTTATGAAATATTCCTTAAACAAACTAGATTAAATTACTGTAAATTGTAAGACAAAGTTTTTAAGCAACTACAATTAAGAAGATGGAGGATAATACTAGGTTGGCCAGTGGAGGTGCCCGTGGTGTAATGGTTATCATCGTAGGAAACAGACACGGCAACTTGAGTTCAAATCCTGGATGAGGCTGATTGCATTTCACATAGCACTAATACCCTTGGGAAAGGTATGAATCCAATTATTCTCCCTCCAGCTATGGACAAATAGTAGGACAGACTGGATTCTTCAGCCTTGGCGAGGCAACTAGTCTAGGAGAAGGAAAACTCTGAATTCAAACCTGTTAAACTCCGCTTAAAAATTGACCTAGGTTGGCTGGTTTTGTTTTATGGCATATCAACCCTTATGATTTAGCATTAAATAACCTATGTCTATGATAAGTTGGCAACCATAGTTGAGCGTGATCCCGAAGGCTCCTTTTTTGATAGCTACTACACCACAAGTGTAGGGGGAGGGCGCTACTCCTTTCCCTGGATTGCTTTACTTTACCCTTACCTTATAATGCTGAGTGTTAAGCAAGGAGGCATCAAGTACCATTTTTTGAGTCTTTGGTATGACTCAACCTGGGATTGAACCCAGGTCTCCCAGGCCATTGCGAACACTAACCATCATACCAATACATATATTAAATATATATGATTTGTAAATGAACAGTAACAATTTTTAAATGAGTCAGTTAAATAGTTTCAAGTATAGCTATGTAATACTAATAATTAAATTAAAACACTGGTTTACATACATTTAAATGGTTTTAACTATAGTAGATGAATTCTATTTAACCCATAAATGGGACCCTAACAGTTGGTTGGTTGGTTGGTTTTTATGGCATATCAGCCTTTGTATGTTATTTTATGCCAAATCTATTTTTATACAAATAAATAGTTCTATTTCAAACAATTCAAAAACATTTCTATTTCAAGCTATTCAGTTTAGTCAAACAGTTCTAATTCAACAAATTCAGTTTAGTGTAAGTACAGTTCCAATGTCAAAACAGTTCTGTTTCAAGTAATTCAGTTTAACATAAATATACAGTTCAGTTCTATTTGACCCATAGATGGGACCCTATCAGGTGCTACCACTTTAGGCCAGAGTGTACCTGAGAGTGATGGCAATGAAGGAGTACTCCGCATTCCCCAAAGCTCCAGCATTACTGGAACCTCACCATAAGATTGTTTAGTGTCATATCTAGGACACATGTGGAGGAGGGGCTTACCCTCTACAGAGGTACAGTCAATGTATTCTACAGCCCTGGTCAACTGGACAAGAACCTGAACAGATACTACCATCCTGGATCAGGGTGGACATGGGAGTAATAGCAATGAAGGGGTAGTCCTCATTCCCCTTAACTTGATGACTGCAGCCTTACTATCAGATGAAGTTTAGTGTTGTATCCAGGACACTCATTATGAAGGGAGGTTGTCTACCCCTCTGCAGAGATGCAGTTGGTATATTCTACAGCCCCAGCCAACTG
This sequence comes from Sepioteuthis lessoniana, assembly GCA_963585895.1. Taxonomy (NCBI): domain Eukaryota; kingdom Metazoa; phylum Mollusca; class Cephalopoda; order Myopsida; family Loliginidae; genus Sepioteuthis; species Sepioteuthis lessoniana. Next base: position 12,563,234 of record OY757926.1, read on the forward strand.
GGCTAGGATAACACAAGTCAATGTTATAAATAATAATGATTGACAGTGTTTCATCTAAAAATAAAATAAAATATAGCTTATTGCTTAATGAGGAATAACAGTCTGGACAAAAACAAAAATGTTTGAATTGTTAAATCTTTTAAGAGTTGCTTATTTAAATCAAAGATATTTCTCCACAAAACCTCATGAAATATTGATTATATAATATGAAAATATAAGAAGTAAATCTTGTTTTCTGTCATGTGGATTGCGCATACAGATTAACAATTATAATAAATATTAACGACATAATATAGAAATATAATAAGTAAATTTTTCTCTTATGTGGATTTAGCATATAGAATAACAATTATTATAAATAAAGTAAGTAAAGTTGGTAACCATTGTCGAGGGTGACCCAAAAGCTCCCTTTTCAATAGCTATTACACCAATAGCTACTCCTTTCCCTGTATTGCTCCACTTTACCCTTGATCCTTACCTAATAATGCTGAGTGTTAAGCAAGGTGGCATCAAGTACCATTTTTTGAGTCTTTGGTATGACTCGACCTGGGATTGAACACTGGTCTCACAGACCATTAGCAAATAATTAGGCCAATGACACGGTTGTTGTAGTAATAATAATAATAATAATAATTATTATAAATATTATACGTATACTATAAAGTTGCCATGATTTTTTTCTGTATTTAGTTTTAATTGCAAATCCGGACAAACAAACAGATCTCTTTGGTTCATTAAGAGTGGACCTAAGAGTAATGGTAATGAAGAAATGACTGAACATTTCCTAGAGTTCCAGAAAAGAATTTTTGTGGCGTAGTGGCTAACAGACTAAACAGTGACGTCATCATACTCAGTGAGTTCAAAATCTAGTTCCACTATTACATTCACTTTCGGACTAATACCCATGGAAAAGGTACGAACAACCTTTTTTCCAACCCCAGTTACGAGTTAAATAGTACCACTACTGTTCTTTTACAAGGGTGGATTTGGCATTAAATAACTCACAAAGATTGATATGCTATTAGAACAAAGAAACCAAACCAGAGTTCCAGTGCTCCATCTATTTCAGTGTCATACCCAAGACCACCCTTTTTTCTTTGGGGTGGGGGAGTCTTACTCTTCTGCAAAGGATGCAGTTGATGTATTAAAATGGTTTCAAGTATTCCAACCTAATACCAATAACTTATCCATAATTATATATGGAAGGGAGTTCTCATGGCATAGTGGCTAACCTTCTCCACAGTGACATTGTAGAGCCAAGTCAGCTGGGGTAGTAGAATGCATCAACTGCACCTCTGCTGAGGGGTAAGACTTCCCTAGTGAGTATCTTGTGGACCAGTTGGCTGGGGTAGTAGAATGCACCAACTGCACCTCTGCTGAGGGGTAAGACACCCCCGCCTCAAGTATCTTGGATATGACACTAAACATTCTGATGGTGAGGCTTCAGTAATGCTAGAGTTTTAGGGAATCCAGAGTACCCCTTCATTGCCATTGCACCAAGGTTCACTCTGGCTTGGAGAGGTAGCTCCTAATAGAGCCCTATCTATGGGTCAAATAGAACTGCTTGACATTTAAATTGAGTACAAACAAATGACTTATGCTAAATTGAATTGTTTGAAATAGAACTGATCATTTAACGATGTGTAAATAAATGACTGATGTTTAATTGAATTGTTTGTGATACATAGCAATACTTAGAACTATTTAGCTGAGTTGACTTATGCTAAATTGAATTGTTTGAAAAAGAACCATTTGATCATTTAACTGTGTGTACCTACAAAATGTGCTTACAAATGCTCAAACTCACTTGTGAAGGTTTACTAGTCTAGCTTGTATATATTTAATATATATGTAAAAAAACAGGATTTGGCATTAAATAACCATTGATGGTTGATATGCCATAAAACAAAACTAAACTGTGATATCATAGTAAGCAAGTTTAAACTCCAGTCACATTATTACATTCCCTTTTAGATTAATGCCCCTTGGAAAAAGGATGAACCCCTTTAGTCTCCTTAGCTATTAAATAATATTACTACAACTGTTCTTCTACAAAGATGGTTTTGGCATTAAATAACCCATGAAGGTTGATATGCCATTAAACAAAGAAACTAAATTGGAGCCTCACCACTGAATACAGAATTCTTTAAAATTGTCATAAGATGATTTCATAAACTAGTATACCAAGTAGGACAGATTTTGTTCAATCCACGAGTCTAATTAAAGCTATTAATACACTAACATAACCAAGATAAGCTCTTAACAGCTTACAGACTTTTCATGATTTGTTACTAATACCCTTTTAAATAACTAGAAAACAGTAAATTGAAATTGTCAAAACCTAGTAATTAGTTTTACTATAACACATTAAGCAATATGGATAAACCAAAGAGGGTCATGGCAAGCGTGATCGAAGGACACGTGGCTCATATTCAGTGACGTATTGAATAAAGATACTACTTGTCACTATTCACATGACCAAGTACACAGCATGAATCACATGACTAGATAAGTACATATCATACTTACATAGCCTTGAAACATAAATCATTACCAGTAAGCATTCAAAAAAGAAATGTTGACATTGATCAATCATAGAACCATGTGCTAGTTGGGCTGCTATAAACCACAATGTTTCAAGTGGCTAGATGACTCGACATAAAATAACACCCATAAATAAGTACACCCTTAACTTCATCAAAAAAAAAAAAAAAAAAAAAAAAAAAAAAAAGTTCTAATTTACAAAGCTTTTTGCTTAGATGTGGCACAGAGCAGTATGAATGAGGCCCCCAATGAGACTCAAACTCACTTGTGAAGGTTTACTAGTCTAGCTTGCTAACCATTACATCACCAGAGGCGCCCCCTTCTAAATCAGGATTTTATCATTTCTCATTAAACATTATAGAATTACTTTTGAAAATGTTTTGTTGCAGGAATAAAATAGTAGCAATTGGTCCTCTACAAGAAGAGGAATGTTAGCTTGAAACATGTGGTTAGTCATTGGTCTTAATATACACAGCATCTCCAATAACTAAGTACACCCCTAACAATTTTTTTAAAGTTAATTTCTTTGAAATATGTGTTACCAGAATTCTATTATTTCTAGTTGAACATTATACAATCTAAACAAATATTATAAGGTTTTATTTATTACCCAACTTAACAGCATCAAAACTGATCAAAAAATTAAATTACATAAAAGATGAGCATTAATTTTTTTACTTGCATATTCACATTTTTTGTTACAATGTTTCAATGCAGAGTATGGTAAAAAAATACCTAATAATATCCATTTTGATTGTATAATGGTCCCACAAGAAAGGACAAAATCTTGTTATCTTCAGATTAGAAAAAAATTAACTCCTTAAAAAAATTATTGAGGTGTACTTATTTATGGGTGATACTGTATGCAGGGTGTAATCTAAAAGTATTAAGACTGTACCTTTAAATTTTTTAAATTTAAAAATTCTAAATTTACAATTCAACTAAAAGCTGAGCAACTTAAATAATAAAGGGATGACATCAAGAGTTTTATCGAGAGCAAATATAAAAAAAGTCAGTGTTGATTCTTGATACTTTTTGATCAGTAGTTTTTGGTGAAACACAGGATTGTGCAAGTGCAACATTTTCTATACACTGCAGACTTTGCTCTATACAAGTTCTTGATTTGGTTTAGTCTTATGACATATCAACCATTGTAGGTTATTCAATGCCAAATCCATTTTTTACATAAATATTAGTTATATATGATTCGGTTTAGTTTAATGGCATATCAATCATTGTAGATTATTTAATGCCGAATCCTCTTTATACAAATATATATGATTTGGTTTGGTTGTGTTTTATGGCATGTCAACCATTGTAGGTTATTTTATACCGAATCCTCTTTATACATATATATTAGATATTATATGATTTATAAACAAAAGTCAACAAAAATGGTTCCAAGTATCACAATTCAATTAAAAATCAGTCATTTCTTTACACACAGTTAAATGATCAAATAGTTCTATTTCAAACAATTCAGTTTAGCCTAATTCATTTGTTTGCAGAGAGTTTAAATGTCAAACAGCTCTATTTAACCCATAGATAGGACCCTATCAGGTGATACCACTCTGGGCCAGAGTGGACCTACGGGCAACAGTAATGAAGGAATACTCTGTATACCCCAAAGCTCCAGCATTACTGGAACCTCAACATAAGATTGTTTAGAGTCATATCTAGGAGAATAACTAGATGGGGGGGGTCTTACCCCTCTGCAGAGATGCAGTCAGTGCATTCTGCAGTTCCATCCAACTAGGCCAAATACGAGGTGCATACGATAAGTTTCCAGACTCTTTTCATATTGGCATTTAAAATTGTTGTAGACTCTTGAAAATTCAGTATGTTATTGCGATACATCTTATGAGATGACTGACCAATTTTCATGATTTCAGGTTCAAATGAACAGCTACAGCAGCAATTGGAATACACCCTACTAAAGCCTGATTATCACAGCTGGTGAATTTCAAAAATGCAATCTGGACGTGAAGACACTTTACAAGAACGATATCCAATAAAATTCTGTTTTAAACTTGGAAAAAATGCCACAGAAACGTATTGAATGCTTCAGACTGCTTTTGGAGCATCTTGTATGAATCGAGCATCAGTTTTTGAGTGGCATAAGAGATTCAAGGAAGGCAGGGAGTCTGTAAGGGATGATGAGAGGTGTGTGAGGAGTAAGGAAGTCAATACACCACAGTTGATTGGCCAAACGGTTAAGGTTACTATGTTGAGGTTTTAAGTGAGTTCAGGAAGAGATTCCGTCAGAAGAGGCCAGCACTCTTCAAATTGGGTCAATGGCATTTCCAGCAGGACAATACACCAGTCCACAACTCCATCCTTGTCACAGACTATTTGACCAAGATGGGCATCAAAACAGCTCCTCACCATCCTTATAGTTAAGACCTTGCTCCCTGTGACTTTTGATTATTCCCTAAGCTTTAGAGGCTGTCATTATGAGACAACTGAGGAGATGAAAGAGGCTGTGATGAAGGTGATTGACACGCTCACACAAGAGGACTTCCATGGGGCCTTCCAGAAGTTGTTGGTATGTTACAACAAGTTCATTGCAGATGGTGGAGATTACTTCGAAGGGGAATAGAGTTTCATGTGTGTACTATCAATAAAAGTGCCCATACGAAAAAAGTCTGGAAACTTATTGTATGCCCCTGGTACATTTTGAATACACATCATATGTAATAAGAAACAGGAATATTTTTTCAGTATGTTTCTTTATTTCTCTGTCCATATCTTTTGTAATAGAAAAGCAAAAAAGATTAACAAATGAATACTGCCCAGATTCAAATGTCAATAGATAAGCAGGCAAATGATATAGCCAGTTTGAACAGCATTGTAAAATGAGACAAGATTGCACAGATACTTCACTGATCATAGGTAGAAGGATGAGAACAAAATTTTGGTTGTAAGCAGAGTGCACAAGTATTCTAATTTTCAGCAGAAGATCCAGTCTATTAAATAATAATGTCAACATTTTTTTTACAGGTACCATGCTAGTGAATAAATGATGTACTGAGCAATACCGAGAGACTTGTTTCTTCTCTCGTCATAAGTCACGTCTTTCTAGTTGTTGTCAAAACGGCACGACCAAAGTAGAACTTTCTATCTCTCACCAACAAAAGTGTTTTCTTCTTTCCAAAGTTAAACTCTTGGTGTTTCAACCAAATGTCACCCTTGTTCTGGTTGTCTTCCAAATGTCGATAAACTTCAATCATGTGTCACTTTGGATGATGGTTGGTTGGTTTTCATGGCATATCAACCTTCATAGGTCATTAAATGCCAAATCCATTTTTATGCAAATTTTCAGTTCTATTTCAAACAATTCAGTTTAGCATGAGTACATAGTTTCATTGTCAAAAACATTTCTATTTCAAGCTATACTTTGGGTGATTTCATATATATATATATATATATATATATATATATATATATATATATATATATATATATATATATACATACACACACACAAACAAACAATAACTTATCCATATTCATATGTGGTTTGTAACATAAGGTTTGGTTTGATGGTTTTATTTTACGGCATATCAACCCTTCTCAGGTTATTTATTGCTGAATTAAATTTCAAACAATTCAGTTTAATATATGAAATTTTTGTTTACAAGCAGTTAAATGTCAAAACAGTACAGTTAATGTTAAAACAGTTCAGTTAAATGCCAAAACAGTTCTATTTCAAGCAATTCAGTTCAGCAAGAGTACAGTTTAAATGTTAAAACAGTTCTATTTCAAACAATTCAGTTTAGCAAAAGTTCAAAGTTTAGCTCTATTTGACCCATAGATAGGACCCTATCAGGTGCTACCCCTCCAGGCCAGAGTGGACCTGGGAGCAATGGCATTGAAGGAGTACTCTGCATTCCCCAAAGCTCCAGCATTACTGGAACCTCACCATCAGATTGTTTAGTGTCATATCCAAGACACTCATTGGGGAGGGGGTCTTACCCCTCGGCAGAGAAACAGTAGAGTGTATTCTAAAGCCTCTGACAACTGGGCAATTGTAACATAAGGAGTCAAACCTGTGCATACACATGCCTCATTACAAACAGCCACTTACACAAAAGACTCATGAAGCAGTGCCTTCTCTTTGCTTCAGGTAAGTGAAAGTCATCACAAATAATTATTTCAAATCAGGACGAAGCATCTTCCCTTTAGTGACCAGTCTAGTATATCATCAAATTATCTATGTCAGTATTTCCTAAGTAAGGCATTTTTTATGGATACCATGCTAATAATTATATAATTATTTCAAACTAGGACTAAGCACCTCTCCTTTAATTATCAGTCTCGTACTTCCTCAAATTGGTTGCTTGGTTGGATTTTATGGCATATCAATCTTTGTAGGTTATTTAATGCCAAATCCATTTTTATGCAAATTGTCAGTTCTATTTCAAACAATTCAGTTTAGCATGAGTACGCAATTAAATTGTCAAAAATATTTCTATTTGAAGTTATTCAGTTTAGTCAAACAGTTCTAATTCAAACAATTCAGTTTAGCATAAGTATGCAGTTTGTTCTATTTAACTCATAGATAGGACCCTGTCAGGTGTTACCACTCTGGGCCAGAACGGACCTGGGAGCAATGGCAATGAAGAGGATGCTCCACATTCCCCCAAAGCTCCAACATCACTGGAACCTCACCATCAGATTGTTTAGTTGGTTTGGTTTCTTTGTTTAATGGCATATCAACCTTTGTAGGTTATTTAATGCCAAAGCCATTCTCCTAGAAGAACAGTAGTGGTACTATTTAACCCATAGCTGGAAGGATAAGGGGGGTTCGTACCTTTCCCAAGGGTATTTGCCCGAAAATGAATGTAATAGCATCACTGGAGTACGAACTCGCTTACTACAATTCTGCAGTCAGTCTCTTTAACCATTACACCACAAGGATACCCCCAGAATGTTTAGTGTCATATCAAAACACTCATTGGGGGAGGGTCTTACCCCCCTGCAGAGGTGCAGTCAGAGGTGCAGTCAGTTTTCCCAGTCGACTGGGAAAACTTCAAATTATCTATGTCAGTATATCCTAAGTAAGACATTTTTTATGGATACCATGCTAATAATTACATAATTATTTCAAACTAGGACTAAGCACCGCTTCTTTAATTATCAGTCTCGTACTTCATCAAATTATCTATGTCAGTATTTCATAAGTAGAAAACAAAATCGTAAACTGACAATGTATATTAGTCATGTTTCAGCAGCTGAATGCTAAAATAGCAGAGATGAACACATACAAATGATATGCTGTCTAGCCTCTAGCCATTTCAATTGATCAGTTATTAGTGCAAAGTTGGTGAGCTTATACTAAATAGCTGAATGAGTAATTCAGTTGCCTATGCTAAGTGCTTACACTCTGAAATAATACTTCAGCATTAGGGTTGAGAACAAGACATTGAGGGTTATGTTGTTAAAAAGTTGGTGACTGTAGTCAGGGGTGACCAGACGGCTCCCTTTTCAATAGCTACTACACCAAGGTGTAGGGAGGGCACTACTCCTTTCCCTGGATTGCTCCACTATCCTTGATCCGTACCTTATATTGCTGAGTTTTAAGCAAGGAGGTATCAAGTACCATTTTTAAAGTCTTTGATATGACGTGACCTGGGATTGAACCCAGATCTCCCAGACCATTGATGAACACTCTGCCCCCTACGCCAAGGAGGGATTATTTTGAAGAGGAAACTGTGTAGTTTATTGTTTGGAATTTAGATAAATTGCCCCATTACTTTTCAGACACAGATTGAATCCTGGTCTCTTGGACCATTGGCAAACACTCAAAAATACTAGGTCTAGGAGACATGGGTTCAATCCCAGGTCGTGTCATACCAAAGACTTTAAAAATGGTACGTGATACCTCCTTGCTTAACACTCAGCAATATAAGGTACGGATCAAGGGTAAAGTGGAGTAATCCAGAGAAAGGAGTAATGCTATCCCCTACATCTCGGTGTAGAAGCTATTGAAAAGGGAGCCTTCTGGTCACCCTCGACTATGGTCGCCAACTACAACAACTTAAGGGTTATAATACCAGATAAACTTAAACCTTATTATCATACACTCCCTCGGAGGAACAATTATTTAGAACTATATCAATGAAAAATTTTATTGGTTGAAAAAATTGGAAAAAGAAAAAATACAATACATCTATAGGAATTGTCTAATCATTTTACTATTAAAATCTATGGAAACAGTATTTTTAAATATTGGTTTAGGAAAGAATAAAACAGATTTTTTTTTTTTCCTTAATTTTTCAGATTGGCAACCCTGGTTGGTTGGGTTTTATGACATATCAACCTCTATAGGTTATTGGTGTAACCTAATAAAAAGGTTACTGAATGAGAAATAACCAAAATGGTGGTTGGAAATGAAATGAAAATCTTTATAACATTAAAAAATACAACACTTGCCATCAGCATGAAAAATGTAACCGCTGCTAATGGTGACTACTTAGTATATTTTCATCCCCTTACAATAGGGTCCAATATATTAATGAGGAATGGGACATACCCCTTAATGTTCATAGGTAGGGTATATAACAGTTATTTAATGCCAAACCCTGTTTATACATATAATAAACCTAAGATTTCTAAATAAACTTTGTAGATAATATTTTAAACAAGCCAGAGCTCATTTGTTTGCACACAATCAAATGGTTTGGTTTGGCTTTATGGCATATCAACCCTTATAGGTTATTTAATGCAAAATCCTGTTTACACACACACACACACTCACTCACACACACACACACACACACACACACACACACACAATTTGTAAACACATTTTGTAGATAACATTCTTAAACAAACTTAAGCTCTTTTTTTGCAAACAGAGAAATGGTTTCAAGTATTGCTATATATATGATTTGTAAATACATTTTGTTGATAACCTTCTTAAACAAGCCAAAGCTCTTTCTTGCACACAGTTAAATGGTTTCAAGTATTGCTATATAACAGTTACAATTCAATATCAATCATTTGTTTGCACACACAGTTTGTTCTATTTGACCGATAGATAGGACCCTATCAGGTGCTACCACTCCAGGTCAGAGTGGACCTGGGAACAATGGCAATGAAGAGGTACCTCACATTTCCCAAATCTTCCAGGCTTGAGTCATACCATCAGATTATTCAATGTTGTATCAAGGACACTTGTTGGGGAGGGGGTCTTACCCCTCTGTAGTGATGCAGTCAGTGTATTCTACAGCCCCAGCTGACTGGGCTGTCAACAGTATTGAAACTAACCAAAAAACCAATACACCTCAGTTACCTAAAATAGAATCACATAAGTATATGCAAGATATATATATATATATATATATTTTTAGATTGCTACATATTCATATTTTTGATTACAGAGATTCACTGCTGTAGATTTTGGTAATAAATAATACCTAATAATATCTGTTTTAATTGCATAATGTTCTACTGATAAAACCTTCATATCTTTGGTTTAGAAGAAAATTAACTTTTTATAAAATGAGAGAGTGAGAAAGTAATTCCTTCTAACATTTGTTCTGCTTCTTTTTTAATTTAAGAATTTTTTTTCATTTTTCCTACCCCCCCCCACCTCCAAACACTTTTCAGCTAATCCATTCTGCAGCCTTCTTGTGCACAATTCACACAGAAATGAGGAAGATTTTTGTTTTTCCTCAGAAAATGTTACAAACAGGAAAGACATGCTGGGAGAAAAAGAAGTGGGAGGTAACAAATGGTCTCCTCCTACCCTTTTCATGTAGATCATATAAGTGTTAAAAAAGGTCACAGAATGAATTGGACCAAAATGTCATACAAACAACAACAGTAATATAACAACAACAACAAAATGAGTACAATAGCCCAAGCAATTCTTGGAATGTTAACAACACACAAATAATTACAGAAAATAGAGTAGCACACAATATCACCAATAAATAAGTACACTTTTTTTCTTTTTTTTTTTTTTTTTTTTTTTTTTAGAAAAAGTTTTCTTCTAAATGAAGGATAGCAGGCTTTTATTCCAAAAGTACTATTAACTAATAAGAAAAGATATTATCTCAATTTCTACATTTTTGATTGATAGCAGAGAAACAATATCTGCCCATAAATAAGTAACAATTTTTCTAAGAAGCTTTTTTTCTAAATCAGAGATACCAATCAAAAGATTGGATCTCAATTTCAATATTTTTACTGACAGCAGAGAAACAATATCTACCCACAAACAATTTTTCTAAAAAGTTAATTTTTTTTCTAAATCATAGATACCAGGATTTTATCATTACTTATGGAACATTATATGATTAAACTGAACATTATTAGGTAATCAGGCCATTGGCCTAATGAGAAGAGTGTTCACCAATGGCCTGGGAGACCAGAGTTCAATCCCAGGTCGAGCCATACCAAAGACTCAAAAAAAAAAAAAAAAAAAAAAAAAAAATTGTACTTGATGCTGCCTTGCTTAACACTCAGCATTATAAGTTAGGGATCAAGGGTAAAGTGGATCAATCCAGGGAATGGAGTAGTGCATTCCCCTACACCTCAGTGTAGTAACTATTGCAAAGGGAGCCTTCGGGTCACCCTCGACTAAAGTTGCCAACTTTACTTTTACAGATTTGCCCATAATTACAATATCACCCATACACTCATAATTTTTATATAAAGTTTTCTTCTAAACCAAAAATACCAGGATTTTATTATTTCTGACTTGGTTTGGTTTATCTAATGGCATATCAACTCTTCATTGCCCATTTAATGCCAAACAATCTTCCATCACAATCATTTTTTTTTTAATTGCACTTTTTTTTTTTTTACTTGTCTATAATAATCATTTATTTGCACAGTTATATGGTTTCAAGTATTCCTATCTAATACAAATAATTCATACACAAGTTTCAAGTAACTATTCCAAAACAACAACAAAGAAAAACCTTGAAAGTTCAAAGTAAAATAAATTTCTTAATGGGGGGGGTCATTCTGTTATCAAGTAATCTTACAGTGTATACAAAAATGGCACTCAGCCCGGAAATTTGTGCATCTTAATTTAATAATAATAATAACTTAATTAAATGGCTTAGAGTTAAATCACACTTAAAATACTGGTTCCTATTGGATCACTGAAGTTTAGCAACAGAGTACCTCTTCAATACTTGGATGGGTAATTATTTAAGAAGGAAGACCAGATATCATAAGCAATCTGAGGCCTGTGTGCCTTACTAAACAAAGCTTAGTAAATTCTAACACTTAACACACACATTTTGTTGTAGGTGCAATGAGAGAAAATAAGTAAATATTTCAAAACAAATAGGTCACAAAAGAATTGGTTGTTATTCATTTTTTCCAACATGTTTCTAACGTTTTATGTCGTTTTCAGGAAGTAAATGGTTTGTTCTGGTGTTCCAAAATGACAACAAAACGTTAGAAATACGTGTTGGAGAAAAATAAATTACTAAAAAACAAATTCTCTTGTAGGCCTCTTCATTTTAAAGTACACAAACACACTATACAACCAGGTTTGAGTTTCCTTCTAATTGCACTATAAAGATATTTTCAATAATGGCATCAAAGCATAGAAGTAATTTCTCAGAACAATGGTTCCTAAACTTTGTACCATGAGATGTAGCTAGATACACCATGAAAAAAAAAAAATATGTGCACACACACACACACACACACACACACACACAAGATGTCTCAATATACATGGAACCCATGTGACTGCTAATAACTCTACTAATAATGTTTACTTTTTTGTTTCAGATTTGAAAATAATATACTATAACGAGTATTAATTCTTGATCACAATGCCTTGGACAAGAAAGGAAGAAGTTTTGTGCCGCTACTTATTTGAAGACAAAAATCAGTCAAAACTGTCTCAAAATAGATGCAACCCATTGATAAGAATGATTTATTAGTGAGACAAGAACCTCAAAAAAAGATTGCATGTCCTGGAAGCTGATATAATAAGAAAATATTGATTTGCTGTCTAACTCAAAGGATACATTTTTTACAGGATGTGTTCAAAATGACCGCCATTGCACTTGTCTCAGTAATAAATCATGATCATATTAATGAGTTGCATCTATTTGGAGACACCTGGTATGTATATACGAGAATCATTAAATAAGTTTCCAGACTTTTTTTCGTATGGGCACTTTTATTGATAGTACACACATCAAACGCTACTTCCCTTCGAAGTAATCTCCTCCAGCTGCAATGCACTTGTAACATTCCAACAACATCTGGAAAGCCGATGGAAGTCCTCTTGTGTGAGCGTGTCAATAACCTTCGTCACAACTGCTTTCATCTCCTCAGTTGTCTCATAACGACAGCCTCTAAAGCTTAGGGAATAACCTAAAGTCACAGGGAGCAAGGTCTTGACTCTAGGGAGGGTGAGGACCTGTCTTGATGCCCATCATGGTCAAATAGTCTGTGACAAGGATGGAGTTGTGGACTGGTGTATTGTCCTGCTGGAAATGCCATTGACCCAATTTGAAGAGTGCTGGCCTCTTCTGACGGAATCTCTTCCTGAACTCACTTAAAACCTCACCATAGTAACCCTAACCGTTTGGCCAATCAACTGTGGTGTATTGACTTCCTTACTCCTCACACACCTCTCATCATCCCTTACAGACTCCCTGCCTTCCTTGAATCTCTTATGCCACTCAAAAACTGATGCTCGATTCATACAAGATGCTCCAAAAGCAGTCTGAAGCATTCAATACGTTTCTGTGGCATTTTTTTCCAAGTTTAAAACAGAATTTTATTGTATATCATTCTTCTAAAATGTCCTCACATCCAGATTGCATTTTTGAAATTCACCAGCTGTGACAATCAGGCTTTAGTAGGGTGTATTCCAATTGCTACTGTAGCTGTTAATTTGAACCTGAAATCATAAAAATTAGTCAGTCATCTCATAAGACGTATCGCAATAACATACTGAATTTTCAAGAGTCTACAACAATTTTAAATATCTGTACAAAAAAGTCTGGTTACTTATTGAATGCACCACGTATATAATAAATTACTTGTATTATAGAAGAGCATTTGATAAATTTGGAACAGAAATTGCTTTTATTTTCCATCATTAACACAAAATTATGATTGGATTTCCAACCTTTGTTTAAAAATTTCATCTGATATCCATTTGAAATTAGTTAAAAGAAGCTTTTAAATCCAATGATTGTGGACTTGAAATCAAGCGTGAATCATTCATCTATTGATAAAATTTGAAATTTTATTAAAAAAAAAACAAAAAAAAAACAAAAACAAAAAAAAAAAACCTTTCAGTAAGCAAAAAAGCTTCAGCTGTTTTGACCCAGTTTTTCACTTTAGATATGAATTGAGATTTTCTTCTCTTAAATACAAAAAAAAAAAAAAAAAAAAAAAAAAGGAACGATCCCTGTACATTGAAGAGGAAATCAGTGTTCATGCCTTATATGTCTTAACATAGAAAATGTCACTAAGAAACATCAAGCCTGTGATCCTTATTAACATTACTAAATCTTATATTACAAAGTCAGAAAATTTTCAATAGGATTGTTCATAAAATTGATTCTAATAAACTGCTCGTTTGAGTGTACATATCAATGACAAGGGTAAAATGTAGGCATTCAATAAGATTTACAGCAAAGCATGAAATAAGCTTTTTTCAATTTGACTTACCACATTTTGGCCAATGCATCCTCCAGTCTTTTTCAAGTGTTTCATGTTGAACTTGGAAGCCTACACGGAACCTTGAACTGAATCCTTTATTTAATCCATGGTGGGGAAGGTAGATTGTTCTCATTCCATTAACCATAACTGGGTACAAGTGTTAGTAAGCTAGACTAGTAAACCTACACGAGTTAGTTAGAGTCTCATTGGGCGCCCCATTCATTCGGCCTTGTGCCACGCTGAAGCAAAGAGCTTTGTAAATTATACTGTAAGTATTCCTGGTTATTCATGAGCAGGATTCACTGCCTAATGGTTAGAGGCATTTGGTTAAAGAGCTTCTAAGAAAAATTATCTGGAGGTTGCAGGTTCAGTCCTGACTACAAATGAGTAAAAGTAACGTGGGCGACCAGAAGGTTTCATTTTCAAAAGCTACTACACCGAGGTGTAGGAGAGGGTGCTACTCCTTTCCCTGGATTGCTCCACTTTACCCTTAATACGTACCTTATATTGCTGAGTGTTAAGCAAGGGGGTATCAAGTACCATTTTTAAAGTCTTTGGTATGACGCGACCTGGAATTGAACCCAGGTCTTCCGGACCATTGGCAAACACTCTACCCACTAGGTCAAGTAAATAACCAGAAATACTGACAATAGCTTAACACTTGTACCCGGATATGGTCAATGGAATTAGAACAAACTACCCCCGTGGATTAAATAAAGGGTTCAGATCAAAGTTTGAAGGACGCATCGACCAGAACATTGTGAATATAACAATAAAGATGAAAACAATAGTCCTAATACTCTGAATGATAAAAATTATCAAGCTTCATCTCAGAAATTTAGATAAATGATTGAGCAAACTGGTTCTAACTTTTCTGAATGGCAGTTAATAGGTTTTCTTAGGTGGCAGGAACCTATTTTTTTATATTCAATTTCCACAATAAATTTTAAGTTGGATTTAAATACAGTATAAGCCGTATGCAAAATTGTCGTATCTATGAATGAATTTTCCCAACAACAGCAGGCACTTCTGGTAAAAATTGAATCATTTGCAACTATCCTCAAATACTCAATTGCTGATGGAACTTTTTTGCCAGGAAGACGTATCTTTTGGATAACCAACACTGGATTCTCTGAACAAAAGATCAAAATGGCAACAAGAATTTTAACAGATTTTATATACATTTCCTGAAGAAACTGTCTTAATCATCTTTGGTCTACACTATCAATAGTTTAGTGTTTATTTCTATCATCTCCTAGAAAATTGTGAATGAATATGACTTTTTCAGCTTATCTGTTGGGGTATTTGAACGACATACACAAAAGTATGTCCCGTAAACTTATTAAGCCATTAAAGTGCCATGCTGAGTTATTTCCCTTCACAGCATCTCTCTTGGCAATGGGAGGGTGACTTGGCAGTACCCATCTCCTCTCCATCTGGAAGGTTGTATTGAGTTAAATGATACCAGTAACAAAGAACAATATATGAGTTTACCAACCCTTCCACATGAGCAGAATGTGACACAAGGTCAATTAAGTGAAGTTTAACTAGTTTTCCTTCTCCTAGACTGGTTGCCATACCAAACTTAAAGAAGCCCGCCTACCCTACTATTTACTCATAGCTGGAGGGAGAATAGTTAGATTAATAATTGTTAGGCTACAAGCGTCTCTAAATCCATCACACACACTTCGCTAAGGTGCCCATGGTGTAATGGTTATCGCTGTAGGAAATGGACACGGCGACACGAGTTCAAATCCTGGACGAGACTGATAGCATTTCACATAGCACTAATACCCCTGGGAAAGGTATGAATCCAATTATTCTCCCTCCAGCTATGGGTAAATAGTAGGACAGACTAGGTTCTTCAGCCTTGATGAGGCAACTAGTCTAGGAGAAGGAAAACTCTGAATTCAAACCTGTTAAACTCCACTTAAGAAATTGACCGTGTGTCATATCCTGCCTGAACGGAGGGGTTGGTAAATATGATAAGGTTTTAATAATCTTATATGTTCGATGATATATAAGAAAACAATAGAATAATCTGTAGGATAATAGTTAAGAAGTCGATCTAATAGGTTCATTACAAGTGAAAAGAAAATTCAATCCTCTAGAGATGCTCTTTAATTGATTTCACACAAGTACAAGGGGATCCAATGAGGACTGAACTCTTTTGAATGGAATAGAGAGCACAAGAAATTATGGATAGAATTACAAAGTACAAATAAAATATAAACAGATATCTAGCAGGAAGATAAAAGGAGAAAAAACATCTGGTCAACCAGGCAATGAAAAACTTAAAAAGGTTCTTTGTTATCATTTGTTTAGTTGAAGTTTGTGATCTAACTTGTTCCATCTTGAAAAATTCCAACAGAAAAGGATTTAGCATGTTGGTTGCTGTTAAAAAACAGAGAGAGGAGAGAGAGAGAGAGAGAGATCAGAAAGGATTTGAAAAAAAGAGAGAGAGGGGGGAGGACAAGAAAGAGATGAGAAAGGATTTTAAAGAAAGAAAGAAAACTGAGCGGGAGAGAGAGAGAGAGAGAGAGAGAGATAAAAACAGGGGTGGGGTCAGAAAGGATTTGAAAAAAAAAACGAGAGAGGGAGAGAGAGAACGAGAGCGGGAGATGGAGAGAATGAGAGAGGGGGAGAGGGAGAGAGAGAATGAGAGGGAGAACGAGAGAGGGGACAAGAAAGAGATGAGAAAGGATTTTAAAGAAAGAAAGAAAAGTGAGCGGGGAGAGAGAGGGGGAGATCAGAAAGGATTTGAAAAAAAAGAGAGAGAGAGAGAGAGAGAGAGAAAGGGGGGACAAGAAAGAGATGAGAAAGGATTTTAAAGAAAGAAAGAAAGAAAAGTAAGTGGAAGAGAGAGAGAGACAGAGAGAAAGAAAAGAGAATGAAATAAAGTAATATATAGTTAATATTATCTTATTAAAATTTACAAAAGAGAAAGGAAGGAAGAAATAAAAAGAAAAAAATGAGAAAGGAAAAAAAAACAGAAACAAGAAACAGAAGAAAAAGAATTTGAAAGAAGAGAGATATAAAGAAGAGAAGGAAATAGAAAATGGAGAGAGAGAGAGAGAGAAAGAGAGAGAGAGAGAGAGAGAGAGAATGAAAATGAATAGGAAAAATAGTTAATGTTATTTTATTAACATTTACGAAGTTTAGTTAAGAAGCGCAGGATCAAATGAGGATAGATGCCTAGAAAATCAGCAATCCAAATTTTGGGTTTTACTAGGACCTAAATACCACCCTCTGGAACCAGTTGAAAAGACAAATCCAAGTAAATCAGATTTTATCTATATGATGAAGCTGATCAGAATTTTAAAAAATACATTCTCTTATTGATGAAGATGACAATGATGGATCTTATAGTGAGACTGACTTTGGTACCAAGTTCCACCCTCCTTTTCTATTTTGAGATTCTCTTAAAGAGTAGATCCATTTCATGCTTGTTCCTTTTGGGATGCTGGGGAGCAAGTCCAGCCAACAAATAGTCTCACTAACATCATAAAAAAAAAGTGTCCTGCATATGACACTAAACAATCCAATGGTGAGGTTCCAGTATTGCTGGAGCTTTGAGGAGTGCAGAGTCATGGCCTCTGCGATATATATTACCATTAATATTATAGCGACGGCCACGGCAGAGTACCCCTTCATTACCATTGCTCTCAGGTCCACTCTGGCCCGGATTGGTGGCACCTGATAGGGTCCTATCTATGGGTCAAATAGAATTGTTTGACATTTAAACTCTCTGCAAACAAATGACATGCGAAATAGAACTGTTTGATCATTTAACTGTGTATAAACAAATGACTGATGTTTAATTGAATTGTTAGTGATACATAGCAATACTTGAAACTATTTAACTTTGTTGACTTATGTCTACAAATGATATAATATTGAATATATATGTATAAAAAGGATTTGGCATTAAATTACCTACAATGGTTGATATGCCATAAAATCAAATCAAACCAAACAATATGAAATAAATCCTCAGGGAGATATTGTGTCCAGTTTTGCACACTGGCTCATCTTAATCAGCTAATCTGCAGTAAATGGCTGCACTGAAGCAAATGCATGTTTTGATTTTCTTCAGAGAATTTATTTCTTTTTCTCAGCCTCAGTAAGCAGATGGCCAAAATTTTCAGGTGTGTTGAAAGAAAATTATCTTGTCATCGAGCTGATAGCAGATATATGTTGGTCTTCACACTGTGCTGCAAAACATGCACCATTGTGTGGCTATGAATATGTATGGCAAGTCTTAACACCATCAGAAAAGATATTCACTCTAAATGCTGAAACATGATCAACAGCAAAGGGACTTGCAGATGAGTTTCCCAAGCTTGAGATAGCTATCATGACTGAAGTGTGCGATTGAATTATTACTCATTTCAGTGCTACAGTTTTTGTTTTTTTTACAGAATCGCTAGATGTAATTGAATACTGCTGTTAAGGACATTAAATAACTGAAATCAATTTTGTCTCTTTGAGATTTGTTTGTATGGTTGGTCGTTTTGTTTTACGGCATATCAACCCTTTTGGGGTCATTTAATGCTAAATTAAGTCATTTTGATAAAAGTTTCAAACAATTCGGTTTAGGATAAGCATAGATTTTTGCTTACATATTTAAATCTCAAAACAGTTCTATTTCAAACAATGCAGTTTAGTATACAAAAATAGTTCTATTTCAAACGATTCAGTTTAGCATAAGTACGCAGCTTAGTTCTATTTGACCCATAGATAGGACCCTATCAGGTGCTACCACACCAGACCAGAGTGGACCTGGGAGTGATGGCAATGAAGGAGTACTATGCATTCCCCAAAGCTCCAGCATTACTGGAACCTCACCATCAGATTGTTTAGTGTGATATCCAAGACACTCATGAGAGGTGGGGTCTTACTCCTCTGCAGAGAAACAGTTGGTATATTCTACAGCGCCAGCCAACTGGGCAATACACAGAGTTAAATGCAAAAACAGTTCTATTTCTAACAATTCAGTTTTGCATAAGTACACAGTTTAGTTTTATTTGACCCGTAGATAGGACCCTATCAGATGGTACCTGGGAGTGATGGCGATGAAAGGGTACTCTGAATTCCGCAAAGCTCATGTATTACTAGAACCTCACCATCAGATTGTTTAGTGTCATATCTAGAATAATCATTGGGGAGAGGTCTTACCCCTCTGCAGAGATGAAGTTAGTGTATTCTGTAGCCTCAGCTGACTGGGCAAGAGATTGTTTTGGGGAATTTGAGGAAAAAGAGTTTAAGAGGAAAAACAATGGTCTAAGTGAGAGCTTCTTAAAATGGTTCATACATTCTGGGGGTGAGTAAAATTTCGGCAGGGTGCATTTTGGCGTAGGGATTCACAGGGGAGGGTATTAATTTACTTGTTTGCATTTATAAATTCCTTTTTAACAGGAAAACAAAAATTGTTGGATTATGGAGACTAGTTGCCAGATATCATACACCGAACACAGGGCTTTTAAAAGGGGTCATTATAGAACCCTGGGGAGAGGGTGACTAAAATTTTGGCCCGCTATATAAAAGCATAGGGATCCACAGGTAGTGTATTTACCCGTATGCAATTATAAATCCCTTTTTAACAGGAAAACAAAAATTGCTGGATTATGTAGACGAGTTGCCAAATATTGTACTCAATGTCTGATTGGGTGTAGGCCATGAGGGATGTGTCTTTTATATATGAGTTATTTAAAACATGGGTCCTTTCAAATAAACCAACAATCTGACTGACCAAAATGCTCCAAATCTTTTCAGTTTCATTGATATTATCAATGACACATCGTGTTTTCATGAACAAGATAGAATCTCGGCTTAGTCATATGCAAACTGAGAAGCCCTGGTAATTTGCAGTTCAAACGCACAAAATCTACAACCTAATATTTATGATCCCCTCGATGCCCACCAAACACATCTTTCTCATAGCCCAGTCAGTTGGGGCTGTAGAATACACTGACTGCGTCTCTGCAGAGGGGTAAGACTCCTTCAACGAGTGTCCTGGATATGACACTAAACAATGTGATGGTAGGAGCTTTAGGGAATGCATAGTACCCCTTGATTGCCATTGCTCCCAGGTCCACTCTGGCCTGGAGGGGTAGCACCTGATAGGGTCCTATCTATGGGTCAAATAGAACTAAACTGTGTGTACTTATGCTAAACTGAATTGTTTGAAATAGAACTGTTTATATGTATAAAAATGGATTTGGCATTAAATAACCTTTAATTGTTAATGTGCCACCAAACTAAACTATCCTTTTCATTAAAAAATAATTCAAGAATTAAAAGAGCTTTTGCATTTATAGATTCTTTTCTCATGTACATTGTATTAAATTCTGGTAAATTAATTATGTTTTGTAATATGATATTTAATTAATTTATAAGGGGTGAATGGAAATTAAATTTGGTTATAAGGAGTTTATCAAACAAAATGTTTGGTAAGCCCTGGTCTGAGATGATTGGCATAATCAAAGAATGAACTATCAGTCTGGATTTACATAAACTAATTTAACAGTTCTATCCTTCCAGGACAATTTCATATGTTCCTATTTTGGTTGGTTGGGTTTTATGACATATCAACCTTTGTAGGCTATTTAACGCCAAATCCATTTTCATGAAAATAGTTCTATTTCAAACAATTCAGTTTAGGATAAGTACAGTGTAAATGTAAGTACAGTTTCATTGTGAAAAACATTTCTATTTCAAGCTATTCTGTTTAGTCAAGCAGTTCTAATTCAGCTAATTCAGTTTAGTATAAGTACAGATTTTGTTTACACACAGTTAAATGTCAAAACAGTTCTATATTAAACAAATCAGTTTAGTGTAAGTACATTTTCAATTTTAAAAATCAGTTCCATTTCAAATAATTCAACTTAGCATAAGCATGCAGTTTAAATGCAAATACGGTTTTATTGTCAAAAACAGTTCTATTTCAAGTTATTCAGTTTAGTCAAACAATTCAGTTTAGTATAAGTATAGTTTTTATCATAACTCAGTTAAACATCAAAATTCTTTTTCATAATTACGAAGTTTAGATATCAAAACAGTTCTATCTCAAGCAATTCAGTTTAGCATAAGTACGAAGTTTAGTTCTAGTTAACCCATAGATAGGACCCTATCAGGTGCTACCACTCTGAGCCAGAGTGGACCTGGGAGCGATGGCTATGAAGGAGTACTCCTCATTTCCCTAAGTTCCTGCATTACTGGAACCTCACCATCAGATTATTTAGAGTCATATACAGGACACTCATTGGAGGGGTCTTACTCCTCTGCTGAGAAGTAGTCGGTGTATTCTACAGCCCCAGCCAACTGAGCAAGCTTGTTATAAAACCACTATATATATATATATATATATATATATATATATATATATATATATATATATATATATAAAATAAATTTAAGGAATTCTTTTCATTAATTATAACCAATAATGGAATTTAGACCAAAGAGAATAATAAAACTGATATTAAAATAAAATAAAGTTATTTCTCTTCAAAATCAAAAAGGTTGATTGATCAAGTCTTCAGTCTTATAGAAATAAATTTTAGACTGAGGAGAATAAGGAAACTGATATCAAAGAATAAATATATTCCTATTGGAGGTGCCTGTGGTGTAATGGTTATCGTTGCAGGAAGTGGACACGGCGACACAAGTTCAAATCCTGAACGAGACCGATTGCATTTCACATAGCACTAATACCCCTGGGAAAGGTATGAATCCAATTATTCTCCCTCCAGCTATGGGTAAATAGTAGGGCAGACTAGGTTCTTCAGTCTTGGTAAGGCAACTAGTCTAGGAGAAGGAAAACTCTGAATTCAAACCTGTTAAACTCCGCTTAAAAAAATTGACCTTGTGTCATATCCTGCCCGAGCGGAGGGGTTGGTAAATATGATAAATATATTCCTCTCCAAGAGGACTGAGGGGGGGGGTCTCCATGGTGTAGTGACTAATTTCCTAACATAGTAATAAGCGAGTTCGAACTCCAATCATACTACTATGTTCACTTACAGATGAATACATTTGGAAAAGGCATGAATTCTCTTATCCTTCCAACTATACCACTACTGTTTTACTTCAAGGATGACTTAGGCATTAGATAATCCATGAAGGTTGATATGCCATTAAACAAAACAAACTTATCCAAAATTACCATCAGTTTAAATGTAAGTAAGTAAAGTTGGCGACCATAGTCGAGTGTGACCCGAAGGCTCCTTTTCGATAGCTACTACACCAAGGTGTAGGGGAGGGCGCTACTCCTTTCCCTGGATTGCTCCACTTTACCCTTGATCCATACCTTATAAAGCTGAGTGTTAAGCAAGAAGGCATCAAGTACCATTTTTTGAGTCTTTGGTATGACTCGACCTGGGATTGAACCCAGGTCTCCCGGGCCATTGGCGAACACTCTAACCGCTAGGCCAATGTCCGGTTAAGTATGGTTTAATTGTCAAAAACATTTCTATTTAAAGCTATTCAGTTTAATCAAACAATTCAGTTTATCATAAGTATGCTGTTAGTTCTATTTAACCTATAGATAGGGCCCTATCAGGTGCTACCACTGCGGGCCAGAGTGGACCTGGGAACAAGTGACTACTTTGTATTATGCATTTTCTAGACATTCTGTACACTGTTTCATTCTAACCATGAAGAAAGTTTCTTGTCTACTTTTGATCCAGTAGCAAACTAAAACTTTAATCAACTTTGGCACCAGTCTCACTGTGTGCCCCCATTCATATGGCCTTGCGCCACATCTAAGCAAAAAGTTTAGTAAATTACAACTTTGGTACCAGGAAATACTGTTGACCTTTCAATATCTCTTTCAATTTTGAGAACAATTAGAAATCTGAGGATGTCAAATCTCAGATGTAACAGAGGATGGGCAACAAATGTGAATTCAGTCAACAAAATTTACCAAGAAAGAGGATGGTGTAACAGTATAAGTGAATGACAGAGTCCAATTTCTCACTATGCTATGGTAACATGATAAGCATGATCGAGCACTCCAGACTTGCTCAGCAAGTGTTGATGGGAGATGGAAGTGTCATGACTCATGATAGAAATAAGGATAGGGTATCTATGAACCCCAGTGTATGTGTATATGTGTGCATGTGTGTGTGTGTGTGTGTGTGTGTGTGTTTGGTTGGGTTGGGTTTCATGCTATATCAACCATTGTGGGTTATTTAATGCCAAATCCTATTTTTACATATATATTAAGTATGATTTGTAAACACATTTTTAGATATACACAGTTAAATGATCAAACAGTTCTCTTTTTAACAATTCAATTTAGCATAAGTCAACAAAGTTAAATGGTTCCAAGTATTGCAATCTATCACTATCAATTCAATTAAACACCAGTCATTTGTTTACAGTTAAATAATCAAACAGTTCTATTTCAAACAGTTCAATTTTGCATAAGTCATTTGTTTGCAGAGAGTTTAAATGTCAAACAGTTCTATTTTACCCATACTTAGGACCCTATCAGGTGCTACCACTCCAGGCCATAGTGGCCCTGGGAGCAATGGCAATGAAGGGGTGCTCTGCATTCCCCAAAGCCCCAGCACTACTGGAACCTCACCATCAGACTGTTTAGTGTCATACGCAGGACACTCGTGGGGGCATCTTACCCCTCTGCAGAGATGCTTTGGATGTATTGTACCGTCCCAGCCAACTGGGCTTTCAGTGACCCAAGTTCAAAGACTGGATGAGGCTGATTGCATTTCACTTTACACAAATGCCATTGAAAAAAAAGGTATAAATCTGTTTTTTAGCCTTGATAAGTAACTAATCTGAGAGAAGGAAAACTCAGAATCAAAACCAACTCTACTTCACTTAAAAACTGACCTTGTCAATTTTTCAAAATTTCCGTAAATGTACACTACCAGTGAAAAGTATTTGGTCACCCTCAAAAATTTTTATTTCTAAAAGTGTTATTTTTAATAAAACAAATTAAGCACCACAAAGGTTTTATTTATGATAGTAAATATAAGTCTTCCAGTACCACAGTAAATACAAATTAAACAACCCCACCCCACAAAAAAACAAAACAAAACAAAAAACCCAAAAAAACAAAAACACAATCTTCTTAAAATTTTGCTTAATCAAAATAACCCTATCTGGTTGCTATCATTGCTTCAGATTCTCATCATTCTTTCCACCAAAGACTGGAAGTAGACTGAAGACAGTTCTGTCCAGCTTTCCTGCAAGAGTTGTCAGAGGTGAGTCACACTTGTGGGTTGTTCAGCTCTGAATTTTTGGTCAAGTTCATCCCATACTAAATCAAAAGGGTTTAATACTGCTGATTGCACCAGCCAAAATATCAGTTGAAGGACATGCTGTTCCACTTGGCTTTTAATATACCTCTGGCAGATCTTACTAGTATGCATTAAGTCATTATCTTGCATGAGTATAAATCCTTGACCCTACAAGCCACGTTCCAGATGAGATCACGTGATCCTGCAGTATGCTATAATAGCCAGTCTGATTCAATTTGCTTTTCACCAAGTGAAAATCCCTGACTTTGCAATTGGCAAAAGCCCCTCACACCAAAGCAGAGCCTCCTCCATACTTTATGGCTGGTGGGATACAGGGGGTTGCACCTCTTTCACCAACTCTTTAACAGAAAGATTTTGAACTTTGAATCGTCAGTCCAAAAGATTTTATTCCACTGCACAATTATCCAGTCTTTATGCAATTTTGCCCACTTGGAACCTTATGACATTGTTTCACTTCGTCAACACTAGTTTCTTAACAGTAATTCTGCCATATAAGCCAGCTTCACAGAGTCTTCTCACAGTGGATGTGGACATATTTTTTCACGAAATTGGTGCTTAACTTGTTTCATTAAAAATAACACTTTTAGGATGAGAAATAAAAATTTTTGAGGGCAGCCAAATACTTTTGACTGGGAATGTATACATTGATTTTTTTTTGGCTTTATTTTTTCCTCCAAATAATGCAAGCAAATCTTGTTCTTTAATCAAGCAAGACAAGAAATCTTTTTAGAAGTTCCATAGATTTTTTCATATGGAACCCTGCAAATGGACAATTGGTATCACTTCTTTTACAAATATCTTTTTATTGGTCAGCTCAGGTTGGATTCTGAGTTTTTTCCTGCCATGCTGTTTCAAAAATTTCCAAAAGGTAATGAAAGGAATAGAATCTTTTATCGAAAATAAGATCTGGCATCTAAATCTTCGAACCCTTCTTATATGTCAGGTGTTTGAATGGAAAGCGCAAATTCATTAGTGGGAGGGATAAATAAATAAAAATTTCAAAAATAACCCCAGTTCTCGAGCCTCTCTGATTTAGAACCACTTTATTAATTAATAGTCAATTAAAAATACATGTAATTAAAAAAAAAAAAAATTTAAATTGGTCTATGATTTACTCTGGGCATTCCAGGGTTCATGACGGGTAAGTGATATTAAGTTGATTGTTTGGTCCCAAGGGGAATTCCCCACCAGGCAGTAACTGCTTAGATGGGCCGAATTTATTTCTTGGCGCCTGAGGCGCACCTAAAAGAGATGACGACGTGGAGCAAGCATTTTTTGTAATGGCCAAAATATTCATCACAATAAAATGACTTCATGGAAAATCTGATTTGGTAGGAAGTCGGATAAATCTATACTCAAGACCCATTCCAAGTCGGAAAGGGGACGGAGATGCCAGTGTTTTCAATGGCTAATCTGGTCCTGGTCATTCGTAAGTAAAATGAGATAAGCAAAAAAAAGAAATCATTTGTGATAATGTTAACAAAGGAGCCAGGTATATTACTATAAGTAAAACGATATTTACGCATAATAATTTGCATAAAAACTAATTTATTAGTGAATTATGTCAAGTGGATTGGATTTAATTTGGCAAGAACAAAGTACTGACTCCGCGCTTTTTTAAGCGTTTAGTACCGTTTACATTCCCCTAAAACACCCCATAATGTAAAAAATAAAATAAAATAAAGTTGATAAGTTCTGATAAAAATTAGAGCAGATAAAATAACCTCACTGCTTCTTAAGAATCGTCTGCCAGATGAAAAAAAATTATATCACCGAATTAGACTGCCATGTGGTAATTTACTAAGCTTTTTGCTTAGATGTGGCACAAGGCCATATGAAAGGGGCACCCAATGAGACTCGAACTCACTCGTGTAGGTTTGCTAGTCGAGCTTGCTAACCATTACACCACCAGAGGCGCCTAATTAGACTGCCATGTGTCCCAATCGAATTTGATTTTAATCTTAAAAATGTCGTTCTAAAAGTATAATTTTGCATATCTAAAACTTTTAAAAAATTAAAATAAAATAGGTAGCGAAAGTTGGAGTTTACACGTAAAAAGCTAGCAGCACATGATTATTTTTTTTTTAATTAATCATTGTTAAAACAATTTCAATCTAACTTGGTAGTGAAAGGATTAAGATATATCGACAACAGAAGTACGGCAAAAATACCTAGGTTAAGTTGACATTTGAAAAGATACCTAATTACTTCAATCAAAATACTTAAAATATCACTAATTCCTTCAGAAAAAAAAAAAAGCTTAATTTGGTACAAATTGAGTTGTATGAGAATCGAACTCACTATCTAACATTAACGTTGGTCACATTTGTCATTTAGAAAAGAAAATATTTCTTTTTTTTATCATCAGAATTATATTTTAGAGACTTCATTTTTTTTAAAGACCGTGGTGGATTTATTTATAAAAAATCCAAAAATTGTTGTTTCAAAAATTAAAATAAAATCCTATAATCATTGCAACCTTAATACAAATTATTTAAATTAAAAATATATTTAAATAATCAATATAAATCAAATAAAAATAATTAATATCATGGATCAATTGAAATAAAATAAATTCTGGCAATTATTAGTCTCAATGAATGTAATATTTTACTTAAGAGATATGAATAAACAACAAGAAAAAGAAAACTTATGATTTAAAATAAAAATTTTATATTTTTCTTGATGTAGAAGCGAGTTTGTCGTACACTTATCGACAAGTTTTTAAGTGCATTTATCATGAATCAGAAGAAAAAAAAAAAAAAAACTATCAAAACAAACCAAAAAAGCCTTGTGGCAAAGAGATAAGGATTAAGATCTGTCGGGTGCTTGACTTTTTTTGCATTAACAATTAATTTAACGCTCGATAAATTTAGCGGTTTTTTAGAGCTGCTTATCAAAAATACATGACTTCCTCGATAAATGCTCATTATTTGATTTATATCAATTCGAAAACTTTCAGTTCTTACTTTTAAACACACACACATATATATATATATATATATATATATATATATATATATATATATATTAGTAATAATAAAGAAAAAGAAGACTAGACACGACTGGGTTGGCAAGGTGATTCCCTGAGAGATGTGCAAGAAATTTAAATTTGACCATACCAACAAATGGTATATGCACAACCTAACAGTTGTCCAAGAAAATGACACACAAATTCCAATGGGACTTTGACATACAGACGGATCACCTAATCTCGGCCAGAAGACCAGACCTTATAATAATTAACGACAACAACAACAACAACAACAAAAAAGAGAGAGAGAATTTGCAAAATTGCCGACTTTGCTGTCCCGGCTGACCACAGAATAAAACTGAAAGAATGTGAAAAGAAGGATGAGTACCTCGACCTTGCTAAGGAATTGAAAAACTATGGAACATGAGGGTGACAATTATACCAATTGAGATAGGTGCTTTTGGTACAGTAACTAAAGGATCATAAAAGGGACTGGAGGACTTGGAAGTTGGCGGACGAGTAGAGACCATCCAAACTACAGCATTATTGAGAACGGCCAGAATACTGAGAAGAGTCCTGGAGACTTGCTGTCACTCAAACTCCAGTGAAAGACCATCAGCTAATGCTGATGTGAAAACTCTAATGAGTAAATAATAACAACTGGAAGACTACATAAAAAGTGCAGAGAAAGATTACAACGACCAGAAACAATAGAGACAACACAAGCATAAAAATAACCAGAAAACAAAAATGGGAAGAAAAACAACTGTACGAATATTTCAAGCGACAAACAAGCGAAATCTCACGCAAGAAGACTTGGACATGGCCAAGAAAGGGAAACCTTAAGCGAGAAACTGAATGTCTTCTGATAACAGCACAAAACAATGCCATATAAAGACTATGTCAAAGCAAGAATAGACAAGACGCAACAAAATAGAGGATGTAGATTATGTAGTGACAGTGATGAAACGATCAATCATATGATAAGTGAATGAAGTAAATTAGAGCAAAGAGTGTATAAGACTAGACACGACTGGGTGGCCAAGGTGATCCACTGGGAATTGTGCAAGAAGTTTAAATTTGTCTACACGAACGAATGGTATATGCACAACCCACAATCCGTCCTGGAAAACGAGACGCACAAACTTCTGAGATTTTAAGATACAAACAGATCACCTAATCTCGGCCAGACCTAGTTTTAGTCAACAATAACAAAAAGAGAATCTGCCAAATAGTGGACTTTACTGTCCCGGCAGACATCAGGGTAAAATTGAAAGGAAGCAGAAAGAAAGATAAGTACCTACACCTTGCTAGAGAACTACAAAAAACTATGGGACATGAAAGTGACGGTAATACCAAATGTAATTGGCATGCACGGTACAATCACCAGAGGAATCATACAGGTACTGGAGGACTAGGAAATAATAAGAGGACGAGTGGAGACCATCCAAACTACACCAATATTAAGATCAGCCAGAATACTGAGTAGAGTCCTGGAGAATTGTGGAGACCTGCTATCACTCAAACTCCAGTGAAAAACCATTAGCTAACGCTGGTGTCAAAAACTATTGAAACAGTAAAATACTAATTTTCATTTTTCCTAACTTTGTGATTTCATCCAAGCAAACAATCGTCTTTTTCAATTTCTTTTTCTTCCCTAGAAAAAAAAAATGATAATTTTCACTACAAAACTAGACGACACGTGAACACGTTGGGTTCCAATTGTGTTGTCTGTAACAGCTGTCCATGATGATGTCGATGCATCTATCTTTGAAAAAAGTAAGGATTCTAGTATTTCGTAATTATTATAGTAATTTTAGTTTTATCAAGAATTTGGATGATTAAAAAAAACTTTCAGTGCGAACGCAAACCACACAAGTATATGTTGCAAATTACATTTTAAAAAGTGCTTTGATCCTTAAATTAGAATATTTAATTGACTTAATAAAAAATTTGCTATGATATGCCGTTTTTAATGGGTTACGGCTAGTGAGGATTTTAGCAATAACAAAATTATGTTCAATACATACGCAGACTCCACACAATTATCTAACAGTTTCAAATTGGTCTGGAAATTGCTTTATTCTCTAAGAACATTTTAAGTGTATTAGTGGTCTGATAAAAATATATATATATATATATATATATATATATATATATATATATATATATATATATATATGTATATCGCTATCACGCGCTGTTATAGGTTTGGTTTAGTTTTATGGCATATCAACCATTGGAGGTTATTTAATGCCAAATCCTCTTTAAACATATATATGATTTGCAAATACATTTTGTTGATAATCTTCTTAAACGAGCCTGAGCTCTTTCTTGCGCGCAGTTAAATGGTTTCAGGTATGGCTATATGACAGTCACAATTTAACATCAGTCATTTATTTGTACACATAGTTTGTTCTATTTGACCAATAGATAGGACCCGATCAGGTGCTACCACTCTGGGGTCAGAGTGGACTTGGGAAGAATGACAATGAAGGGGTACTCCACATTCCCCAAATCTTCAAAGTTGGAGCCTCGCCATCAGATTGTTTAATGTCATATCTAGTACACTTGTGGAAGGCGGGGGTCTTACCCCTCTGCAGAGATGCAGTCTGTATTCTACAGCCCCAGTCGACTGGGCAAGCGCTGTTTTAGTTTATGTTAATGTTGTGTTAGGGTTACAATCAATAAAAACTTTCTTTGCATATATTCCTTATAAATGTTATAGCTAATTAAATCTAAAAAAAATCAATTATGTACTTTACGATCTTCGATTTTATTACTATGACAAATTTCGTTTCACATTCCTTAAGATAAACGTTATCTCCTAAGCTTAGCTAGGTTTTAGCACAAATTGTATGAGGCACCCAGTGAGAATCGAACTCATTAACAATGGTCTGCTAATCTAGCTTGCTGACCATTTACATCGTGTGAGATGTCCTCATGAATTGTAATGTCGAGGAGTCATGGAATTTTAATGATTAAATGTCGTAAAATGTTTCGCAAGCTAGATTAGTAGACAATTGTTCGGGAGTTCGATTTTTACTTGGTGCCCCTAACTTCTGGCCTTGCGTCCCAATTTAACTAAGCTTAGTAAATAACTAAAAGTTGCTAAAAAAACTTTGTGTCGATATTGACGATGAATATTATTGCTTATCAGCCAAAAAAGCAAAAATCAATTCTTTATGATTTACGTTTTCATCAGAAAGATATTTCATTTCACATCACTTAACATGAATATAATATAGTCATTTACTAAGCTTATGTCGTGGCACAAGGTCAGAAGTAAAGAGCACCGAGTGAGAATCGAATTCGCTAACAAGTCTGCTGCTATTCTCCCTCGTACCATAACTAAGCTAAACAAAGTAAAAAATAAATAAATAAAAAGTTGCTAATGCAAGAGTGACTTTTTTCGGTCTTAAAAAGTTAAAGATTACCATTAAGTAACCAAATTTGTTTATTTTCTATTAAGATTGTGTTAAATGCAATGAAAAAAAGTTCGTTGTTCTTTTTAAGTTAAACTAAACGATGTTAAAATAATAGTTTTAAAAACTATCAGTGAATACACAGTCAAAAATAGATTTTCAAAGTTAAAATTAATTATATATTTAAGATTCTAAGTCATATCCCATTAAAATAAATTTTTATTTTAAAATATCTTTGTTTGATCGGAATGAGGTGAGAGGGAAGGGTCACAGATTCAAATTCATCTTTTTATCACTTAAGTTTATTTGCCAGCCAAGAATATATATATATATATATATATATATATATATATATATATATATATATCGAAAGTTTATATACACACACTTTAAAAATGCGCTTAAAACAAACAAATGTTATCATAAGTTCAAGAACTTCTTCACTTTTTAAAAGATAAAACATTAATTTTACACAGTTTTACTTTAGTTGCTAAAGGAATGGGTTGTTTTGTTTTTTTTTCACAATAAGGAAATGAATATAAAATATTTGATCGGAATAATTTTAACCATGTTGAAAGAAAAAGACTCATTCATTGCAAGCCTGATCATAAAAAACTTGAGATAACAGTCATTTATCAAGCTTAGTATGACTGGCACTCAGTGAGAATCGAGCCAAGCACGTTAACCACATAAAATGTCTTGTGCTTCAGGTAAAGAAAATTTTTTTAGCACCTTTTAAGGTGTGCTTGCAATATGGTCTGGAAAAAAAAAAATTAACATTCTAAAAATAGCAAACATAATAAATAGATAAATAAATAAATGTAAAATAATTTAAACTTCAAAACAAAATGTCTAATTACCTGTATTTACTAAACATTAATAAATTTATTAAAAATACAAACACGACACAAAAGAATCATACCGTATTTTTTAAGTTAAGATACTTAAAGAAAAAAAAGTTTTATTTTTGATAAATAACTATAGAAGATATATAATCGTTTTTTTCCTCTTTTTAATTATAAGATTTATTTACGAGATAAAATACATTTCATGCCCCACTATTTTTTTTTACACATATTTGGTTTATAAAGTTTAAGGAGAGAGAAAGAAAAGTCGGAGATAAAAGTTTTTAAGTGAACAAAATAATGTTTTTTTCCCTCCTCATCTAAAAAGAAGACAAAGTTTAAAATGGACAGGATAAACACAAAATCAATCAGTTAATTTTAATGACAATACGACAAAGTAAACACACATTTATCGAAATAAGTTAAATGTCATACATTACCAGAGTTGATTTTGTTGGAAAGGTAAATTCAAGTCGAAGAGCGACGACTAAGTTTTCGTTAATTTAGTTTCTGGGGGTTTTTTTTCTCCTAGGGACTTTTTTTCAAAATTAATTTTTTTTTGTATTTATATTACTTTCCTGTGAGCCAAATAAAAAATCATCCATAAGTTTTAAATAAGTCGATTTTACAACAATGAGAGGCATGGCCGCAAACCGGATTATTTCATTGTTGTTTTTTTTGGGGGGGGGGTAGCTTATTGTTTTCTTCTTTTTCCCCCCCTCTGAAAAATGTGGACAATTGACAGTTCTTAATTAATTGTAAATTTCCTGGTGAATTTTTCACGTTTTCTTGTATAATTTGTTTTTTTTTATTTGTTTGTATTCCTTTTTCTTTTCTTTTTTTTTTCTGCTTATCATGGATTGCAATTTTCTTTTTTTTTATTTCCCTTTTTGTGGTCCCTTTTAATTCTGCGCACCAACCCCAACTTTCTCACAAAAGACTTGTGGTTCCGAGGATAAAGAAAGCTCGGGGGGGGGGAATCCTGTTGTAACTTTATCCAACTACACCTCCCGTCATCACCATCGTCCAGAGTAATTTGTTAGAGAGGTGATTTTCAGCTGGTTGGCAGTTGTAAGTAAGTAAATAAAATCAGACAACAAAAAACAAAAAAGAGCAAATAATGAATTTAAACCGTGTACGTTGCACTGGCCGGCTGATAATATTTTTGGAGTACAAATGTCTGGAGAGAACATGGTGTGTATCAATCATCCCCGTTTTGTTTTGTTTTGTTTTGTCTTACCGCCAGGGTTATTTGTAAAGGGGGGAAAAAGCTAGATATGTTAAAAATAGCTGAGAACGAACACTTGGATCTGTTAAGGCAGAGGTGGGTATATCCCCGTAGCTAGCCATTAACATCTCTACTCAAATCTTAACTTGTGTCTTTTTGTGACACATGATACACTTTGTTTCCTGCTTCATGTTTCATCAACTGAATTCTTTTATCAATAAATCAATCTTTTTTGTTTTGTCCATTCACTAAAAATACGTCATTTAGTTTTTCTCACTTTAAACCCAAGCTCATCTTCATCACACACACACACACACACACACACACACACACACACACACACACACTCAGAGTCTCTCTCTCTCTCTCTCTCTCTCTCTCTCTCTCTCTCCACTTTTTTTTTCTACCCAATAGTATTTTTAGTTGTTTTTTTTTAAATCACGCGTGTGAGTATTTAATACTATTAACATTATTGATTCTTTCGAGTCAGTATTATAGTGTTTGTTTGTTTGTTTGTTTTTATTGGGAGGTAGGGGCTTTTTACGTTTCAGACACTAAAACTTCCGGCCTTCTGCAAGTATTTCCGACAATTCCGTGTTGAGAAAAAAAATCGGTACTTGTTTGAAGAGATGGTCCCGAGTGGAATGTGGTGATATATCTACTGGTTTTCTCGTTTTCGTTCCTGATAAATCAGCGACCATACCTATTCAGAAATTTGGTGCTTTTACAAGGTAGCAATTTACTTAGCTTTTTGCTTAGACGTGGCACATGGCCATATGTATAGGGCGCCCAGTAAGACTCATAGCCTACTCATGAAAAATAAAATTTTGTTTTAATGAACTAAAATTATGTAGGAATGTAATTCTGACATTCACCACCCAGATATTTGTAAGTTAGAATTATTTGCCTTAAATTTTGTTTTGTTTTACTGTACTGTTAAATTCCAAAATGAAGTCTTCAACTCGCTACAATTTGCTCGCTGGCTATATATTTTAGTGTCTCCCAACTATTAAGAAGGTGTCGAGTTATGGTCAATAGTTGATTTGTCTTTTTAGGACTAGGCTATAAAATGTTCAGAAAAAAACAACAAACAAACAAAAACATGAAGCAAATTACTGAAACTTTGCGAATATGAACAACTTTTCCTGAGAAACCTATTCAGTACAAATGCCAAAAATGTTAAACTACCTCAAACGACCTTATATTCCGACCAGTTTTATGTGAAACTAAGCAAATTTCGTAGACCAGTTATTTAGGCACATACTAACTCGGTTTAATGTTTGTGGATGAAAGAAATGATTGTTGAGGTACATTCTTTTATTTATTTACCGTCACGTTTAAGACTTCAAGTAGCGACAACAATAGGGCCGTATACACAGGTATGTGTTTGAGAATATAGTGCTGTTTACTAAGCTTTATTTAGTCTGGTACACGGGCTTGCTTCCTGCTGTTTTTAAGGGGTCCCCATCTTAGTACTGAACAAATTCATCTTTGCTTAACTTGCCGAAATATTAGCTTTGCTTAGTCTCACACACGGACTCGTATACAGTACCTACTGTTTCTAAATGCTTATTTTATTTCACATTTTAAAATGAAATAATACGTACTAGCTGTCCCAAACGCAAAACTGGTAGGTCAACACATTTCTAAGTGACGCCAGCACATACGTTACCACATTGGAACCATCTCTAAATTCAAGTACGATTATTCTTTTGTAATGATATTAATTCCGCAGGTGGATATTTTTTTAAATGTGAAAAAGAACAAAGATAACAGTTTTTGGTACAATTCGATTTCAGTGGTCCCGCTAGGTATTACTTTAAAAATCATGTTCGGATCTGTATGAGCTCTAGAATTTGATAAATTCCGACATTGAAAGATAATGCTAAATATTTTCATTCAATAATCCCATAAATTTCTTGAATTTCGACATTCGATCACAAAAAAATGCAGTTTACATTTCAACATTTTTATGTACCTCCACGCATTTTCTTGACGAAAAGGGGAAATGTAACAGAAAATAATACAAAACTTTTTATCCTATTTACCCAACCCCTCCGCTCGGGCAGGATATGACACAAGGTCAGTTTTTAAGCGGAGTTTAACAGGTTTCAATTCAGAGTTTTCCTTCTCCTAGACTAGTTGCCTCACCAAGGCTGAAGAACCTAGTCTGTCCTACTATTTACCCATAGCTGGAGGGAGAATAATTAGATTCATACCTTTCCCAAGGGTATTAGTGCTATGTGAAATGCAATCAGTCTCGTCCAGGATTTGAACTCGAATCGCCGTGTCCATTTCCTACGACGTTAACCAGTACACCACGGGCACCTCCAAAACGTTTATAAAACTTAATTTCATCGACATAATTTTGATTTCAATAACATAGAAAGAAGAGAGAAAAATTTTTAATTATGTTCATTACGTAGTGCTGCTGATATTTGAGGTGTTTAAAAAATTGTTTCCGACTCAGTTGACTGGGGTTGTAGAATACGCCAACTGCATCTCTGCAGAGGGGATAAGACCCCTTCCCACGACGAATATGCTAAATATTACACGAAACTATCAGATGGTGAGGCTCCAGTCCAAGAGCTTCGGGGAATGTGGAGGACTCCTTCATTGCCATTACTCCCTGTTCCACTCTGACCCGGAGTGATCACATTTGTTAAGGTCCCATCTATGGAACAATAGACATATGTAATCATCTTTTAAACTTGGAACTATTTAATTGTGTGCAAAAAAAAATGAACTCTGACTCGTTTAAAAATGTCACCTACAAACTATTCGATTACAAATTTATATATATATATATATATATATATATATATATATATATATGTGTGTGTGTGTGTGTGTGTGTGTGTGTGTGTGTGTGTGTGTGTGTGTGTAAAAGGATTTGACATTAAATGATACACAAGGGTTGGTCTGCTTTAAAACCCAACCAAACAACCGACCAAAAGTTGTATACTATGTAAAAAGTGCAGGAGAAAATATTTCGGCAAAAAACGCTGATTTTTTTTTTTAATTACAAAAAAAACCCCAAAACTGGTAATTATTTTAATAAATAAAACATTGCTATATGTTAATGGATTTATTTAGGGTACTTTTTTGGTTTATGGAAATAGATATGTACATTTAAGGGTCAATTAAACCCCCCTTTTAAAGGCCGAAAAGCTGCATATCGGACGGGACCACATATATTGGACTCTACACGTTAAGCTTTATATATATATATATATATATATATATATATATATATATATATATATATATAAGAGAGAGAGAGAGAGAGAGACCTAGTTATTTAACACAGGTAAATAGAGCGAGTGAGATAATTTGGATGAATAAGCTACACAAACATAATAATAGTCAACTGGATGAGAAGGAAATGTTCAATGATTTTAGTGATAGAGAGAACGAAAAGAAATGAGAAGAGAAAAGTGTGTAAAATAAAAAAATTAACAATGAGAAACATTTTTTTTTTTTACTTCGAGAAATATTTTATTTGCTCTTCTAAGCAGTAAAAAAATGAAGGACGTTTAACTTGGGTAACAAATAGCAGTAGTACACTTGCTTTTAACAACAAATAGCAAATGTGTGCTGTATATTCTTGTAGGTTAAGGTCAATCATTCATTCATCACATTGAAACTACCTCGTGTTTTTGTTTTGTTTTGTTTTTGTTTTCTCCCCTAGATTTAAGTTAAGACATCTTGATTCTAGTTGATAAAAAGTTCAAATTCCAGAATGTTATAATACAATAGAGTAAAACTTAGAATAAAATAATATAAAACAATTCAAGTATTCATTCACCTACTCAACCGAAATAAAAAATTAAAAAAAACCCACAACAATAGAATACCATTAGACGTTTACAAAGATTTATCTTAGTTTAGCATAAAACCAGAAATATGAAGCACACGGTGAGGATCGAATTCACTAGCAATTGTTTACTACCCTAGCTCGATAACAATTACATTAATGATAGAGTTGTGAAAGTTAGCAAATAAGAAATTCTGTTTCAAGTCTGTCCCCCTCCCACCCGATTGACGGAGTTTGAAATAAGCTAATTGTATCCCTTGCAGCGGTAAGACTTCACCCTCCGCCCTAAAAAGGGGTGTCCTGAGTATGACACTAAACTGCATCTAGTAATCTTGCAACTATGGAGTTCTCCTTCATTGCAATTACCCCCAGGTCGACTGATTCGGAGTGGTAGTACCTGTTAAAGTCCCAATGATGATTCAAATAGATTTTTTTTTGCAAATTATTTGTATTAGATAGGTATACTTCGTATGATACAAACGTGTGGGAAAAAATCTTAAAAAAACAAGTGTAAATGTTATAAACACAATGTACACAATTCCCTAACCTCTTGACATAAAATAACTCCATACGAGTAGACATGCCTTTAAAATCAATCAATCAATCAAGTCTGTAGTTCAACCTCCTCCCTCTGTAGTCATTTATTAAGCTTAGTTTAGATGTGGCACTAGGCCAGAGTTAGGGAGTGCGCAGTGAGAATCAAAATCACTAAGAAAGATGTGCTTATCTTGCTTACAAACTATTACACCTATGAGAGGTGACTGATATAGAATTAAAAAACGTGCCCGTGGTGTAATGGTTATCGTCACAGGATAAGGACATGATGACATGAGTTCAAATCCTGGACCTGACTGACTGCATTTCACATAGCACTAATATCCTTTGGAAAGGTATGAATCCAATTATTCTCCCTCCAGCTATTGGTAAATAGTAGGGCAGACTAGGTTCTTCAGCCTTAGTGAGGCAACTAGTCTAGGAGAAGGAAAACTGTTAAACTCCGCTTAAAAATTGACCTTGTATCGTATCCTGCCCGAGCGGATGGGGTTGGTAAATATGATAGAATTAAAAAATGTTATGCAGTGATCAGAATTCAACTCTAGTTTAGCATGGCTATAATGTCAGGTCCTTAGAGAAGAACCTAATCAGACCTGGTGCGTACAGCCGCTGAACTCTCTTACCTGGTGGGAGAGCCAAACCTGTTTGGAAGGCCCTGGAAGGGCTAGTTACATATATTTTTTCTTTGAATACTATATGAAAATTGACATATAGAGTTGGGTACCTGTATCATAGATTCAGGGAGATGTCTCCTAGATTTGGGGAGACATGAGACCCTAGCATTGGCCATGATCCTAATATAGAACTGTAGTCCAACAAACCCAAGAAAAAATAAGATCATTAGGATGAGAGGTTTGGTTTAGTTTTATGGCACATCAACCATTGTAGGTTATTTAATGCCAAATCCAGTTTTATATTTATAAACAGTTATATTTCAAACAATTCAGTCTAGCATAAGTACACAGTTTCAATGTCAAAAACAGCACTATTTCAAACAACTCAGTTTAACATAATTACACAGTTTCAATGTTAAAAAACAGTTCTATTTCAAACAATTCAGTTTAACATACAAAATTAGTTCTATTTCAAACATTTCAGTTTAGCCTAAATACACTGTTTAAATGTCAAAAAAAAGTTCTATTTAAAACAATTCAGTTTAGCATAAGTACATTGTTTAGTTTTATCAGTTGCTACCACTCCAGGCCAGAGTGGACATGTGAGCAATGACAATAAAGGGGTATTTCACATTTCCCCAAAGCTCCAGCATTACTGAAACCTCACCATCAGATTGTTTAGTGTCATATCCAGGACACTCATTGGGGGAGTCTTACCCCTCTGCAAAGTGTTTGTGTTACATAGCAATACTTGAAACCGTTTGTTGTGTGCAAACAAATGATTAATACTAAATAGAATTATTCGTGTTTGACAGGAATACTTGAAACCATTTAATTGTGTCCAAACAAATGGTTAAATACTAAATAGCATTATTTGTGTTTGATAGGAATACTTGAAACCATTTAACTGTTTAACTCTGTGCAAGTAAATGATAAATACTAAATAGAATTATTAGCATTAGCAATGTAATATAATGGCCGAGGGATTTCGTTTTATATATCTTGCCTTTCGGTTTAGTTAGGCTGAGAACCTTTTGCTTACTGCATGGGTTAGTTAGGTGCAACATGAGTGCAGGTGTTCACGTGCTTGCGGGGAGGATGTGTCATTCAGAGATGTCAAAATAAAAATCCCAGATAGAAAATGTGACCAGGGGGATGTGAATGATGTCATGCACCGGAAGCGTGTACGGAGGATTTGGGGGATTTAAGAAAAGTGAGTGAGTGAGTTGAGTTTTAGCGTCCGAGGAAGATAGTTGACTTTTAGGGTTCACCGAGACCAGACCATTAGTTTGCGGCGGGGTGCCACGCGTGGTGGTGGTGGGGGGCAGATGGAAAAGTCAGCATAGAAAGATTGTGTATCACTCTCCTTATGTCGAATTGGTAATAAAAGAGGTAATAAAAAGTTTCGTACGTGAACTGAGAAGTCGTAAGTGTTTTTTGTGTTTCGGGATTCCTATGTTATCTATATATGAGGTATGAACATTCTATGAATATGTACATTTCACATATTCATGTATGGCTATGTTACAGCAATACTTAAAACCATTTAACTTTGCACAAACAAATGAGCTCTGGCTTGTTTAAAATGTTACCTCCAAACTATTTATTTACAAATCATCTATGTTTGATATATATGAACAGGGTTTAGCATTAAATAACCTACAATATCTGATATGCAATAAAACCCCAACCAACCAACCTGTCAAATTACCAAAGTTAAGCACTAATGAGCCTGTTGTGTACTTAAATGGGTGACCACATATTAACAGCGGGTACTGTAAACAACGTAAGGCCTGCGTGCTTGACAAAACAAAGTTGAGAAAAAGAAGGCAAAAAAATATCCCATTATGGAGATGAAATGATCAGTGAATTTGGTTCTCACTGTGTACCCTCATATTTCTGACTTTAAGTATTGCTAACGCTAATAATTCTATTTAATATTTATCATTTACTTGCACACAATTAAATGGTTTCAAGTATTCCTATCAAACACAAGTAATTCTATTTAAGATTAATTATTTGTTTGTACACAGTTAAATGGTTTCAAGTATTCCTATCAAACACAAATAATTCTATTTAGTATTTAATCATTTGTTTTCACACAAATGGTTTCAAGTATGCAAAACTAAGCTAAGCTTTCTAAATTACTTTCAGGTCACCTTGTTTTGAAATAATGGTTAGCTGACTAACCTTGCAGATCAATTTTTACAGTATTTATTTTTGGTTGGTTGGTTGGTTGGTTGATTTTATGGCATGTCAACCCTTGTTGGGTTACTTAATGCTGAAGTCAGTCTTTTTTTTCCAAGTAATTATATGGTTTCAAATAACTAATTATAATAATTTGTAGATAATTATAGCTTTGAGTTACAATTCTTAAGAAAATTTGTACATGGTTAAATGGTTTCAAGTATTCCTATCAAATACTAATAATGTAAATAGGATTTTGTGATACAAGTAGATCTCCCAGTCCTAACCAGAAGAGCAACAAGAGTTAACAAGAAGAAAAGAACTTGTCAACAAGTGGATTTTACCATTCCAGCAGACCACCGAATGAAAATAAAAGAAATCAAAAACATAGATAAATACTTGGATCTTTCTAGAGAGCTGAAAAGGCTGTGGAACATGAAGGTGATAGTAATACCAATTGTAGATGGCATACTTAGAACAGTTCCCTAAGGCTTAGAAAAGAGACTGGAAGAATTGGAAACCAGAGGAAAAATTGAGACCATCTAGACCACAGCTTTTTTAAGACTGACGAGAATACTGAGAAGAGTCCTGCTAACCTGAGGAGACTTGCTGTCACTCAGATTCCAGTGAAAAACTCACAAGGTGTGAAATAATAATCGTTTATTTGTATACAGTCATATAATTTCAAATATTCATCTCTAATACTAATCATTCTAAAAAAAAGATATTTTCAACCCAGAAACGGAACTCTAATAAGTACTATTTATCCAGGTAAGAGTAGAGCTGGTAGTTATGGCAACAGAACCGGAGCCTCACCACCAGATGCAGTTTAATGTCATACTCAGGACACAGATTATTTTTAGTTGAAAAATGAAAATAAAGCAGAGACTGGTTTTAAATTTTATAGAATATTATATTCATACTCTATAGAAATCCAGAGAAAAGGGTAAAACCCTCTCCTATATATATATATATATAATAGTTGGTTTGCTGACCATAGTTGAGAGCAACCCAAAAGCTCACTTTTCAATAGCTACTACACCAAAATATAGGAGAGGGTTTTACCCCTTTCTCTGGATTGCTCTGCTTACCCTTGATCCATACCAAATAATGCTGTGTGTTAAGCAAGGAGACATCAAGTACCATTTTTTTTTAGTCTTTGGTATAACTCGACTGAGGATCAAACCCCAGTTTCCCGAGCTATTGGCAAACACTCTAGCCATTATGCCATCGTATATATAGAATGAACTGGCTCATTGTCCTAGTGGGTTGAGTATTCACCAATGGTCTGGGAGACTGGGGTTCAATCCCAGGTCGAGTCATACCAAAGACTTAAAAAATGGTACATGATACCTCCTTGCTTAACACTCAGCATTATAAGGTACGTATCAAGGGTAAAGTGGAGCAATCCAAGGAAAGGAGTAGCACCCTTCTTTAGATCTTGGTGTAGTAGCTATTGAAAAGGGAGCCTTTGGGTCACCCTCAACTACAGTCGCTACCTTTACTTATATATAGAATAATATATTTGTAGAATATTATATTTATAGAATACTAGTGAAAAGATTAATAAAATTTGAAAATGCTTCAACTAAAAAGTCATAAATAAGCAAAATCACATTATTTAGGTTGTGACTTTTGGACTGTTGTCCTCATCTTTATTGTTGTTAGTTGAAACACAACATTTTGGCCGCTGTATTCTCCAGCCTTCTACAGGTGACCCTGTTTATATGGGTATAAAAATGATTCAACCTGAAAAATCATTTTTAAAGTTTGACTGTTGATTTCCCAGGTTGAATGTTGAAAAAGAAATTTGGAAGTTGTAAGAGAGGCACATTCCCCTGTCCTCTGGCCTGGTTCTCATGTAGGAGATAAAAGTTGTCAGGGTAGATCCAGGTTGAAGAATTAATGACTCTTACCCTCATAGAAAAAAAAAAAAAGGAGAGTAAAGAAGTAACAGGTTAAAGCAGTGGGTAGTTTAATCTGGCCTCCACTTCTTCCATATCTTGTAACCAAGCAGGCCTCAGAGTTGGAAAAGATAATTTGACCACTGACCTAAAAAAAAAAACAGTATAGACACAGACAAACTGGTTTTGCCTCTCACAGAAGAGGGGGATATTGTATATAAAGAGAATTGGTAAAAGTCAGGAAGTAGAGAGACAAAAAAACATGGACGATGGGAGGAAATGGTACTTTTCTTGTCTATATACACAACATCACACAGACTAGCTACTCTGTCCTGGCTATGAGATTAAATTGTATCTAGTGATAAGACTCCAGTTCTGGAGCTCTAGAGTGTGGAGACCCCATCTTTATTGCCATTACTCCCAGGTCTACTCTGACCTAGAGTAGTAGTACCTGTTAGGATCCTATCCATGGATCAAATAGATCTATCTAAAAATCAGTTGTATTTGATAGGAATACTTAAAACCATTAAACTGGGCAAATTATTTGTACTAAGAATTGTTACTTGAAGCTATAATTATTTACTAAGGATTATCATTACTTGTTACTTGAAACCATATAATTACTTGAAATACAATGTACTATACACATGTAAACATCATCACTTTAATATATAATTTGGTTTGATTTGGTTTGGTTTTATGACATATCAACCATTGTAGGTTATTTAATATCAAATCCATTTTTATCATATTTACCAACCCCTCCACTCGGGCAGGATATGACACAAGGTCAGTTTTTAAGCAGAGTTTAACAGGTTTGAATTCAGAGTTTTCTTTCTCCTAGACTGGTTGCCTCACCAAGGATGAAGAACCCAGTCTGTCCAACTATTTACCCATAGCTGGAGGGAGAATAATTGGATTCATACCTTTCCCAAGGGTATTAGTGCTATGTGAAATGTAATCAGTCTCGTCCAGGATTTGAACTCATGTCGCCTTGTCCATTTCCTACGACGATAACCATTACACCATTTTATACATAGAAACAGTTCTATTTCAAAAAATTCAGCTTAGGATAAGTACACACTTTAAACATCAAAAACATTTCTATTTCAAGCTATTCAGTTTAG
Organism: Sepioteuthis lessoniana; assembly: GCA_963585895.1. NCBI lineage: Eukaryota > Metazoa > Mollusca > Cephalopoda > Myopsida > Loliginidae > Sepioteuthis > Sepioteuthis lessoniana. Next base: position 12,606,401 of record OY757926.1, read on the forward strand.
TCAACAAAGTTAAATGGTTCCAAGTGTTGCTATGTATCACTAACAATTCAATTAAACATCAGTCATTTTGTTTACACATGGTTAGATGCAAAACAGTTTTATTTCAAGCAATTCAGTTTAGCATAAGCACAGAGTCTAGTTTTATTTGACCCATAAATAGGACCCTATCAGGTGCTACCACTCCAGGCCAGAGTGGATCTCCGAACAATAACAATAAAGGGGTACTTTGCATTTCCCAAAGCTCTAGCATTACTGGAGCCTCACAATCAAATTGTTTAGTGTCATATCTTGGACACTCATTGGAGGAGTCTTACCCCTCTGCAGAGATGCAGTCAGTATATTCTACAGCCCCAGGCGACTGGACCATAGGACACTCAATGGAGGAGTCTTACCCCTCTGCAGGGATACAGTTAGTGTATTCTGCAGCCCCAGCCGACTGGACCATAGGACACTCATTGGAGGAGTCTTACCCTTCTTCAGGGATGCAGTCAGTGTATTCTACAGCCCCAGCTGACTGGGCCACTTTAATATATAAGTTTCTCAGCTGTGCCCAGCTCTTCAATTAAATTTTAAAGTTTAGAAAATTTAGAACTGCCAGCTTTTTTTTTTTAAAGAGTTAATTTTCTTCCAAATGAATGCTATTATTTCTTGTGGAACATTATTCAATCAAAATGGATATTATTAGGTATTATTTACCGCCAAACTGTAATCCATTGAAACTCTATAACCAAAAAAGATAAATTGCATAAATATATAAGGGTTTGTTATGGTTTATAAAATGGCGATTGGCGAATGTTCTAAAAATAGAAAAATGTAGACACACTGACACCAAGAATTCAAAATTGAGCAGCAAAAATAAGGTGCCGTTTCTTTGGTAGGAGGAGATTAAGAGAAGGAGCAGGAGTTAGGGACAGTAGTTTTGTAGCAGGTTTGAAAAAGGACACACAAAAAAAGAAGTTCACTACTAGAGTTCACAAGGGACAAGTCAGTTGATGACTAGAATCCACACCGAACAGAACTCAGCGAGTCTGCTCCTGTATCAACAAAATTTAAAAGGTTGTAACTTGATGTAAAAATCTAATTTTCTCATACCAAAAATAAAACATCAATAATTCAAAGTTTGTGTTTTCTTCTAATAACAACAACGAAGAAATACAACAGGTTATATACATAGTTTTGGACTGCTTCATACTCATATTTTTGCTTACAGGGTAACAATGCTGTAGAGTTTCGTAATAAATAATGCCTAATGATATCCACTTTTATTGTATCATGTTGACACAAAATAGCTGCTGCTGCTACTGCTGCTGCTGCTGCTACTGCTGCTGCTGCTGATGATGATGATTATCTTTCTGTATAAACTGGACAATTCTTTTTTTCCATTTGAGTCCCATTTTTATAATTGATTGATTTTAATGGCATACCAACACATTAAAGGTTATTTTAGGTTGTTTTATGCCTAGAGGTTAAGGAATTGTGTTCATTGTACATTCATATTTACATTTTTTTGCGTAGTTCTTATTCAATTTTTTTTTTTTGCACATGGTCCCATCAAATACAAATAATTTTTGAACAGATCTATTTGACCCATAGACAATCACTCCAAGATTGAGTGGACCTGAAGTAATGGCAATGAAGGAGTACTCCACACTCCTGAGATCTCCAGAACTGGAACCTCACCATCATAACCAGGACACCCTTTCTTTTTTTTTTAAGAAAGGGGGGTTCTTACCCCTCTACAGGGGATGAAGCTGCAGTATTCTAAGTCCATTTTTATAATTCTTAAAATAAAAAAAAATCATAATATACCAAAATGTCATATTTTCTTTAATTGTCAATAAACAAAAACACTCCAGTTTTAACAATATCTTAAAAGAAAAATGCCCATTAATATAACAATCATTAGAATAGAATTGAAAGCAATTTTTCTGAATTTATTTAAAACTAAACACTCCCAATGCCATCTTAGGACAAAAACAGAATGAACAGTTCAATCAGCCCAATAAAGGTATATAAATAATTTAATTAGCAGTCTGGTTGCATTCCTATAATTAAACTACTGAGTGAAATCAGATCAATATTTTCAGCTATAAATCAATCAGTCTATGTACGTATTTAGCCGATAGTACTACAAGAAAGCATCTTTGATTGTATATTGGTAGAGTTGTATACATCAACATTTGCATGTAGAAATAAAGTTTTTACCTTTGATTTTAAAATAAACAAGATGTCTACTTTTAATAGTAAATTCATAAAAAAACAATCAGCTTATATAATAATTTTTTTTTTTTAAAGGCAGTGCTTGTAGTTTAAGGTTTGGTTTGGTTTGGTTTAATAGCATATCAATCTTCACGGGTTATTTAATGCCAAAGCTATCCTAGAAGAACAGCAGTGAAGCTATTTAACCCATAGCTGGGAGGATGAGGGGGTTCATACCTTTCCCAAGAGTATTTGTCCGAAAGTAAACGTAATAGCATGACTGGAGTTCAAACTTGCTTACTACGATTCCGCAGTCCAGCGCTTTAACCATTACACTACGGGGACACCCTCACCCTTGTAGTTTAATAGGTATCATTGTAGGAAATGGATTCAGCAATCTGTGGCATATCAACCATTGGAGGTTATTTAATGCCATATCCTCTTTATACATATTTATTAAATAGATATGATTTGGTTGGGTTGGGTTTTATGGCATATCAACCATTGTAGGTTATTTAATGCCAAATTTTGTTTATAAATATATATTGAATATATATATATATATATATATGATTTGTAAATACATTTTATTGATAACATTTTTAAACAAACCTGAGTGCTTTTTTGCACACAGTTAAATGGTTTCAAGTATTGCTATATGACAGTCACAATTTAACATCATTCATTTGTTTGCACACTGTTTGTTCTATTTGACCTATAGATAGGACCCTATCAGGTGCTACCACTCCGAGTCAGAATCGACCTAGGAGTAATAGCAGTGAAGGGGTACTCCACATTCCTTAATTCTTCAAGGCTGGAGCATCAATATCAGATGGTTCTGTGTCATATCCAGGACACACTTGGGGGGGGTAGTATTACCTCTCTACAGAGATGCAGTTGGAGTATTCTACAGCCCCAGCTGATTGAGCTGCATATAATTGTATACAAATTATTTGTTTTTGATAGGAATACTTTTGTGTGCAAAAAACTGATTATCATTGTTAAACAGGAATAATTACTTGAAACCACATAATTATTTATATTATTTGTATTATATAGGAATACTTGAAACCATATAAGTAAAGTTGGCGACCGTAGTCAAGGGTGACCTCAGGTCTCCCTTTTCGATAGCTACTACACCAAGGTGTAGGGGAGGGTGCTACTCCTTTCCCTGGATTGCTCCACTTTATGCTTGATCCTTAAGTGAAAATCCTTTGTATTAGTTATTTTTTTTGTTGAGTTTTATGGCATATTAACCCTTGTAGATTATTTAAAGCCAAATCATCATTATATATGATTTGTAAATGCATAGTTTGTAGATAAAATTTTTTAAACAAGCCAGAGCTTATTTGTTTGCACACAGTTAAATAGTTATACATAGGGTTTTTAAGTCAATAGTTTGTAGTTAATATTGATTTGAAATGAGCTAATTTATTTGCACACAAGTATTACAATTATTTGCACACAGTTAAAAGGTTCTGAATATCTTAACATGAATAGTTCTATTTAGAGTTAAACATTTATTTTCACTCATTTCAATGGTTTTAAATATTGCTATCTAACAAAAATAGTTTTATTTGCACACAGTCAAATGGTTTCAAGTACCACTAGCACTAACAATTCAATTTAGGCACACAGTTTAAGAGTTTCAAGTATTGCTAATCAACACTAATAATTCTATTCAACATTACTCATTTGTTAGCACACAGTTATATTGTTCTGAGTATTGCTATGTATCACTAACAATTCAATGAAACATCAGTCATTTGTTTACACACAGTTGAATGATCAAACAGTTCTGTTTCTAACAATTCGATTTAGCGTTAATCATTTGTTTGCACACAGTTTAAATGTCAAACGGTTCTATGTAACCTATCTATCGGGTGCTATCACTCTGGATCAGTGGACCTGAGAGAAATGGCAATACGCCACTTTTCCCAAATTATTTGTATTAGATAGGAATACTTGATACCATAGAACTGTGTAAACAAATGAATGTTGTTATAGACAATTAAAACATATAATTAACAAAATGATTTCAGTGGAAGACTGAAAATATTTAGAAATTAATCAAATTTCAGCATTAATTAACCCATAAGGAGTTGATATGCCATTAAACAATGATAATAAACCAAATCAAACCAAATATAGATTTTTAGGATTACAATCAAACATTTAGAAATTAATCAAATTTCAGTACTGAATAATCCATAAGGAGTTGATATGCCATTAAATAGACCAAACCAAACTAAACCAATAAGTATATTAACTTTTTTGTGTGTTACATATGGTGAAAGGTGGTAAGAGTTAAACTTGTTGGGTAGCTGGGAGATATTCAAGGTTTCTTGGGCCCTTAACTCCTGCAAATGTGAAGAACTGTAGTAGCAGTAATACTAGTGTTTGCAGCATCATTTACTCCTCTCTCTTTTGGTATTATTTACATCTTACAGCAGCAGCCAGAGACTTCTATGTTAAATGCAAATAATAAATAAATAAATAAATGTCTTTTTTTTTTCTTTTGGAAGGAGGTAGGCAACTTTTTGTTTCTTTGAAATCTACATATCCTCCTCCCTTGCGATTTTCTTGAACATGCAAATGCCCCAGGGAATAACACTTTACTTTCAAGGTGCTGAATAATTAGAACAACTTACTTACAGGCCACCTTTGGAAGATTTTAAGTTCAATGTCAAATCACACCTTATTCATAGAACTTATATCTAGCCTAGTTACCATAATTTTTTTATGGGATTATTTACTTATGGACTGGTTTCTTTTTCTAGGATCAGTGTGTTGTATCTGTGCCAATGAAAACTCCTATGGTTTAGAAGATATAAAATTATAATACACGTTTCAAACTGATGAATGCTCCTTCAGTAAAGCACAGATATAATTATTGCAGTGTAATGACTATTGTCATAAGAAGTACACGAAGGGGGTGTCCTCGTGGTGTGATGGTTAAAATGATGGTCTGCGGAATCGTAGTACATGAGTTCGTACTCCAGTTGCGCTATTACGTTCACTTTCGGGCAAATACCCTTGGGAATGGTATGAACCCCCTTATCCTCCCAGCTATGGGTTAAATAGTACCACTACTGTTCTTCTAGGAGAATAGATTTGGCATTAAATAACCTACAAAGGTTGATATGCCATTAAACAAAGAAACCAAACAAAGAAACCGAAGTACACAAACCTACCAGAGTTCAAATCCTAAACTAGGCTGTTTGTATTTCACATAGCGCTAATACTTCTAGGAAAGATATGAATCCAACTATTCTTCCTCCAGCTATTAACCTTGTTATTGCAACCAGTCTAAGTTTGTTTGGTTTGGTTTGGTTAAATGGCATATCAACCATTGTAGATTATTTAATGCCAAATCCTCTTTATATATATTGAATATGAAGAGTAAATAAAGGATTGTAATCCGACAATATGTAGAAAAACTGATAACAACGATCCAAGTGGAAGGAATGATTTATTAACGGGTCAACACTATAGCGTTCTGGTTCAACTGAACCATCATCAGGACGATGAGGGGTGATATTGATAATTTTAAGTTAATGATGGATGTTTAGAAATATTGAATATATAGGATTTGGTTTGGTATGGTTTTATGGTATATCAACCATTATAGGTTATATAATGCCAAATCCTCTTTATAAATATATATTAAATATATATGATTTGGTTGGGTTAGGTTTAATGGCATATCAACCATTGTAGGTTATTCAATGCCAAATGCTCTTTATACATATATATTAAATATACATGATTTGGTTAGGTTAGCTTTTATGGCATATCAACCATTATAGGTTATATAATGCCAAATGATCAGTTTTATTTCAAACAATTCATTTTAGCATATCCAAGACACTCATTGAGGGAGTCTTACCCCTTTGCAGAGATGCAGTTGGTGTATTCTACAGCCCCAGCTGAATGGGCCGCTTAGAAAATGGAGAAGGTAACCCGAGTTCAAATTCTGGACAAAGCTGTTTGCATTCCTCATCGAGCTAATACCTCTGGCAAAGGTATGAATCCAATTACCCTTCAGTTATAGTTAAATCATATGTACTGGAATTTTGTACAGGGTTTTTGGCCTGGATGATTTTAGTTGGAGAAGTTGATTTGTTAGTAACAAGGGAAAGTTTGTTTGGTTCAGCGAGGAAGATGGTGTAACGTATGTGTGTTCACGTTGTGTTGTTTCCTCGCTGAGAGTTGTTAGTCCCCTCGCTAAGTTTGTAGGGAATTGAAAGGTAGATGATGAAGTAAGATGGCGAAGGTCGAAAGGTGTTTTTAGAAATAGGGTTTTTATTGCAGCTTTGAATATGTTTTGCTTTTGGTGCTGCAAGACTCGTGGAGTTTAGGCTTGTTAGTATGGAGACGAAATGGCGTAGCAAGATGTTGAGATGGTAGCGTGTGTTGCGGGACGTGTGAGGGATTGTGTTTAGAGTCACCGTGTAGTTTTGTATCTGGTATTTGGGGGAGAGTATGCGTTATCTCCATTAATGTGGACCAGCGGTGAATTCGGAGCTTGTGTGTCGAGAGCGGAGTTACGCTCGGATTGACATAGGCAATTTTGGGGTGACACAAAGTTGGGCCTGTGCGAGGCATGTTGTATGCATCTAATTTATATTCAACTGGGATTCCTCGTAAGGAATCCATAAATTAGATGGTTTCCCTCGTGAGTGTCCATGTTGTTGCTGCTGCTATGTTAGAGTCACAGTGAGATATCTACACTGGGCAGCTTGTCTAGCTAAAAAGCATTGCTAAGTAGGAACGGCAGAGGAAAGTCTGTTCTGGTCTGCATTCCCAAGCCAAAGAGACTGTGTTTGGCGGCTAACAAGCTTTGGTGGGCGGAAATGGGCTGAATAGGATTAGTCATCCTGATTGGTTGAAATTAAGTGTCGAAATAAATTGAGCGCCAAACCAAAATACGAGATTTTCCTCTTCTCTACACATATTTACCAACCCCTCCGCTCGGGCAGGATATGACACAAGTTCAGTTTTTAAGCAGAGTTTAACAGGTTTGAATTCAGAGTTTTCCTTCTCCTAGACTAGTTGCCTTACCAAGTCTGAAGAACCCAGTCTGCCCTACTATTTACCCATAGCTGGAGGGAGAATAATTGGATTCATACTTTTCCTAAGGGTATTAGTGCTGTGTGAAATGCTATCAGTCTCGTCCAGAATTTGAACTCGTGTCGCCGTGTCCATTTCCTACGACGATAACCGTTACACCATGGGTACCTCCTCAGTTATAGGTAAATAGTAGGGCAGTGTGGGCACTTCAACTTTGATATGGCAACTTATCTAGAAGGAAAACTCTAAATTCAAACCTGGTAAGCTCTATTTAAAGATTGTGTCACATCCTGCCCGAATAGAGGCATTAAGTAAACATATATAATGAGAGAGGAAGGAAGCAAACTAGAAAGAGAGAAAGACAGGGGGGGTTATAGCAAGAAAGGTTGATTGGTTGTATGGCATTTTCAATTCTTGAGTTATTTTATGCAGAAAATTATGTTCTCAGATCCTCTTGGGAAGGGAACGCACAGAGAAATAAATTGTAGTAATCAATGACGTAGCTAAGGGAGTCGTATTTCTTGTATGTCGATTTTTTTTTCTCGTCCACTAAAGCAGCAACGCATATATGTCTCTAGTCTCGCAGATCAATTACTACAAAGTAATGAGTTTGATCCTCAGCAGGTGCCTCACACTTATTTATAATCTAAACCTATTATTGACTTACTGTCAAGTTGCACTAAAAGAACTGAAGTTAAGCAGATATAGCCTGTTTAGTACTTAGATGGGTCACCCTTTAGTTACGATCGGTACTCTAAGTAATATAAAGTTTATGTGGTAAAACTTAGCAAATAACAGCAATATTTAGTATCTTAACCAAAATCCCTGTTATGTTCTCAGGTCCTCTTAAGAAGGGAATAATGAATATTGGTTGACTTGAAAGTGGTCTGACACACAAGTAGAAAATGGTAATTTACTAAGCTTTTTGCTTAGATGTGGCACAAGGCCATATGGAAGGGGCACCCAATGAGACTCGAACTCCCCAGTGTAGGTTTGCTAGTCGAGCTTGCTAACCATTACACCACCAGAGGCTTCTACAAGTAGAAAATGTAATTTACGAAGCTATTTGCTTCGATGCGGCCCAAGGCCGAATGAATGGGGCACCCAATGTCTACAAGTAGAAAATGATTCCCATTGCCATTTACTGGATGAATATATAGGTGAATAGACACCACTCATGCAAATGTGTTGGGCAAGTCATCCTGGGAACACAGAACAACCCACTTGCTGCATTAGGTGCTCTCCTATAGTAATTTACAAAGCTCTTTGCTTCGATGTGGCACAAGGCCGAATGAATGGGGCGCCCAATGAGACTCGAACTCACTCGTGTAGGTTTGCTAGACTATCTTGCTAACCGTTACACCACCAGAGGTGCCCTAGGTGCTCTCCTATAAAATGAGGTAAGCTTAGCTGGCTTGCTTTTATCAAGAAGATTCAAGAAGGCAGCCATGTTAGAAGGAGAGTCATTTGACTTCTACAGGGAACATATAGAGAAAATGAATTAATGGAGAATCAGAGGGGTCATATTTGCTTATATGTCGAATTGAGGTTCATCCAAACAAGTAGCCACTCATATATTTCACTTAGAAGAGTCTGTTGCGGGACTGATGAATGCGCCGATCCTGCAAACTTTTGTATGTACGGAATGATTGACAGAGGACTAGACAAATGACCAGGACAGCGGGTAAGTTTAAATGACATCATGCATGAAAGGTGTGCATGGGTGTAAAATCGCTGTTGCTGTATAATATGCGTGTAGTCTCTGTGGTGAGAAAGTCGGGGCTGTAGAAAGGCGTTCACTCGGCTGTCTATAAGTTTTTGGTGACAAAAGGATGGTATCGGTGTTTGATGCAGATCGTAAGTGTAGCAGTGTAGTCAGGTCGTAGACGTAGCTGGAGACGGTTGAAGATGTGGACACATCAATTGCAGAGGCTAGATAATTGATGTCCCGGTTTATTCAGTCCTTGGTTAACCAGGGGTATGTCCATGTGGCCTCGGAGTGCTGATGACAGTCCGAGCAGGTTGTCGCTCGTGCAGTAGGTGCTTTTGCGTGATCTGGTCTGCTGCAACGGAAAATGCAGGTGCTTGCTGCTTGGTGGTGTGGGCGTCTGCTGCTTGTGATGCAAATATCTGCTACAGGTCTGCTGTAAGTCTGGCTGGCTATTACACTGCCGTCTCGAGGTATCTGCAAAGAGGTGTAGGGAGGAGACCCGAACTGATCCTCAGAAGACTTTTTGAAACAGCTCTTAAAAGGGTTGGTTCATGACTTTCGAAAATTAGCTCCGAAATGGGCTGTTTGAGAGAGTTTCGGTAATTGGTTGGAAAATAGCATCGGCTGTGCAGGGTCTGCAACTGTGATTGGTTGGATTAACCATCGGCTGCTGGTAGCTGACTGGTAATAGAGATGCAGATTCCACATTGGACGCTGGCTGCTAAGAGAGGCACAGATACCTCTCCTCTGGGCACGTATGCCCGGCTATATTTATCGCTGCCCCCTATAAAACAGGATTTGACACGACGTCTTTTTTATAGTGGAGATTTTAGCGAAGAAGAGGTCAGGCACGATCCTAAACTCGTGCCCTGCAGGATGATGTTGGTCATAGGTTCACTTTGTGCAGTGTGAGCCAGATGACCCTGTGGGGACTTGGACTCACTAAGTGCAATGTGAATCCAGAACAAATGCTTGCTCATAGCTTAAACTATCGTCCACTCGAAGATGCCTCGGCCGCTGGGAGCCATTCAGCCTCGAATCTGTCATTGACCTTGAAAGCACCAGTTGGCACGAATGCCAAACGGCCCGGCCAAAAAGTTAGGTACCGCGAGCACGATATCTATCTGTCTCCCACCAGACACAAGGTCTTTTTTATAGTGGGGTTTTCAGGGAAGAGAAGGGGTCGGGCACGAGCCAAAATTCGTGCCCTGCAGGGCTTGTGCTTGTCATCGGCTCACTTAGTGCAACGTGAGCCAGATGAGCCTGTTGAACTCACTAGACATTACGTGAGTCCGGCACGTATGCCTGCTTATAGCTTAAACTAGACCCGAGAGTCTTGTGCTATGCTGTCAATGACGTCATCGCCCACCTGCAGGTAGCCCAGCCGAAGCCGGGGGCTATTCAGCTTCGATCCTATTAATGACCATGAAAGCATCAGCCAGTACGAATGTCAGACAGCCTGGCTAAAAAGTCAGGTGTGGCGAGCACGTATGTTCGATGACACCTGTGTTGGTGGTCACTGACTGCTCTGTTTCGATAGAAGTAATAGGCTGCTTATTTTATGGTTTGATTGTGGTTTCTTTGTCTTAATGGCATATCAACCCTTTGTAGGTTATTTAATGCCAAAGCCATTCTCCTAGAAGAACAATAGTGGTACTATTTAACCCATAGCTGGGAGGATAAGGGGGTTCATACCTTTCCCAAGGGTATTTGCACGAAAGGGAACGTAATAGCGCGACTGGAGTACGAACTCGCGTACTGCGATTCCGCAGTCCATCGCTTTAACCATTACACCACGAGGACACCCCCCTTTTATGGTTTGACTGAAGGGAATTCTGTGTCATCGCATACAGAAAGTTTCTCTTTTAAATATAAGTAATAATGAAATAACTCTTTTACTTTAAAGTGGAGTTTTTAGATACAATGTATTTTATTCTGTAGTTAAGAAACTGTCTCCGAAACAGCCGGTAGAATTAATTTATTTCGAAAAATAATTCGTGGGTTGACAACAGAAATTCACTCGTTTACGTAAGGGTTACATTTCGTTAGCTAACGTCATAGGAGACTCAGCGTTTCTTTTTCACCGAGGATTTTAGGTTTGAGTACGATAAGTCCATTCTTCACAAATGGGTATAACTGTCTCTCATATACCACAAAAACAATTTACAGTCTCCAATTATACATAGTACATAAATGCATCTTCACAAAAATTTTAAACAGATAAGCATTTGACTAATAGGTGGGACCCTAACAGTTACTGCCACTCACAGAGTTGACCTGGGAGTAATGGCAATGAAGTCGAGACACCATAGTCTCTTGACTTCCAGAACTGAAGCCACAATATACAGGGATGGAGTTTAGTATCATACCCAGGACATCTTTTTTTTGGGGGGGGTAGGGTTTTATGCCTTAGCAAGGGATGTACATAGCATATCCTGGGCTCTACCGACAAAGAAAGAAAGGTAGAAAGAAAAAGAAAACAGCAAGTCATAAGAAAAAACTATAGTGAAAGAGGGAAGAAAGATATATTGAGAGAGGAAGGAATCGGGACATACGGATAGATTGAGGGATTGATTGATTTTAATGGCATGTCAAATCATCTAGGGTAATTTTTTTCAGAGGTTTGGGAAACACGCTCATTGTTTGCTCATATTTACATTTTTTGTGTAGTTGTTTCTTAAGAGCGTTTTTTTAGACACACCGGGTCATTGGTCTAATGAGTAGAGTGTTCGCCAATGGTCCGGGAGACCAGGGTTCAATCCCAGGTCGAGTCATACCAAAGATTCAAAACATGGTACTTGATGCCGCATTGCTTAATACTCAGCATTATAATGTAAGGATCAAGAGTAGTGGAACAATCCTGGGAATGGAGTAGCACCCTCCCCTACACCTCGGTGTGGTATATATTGAAAAGGGAACCTTCTAGTCACCCTCGACTAAGGTCGCCAACTTCAATTGAATATGAATAATTTTTAAACAGATCTATTCAGCCCATGGATGGGAACCTCATACCACCACTCTAGATCAGAGTAGATCTAGGAGTAATTGCAATGCAGGGGTACTCCATATTCCCCCGATCTCGAGAACTGGAGCCTTACCGACAGATGCAGTTTAGTGTTACTCCCTATGACGCCCTTTTTGTGACAGGATCAACCCTCTGCAACGGATACAGTCAGAGTATTCTTAGCAATACTCATAGGACTTATGGTGATAGAAAAATAATCACCTTTGACGTTATGTCTATTTCTTATATTTTAATCACTAAATGGACGTGCTCGATTAATATTTATACAACACACTTTAATTTTTCCACTTGACTTCATGCTGGGCACTTGGCATTCGTATCACATCGTTGGATATCTTTTGAAAACTTAGTCTCAGGGAGCCGTTCCCATAGGTTTTACCTACTTTGTCAGTTTGAGTGGATTGCTCGGTGTCTGAGGCGCCCCATTTGGGGAATGCAGACGGAGCCAAGTATTTTTTGCACTTGTCGTGCATAATTCTCGATTCGTGCGCGGTCCTCACTATAAAATGGCCTTATGCCGCACTCTGGTTAGGTAGGAGGTCAGATATATATCGATTTTCCACACCAGAAAAAATTATATATATATAAGAGATGTACTCTTATGGATCCCCACACACGGCCGCGCAAAAGCAGGACGACCAGCACGAACGTACATTCAGCAGCTATGTGAGGATACAGGTTGTTGTCCTGAAGACCTACCTAGGGCGATGAACGATAGGGAGGAGTGGCGAGAGAGGGTCAGGGATATCCGTGCTGCCAGCACGATATGATGATGATGATGATACTTAAAAAGGAGACCAATTTTTTTTTTTCAAATAAAATTGTACAACTAACTAGTTTCGGTCCTCACCGATCACAGCTGAATCGAGGACATGATTAAGAAAGGACAAGGGACAGGGACTGTGTAATGTAGAAAAGGAAAAAAATATGCAAGTTGGATGGGTTTGCGGTGCATCGGGGGGGGGGGGCTAATCAACATCTGGACGCAAGAATTAAACAACATGTACCCCCCAAAAATACGACAGAAGAACTATGCTGACCCCAATAAATAACACGTACGGTTCTTCTATTGCAGAACGTGGGACAGTGCAGACTTGTTTACCATTTTAAGCAATTCCAACTCGGACTATCATCTGAAGGTTCTTGAGACTATTCATATTCTTACCCATAAACTGTCCGTCTGTAAACAGAGAGAATGTTCATTGGGTTTGAATTTGATTACTATCTGAATTACCCCCCCCTTTTCTAGTCAACTTGCATTTTTTGCCTCCTCAACATTTACCAGTCCCTGCCCCTTGTCCTTTTCTTAATTGTGTCCTCGATTCAGCTGTAATCAGCGAGGACCGAAACTGGTTAGTTGTACAATTCTATTTTTTTTTTAAATGAATAAAATTGGTCTCTCTTAAATTTGTACCCTCCATAAAATATTCATATATAAGCTCAAGCTGTATAAATTGTCAACATTTAAAGGATTAGAACGATAGATCTGTTTTTAGAGTTCTATTTCCCAACAGGATCCTTATTATCTTTAAGAGGTGGAGGCATTATGAGTTATGAGAAAGTAGTGATTAAAATTATTTCACATTGGAGTGGCGTTAGGAAGAATGAGGAATGGTGAGCAACTTTGTATATCTGTGGGGATTTAGGAATTAACAATAAAACTCCCAACCGGATGTTGACTCGTCGGCTGCCACATACAACATGTATAAACGTGTCGCCACGCATAAGGCTCCACGCATCCACCCGGTTAAAAATCAGAAAAAAGAAAAATAATAAAAAAGTAAAGTAGCCAATGGGAAGCGGTCGCGCCTAAAGTAGAAGGATTTTGGAGTAGCGAATTTGGAGCCGGTGGAGAGAGATAAATACTCAGGTTTTCTGTGAACCAGATCAGTGAGAACAAAAGGAGACACAAGAAAGAACGAAGACGCGATAACCAGGAGAGAAGTGACGTCCGCCCTCGAGTTAAGAGCCGAAACTACCTCTCTACTAGTTCCACTACCTGACCATAAAAGAAAAGAAAAGAAAAGAAAAAAGGAATAAGTACTCTTTAAAAACATTCTCCTCCTTTACCCTGTTTCTTGATATCTGACTTTCCACCACTTCGAAAATTTACTACTCACAAAGAACTTTTGAACATTTAAATCCAAGTTGACGTTTTGTTTTATAAAAATTGTTTAATTATTAGATGTTCCTTGTTTGTCTTGTGTTAAATGAAGCTTTTTCTCATTGTATGTTGTAACACTCCAAACCCAACCAACAAGGCCATATATCGTCGCCAGGGAAGTATAAATAAGAACACACAATCCTGTCAAATTTTAAGTTCAGATTAATAGTATCCCGTCTACGATACCCAAAACATCGGGTTTAGAAAAACGCTGAGTCACCCATGACGTCAGATAAAATATCAACGTACGTCAATGAGTGAACTTGTGTTATGAACAGAACTATTTTTTGAAAGGAATTAATTCTGCTAGCCTTTCGGAGACAAAACTATTACCACAGAATAAAATAAATTATGTTCCTCTTCAAAGTATAATGAAGTATCTCATTATCACTTATATCTTATAAGGGGACTTCCTGTGTACTGAAATACTTACCTCGACCAGCGGAGTGTCAGCGACTAACGCGATTTAAACACACAGGTAACGCTATATAAACACACAGGCAACCAAAATGCTAACGAGGTAGCCTGACCAAGCGTCCGCAGGGTATCCTTGAGCCTCAGGGGGCCGTCTCCCCAGGCTCTAACGCTCCTTGGAGGGGCTAGGTTTATCACCTGGCTCCTGAGGCACCTCTTTTTAGGGGAATGCTGACGGGGCCAGAGACATTTTGGGGGCCGCTGGGCGTGTCTAGGCATCAGCCCTGCGCCTGGACCTATCTAAAAAGGCCTTGTGCCACACTCGTCTGGTTGGTGGGACGTACGACAAATACCAACGAGGCAGCCGGGCTTTGGCACGGCGCTGTGTTCAAAGTCAAGAAAAGCTCCCGGCTTCGGTTGGGCCACTTTTGGGTGGGCGATGATGACCTGCATAGTCAAGCAGGGTTTGAGTCTCGGATCGAGCCCTACCTCTCCTTCTCTCAACCCCCACTATAATTGATCTTCAGTTCATTGACTTTGTGTCAAGTCCTGTCTGGTGGGAGGCAGAGACAAACAACACTAATGAAGCAGCCGGGTTTATCCGGGCTTAGCCCGGAGGAGAGGAATCCGTTATCTCTCCCAGTAGCATGGGGTCCGCGTCCTCACCACCAAGCCAAGCTACCAAACGTGGGGTCTGCGTCCTTACCCCCAGCCGAAGCAAAAGACGTAGAATCCAACAAACCACAGCTGCAAACCCAGCATAGCCAATCAGACCAATCACGGCCTTTTATTTTTCTCATTCAAACAGCTCTTCTCAGAGCTAATCTCAGAAAGTCTCAACAGCGCTTTTAAGAGCTAACTTCAGTCCTTTGAGATCACTCTTGGTCTCCTCACTGCACCTTCCATTACCTGCAGACCAGCTCTAGCTTCACCAGCACCAATTCCTGCACCTGTAGGCTATCAGCACCAACTGCAGACCAGCTCCAGCTTAACCCAGCACCCGTTCCTGCACGACCAAGCTACAGCCTTTGCATCACCTAGTCAACGAGCGACTCACTGCTTGGACTAGCATCAATTCTTGAGGCACATCGACAACCAAGGATTGTTAACCAAGGATTGAACAAACCGGGACATCGATCACACAGCTTCTGCAACTACCATCTGCTGCATCTATTCCACGAGAGACTCACTGCTCGGACTAGCACCAACACTTCAAGGCGACTTCGACTTCCCCCTCCCCGGTTAAACCAAAGTACTGTATAACCGGGACATCGATCATCAAGCTTTTGCCACCAATGCGTCCATATCATTGACCGTCTTCAGCAACCTGACCATACCACAACACCTAATATTTGCACCAAGCACAGAGACCATCCTCACCTTCTAGTAGCGCTGTCGACACAAACTAATAGACAGCTGAGTCTAAGACTTTCTGCAACATGGACTTTCAACACCCAACAGAGACTACACCGACGTATTACAACAACTGCGATTTTTACACCTATACCCCTTTTGTTGAAGATTCGCCCGATAAAACCTGAATTTAAACTTATCCACTTGCCCTTGTCTTTTGTCCAGTCCTCTGTCAATCAAACAACACACCCTAAATCACCTACTTGCGGGATCGACGCATTTGTATATACTGGTCCCACGACAATAGTGTATGCACACGGGTCCTGTGTGCATCATCTGGTAGTGTGGGGCGAATAAAGTATGGGTCCTGGATCAAATTTTTTAAGATCTTGTATCATGTTTATAACGATAATGAACTTCTCTTTACAACAGCTGAGGATATTAATACAAGATTTAAGAATCAGGGTAACAGCAACTATTCACAAAAAAATGATATTAGTGCTTCGCAATGAAGGTTTATATCTGCCCTCTCAGGTTGGGAGCTATGAAGTAGCAGTGATTTACATAAGAGTTTAATTTGGGTGAAGGCAGTAGAAGGCATCACGAGATTTGGGGTAGGAATTTGCGCAAAAAAAAAGGTTGGCAAAGAGAATGGTAACTAAACTGCTGCTGCTGTTACTGCTATTGCAGTAAAGGAGTTGAAAATTAGTCTCCAAGTCTCAAACAAAAAGTATAATTTGGGAGTTTATGGATTTAAGAGGTAACATAAGAGATATATTCAGGAATGAGATTCAACTAGTTCGCACCAGTTCGTAAGAACCCGTTCCTGGAATTCCATTAATCCTGACAACTGGTTGTTAGCTTAAATCAGGGATTCTCAATCTTGTATTTGTAGAGTAGGAAGGACGATTGTTGACAGGGTACGACCTTTGGAGTGACACCGAGATTACGGGAATGGTATAAATACTGGATACCAGGCCCGACTCGTTAATTTTAACAAGTCACCTATACAGTATTTATTTTGACATTTTTTTAAGTTGAGGAACTAGAATTTATAATTTCACTTACTAGACGATAGCATGTGATAATACAAAGATCAACCTTAGCGCGTAGATCTGGCCAAGCCAGCATGTTTGCAGCTTGAGACAGTAGAGACTGAAGACTGTAGAAAGAGAACCTGTTGTTAGTGAACCTGTTCTTTAAATTTTTGAATACCACTACTGGATATTTTGAAAGGTATGTCAACAATCTGTCAGAGATGCAAGGGTTCTATCCACCACCATCACCACCAACAATAATGCTTCATTTTTACTCTTAGAAAACAACATCAAAATCACATGAGGTACTTTGTTAAAAATCAGCCAATCCATACAAAAAAAAAATTCTGGCTTGAGAATATCGAAGTGCACTATATGTTGATTGGTCAATTCGGGTCTAGAAAAGAACCAATCAATGCAACCCTTCTGAAGTCTAATTCTATTGTACCTTTTATCAACCCTGGAAAGTATAAACCTCAGTTAGTAGGTACACTCAAGTGGAAAAGGTAGGCAATGCTTATCCGCTGTGGGGTAGACCACACCCTATCTCATGACTAACCCTTAATGTCTATTTTCCTGCTTTTCAAACGCACCCATTTTTAAATACCAGTCACCTTCTTAGAATGTATAGTGTTGTAGAATATAAAACTGTAATATCTAAATGTGAGGCACATCCGACAAAAGTTGTTTTGTCTTTGGTATGTAAATTAGTTGCGATAATGCAATTATACTAGCAACTTGGCTGCCATTGAAAGCAAGATTTTAACAGCTGTTTAGATGAACTACGATAATCATACTGTATCGGCTATAAATAAGTACACTCTGATTTGATGGGCGCTTCCGGTGGTGTAATGGTTCGCAAGCTCGACGAGCAAACTTTTTAGAGAGAGAGAGAGGTTGAGTTTCATTGGGTGCCCCTTTTGTACAACCTTGTGCCTCATCTAAGCAAAAAGCTTAGTAAATTACTACTTGATTGGGCACTTCGGGTGGTGTAATGGTTAACAAGTAAGACTAGCAAACCTTCACGAGTGAGTGCGAGTCTCATTGGGTACCCCATTCATATGGCCTAGTGCCATATCCAAGCCAAAAGCTTAGTAAATTACCATACTTTGATTTGATTTCATTATTCCTCGAGAAACATTATACAGTGGAAATGGATATTATTCGGTTAGGTTTGGTCTGGTTTGGTTGGTTTTAAGTATTCCTATTTATTATAAATAGTTTGGTTTGGTTCGTTCGTTGGTTGTTTTTATGGCATGTCAACTCTTGTTGGGTTATTTAATAGCAAAGTTAGTCTTTTTTTTTTTTTTTAGAATTATGAGATTTCAAATAACAATTCATATTTAATAATACTCATTTATTTGTGCATGGTTATCTGGTATCAAATATTCCTATCAAATAATTTTTAAAAAGATCTTCTTGACCAATAACTGGGACCCTAACAGATATTACCACTCCGGGTCAAAGTGAACCTGGGAGTAATGGCAACAAAGGGGTACACCACACACACCAGAGATTCAGAACTGGAGCCTCAGTAACAAATTGTTGCATAGTCACAACCATGACCAACTATACATACACATATACATCCATGCAGAAACATATTCAACACAATAAAGACGAGTGGACACAGTTCTTTAGAAAAATATACCTCTCACTTTATTTGAAAGGGTTCGAAAGGGTTACTAAAGGTTTTACTGTGTGAGAGGTGAGTTGGAGACTGAACAGAACTGCAACATATTGACCCCCATTCTTATGGCCATAACAGCGTTTCTTTCCCGTTCTCCTGGGCGGCTCAACCGGGGGCCTGGGGGATCAGCCTCTCTGGGACATGGTCCTCATTCCAGCATCTTCTCTCCAACTAACTCGAACTTCCTGTGCACCAAGTTATATTATTGTTTTACGTCCACTCAATTCAACCTGTCGACAGTCAAGGTTATCCCCTTGATACCTTCTACTGAATGCACCTGTTATTTACACAGGTGCATTTCCTATTTTGACAGCTCGGCCGGGGTCAATATGCAACTCAATTTAATGTCTTATCCAAGACACCTTCTTTTTTTTTGGAGGGGGGCCTTAACTCGCTATTTGGGATGCACTCCATGCGTTCTAAGCTCTGCTAACAGAGCAGCCATACGTATATGTCTACTGTAATGTCATCATATAAAATGGACAAAGGGAGAGTTCTCATAGCCTAGTGGCTAACGTACTGCACTGCGGCATCGTATTAAGCAAGTTCCAAGTCTAGTCATGTCAGCCTAGTCGGCTGGGGCTGTAGAATAAAACGACTGCATTTCTGCAAAAAGGTAAGATCCCCACACCTGACGAATGTCCTAGATATGACATTAAACCATGTAATGGAGAGGCTCTAGTCTTGGAGCTTTGGGGAATTTGGAGTACCTTTTCATTCCCATTGATCCCAGGTCCACTCAGGCCCGGAGTGGTAGCACCTGATAAGGTCCTATCTATGGGTCAAATAGAACTGTTTGACATTTAAACTGAATGAAAACAAATGACTTATACTAAATTGAATTGTTTGAAATAGAACTGTTTGAGCATTTAACAGTGTGTAAGCAAATGACTGATGTTTAATTGAATTGTTAGTTATACATAGCAGTATTCAGAACCATTTTACAGTGTGTAAATGAATGAGTAATGTTGAATAGAATTATTAGTGTTCAATAGCAATGCTTGAAACTCTTTAACAGTGTGCCTGAATGGAAATATTGGTGGTATTACATAAGCAATACTTGGAACCATTTGACTGTGTGTGAATAATTAGTGTTAAATAGCAATACTTGTAACCATTTCACTGTGTGCAAACAAATGATTAATATTGAATAGAATTATTAGTATTAAATAGTAATAATTGAAACATTTAACTGTGTAGAAACAATAGCAATATTTGTGTGCAAACAAATTAGTTCTAACTCATTCAAAAATAAAATTATCTACAAACTACGTGTGCAAACAAATGAATGAAGTTAATAGTAACTGTTATAGAGCAATACTTGAAACTATTTAACTGTGTGCAAAAATGGCCTGGCTCGTTTTAAAATGTTATCAATAAAATATGTTCACAAATCATACAATTTTAATATGTATGTATAAATAGAATTTGGCTTTAAAGAACTTACAATGGTTGTTATGTCATAAAACCTAATTAAACCAAATCCATACGTATTTTAATATATATGTATAAAAAGGATTTGCCATTCAATAACCTACAATGGTTGATATGCCATAAAACCCAACCCAACCAAATCCTATATATTTAATAGATATGTATAAAGAGGGTTTGGCATTAAATAACCTACAATGGTTGATATGCCATAAAACGAAACCAATCCTGCCATGCAATTATGTTTACTTTCGGACGAATACCCTTGGGAAATGTTTGAACTTCATCTCCATCCCCCACCAGCTATGGGTTAAATAGTACCAGTACTGTTCTTCTACAAGAATAGCTTTGGCATAATAAAACCCACGAAGGTTCAAAGAAAGAAAGAAAGTAAATTTGTCAAAATACGATGGAAGCATAAAGAAGAGAAGTATATATCATAGATCTAAGTTATTATTTCCCACACATTGCAGACTGTTACAGTGTTCGCTAATGGTCCTGGAGATCGAGGTTCAATCTCAGGTCGAGTCATACCAAAGACTAAAAAAATAGTACTTGATTTCTTCTTGCTTAACAATCAGGATTATAAAGTAGGGATCAAGGGTAAGTGGAACAATCCAAAGAAAGGATTAGTGTCTTCCCCTACACCTCACTGTAGCTGCTATTGAATAGGGAGCTATCGAGTCACCCTCAACTACGGTCGGCTAACCTACTTATATTGATGCAAGATACCCGCCAGGCATGGACGGCAGAATCAGAACAGTTTACCCTCGTGATTCAAATGAAAGCTTAAGTTCAGAATTTCCGGAATGGGATTGAGTCCGGCAAAAGGCACATGAAAAAGGCTGGAGAGTACAGCGGCCGTAATGTAGTGAGTATAAGAACCAAGATCAGTATAGCTGTCTGCAATGAATAATACAAACAATGCCGCATCTCAGAAATATTGACAGATATTCAGTTGGGTTGTTATTCAGTAAACTTTGCTTAATCTTGTTGTTCGTAAGTGGTCACTCATCAGGATACAAACCCTACCGACAGGGCTGAAAATGCTGATTACATTCCCTACAGAGGGGCAAGACTCTTGCCCCAGTAGAAAAAATAAGTTGTCCACAAGACACTAGACTGCATCCAGTGGCAAAGCCCCAGTTCTGGAGCTCTGGGGAGAGTGGAGTACGTCTCTGTTGACGTCATTCAAATCAGGCGAACAAGACATACAGGACACTGTTGGAGAAGTAAGAGCGAGCTCATAAGCGACGTTCTCCAGTGGCATCTTTCACACGGACGAGCAGGCTAGAACCTATCTACAACAGCTCTGGACAGACACAGGTCAAGAGGACCTGCCGAATGCGATGGACGATAGAGACGAATGGAGTGGGAGAGTCAGGGAAACCCGTGCTCACAGCACGACATGGTGATGATATAAATGAAATCTAATGCAATGTTCATTATCTATAATTACAGAATAAAATTCTGGTTCTTTCGTGTTACACAAATACTTTTTTTAAAAGTTGGCCCAGTCGGCTGTGGCTGCAGAATACACTGACTACATCTCGGCAGAGGGGTAAGACTCCTGCAACGAGTGTCCTGTATATCGCACTAAACAATCTGATAGTAAGGCTCCAGTAATGCGGAGTACCCTTTAGTGCCATCACTCCCAAGTCCACTCTGGCCTGGAGTGGGAGCACCTGATAGGGTCCTATCTATGGGTTAAAAAGAACTAAACTGTGTACTTATGCTAAACTGAATTGCTTGAAAGAGAACTCTTCTTACATTCAACTGTATGTAAACAAAAAAAAAACCTGTACTTATGCTAAATTGAATCGTTTGAAATAGAACTGTTTTATGTATAAAAATGGATTTGGTATTAAGTAACCTACAATGGTTGATATGCCGTAAAACCAAACCACGCCAAATCATTCAGAATTTGAACTTAGGTTCCTGTGTCCATTTCCCCCCCCCCAAAAGTGAGGTCCTCGTGGTATAATGGTTATCGTCGTAGGAAATGGATACGGCGATACGAGTTCAAATCCTGGACAAAGCTGAATGCATTTCACAAAGAACTAAAGCCCTTGGGAAAGGTGTGAATCCTCTTATTCTCCCTCCAGCTATGGGTAAATAGTAGGGTAGACTGGGTTCTTCAGCCTTGGTTAGGCAGCCAGTTTTGAAGAAGGAAAACTCAGAATTGAAACCCGTAAAACTGCGCTTAAAAATTAACCCTGTGTTTCATCCTGCCTGTGTGGAGGGGTTAGTAAATACATATCTAAAAAAATTAACTTGTAATATAAAAAGTTACAAACAAAGAAAAAGAAAAGACTATATAGGATTTCGTATGTACAAATTACCTAATATCAAATTTATATATTTTGATTTTTTTTAAATTACATTTTCACCATTACCTACATCAGCCTATCGATAGAGCTTAGAATGAGCTGATTGTATCTCTTGCAGAGGATACCCACGGCAAAAAAGGGATGTTCTGGGTTTGACATTAAACTACATCTGATGGTGAGGCTCCAGTTCTAGAGCCCAGGGGACTGTGGAATACCCTTTCATTGTCATTACTCCTAGGTCCACTATGACTGGAGTGGTAATATCTGTTAAGGCATCATCTATGGTTCAAATAAATCTAGTGTCCTGAATATGACACTAAACAATATCTGATGGTGAGGCTCCAGTTCTAGAGCCCTGGGAACTGTGGAATAACCTTTCATTACCATTACTCCCAGGTCCACTCTGATCGAGAGTAGTAGTAGTATCTGTTATCCACCCCAGCTATGGATTAAATAATACCACTACTGTTCAGCTAAAATGATAGCTTTGGCATTAAATAACCCACGAAAAGTGACATGCCATTAAACAAAGTAACCCAACTAAACAATAAACATGTATAATATTAAATGTAATTTTATTAAATATTCATTATTGCAAATATCCCGTTATATTTATATATTAAGATTCTATTACATTTCCACGATTTTTGTAAAAGAAATTGTTTTAGTCAAAATAAATTTAACCTAATTTATATTTGTCTTATGAAATTAAAAAATACAAATAAACAAAAGTCAGCTAGAAAAAAGTTTAAAATATTCATAAAACAAACACGAACTATACGTGAATGTACTTTGCATTAGATTTATATATTATTGTATTCTATTTTAAACCACACCTCGTACATATTTACCCAACCCCTCCAAGACATTATAAGTAAGTAAAAAAGTAAAGTTAATGACTGTAGACTGCTTTGGGCACCTCTGGTGGTGTAATGGTTAGCACGCTTGACTAGCAAACCCTACACGAGTGAGTTCGAGTCTTATTGGGTGCCCCATTCATTCGGCCTTGTGCCAAATCGAAACAAAGAGCTTCGTAAATTACTACTGTAGGCTGCTTTAGTGGGTTGTACAATCCTAGTAAAGTAAAGTTGGCGACCTTAGTCGAGGGCGACCGAAGGCTCCCTTTTCAGTAGGTACTACACCGAGGTGTAGGGAGAGGGCGCTACTCCTTTCCCTGGATTGCTCCACTTTACCCTTGATACGTATATTATATTACTGAGTGTTAAGTAAGTAGGTATCAAGTACCATTTTTAGAACCTTTGGTATGACGCGACCTGGGATTGAACTCAGGTCTCCCGGACCATTGGCGAACACTCTACCCACTAGGCCAAATGAGTAGAGTGTTCGCCAATGGTCCAGGAGACCGGGGTTCAATCCCTGGTCGAGTCATACCAAAGACTCAAAAAGTGGTACTTGATGCCGCCTTGCTTAGCACTCAGCACTATAAGGTGAGGATCAAGGATAAAGTGGAGCAATTCTGGGAATGGAATAGCGCCCTTCCCTACACCTCGGTGTATTTGCTATTGAAAAAGGAGCCTTTGAGTCACCCTCGACTAAGGTCACCAACTTTACTTTACTAGGATTGTACAACCCACTAAAGCAGCCTCAAATGAAATTCGAATGGGCTTTTCCACTTCAAGTTTCAGTTTCATGGCATATAAACCTTCGTGGGTTTTCTAATGCCAAAACAATTTTTGAAGTAGTATAACAGGTGTATTATTTAACCCGTAACAGGAGGGGATAAGTGGATTCACACCTTTTCCAAAGGTATAAGTCTGAAAGTGAACGTAATACAGCGACTGGAGTTCGAACCCACTTTCTTCGAGGATCCAATCCAACACGTTAGCTATGCTCCACTTCTATTTTCTGTCGAACAAGTGTTTAATGTTTTTGTTTAAATATCAATTTTATTTCTTAATTGTTTGAAGAGAAAAAAAAAGCAGATCGATTCAGCCCAATAGATCAGAAAATATCTCATAAATAACAATGGGATTTATTTACTTGAGAAAATGAGAAAGATGTTCAATATGGAGGCATAGATGACGGGCTATTCAAAAACGTACCCCATTTCGACCAATGGAAGGTTGATACCCAAGAAAACTTTCTAAAGAACGAGTGAGTCTCACTGGGTGCCCCATACACCCAGCCTTATGCAACAACTAAGCAAAGCTTGGTAAATAACAAGTCTAGACTTTCATATCCCTCACCTGATCGAATCTGAATAACTAATAATTGATAATCAATAATTCTGTACAACTCATTGATCGTGTTATTTCAATTGGTCAAAAAATTGAGTAATCTGAAAAACAATGAAATTTATAAGGAAAATAAAACGCTTCCCTCCAACCAATATTGTTAAGTTTACTTGATTGATTTGATATATATATATATATCCTGATATAAGCGAGTTGTTGGGACATTAGTCTCTTATATTGGGTTTATCTTATATCAGGGTTATACTCTGTGTGTGTATATATATATATATATATATATATATATATATATATATATAGTAACCCTGATATAAGAGACCCTGATATAAGAGAGATTTTCTCTGGTCCCAAATTAGAGCCTGTGTTACCTAAACAAAATAGATCAAACCCTGATATAAGAGAATTATTCTCAGGACCCAGTAACTCTCTTATATCCGGGTTAAACTGTATATTATCCACATATATTTATATCATATATACATTATATTATATACATTTCTATTATATTATATAAATTATATTATATGCATATATATCATATTATCCTCATATTTATTATTTTATCAATATATATATTATTTTATATTATATTATAATATATTACCGCCGAAAATAACGGAAAATTTCTTTGTTGGACTATTCTGGACAAGCACCTAGAATTGACTATTTTCTTAGTTGCACTCACCTCATGTAAAAAAGGAATAAATAAAATTAATCTCTTATTGAATTAGTAGTAATTTTTGAAGGTATGGATACAATAATGAAATTAATCCAATCTCATAATAAACGATAAAGAACTCTTTATTTAATTAACGATAATTTATTACATTTGAAAGACCTTTTTTTTTTCGCAATATTTGCTAATATGATTTTAAAATATCAATAAATTTAAAAGAAAGAAAACCCGTTTCTTAGAGTTTTTTTTTTACTTATTTTGTCTGTAATGTTATAAGAAGAAAACAGTAAAAATATTGTAAAATTCATTTTATACAAATCTTAAAATTAATAATAAATCAAAGGAAAAAGAAAAAAAAAAGATAATTTAATTGAAAAAAAACAAAAAAAACAAAAAAAAAAACAACTACTCACCACCTCTTTAAACACGCGAAACAGTTCAGTTATAATTTTGTTAAAATGCCAACAGATTTTAAAAAAACATTTTTTTTTTGTCATAAGAAAAAACTTGTCAATCCTACAACAATGTATTCAATGGACGACAACAGCGTTAAATGTTCCAATGATTCTTTTGGCGTGGGTAGTTTTAAAAAAATGTTGAAAGAAAACATTAAATAACAATAGCAATACAGATTTATGTCCTTCGAAATAAGCCAATAAAGTAATTTCTTCTTCTTTCCTTTCCCTAGGAAATTCGAGTCACTTAAAAAAAGTTTTCTCTGATGGAATGTAGTAACTTCGCTGAACGTTTTTCTACTTTGTTTGGACACGACGAACGTTTAAAAATAAACAAGAAGAGTAACTAGTTGGGCCGTAGTTTAAAAAAGAAAATAAATAAGCTTAGTTGAACATTAAAAAAAAATGTGCGGACAAAAGGTTATTGTTGATTTTACAAGTACTGCTTTTCATATCTTTTTTTTTTGTCGTTGTTGTTGTTGTTTGCTGCTGTAAAAATTGTCAAGAAATCACAAATAATTATCCCTAAATTGTTCAATATTTAAAAAAAAAAAAACAACTGACGCTCGTGTGTGTGTGAGTGTATATAAGTAGGTAAATAAATTAACAAGCAAGGCAGGCCCGAAATTTGGTGGCCTAGAGCCCCGTTGCGAATATGGGGCTCCTAAAGTACTAGATAATGGGATTTTGTGTGTGTGTTAACCCAGCTTCTTTGCTACGAACAGAACATGACAATTTTTAGTAATTTACAAAGCTCTTTGCTTCGATGTGGTACAAGGCCGAATGAATGGGGCGCCCAATGAGACTCGAATTCACTCGTGTAGGTTTGCTAGTCCAGCTTGCTCCTGCATCGGTTGCATTTCCAAAGCTAAAGAACGCAATCTCCCCCGTAAATACTTATGTATGTAATAACTTAGTAGGTTCTTTGTTAAGATGTGGCACAAGGCCGTATGATTGGGGCACCCAATGAGGCTCGAACTCACTCGTAAAGGCTTGCTAGTCTACTTAACTAACCATTATACCTTTCAAGATGCTTATGTATGTATATATGTATGAATGTATCTATCTATCTATCTATCTATCTATCTATCTATCTTAAAACCAAAAAAAAAAAAAAAAAAAAAAATGATGGCCAACACAACAAAAGCGGAGGAGTTGCCATGGTATCGTATTAAACGTACTCAGCTGCGAAATCGTTGTAAGCGAGTTCGAACTCTTGTCGCAGAATTACGTTCACTTTTAGGCTGATGCCTTTGAGAAAAGTCTGAACTGCCTTATCTCCAAGCAATAGGTTCAATAGTATCCCTGCTAGTCTTCTACAAAGGTGGCTTTAGCATTAAATAACCCACGAAGGTTAATATGCCATAAAAAACGATGCAAACCATACACCCCCCCCTAAAAAAAAGGTTAGCGGCATAGAGCTTTCACGGAGTGTGTGCAAAATCAATCTTGTTTGTGGCGATGAGGAGGGTATTATTGAAATTCCCCTAATCGCCCCAGCCATAAAGATTTGGGTTAGGCCCGTGTGTAAGCAATGGAGTTCCCAGTGAATGAAGATGATAGATTTCTTATTTTTTGAAGATGTTAAAGAAGTCGTTCATTTGAATTATCCAGAGCAAATATTGTTTACGCCGTTTGTCTAGAAATGAATACACCCCCGCTCTCTCTCTCTCAATATATATATATATATATATATATATATATATATATATGATAAGACGAAGAGTAATATTTCTTTGCAGTTCTAAATTCTTTAATTGTTCTCCACTAGTTTCGATCTTAGGTCATTGTTTGGAGAAAAGTTTTTGCGTATATTATTATTATTATTATTATTATTAATTTTTGAAAAGATTTCATATGCCACAAAAGAAGTGACGAAAAATCAACTGATGACGTATCCTAATGTTAAATGAAAATTCTTTTCGGTATCCAAGTATCTTCAACTGACCATTTCATGATTTCTGCTATCGTATACACACGGCAATAAGCTTTAAACTTGGAAGATATTTGTTAAGCAAGGGCAGCGTATTTCATTTTACTATATGTACCGCCGAGTTAGATATTTGTTGATAACTGCACTCTCAGTAGATAGTATTAACATTAAAGATGGGACTAATTGTCTCCCTTGGACCCTAAAATCCTTTTTATTTGTAGAGGGCGCTGAACCCTTTCTTTTTCTTTTTGTCCCTCTCCTGTATGTCAGCCATACTGAATAGACGTATTTGTTACAGTCTTTTTTAAAAAACCTTATAGATGCCGTGCTCGTTGATTGAATGTTATTTTACTTTGTCACCAGCCAAAGGGATAGTTTTGGGACAGTTTTTATTGCATCTTTTTCTTATTCTACACATGGAGGTTAATATTTTCTTCAACAATATTCAATAACTTTATTTAGGAGTTTATGCGTCAATATATATATATATATATATATAAGTAAGTAAAGTAAAGGATGCGACCGTAGTCGATGACGACCCAAAAGCACCCTTTTTAACGGCTACTACACCAAGGTGTAAAGGAGGGCGCTACTTCTTTCTCTGGGTTGCTCTACTTTACACTTGATCCGTACCTTATAATGCTGAGTAGCGATTTTTGAGTCTTTGGTATGAGTCGACCTAGGATTGAACCACAGTCTCCCGGGCCATTGCCGAACATTCTACACACGAAGCAATATATACTAGCTGTACCCGGCCACGCGTTGCTGTGGCTCATTTTGTTTAAATGGGGAAAAAAGAAAATGCATGATTCTAATATGTTCAATTTTCCGATTCTTGTGGATACACAATATTCTTGGTAGTTCCATTTTCCGTATAGATAAAGAGATTGTCTGGATTGCCGACTCTGGAACAGGCAACATATGATTGCCCATGTGAGAAGGAATCAGTGTGTAAATATAAGCCACATAATTCTAAAGATTGTCCCTGTGCTTAACCAAAAAAAAATTAAAGTGATAAAGGCAGAAAAAAAATTCACGTGTAAAATTCTTAGAAAACGAAAGTAATGTTTACTTTCATAATTTGCGTTCGGCTTTTCTAGGGGAAAAAACGACTTATTAAAAACATTTTTTTAATTATTCTAATATTTTTGGATATTAAGTATATAAAAACACGACCGTATTCGAATAAAATACTCTCACAAAATTTTAAACCAATTAAAAGAAAGAAAAGGGATTAAAGCAGAAAAAAATTATCGTGTAAAATTCTTGGAATACGGTTTAAGAAAGAAAACTTTTTAATGGAGGTCTTTCGTTGAAGTTAAAAAAAAGAATGTTGAAAAAGAAAATATTTTGTAAATAATTCGTTAGAATAAAAAAAAATTACTTACTACTGAACCAACGAAATATAGTTTAAAGTTTAGTGTCTCTATTTAAGTTAACCAAAAAAGAAAGAAAAGAGATGAAAGCAGAAAAAAAATCACATGTAAAATTCTTGGGAAACGGAAGTAATGTTTACCGTCGTTATTCGCGTTCGGCTTTTCTCGGAGAAAAACGACTTATTAAAAATATTTTTTTTAATTATTGTAATATTTTTGGATAATAAGTATATAAAAACACGCCTGAATTTAAATAAAATACTCTCAGAAAATTCTAAACCAATTAGTGGTATAAAACTGGAGATTATCGGTTAGTAACAGACATTTACATTTTTATTTATATAGATATATATATATATTGGTGTAAAGGGAACTATAGTGCCGAAGACTGAAGGTCGGCATTGTCCATTTATCGTCTTTTGTTTATGCTTTCTTTGTTTTTAATGGCATATCAACTTTCGTGGGCTATTTAAAGCTAAAGCCATCATTGTAGAAGAATATTAATGATACTATTTAACCTGTGGTGGATAGAAAAAAATTTTTTAAATTAGATTAAAACAAATATTAAAAAATGCAGAAACTCCCAGAAGCCCCAGACAGGAAAGGAGGCCACGCATGTACAAAAAAAAAAAAAAAAAAGAACCCTTCGGCAAAGCAGTCACCAACAGAGTGACAACACCTAAATCTTTCTTGCTACTGGTGGAAGGCACCATGCGCTCTTCTTCAGATGACGCGTTAGCTAACCTTTCCACTAGTAGCAGCCGTCTCTTTTACCAACGACCCACGACTAAAAACACCAAATAATGGACTCGTAAAAATCACAACTAAGACACCATTTAACGGACTTTACAACAACAACTGAAAACACAGGATTAAGACAAATCTCCTCAAAAGCGTCTAACACATTGTTAACGCTTTAAATACCAAGTTTGGACATATATATCCTAGAACGACTAACACATTTTAACACTTTGTCTAGGAGACGCACCTATTTCATTTGTATTCAGGAATAATTTCCTCACCAACTGAATGGTTTTTGAATCCAGAATTAAAGGCAAAATATCAAAGATATCCCTGCCTCCCATCTTCTTTTCCTATCTTCTTTTCATATAATTCCTTTACAGCCTTCATATCGAAGAAGTTAAACCAGGAAAATAACAATGAGTAAGAATAGAGTAACCCAAAACGGAGTCAGATAGCAAACAACAACAAAAATGACTTTGAATCCCCATAAACTTATCGGTAGCGGAATAAGTGGGTTCATCCCTTTCAGTCCGAAAATGAACTTAATCGCGCGACTAAAATTCAAACTGGCTTATATCGGGGTAGTGTCTGAGCGGGTGAGGGAAATACCCCCAAAATGACACCCTAACCGATTTCCATTCATCAGGATTTTACAGACCCTTGTGATTTTTTCAAGTACCGGAAAATTATCCAACCTCTTTCAGTCAAGAGGCCATTCAAGTCCCTCCTTCCCCTCAGACTTACTTATCAATATACCTCTTACCACCTTCGGTTTTGACGAATCAGTTCGCTCCGCCCTCCTTGCAGGACATTCCAAGTACCACACAACCCTCAAAATTTATGTAGGCCAGAGGATTAACTCATTAATCTTTGTTATCTGACCTGTCAGACATAAAAATTCTCTCGAGCCATTTTTAACCGAGACGAAACCTAGATTTGTCGACATAAAAATATTCATCATTATTTTTGGCTCACTACAACCAGAGACCTGTCGTCATAAAAATCCTTTCACACTATTTTTGGCCAAGCGACGAAATCCAAGTGTCTATCTTTTAATAATATTTTTCTTGGGCCTCAAACCCTGGGTGGCCATCGTGTCATAACATTTTCAATGTCAAAAACTGTTCTATTTCAAATAATTCAGTTTAGCATAAGTACTCAGTTTAGTTCTATTTGACCCATAGATAGGACCCTATCAGGTGCCACTACTCCGGGCCAGAGTAGACGTGAGAGCGATGACAATGAAAGGGTACTCTGCATTCCCCAAAGCTCCAGCATCACTGGAACCTCACCATCAGATTTAGTATCATATCCAGGACAATTGTTGGTGGGGAGGGTCTTACTCTTCTGCAGAGAAGCAGTCAGTGTATTCTATAGCACCTGCCATGTAAGTGATGGCTGTCAGGGTGACACACTTCTGGTTGGGCTATAAAACGGAGTCCCAATAGGTTTCGGCACTGGTCACAATTACGAGCACCCATGAAATTTCTGTACATAATATATATATATATATATAAATGAGTTTAGTGAACCATCCTTATCCTATTGACAATTCGTGGTTAATAAAAAAACAGCAAATGATAAAACAAGTATATATGAATTTGGTTCTTTTCCATTTATTTCTGAAGATATAGCAAAAATTAGGTTAACAGTAGTGACTAGGGCTATATATATATATATATATATATATATATATATATATATATATGTATATATATAATAAGTTGGCCGACCATAGTCGATGGCGACCCGAAGGTTCCCTTTTTAATAGTTACTACAATAAGGTGTGGGAGAGAGCGCAACACCTTTGTCCGGATTGCTTCACTTACCCTTGATCCGTACGTTATAATGCTAAGTATAAAGCAAGGTGGCATCAAGTACCATTTTTTGAATTTTTGGCATGACTCGGCCAGGGATTGAACCCCAGTCTCCTGGGCCATTAGTGAACACTCTAACCATTATGCCAATGGGCTAGTATATATATATATATAGTGCGTATACATTCTAAAATCCAATCACTTGTTGGTTTAACATTTTTCATATTTGCAAATTAATGTAAATAATGAGAATAATCTATAATTAGCTCTTAAAATTTTAATTAATTAAATTGATTTAATTAATGAAAATTTATTTTCTTTAAGTGTTAAAAACGAAAATGATTATACAAATACACGTCGCTTTATTATGGCGTTTTAGTCTGTGTGTATATATAAAATCCAATTTCCCGCTAGAAGCATTTTGAATTTGTAAAATCTTTAGAAATACAGAGCACTATCATAATATTTTCTATTATCAATCTTTTAAATTAAATCTTTCTTTTTATAAATCTATCATAATATTTTCTATTATAAAATGAAATAAAACTTATAACTTTGCCATATGAGCGTTGCCATCGTGAGTTTTTATTCGATTTTATAGTTGAATATATATATATATAAGTTTTTTGCCCGTACACCTTCAAGGATTCTACGGGCAAAAAACCTACAAGCGACATTACTATTTGTCGACTTTACCAAGGCCTTCGATTCCATTCACAGAGGAAAGATGGAACAAATTCTACTAGCATACAGCCTACCTAAAGAAACCGTAGCAGCAATAACGATTCTCTATAGAAACACTAAAGTGAAAGTACGTTCACCGGATGGAGACACAGAATACTTTGACATTGTAGCAGGAGTACTACAAGGAGACACGCTAGCCCCATACCTCTTTATCATCTGTCTAGACTACGTGCTTAGAACATCGATTGATAAAATCAGAGAAAACGGCTTCGAGTTGACAAAGAAAAGAAGCAGAAGATACCCCGCAAAAACAATTACCGACGCCGACTACGCAATGACATAGCGATACTGGCAAATACACCCAACGAAGCTGAAACACTACTGCATAGTTTGGAACGAGCAGCCGCAGGCATAGGCCTCCATGTCAATGCACACAAAACGGAATATATGTGCTATAATCAAACAGGTGACATATCCACACTAGATGGAAACCCTCTTAAACTAGTTGACAAATTCACTTACCTAGCAAGCAGCGTCTCATCGACCGGTTAACGAAGGAATGGACAGCTATCAATAGGCTATCGATCATATGGAAATCAGACCTAACCGATAAAATGAAACGCAGTTTCTTCCAGGCAGCTGTCGTATCGATACTGCTGTGTGGATGCACTACATGGACGCTAACAAAAGGGCGGGAGAAGAAGCCAGACGGCAATTACACAAAAATGCTGGGAGCAATATTGAACAAGTCCTGGAGGCAACACCCCACAAGACACCAACTATACGACCGCCTGCCTCTCATCATGAAAACTATCCAAGTTAGACGAACCAGATATGCAGGACACTGCTGGAGAAGCCGGGACGAGCTCATTAGTGATGTACTCTTATGGACCCCCACATGTGGCCGAACAAAAGCAGGACGGCTAGCTCGAACATACATACAGCAGCTATGTGGGGATACGGGATGTAGCCCTGAAGACTTGGCAGAGGCAATGAACGATAGGGAAAAGCGGCGGGAGAGGGACAGGGATATCCGTGCTGGCGACACGACATGATGATTATGATGATGATAAGACCAGTATGATATGTAATTACTTCGTATTATACAAAAACCGATAAAATTATTTTAGGGTTAAATACACGGAAGTTTAAAATGTAACGAACATCCAGAGTAAGTATCACAAGAAAATATTTTATGATATAAAAACAACGTATAACTCAGTGTTTTACGACTAAGTTATCACACACACACATATAAACAAACATATATGTTTGTGTGTATATATATATATATATATACACACAAACATATATACGTATATATGTTTGTATATATATATATATATATATATACACAAACATATATATATATATATTATGATTTCATTGTGAAACACCAATTGATGGGTTGTTTTTATATCTTAAAATATTTTCTTATTGTAATGTGTTTGTATATATATATATATATATATAAGTTTACTATATTTACTAATAAAGTGTGATTGATATCAGTGATAGGACATATAGACTTGGACCGATGATCGCATTAACGAGTAACTGACAGTCACCAGGTGCGTTGACTATATGTGTACACTATCCTAACACACACGCCCCCCCATATATATTGGGTTGAGTCATAGATAATTCTCGCTTTAGCAAAATATTATTCATTCATGAATAATTCAACAATGAATGAATTTTAATCAATAATATATTCGCTTTTATAGTGAATCGCCTCTAGCCGTTTATCAGGAAGTTTTTGATTCGTCTCAAGTAAAAAATCAGTTAATTCCGAGATGAAGAAGTTTCCCATCAATGTTTACACGTGATCATCTTGAAAACATTGTCATTCAGACTATTTAGTTGAGAATGAAAAAGATGGAAATCACATGGTGTATGCTCTGGCTAAAATGGTGGATGAGGGAGAATAGACCAGCGTAAATAAGATATTTTCCCCCGCCTGTTTTTTGCGTTATCATGAGAAGGACAAAGCTTCCCCTATTGACGAGTGGGGCACGTTTTCTAAGAAGATTTTGAGAGTGTCTGATTGTGGTTTAAAAGCTCAAAATAAATAATACCTCAGTAATTCCACCATATACACAGCATAACTTTTCCTCAAAAAAGCTCCACCTTTTGAGTAGGCAGTGGAGATTCATCCTTGTCAATCCATTGCCTTTTGCATTGAACACTATCATAAAAGACCCATTTTTGTTATCTGTGATGATATTCTTGAGAAACTGATCTTTTTTTTAGCTTAAAAGAACACT
Organism: Sepioteuthis lessoniana; assembly: GCA_963585895.1. Lineage (NCBI taxonomy): Eukaryota > Metazoa > Mollusca > Cephalopoda > Myopsida > Loliginidae > Sepioteuthis > Sepioteuthis lessoniana. The sequence continues at coordinate 12,640,993 of OY757926.1, forward strand.
TATCGCTATGGATATGTGATCTTCGTTATTCTTCTCACAAAGAGTATGAGGAACCCAAATGCTCAGCTTGCTCACTTTTACTACTTTTTTTTTCCAAATGGTGGCAGATTGTGGATTGAGATGTGTTGAGGTCAAGTGCTAATTCTCGAGTCATTTTTCGCGCATTACATTCCACCAATCCTCTTAAAGCATCTTGATTGAGGTCTGATAAGCATCTTGGTTTGGGTTCATCTCTCAATGACGTCAGAATCAAATTTTGAAAACCAGTTTGGGGTTTGGCGGTCAGTAAAGACACCTTGGCTATAAACACTAAAAATTTTCTTTGCTGTTTTTGTTGCGTTTTTGTTATTTTTAAACTCTCGTAGCATTAAATTTTGAATCGACAATTTCAGTTTCTCCATTTTAAGGAGTTTGGAATCAGAGATTAAATCATGATGTGCCTTATTTTACTACTGAAATAAAAATGACCGATGAAGATACACTTTAATCAGGTGGCGGTTTAAACATTAGAAGTTTGAAATATGGAGTTACAACTTACTTTAAAAAACGGAAATTATTTATAACTCAACCAATAAATATATATAAATATATGTGTGTGTGTGTGTGTGTGTGTAAAGACTGTAGTTTCATGTTGAAGATTAGTATACGAATAATGCCTTAGATTAGTATACTAATACTGCCTTAGATTAGTATACCAGTGCTACCTTAGATTAGTATATCAATACTGTCTAAAACGGGGTTTCTCAAACATTTTCTATCCTGTTGGCAGGCCTTAGAATATGTTGACTCTTCCCTTGCAGAGGAGTAAGATCCTTTCAAAATGGGGGTGTCCTGGAATGACACTAAATTTAATTTGATAATGAGACTTTGGTTCAGGAGATGTGGAGAATATGGAGTACTCCTTTATTACCATTACTCCCAGGTCCACTTTGACCTGGAGAGGTAATACCTGTTACTTAAGGAACACAAATTATTTATAACTCAACCAATATATATATATATATATATATACTGTAATGGTTTATGGTTATCACTAGCTCACTAGATGAGTCAATGATCAACCAAATTTTGTGGTATTATTAGTAGAGTGCTCAATATCAATGATAGAGCTGTTATATATATATATATATATATACCATGTAATATATATGTGTATATATACAAATAAATTCCTATATATGGAGAAAAATATTGAAAAACAAAGTAATCCAAAGTGAAGAATTTAATATGAAAGAAAAGCATCCATTGGTGATCTAACAACACTTTATAACATCTTTTAGCCTGATGATGTTTTATTGGAACCGAAACGTTATAGTGTCGACTTTTTTTTCTTATTAAATTCTTCACTTTGGATTTCTTTGTTTTTCAATATTTTTCTCCACATTTTCAGATTATTTTTGATTATTTACTTCCATTCCTATATATATATATATATATATACATGGGTGTATGTGTATGTAAAAACTGTAGTTTTATTTTGAAGAAAGCAAATGTTTTTTTAACATTCATTTCCTTGTTAATACCCTTTATCCAAAAGTTTTCCTTTAGATGATTCACTATTGAATAGAGGAACTCCCTGTGGCGTAGTGGGTAACGTGCTGCTTCATTGGTTGGTTGGGTTTTATGGCATTTCAACCCTTGTAGGTTATTTAACACCAAATCCATTTTTATGTAAATTATCAGTTCTATTTAAAACAATTCTGTTTAGCTTGAGTACACAGTTTAATTGTCAAAAACATTTCTATTTCAAACTATTCAGTTTATTCAAACAGTTCTAATTCAGCTAAGTATAAGTACAGATTTGGTTTACACACAGTTAAATGTCAAAACAGTTCTATATTAAACAAATCAATTCAGTGTAAGTACAGTTTCAATGTCAAAAACAGTTCTATTTCAAATAATTCAGTTTAGCATAAGCACACAGTTTAAATGTAAGTATGGTTTGTCAAAAACATTTCTATTTTAAGCAATTCAGTTTAGTCAAACAGTTTTAATTCAAACAATTCAGTTTAGCATAAGTATGCTGTTAGTTTTATTTAACCCATAGATAGGGTGCTACCACGCCGGGCCTGAATGGACCTGGGAGCGATGGCAATAAAGAGGTACTCGGCATTCCCCAAAGCTCCAGCATTACTGGAACCTCACCATCAGATTGTTTAGTGTCATATCCCGGAAACTCATTGGTGGGGGTCTTACCCCCTCTGCAAAGGTGCAGTCAGTGTATTCTACAGCCCCAGCTGACTGGGCAATAATGTGCTGGACTGCAACATGGTTGTAAGTGAGTTTGAACTCTAGTGATGCTCGTATGTTCATCTTTTGACTAATACCTTTGGTAAAGGTATTAACCCTCTTATCCCACCAACTATGGGTTAAATAGTATCACTACTGTTCTTCTACAAGGATGGGTTTGGCATTAAATAACCCACAAAGGTTAGCATGCCATTAAACCAAATCAACCAACTATTAAACAGTTAAAATTTAACAATTCAATCCAATGATTCAAATTATAAAATTACACTGAATTTTAGAACATTGAGCAGGCAGAATTTCTGATCAAAATTCTGCTAATAACCACCATATTTGACGACACATAAGATGTTCTTTCCTTTCAAAAGTGGCTTTGAAATATTTCCCTGATCACATGTGTGAAATTTCAGTATCATGTAGCCTGATACTTAACCAGACACCATGGGCTTCCTGTACTTGTACGGAGTCCAACTCCATACATTTCTTTCTTTCTTTCTTTCTTTCTTTCTTTCTTCCAAATCCTCTTTATACAAATATTTTAGACAAATATGATTTAGTTTGGTTGAGTTTTATGGCATATTAACCACTGTAGTTTATTTAATGCCAAATCCTCTTTATACATATATATTAAATATATATGATTTGGTTTGGTTGGGTTTTATGGCATATTAACCACTGTGGGTTATTTAATACCAAATCCTCTTTATACATATATATTAAGTATATATGATTTGGTTTGGTTGGGTTTTATGGCATATTAACCACTGTAGGTTATTTAATGCCAAATCATCTTTATACATATATATCAAATATATATGATTTGGTTTGGTTGGGTTTTATGGCATATCAACCATTGTAGGTTATTTAATGACAAATGCTCTTTATACATATATATTGAATATATGATTTGTTAACACATTTTGTTGATAACATTTTTAAATGAGCCTGAGCTCATTTTTTTGGCTCACAGTTAAATGGTTTCAAATATTACTACATATTGCAAATAATTCTATTTACTATTAATTATTTGTTTGCACACATTGTATGTAAGAGATTTGTTTGTTGGTAATTTCATTTTTAAATAAACTTTACTTACTTATATATATAGTATCACCCTACAATTTAAAAAAAAAAATCATACGGCCTTGTCATTGCATGGGCTGTGACATCTGATTGTACACATATGGGCACATCATTGCATGGGCTGTGACATCTGATTGTACACATACAGGCATGTCATTGCATGGGCTGTGACATCTGTCTGTGCACATAGAGCCTTGTCATTGCATAGGCTGTGACATCTGATTGTGCATATACAGGCACATTATTGCATGGGTTGTGACATCTGATTGTGCACATACGGCCTCATCATTACCTAGACTGTGACATCTAATTGTGCACATACGGGCACGTTATTGCATGGGCTGTGACATCTGATTGTGCACATACAGGCATGTAATTGCATGGACATTATGGCAGTTAGTACTTTTATTATTCTACAATGATGATCTTTGTTTCAGAATAAATAACTAATACAAAAATTATTGGGAATGTTGTGAAGTTAAGAATGTAGTCGTATTTATCATTTAGAGTATTTGGACTAATGTCTTCATCTTTATCTTCATATTCACAACGTTTTGGCCAATGCATCCTTCGGCCTTATTCATGTGTTTCATGTTGAACTTGGAAGCCTATTTAGTGTTTCGGGAAATGGTTAATTTCTCAAACACTACAAATTATTAGGCAACACAAATGAATAATGAAACTTCTTTTTAACAACACAACAAAGAAAGGTTTATTATAGTAGCAGGCGTAAAGGAGTGAGAGTGAGAAAGTATCCCTTTTGTGTCGCTGGTCAGTATGTTGGTCCTTGGTTAGTAGGAAGCGTGTGCGAAGCTAGCAGCAGCGTTTTCTTCAGCGATGGGTTCCAAATGGAATCAGTAGCAGTCATGTGAGAGAGATCTGTTCGTGCTGCTAGCTCATGGCTCTCTGACCGTCGACACACAAAAAGAAGGGACTAGAAAAAATAGTTCTTGAGAGGAAGAAGGAATTAATGCGCTCTGCCAGTTGATTAGTCCGTGAGTGACTGACTCTCTTGGCGGGGGTATTGATTTGTGAAAGGAAATAGATCTGTGGCTGCTACATCTATATGGAACTTTGAACTGAACCTTTTATTTAATTCATGGGGTTAGTTTATGACCTGTCAACAAATTAATGTATCTCTGCCAGAATTTTTAAGAGTGTGTAACAGTGCACTGAAGCTGACCAGTCAGCTATATATATACATTGGTAGATAGCAGATAATATGTTTTGTTTGGCTGGTTGCCGATAGGATTTTGTTAGTGCAACATTCCTCATCCTCCCTAGACCTAGCACCATGCGAATTTTTATTCGTGGTAATGAAAATAGGAACAAAAAGGAGTTTAATTGACCAATTTTTTTGTAACTAATTTTTGTGGGTTGGTTTTAGCTCACTTAGGGTCGCCAATTTTGGAAAATGAAATTCATTTTTGATTCTTTGGTATATCCCTATGTTGTATAGTATATTGTGTTGTTATTAACAATGAGGAACACGTATGTATATAAAAATATAAGATTATATTCTTATTTTTGGCACTGATACTTGTGTGGAACAGAAAAGCAATTACAGAGAGTTTGCGCACACGGAGGAGCTGTCGGGAGATGGAAGAGCCAGTGAACAACTGACTTTAGCCAAAATTCAGGAACTTACAGAGTCTACAACTCTCCCGTGACCTGTGGTAATTCCTCTTTTTCGTTAACTATAGTTACGCTCACATCTCACTTCTTTGCTTTCCATTGGTTATGTTGTCTGCTTCCCATTGGCTACTTGCCCAAGCCCGGTTTTGTGGGCGTACGCATCTGCCACTATCACTGAATTCAACCATGCCCACCATTCAGGTGATTTTCCAATATCTTCGACTTGATGCACCTGTTTTCAACATCCACCGTATTCACAGCACCTCTGTGTATGGTGATATTTCGGCAATCACCTTGTTGATATTATCCTTGAGCGGATATAATCCTGTCAACATCCTCTAATACACAGCACCTGTGGACATGATGACATTTCGGTGATCACACCGGTCTTATCAATCTATCTGTCAACAACATCCGCCGTATTCACACCCGCAGGTCAAGTTAATATATTACACCTAATTTGAAAGAAAGCCAAGTTTAATCTCTTTGTGAAATCACTAATGTTCATCTTTTGATATTGTATGTTAAGTACAAAGAACTCAGACTATAACACTCTGCATACGGAGACGCCTTTATTACACCCTTCTTCTTACACTCTCACCTAAACCAATATAGCCGTTTGTTTACTTCCGGTCCCTAAATAACGCTTTCTCTTATCGAGAGTATCAGGGGAGATAACTTGCATGGTTTAACATTGTAAATTTCTCATCGATACAGCATAAAAGAATCTGGACAATCCAAACATTTTCTTCAAGTTGAGGTCATTCTGCTAATTTATCCTGTTATTTTAGGAAATCAATTTTAAAAGTAGAAAGAAAATGAAAAAAATGTATCAAGACTGTAGTAAGTCCATAGGTTCCTTAACTCATATTAGACTGAATCTAAACTTTTTAGCATCCTGGGTATCACATTAAACAGTTCTGGAAGTCTGCATAGAATGGAGTATATATTTACCAACCCCTCCACACGGGCAGGATATGACACAAGGTCAATTTTTATGCTGTTTAACAGGTTTGGATTCAGAGTTTTCCTTCTCCTTGACTAGTTGCCTAACCAAGGCTGAAGAACTCAGTCTGCCCTGCTATTTACCCATGGCTGGAGGGAGAATAGGAGGATTCATGCCTTTCCAAAGAGTATTAATGCTCGAAGCTGGTTATATTTCAACAATCAGCTTCATCCAGGCTTTGAACTTGTGTTGCCGTGTCCATTTCCTACAACGATAATCATTACACCATGGTCACTTCTGCAGTGCAGAGTGGAGTACTCTGTAGCGTAAATTTTATTTACGTACATACATTTTAAAACCAATTAACAAAAGAAACAACTTAGAACATTCTAGAAAAAAAAAACGATCAAAATCGCATACATAAAATTTTTCCCCTCATATTTTTAAGCCAATCAAATATTTTCCCCCCTAAAATATACATTCATTTCCGTTTTGATCCACTTATGGGTTATAAAAGAAAGCGATGAACCAATTCTAGACACATCGCCGCTGCTGACTAAAAGAAGCCACGCTACTGAACTGTTCCCTTACTTCACCAAAACCTGAGTGGCGCCACGCTGTCAAGCAAAGACATATTACCCTTTCTTCTTTCACTAAAGAAAAAAAATTACTACTACAGAAATTAAACAATCAACAAGCGAGTGAAAACAACAACAACAACAACAACAACAACCATATTGTGAGTTTCTTTGTAAATTATTCAATCTGAATAATAAATCTTTATTTTAAAGTCATTCAGGTTTTGTTTTTGTTTTGTTAGGGAAATTATTTGCGAGGAACACGCACGACCTCAAAATTTTGTTTTATATATCCGACACATCTCGCAACATCCCCGACAACTTCTTCAGTGCCATTTCTGCTAGGTCAACTTTGACCTTGAGTGGTAGCATTTGTTAGGGTCCTATCCACAAGTCAAATAGATCTATTTAAAAACTATTTATATTTGATAGGACTGTGTAAAAAAGCCTCTTACGAACAAACAACAAAAAAATGTATAGATGAACATACAATGAATGTGATTCTCTAACCTATAGGCATAAAATCACCCCAGACAGGTTGACATGACATTAAAACCAGCCAGTCAATGTAACCTTTCTCACCAAATATTTGTATTTATTGCCTATACAACACAGTATTTGACCATTAGAGTCGCCGAACATTTTCACCCAATCAGGATGACCTGTCCTATTCAGCCCGAACCATATTTCCTTGCAGCACTAAAAATCGAAGAAAGCCCGCGAATCTCTCTCTCGCTCAGAAATCTCCAAAGGGAACGGACGTCTTAACGTCTGTTCCAGAATAGTAGTAGTCTCATCAACCACTACGAGGAGAGCCATCTAGTTTATGGATTCCTTGGGTCTATTCTTCTAGACCAAGGGATTCTAGTTAAAAACAAATTAGATGATACACTCTAACAACTTCCTACCTTCTTTCTTTACTACGAGGCTCGCAGCATACCAGCATAAAACCCTTACTTCATGCTGCCATCAAAACCTTTCTTCAAAACCTAACGACGTCTTCGTTCTTCTTCACCACCTTGATTTTCCATCAACATTTAGCGAGGGGATAACTACCAATGAAATACCAACAAAACCAACTTAAACCTAAAAGCCCCAATAATAATAATAATCTTATTCCCATCGCTATAAATGGCGACCTTTCCACTTCTGAGAACACGCAACCACATATAAAAACAAATTAAATATACCACTACAAAATGGAAATTAAATATTAAAAACACAATATATAACCTCCTACAGACTATTCCGAAAAATACCAAGATTTTTTTTTCTTTTTTAAAATGATGCTATTTAAAATTACAATATTCAAAATTGCAATATTCAGACATTAGAAAATTAATGATTGAAATTTTATCAGTGTGCCATGGAAGAGAAACTTGATGTGGTAAGCAAAAACAGATGCCATTTTTTAAATCAGAAACTGAAAATTAGCCCATAACAACTCTCAAAGTTAAGTCATTTAAAAAAAAAAAAAGTTAAAATTTTGTTGGTTGTGTTATCTAACCGAAATTAGAATGTTAATAACAACTGAAAGTTAGAAACGAGAGAAACAAAATCTCTTCAAATTTATCATTCAAAATCAAACCATCTGCTTGATGATATATGGAACAGTGGCTTATTTTTTTTTTATTATCTTGAACGTATCAAGTGTCCTGTTTCTCAAAACAATAATAAGCAATCTTAATGTATCAGTGCAGACGAAAAAGATTAGAAAGCTTACTGATATATATGTCTGATCTTCACCTTTTATAAACTTTCTTCAATAGAACAAATAAATCAGCCTGAACTAGGACAAAGCATGAATCTTAAGTGCTCTTATCGTTCAATCTTTAGCAGATGCTTCATAGGAGTTGTGGAGGACGAGTCATCTATTAAGCTGAGCTTGTTTTTGGCTCAAGGCCAAAAGTTGGGGTCACCCAGTGAGAATCAAACTCCCTAAAAATAAACTAGACAAAGCATGAATCTAAAGTGCTCTTATCGTTCAATCTTTAGCAGATGCTTCATAGGAGTTGTGGAGGACGAGTCATCTATTAAGCTGAGCTTGTTTTTGGCTCAAGGCCAGAAGTTGGGGTCACCCAGTGAGAATCGAACTCCCTAAAAATAAGCTAGACAAAGCATGAATCTAAAGTACTCTTATCGTTCAATCTTTAGCAGATGCTTCATAGGAGTTATGGAGGAGTTGTCATTTATTAAGCTGAGCTTGTTTTTGGCTCAAGGCCAGAAGTTGGGGTCACCCAGTGAGAATCGAACTCCCTAAAAATAAGCTAGACAAAGCATGAATCTAAAGTGCTCTTATCGTTCAATCTTTAGCAGATGCTTCATAGGAGTTGTGGAGGAGTTGTCATTTATTAAGCTGAGCCTGTTTTTGGCTCAAGGCCAGAAGTTGGGGTCACCCAGTGAGAATTGAACTCCCTAAAAATAGTCTAGACAAAGCATGAATCTAAAGTGCTCTTATCGTTCAATCTTTAGCAGTTGCTTCATAAGAGTTGTGGAGGAGTTGACATTTATTAAGCTGAGCCTGTTTTTGGTCACCCAGTGAGAATCGAATTCACTAAAAAAACTCTGCTGGTGTCGATCACTAACTATTGCTCCATCTAAGGTGCTCTCTAATCAAGGAATGTTGATGACAATCATAAAAAAGAAGACATTACAAAACAAGTAATTTGTTTAGTTTAGTATAAATCCCCTTGTAGGGCCTCCTGGTTAACAAATATGCCACACAGATGGTACTAGTCAGGGCTCGTCGGAAACTTTATGGGACCTTAAGAAAAATTCTGATTAGTTCTATTACTCTCTCCTCATTGGTTAAAACATATTGTCCAATGGAAATAGATGATTGTTTGTACAGCGAGTGAGAAAAAAAATACATGAAGGAGGCACTTGGAAATGGAACTGGTGTTTAAAAATCCTGAACAAGGCTGTTTGCATTTTGTATGACACTAAGAATCTTGAAAAAAAGGTAAGAATCCAACAATTCTCTCCCCCATCTCCACCCAGCTATGAGTAAATAGTGTTGCATCCTGCTCATGGGGCAGTGGTCAGGTAAATACACACTGGGCGCTTTAGCCTTAATATAGCAACCAGTCCAGGAGAAGGAAAACTCTGAATTCAAACCTGTTGTACTACACTTAAAAATTGTCCTTGTGTCACATCCTGCCTGTAGAGGAGAAGTTGAGTTAATACATGCTGTGAAAAAATGTGTCCTCCATGGCGTAGTGGCTAACAAGCAGGACTGTGGCCTATGAGTGAGTGAGTTTGAACTTCAGTTGTGCTATTGCACTTACTTTTGAACTAATGCCCTAGAGAAAAGTATGAATCCCCCTTATCTCTCCAGCTATGGGTTAAATAGTATCACTGGTTTTCTTGTACAAGTATGGCTTTGGTATTAAAATAACCCACAAAGGTTGATATGCCATTAAACAAAGAAAACAAACCAAAAAAGATAAGCATTTATTGTACAGTATTATATGAAAAAAGTGAAAAATTGAACCATTTTTTATCATTGTCATAAATCTTAATAAAACTTCAACGGCTTAGATACACATAGGAAGTGATTATTTTCCTTTATCATTTTTATAAAAATTCTCTTAGTCATAATTGTATGTCAGAATTTGACCTTTTGCAAATTCAGACAACTGCTTACAATCCATTTGCAAAGAAATAATCACAAATTAAGATATTAAAGCAAGGAAAAGAAAATTCAAAGAAATTTCCTAATTTCAGTATATCTGAGAATTTTTTTTATAGAAAATTAGCACTTTTCACTATAACAAAGAGAACTTTGATAGCAGTAATCAAGGAAAATAATCACACCCTATGTGTGTCTAAGCCATGGAAATTTCATTCAAATATGTGGCCAAAAGAAATGGTTCCGTTTTTTTCACTGTCTTTTTTTTTTGTCCAATTCAATATATAACAGTTTTTGATGGCACAGGTATCCACACCTTGTGGTGATCTCAGGGACTAAAAAACTAAAAACACTAATAACAATTATTAGTAAAGTTGGTGACCGTAGTCATGAGCAACCCGAGGGCTTCTTTTTCAATAGCTACTACACCAAGCTGTTAGGAGGACACTGCTTCTTTCCCTGGATTAGTCCATTTTACCCTTGATCCATACCTTATAATGTTGAGTGTTAACCAAGGAAGTATCAAGTACCAATTTTTGTGTCTTTGGTATGACTCAACCTGGGATTGCACCTCAGTCTCCAGAGCCATTGGCGAACACTCTACCCACTTGGCCAACATCAATTATACTTTGGGCCAACTCATGGTACTTGTATTCAAGTCCTAGTACAGGTCTGGATTTAAAATGCTGATTTTTAAGGCAGACATACCCTTTTCATTTAGTAATGTAGCAGAAATCTAGGGATTTAATCTTTCTCTTTCTTTCTTGATTACCATTTAAGTAAGGAAAAAGATTTTTGTTTAAATAGAAGGTAAACTTTTGTAGCCTTGTTAAATTTCCTCAAAAATATTTGTTTTGATCAGTTATATTTTTTGGTCAATTAATGAGATGTGTCTGAAGAGTAATGGGGCAATTTATCTAAATTCCAAACAATAAACTACACAGTTTCCTCTTCAAAATAATCCCTTATTGGCCTAGGGGGCAGAGTGTTTGCTAATGGTCCGGGAGACCTTGGTTCAATCCCAGATCGCATCATATCAAAGACTTGAAAAATGGTACTTGATACCTCTTTGCTTAGCACTCAGCAATATAAAGTATGTATCAAGGATAGAGTGGAGCAATCCAGGGAAAGGAGTAGCGCCCTCCTCTACACCTCGGAGTAGTAGCTATAGAAAAAGGAGCCTTCTGGTCACCCTCGACTACAGTCGCCAACTTTACTTTTGAGTCTAATGCGCTTTCCCATCCTTCTCTGCCATGTATTGCTGGAGAGGTTTTTTTGGGATACCTCTCATTTATTTTTCCCTGTCAGCTGAGGCTGTAGAATACACCAACTGATTCTCTGCAGAGAGGTAAGACTCCTACCCTCAACGAGTGTCCTGTATATGACACTAAAAAATCTGATGGTGATGCTTCAGTAATTCTGGATCTTTGGGAATGCAGGGCATCCCTTCATTACCATCACTCCCAGGTCCACTCTGGCTCAGAGTGGTAGCACCTGATGTAAGAGAATGAGTTATTGGAAGTTGAGAGTATACATGGCTAATCCTTGTCATGTGATTGGCTCCAAACACACCATTTATTCTGCGCAGAACAAAATCAATAGTACAGACGTAGTTGAGAGCATAAATCACGTGACTTTCCTGACCAACAGGTTCTCGAGACTAATTAGTTTACCGATGTCCACCATCTTTGTTTTGGGAGCAAGTGAATTAGTATCCTATTTTCTAGAATTTGCTTGTATCACAGCTATTTTAAAAATATAGGAGTGTAAAAATAGCACACAGTATCTTTATGTAGTTCCAATCAAGATTTTTCTCCGATAGAGTCTGAGTGGTACAACCATACAGTAGTACTGACATGGTTACAACTTGGAAGAATTCCTATTTTATTAAAAAAAAAAAAAAAACCTTTTATAAAAAGGTTTTCTTCAAAATCAAAGATATAAGGATTTTTTTTATTTCTAGTGTGACATTATACAATGAAAATGGATATTATTAGGTCTTATTTATAGCCAAGCACAATAGCATTGAAATTCTGTTGTCAAAAATGAAATTGCATAAGTATATGTTTGGGGTGTACTTGGCATAATGGTTAGAGGCCCAGGAGACTGGAATTCAATCCGAAGTTGTCATACCAAAGACTCAAAAAAATGGTACTTGATGCCTCATTGCTTAACACTCAGCATTATAATGTACTGGTAAAGGGTAAGTGAAGCAATCCAGGGAAAGGAGCAACACCCTCCCCTACACCTTGGTGTGGCAGCTATTGAAAAGGGAGCCTTCGGGTTGCCCTCAACTATGGTTGACCAACTGATTCATATAACTTGGTATTTTTGGTTTGGAAGAAAATTAACTTTTTATAAAATGATTAATTGGGATGCACTTATTGATAGGTGAAACTGGGCATAAAAAAATTACACCATTATTTTGAATAATTTAATTTATGTTTTATTCCCCTCTAAGAACACACATGTGTAAACAAAGATGGTGATTTAACTGACAAAATAAGGGGTATAATACTTTAGAGAAGGGCAGATAACTCTAAAATAATATCATTTTTACCACATATTCATCATTATAATGTCATGCCGCCAGCATGGATATCCCTGACCCTCTCCCGCCGCTTTTCCCTATCGTTCATTGCCTCTGCCAAGTCTTCAGGGCTACATCCCGTATCCCCACATAGCTGCTGTATGTATGTTCGAGCTGGTCGTCCTGCTTTTGCTCGGCCATATGTGGGGGTCCATAGGAGTACATCACTTATGAGCTTGTTCCTGCTTCTCCAGCCATTAATTTAAATAATTTAATCAAGTTTGTTTAAGTAATATTTCATGACAGCAGAATGTTCAGCTTTTAAATAAAATAATGTATTTCATGTCTCATTAGTTTACTGTTAAATGAAAAAAAACAAAAAACAAAGTGAACATTCTAATTCCATATTTTTTGCCAAATGTAGAATAATATAAAAGCCAATGTGACTTATATACACAAGTACGGGGAGACATATTTATGAGGGTCATTCAATAAGTGAGAGGGTTTGTTTGTATTTTATGGCACATCAACCTTTGTAGGTTATTTAATGCGAAATCTAATTTCCTCAATTGCTAAAATGTAGAAAAACTCAAAAAGTGTTTAATCTGAAATAGTTCTTCTGTGAATAAAGAATGATATATCATCACTAAACCCATTGTAAGTATTTGATTTATCCACTTTTCCACTTATTTTTATCATATAAAAATAAAGATAAATGCAAAGGAGAAAAGATTGCAAGAAAAAAGTGCTTGATGCCTCTACAGCAGAGCAGGTATGCAACCCCCAAAAATATCAAATTATGAACATGGGAAATATATTAATTTTTTAGTTTAATTTTACTTATATTCTTTATAGTTGGTGACCATAGTCGAGGGCGACCAGAATGCTCCCTTTTCAATAGCTACTACACTGAGGTGTAGGGGAGGGCGCTACTCCTTTCCCTAGATTACTCCACTTTACCCTTGATCTGTACCTTATATTGCTGAGTGTTAAGCAAGGAGGTATCAAGTACCATTTTAAAAGTCTTTGGTATGACGCGATCTGGGGCTGAACCCACTCGACCAATGGCCGCCGGGAGACAGGGGTTCAATCCCTGGTCGTGTCATACTTAACACTCATCAATATAAGGTACATATCAAGGGTAAAGTGGGGTAATTCAGGGAAAGGAGTAGCACCCTCCCCTACACCTCAGTGTAGTAGCTATTGAAAAGGGAGCCTTCTGGTTGCCCTCAACAATAGTGGCCAACTTTTAGTTATATTTATTATATATACCAGTGAATTTACTGCCCATAGTGTACTTTTACATTAATTAAAAGATAAGTAACAAAATTTCTACTGATAAAATAAAATGCTACATAATGTAAGTAAATGTTCTTGTGTGCATTGTTGTTTTTCTTTTCATCTTTGTTTCCATTAATTTTGACTTTTTTCCTATCCTGCTTTCATTTCAAACTTCCTCCCATTTTTGTCTATCTTATTTTTCCAGTTTATATATTTATTTGTAAAATTATGCTCAACTTGCAATATCAGGTATATGGTTTCAAAGGGTTAATGAATAAAATGATAAATTGCCTTTTCTGTTCAATCTTGATATTCTTTTGTTTCTGGTTTGGTTGGGTTTTATGGCATATCAACCATTGTAGGTTATTTAATGCCAAATCCTCTTTCTACAAATATATTAATTATATATGATTTGGTTTGGTTGGGTTTTATTGTATATCAACTATTGTAGGTTATTTAAAGCCAAATCCTCCTTCTACAAATATATATGATTTGGTTTGGTTGGGTTTTATGGCATATCAACCATTGTAGGTTATTTAAAGCCAAATCCTCTTTCTACAAATATATATGATTTGGTTTGGTTGGGCTTTATGGCATATCAACCATTATAGGTTATTTAATGCCAAATCCTCTTTATACATATATCCTAAATATATGATTTGTAAACACATTTTGTTGATAACATTTTTCAATGAGTCTGAGCTTATTTTTCAGCAAACACTTAAATGATTTCATGTATTGTTATATAACACAGATAATTTAGAATCAGTCATTTGTTTGCACATATTTAAATGGATATAGATATATGATTTTGTAGTTAATTTCATTTTTAAATAAATTCTAACTCATTTGTTTGCCTACTAGTATTGCTATTGATTTGGGTTTTTTTTTTGGCATGTCAACCATCATTAGTTATTTAATGTCGAATCCAGTTTTTACATATATATCAAAAACACGATTTGTAAACACATTTTGTAGATACACAGTTAAATGATCAAACAGTTCTATTTCTAACAATTCAATTTAGCCTAAGCCGTTTATTTACATTCAGTTCAAATGTCAAACAGTTCTATTTGACCCATAGATAAGACCCTATCAGGTGTTACCACTTCGGGTCAGAGTGGATCTGGTAGTGATGGCAGTGAAGGGGTACTCTGCATTCTCTTTTGTTTTGTCTCTTGATTTTATTCTTCATTTAAGATCTGGTCTGAAAATTAAGCCCAACAAAATTTATACAACTTGCTTTACAACCTGGCCATCAACTTTTCAAAACTTACTTTAGATCCAATCAAAAATTGTCCTTCGTTTTTTGTTTTTTTTGACAGCCCTTCTCATCTCTGCTGACAAAATATTCCAACCAAGGCAAAATTATTGGCTAATTGGGCTGCTACATTTTGTTAACCTTTTCTTAATTTTTAGCCTTTTATTCATTGCAATGGATGACAATTTCTTGACATTTAAGTTTAAGCCGCATTTTTGTTGGTGTGAGAATGGAGGATTAGTAATATGTAATTCCTGTTAGTTTTGGAATTGCACAATTAGTTTTTTTTCTTTTAGTCTGCTTGTGAATTTGAAAAAAAATTTGTTTGATCTGAAGAAATCCTCTTAATTTTTTAGAGCATTGATTTATATCACTGCTTTTAACAGGGTGGAAATAAATTTATTATCTTAATGTGACTGATTGGTCTTTTTTGAAGAGAAGAAAAAAAAAAAAAAAATATATATATATATATATATATATATAATATTACATAAGCACACAGTCACAAAAATAATATTTATACATACATATAGTAGGCATATTTTATCAAAAAATGACAAAAAAGTTTTAGAGTTGTCTGTCATCCCTAATAAAATATGCTGCCTAAATGCACTCATCATCATCATGTCACACCATCAGTACAAATATCCCTGACCCTTTCTAGCCACCCTTCTCTATCATCCATTGCTCCCAGCAGGTCTTTAGGACTACATCCCGAATTGGTAAAGAACTGCTGTATGTAGGTTCTAGCTGGTCGTCCTGCCTTTGCTTGTCCATGTGAAGGGGTCCACAGGAGGACATCACTAATGAGTTCTTCCTTACTTCTCCAGTAGTGTCCCGCATGTTTGGTTCATCTAACTTTGATAGTTTTTGTGATGGGTGGTAAGTGGCCGTACAGCTGCTGCTTTGTGGGATGCTACCTCCATGACTTGTTTAATATTGCTCGCAGCATTCTTGTGTAGTTGCTGTAAAGCTTTTTCTCCATATGTTTAGTTATTGTCCATGTAGTGCAACCATACAGCAGTATCGACACAACTGCTGCTTGGAAGAAACTGTGTTTTATTTTATCGGTCAGGTCTGACTTCCATATGACCGATAACCTATCAATAGATGTCCATGACTTAGCTACTCACGTGTTGATTTCTGTCTTGGTGGATGAGACACTGCTTCCTAGGTAGGTGAACTTGTCTACTAGTTTCTGAGAGTTACTGTTTAGTGTGGAAAAGTCGCCTCTTTGATTAAAGCACATATATTCCATCTTGTTTGCATTGACATGGAGGCCTATTCCTGCAGCTGCTCATTCCAGACTATGTAGCTGGGTTTTGGCTTGGGCGGGTGCATTTACCAGAAAAGTGCTATGTAGTCGGTGTCTGTAATTGTTTGTGCAGGGTATCTCCTGCTTCTTTCCTTTGTCTTTCATTTTATCAATAGCTAAATAGACTAATTAATATATATATATATATATATATATATATATATATATATATATATATATATATATATATATATATATATATATATATATGTGTGTGTATGTGTTTGTGCGTCTGTGTGTTCAGCATAATGATTGTTGCCAGAGAAAATGTAATTAATATAAATTATATATATAAATATAATTAATACATAATAATAATAAATATAATTAATATATATTATATATATAAATATATATATATATATATATATATATATATAAAATACACAAATATATAATACATATATATATATATATATATATATATATATATAAAATACACAAATATATTATACATATACATGTATATATATAAAATACACAAATATTTTATATATATATATAAAATATACTATATATATATATATATATATATATAAAATATACTATATATATATATATATATATATATATATATATATATAAAATACACAAATATATTATATATATATATATATATATTTATATATATAAAATACACAAATATATTATATATATATATATTTATATATATAAAATACACAAATATATTATATATATATATATATAATACACATAATATATATATATATATATATATATAAAAAATCCACAAATATAATATATATATATGTATATATATAAAATCCACAAATATAATATATATATATATATATATAAATATATATATATACACACACATATAAAATCCACAAATATATATATATACATATAAAATACACAAATATAATATATATATATAAAATACACAAATATATATATATATATATAAAATCCACAAATATAATATATATATATATATAAATATATATAAAAAATCCACAAATATAATATATATATATATATATATAAAATCCACAAATATAATATATATATATGTATATATATAAAATCCACAAATATATATATATATATGTATATATATATATACATACATATAAAATCCACAAATATA
>OY757926.1:12658813-12688813 GCA_963585895.1 Sepioteuthis lessoniana
CAGACTATAATAAACTCTTTCTATTACTATGAATACCGAGAGAATATTCATCTTGGTGTTAAGTTAATCTCCAGCCGTTTTGGACTGTGTTTAATTTTCTACAGAAAAGTAAGTCAATATTGTTAAAAAATTATTGTTATTGTTGAAAATTATTGTTATCGTTGTATTATAGTTATTGTTTTGTGACCCCCCTCAAACAATTGTTATTGTTGTTTGTGTGTGAGGAGGGTCAAACTTCGATTTGAATTCATTGGCTTTATTTTAAACAAAACGAAACGACCGCCATTTTGTCATTTCATCATTAATTGCATTTCTCAAAGTCAATTTGCATTTTTAAAACGCCATTCCCCCTAGTTGCCGTTTTAAAACGCAACTATAGGGGAACCATCCCGGATTCAACCTACTCAAACAAATTTATTACCAACACAAGACATGTTTAGCGAATCAGAACCCTCCCCGAAGCCGGAAGACTTAACTTGTTCAGACATACAACCAGCCCAGAAGCCACCAGCAACGCCAGTCTCCTGGTCGTCGCAGCTTCAAAAAAAGAAAAAATCCCCAAAAGACTACGAGAACGACAGAGTCATGAAATACTCGGCGTATTTTAAAGAAAATGAGATCCTACCTATCCCAGAATTGGTAGAGGCGGTTGAGCCAAAGACTCTGTCGTTCGTCGTGACCGATTTAAGGACTAGGAGACTGGCTGGCCTTAAAAAAGAGACGTTCGAGGAATTACTTAAAACTGCAGGCATCCCAGGTAAGTATTTTTACCGAAGGAGTTTTGCAACCTGGGATGTCTTGCTCCCGACAGAAGAAATAGCGAAGAAGCTGGCTAGAAGCAACATTACCACTAAGTACTTCCGGCTTCAACCAGAATATAGAGGACAAAGGAGAATTAAGGTCACCGTATGTAACGTGTCCATGGAGCTAAATGGGGACGTTATCGCCGCCTACCTCAGTTCCTATGGCGGCGTCGAAGACTACACCCAAATAACGTCAGCTCATGGCACGGCATACGGTGATTTCTCATTCATCATGATTTTAGATAGGGGAGGGTTCAATGCAATACCCCATACGATAACATATAAAAACACAACCATGACAGTCATCGTAGAGGGCAGGAAACCGCTTTGCTGGAATTGTAAACAGCTCGGACATTTCTCGCGGTCCTGCCCTCAGAAAGCCACCATCATCGCTACCAACAAAACAACCACCGCCACCAACGATACAAATGAAACAAATACAGAAGCTAAGAACAGCACACATCCAGAAAAAGAATCCCAACCCAACAAAGATGAAGGGTGGACCTTAGTAAAAGGAGGAAAAGGGAAAAAAGAAACAAAAACAAAAAATAAAGAAAAACCCGAAGAAATGGAAACAACAACTAACCTAAAAAGGAGAAGAGACAGCGGGGACACGGAGAAGGAGGGGGAGAAAAAACAACTGAAAACAAACTCCCCCAAACCAGAAAAACAAAAACCTCAGACCCTCCAACCCCAGCAACCAGCACCCCAGCGACCAGCAGAAAAACAACAACCCAAGCGACCGGAACAAAACCCCAAACAACCGGAAAAAAACACACATCCTCCACCCCAACGACCAGCACAAATAAGTCCTCCCTCTCAACAACCAAAAAGTACACCTAATAAGCATCCCAAAACCCCCCTTCATCCAACTCTATTGCCAATTTCAACTCCCAAACAATTCACCCGGTCTCACTCTGAAACCAGATCACCGTCACCGTCACCATCAACATCTCAAAAGAAAAGAACAAAATCCGCATCTAACCAATTCAGGCAAGCCGTGAACGGTTTCTACTTTTGTTCAGATTTAATGGAATCACCCAACTTAGATCACCAACTAAAAAAAGCACTCAAACCTCTATCATCCATGAAAAACATCGATCAAAAAGACATTACCAATCCATATCTATTCAAGGGTGCAGCCATGGTGACCACCTTTGTCCGTTCGCCTGGCGTCCGAACTAAAGAGCTTTGGCAATTTATTGAGGAGGCCAGTCGGACGGACATAGTGTTGGCGGAAATGGGGCACCCCTCCCACAAAGATCTACTTAATAAATGTACGGGCAGGGTCCCGATTTATGTTCATCCCTGTTTTTATAGGTCCTTAAAGCTGCGGTTTCCCTTTGATGTCGGTGGAATTTCCAGGGACAGCAGAGAGTCTACTGATCTCTGTACCGGTTCCCTGCGTCAGGCCGTCGGCATCCTCACCCCGAAGGATTTCCGGCCCGTAGTCGACACTGAGTAAGGTAAGTTGGATTGATGTCTTTAAACCTTGCCAGTTTGAATGTGAGGGGACTGAGGGATTCAAGCAAGTGTACGCGCTTGCTTGCTGAACTCAAGAACCTCAGAGTGGATGTTGCTGCAGTGCAGGAGACTCACTTCACTTGCGGTGCCGACTGTCGGGTGCTGGAAAGCGACTTTAACGTTTTCTCAGCATACGGCAGCCGCACCAGCGCTGGGGTCTCTTTGCTAGTTGGACGCAGCCTTGATGCTGATGTTGACGTTGATTTTGCAGGTGACGAGGGCCGGCTGGTTGTGGCCGATGTTGCCGTGAAAAGTTTCAAGTTTCGTCTGGTTGCGGTTTATGCGCCCAATATCGCTGCGGAGAGGGTTTCCTTTTTTCGTCGGTTGGCGTCGTTCCTGGACGATACGAAGCGGCTAGTCTTAATGGGTGATTGGAATGCGATCCTTGATCCCAAGATAGATAAGGTCGGTCGGGGAGCTAGTAGTGCGGGAAGGTGTGAGAGCAGCCTTGTCGGCTTCGTGACTTGTCACGGTCTCGTCGACAAGTTTCGTCGACAGGTTTCGTCTTGATCACCCAGGGCGGGAGATGTGGACGTGGCTAGATAGCTCGCCCTCTGCCAAAGTAGGTTCCTACTTGGACAGAGTGTTAGTGAGAAGAGCTGACATTGATTTTGTTAGTTGTCCCACGTTCCACTTGATAGTGTGGACTGACCATAAACTCATTAGAGTCAGTCTGCGGTTAGTTAATAGACCTAGTCTAGCCGGCTACTGGAAGTTCAATACCTCCTTACTGGAGATACGGGACTTCCGGGACCGGCTGGAATCCCTAATTCAGCGGGCGTTAGTGGGGGCGGTTACCGGGAATAGGTGGTGGGTTTCTCTTAAGCATAGGATTAGAGATTTCACCACCAAGTACGGTCGACAGCTCAACTTAGATAGGACCGCGGAGGCGAAATCTATAGATGATAGACTTTCCCGGGCGGTGGCTGGGGGGGACTCCCTAGGTGTAGAGCTAGCTAAGAGGGACCTTGAGCGTGAGAGTAGCGAGTGCTACAAGGGATCAGTAGTTAGATCTAGGCTAAAAAGAGTTCTCAACGAAGCTGTGAAATCGAACGCGACTGCGCGTGAAGAAGAAGTGCGAAGGTTCCCCGATCGGTACATCGCATCTGTCAAGACCCGGGACGGGCGTCTGCTGCGATCAGGTCGTGAGATACGTGACGCCTTTCGGGCGCACTTTCGGGATCGCTTTGCCCGCTGCACTGATCTCCCGCTCCGGGAGTTTCGTAGCTATCTGGCCGACTTCCCCCGTCTTGGGGCGGCTGAAGCGGCTAGCTGCGAGGGTGTGGTTACTGAATGCGAAGTCCGTGATGCGTTGAAGCAGGTCGGCCTCAACAAGTCGCCGGGACTAGATGGTTTGCCGTACGAAGTGTACTTGAGGATGTCACACATGTTTGTGCCTATTCTGACGGATATGTTCAACCATTGCTTCGCCCAGGGAGCCATCCCTGGTAGCGTTACCAAGGGCGTGATCACATTGCTGAAGAAAGGTGGCAGGCATGTTTGGGAGGGTTTAGACGATTACAGGCCCATAACTCTGCTTAACACAGAGTTAAAGATTTTGGCCCGGGTCTTAGCGAATCGTTTACAGCTTGTCATTAGTGATCTGATCGGCCCCGAACAGACCTTTGCTGTGAAGGGAAGATCGATCCAGGACAACCTGCACTTGATTCGCGAGGTCCTAGAGGGGATAAAAGACGACACCGAATCCGCGCTGATCAGTTTAGATCAGTCCAAGGCCTTCGATAGGGTAGACCATCGGTTCTTGGCGTCTGTTTTGGAGACTGCCGGATTCAAACCGGAGTTCCGCAGATGGATTAGCATGATGTACCACAACCCTCAGGCAGTGGTGCAGGTGAACGGAAGGCGTTCGGGGGTGATCGCGATCGATCCGGCAGGGCTGCCCCCTGTCTCCTCTTCTCTATGTCCTTGCGTTGGAGCCCCTCCTGCGCAGGCTTAGGGATGAGGGGACAAGTCCGGCACTGCGCGGTATCCCATTCGTTGGCCGCCTTGCGGCTAGGGTTTCCGCGTTCGCCGATGACGTCACAGTTTTCGTATCCCGCCTCCGGGATATAGAGGCTGTGAAAGAGGCGGTTGTCGAGTATGAGCGGATTGCAGGGGCCAAGGTCAATTTTGACAAAAGCGAAGGTTTGCGGCTTGGTGCTTGGAGGGGTAGCAATACTCTTCCAGGACCCTTCCGCTGGAGTGACGGACCCATCCGCATCCTCGGGGTGTGGTTTGGGCCCGACCTCCAACTGGAGCGAAATTGGTCGGAAGTACATGCTAAGGTGAATGCTCAGGTGGGAATCTGGCTTTCAAGGAGGTTGTCCTTAAAGGGCAGGGCGGAGGCGTGCGCCGCGTACGTCTTCCCCTTGATCCTTTACCGATTGGCTGTACTCCCTCGGCCTAAGGCACATCGGTTGGCGCTGCAACGATCCCTCTCCAGACTTGTCTGGGGAGGTGCAAGGCCGATGGTCCGTAGACAGGTCTGTATCCAACGTACACGCAACGGGGGTCTGGGTATGCCTGATCTGGAGAGCCACTGGCTTGCTGAAAGACTTGCATATCTGGGCCGTGTCTTGACGGGGGACTCAGTGTGGAGACGAAAGGCGAGTCGGACTTTTCCTCGCCTCAAGTCAGACCCAAAGGCTGAAGGTCGACGTAGGCCTTTGGGCGAAGCACTGTTTGTCCGCGAGTGCCGAAAGGCCCTTCGTAACCTTCTTGGGTCCAGTGACCTTTCATGGCCTCGGAAGGAGTTGTATCGGGAATTAGTGGTGGGTTCCGCTTCAGATCCTCTCAGCGAGCGGCGCGGCTGGACGGCGGAGGAGATCCGCTCTCACTGGAATTGGGCGCCAGGATCGAGCTTCTTGAACAACTCCGAGTTCTCGCTCACCTGGCGACTTGTTCGGAATGCGTTATCCCTTCGCGGCTTGAACTTCAGAGCGGGCCTGGCAGACATGCCTGATTGCCCTCGCTGCAGCAGTGGCTTGGAAGAAACGGCTGAGCACGCCTTCTACTACTGCGAGCGAGTCCGCCCATTTTGGGATCACGTCGGGGAGTGGACGGCTCGCATCGAACCCAAACAGCTTGTGCTGCTCGACGTTGGTTACGTCGTAGACAACGTTCTTCCTCCGTATCACGGTGAGAAGCGTGTGGTGTTTCTAGCGATCCTAGCTGTAGCCCGAATGGTGATTTGGACGACGCGAAACAAGGGATTGTATGACGACGCAAACTTTTCTCATCGTGATCTGGTTTTGTATTTTCGGCATCAGCTGAGGGTCAAAATCAGATGCGATAGAAAACGCTTGGATCGCATAACATTCAGCAAAAGGTGGGTGACTGCAGCGAGCCTGGTCGTACGAAAGGGGGCAATGTTGGAGTCATCCTTCCCTACTCTGCCGGCCCATGGCGTCTACGGTACGGGTCCTTAGGGACCCCATCCCTGGTAAGTAGAATTGTTTTTTCCCTTGTAACCTAGTTAGTAGTATGTTGTGAGTCATTGTCCCCATCATCTAGTCGTTAGTTTCTCAAGATCTTCCCCCTCCCTATTATTTTTGTACCCCAACCTGAATTCCAGCCCGCTTTTATTGAAGATCTTGAACATTCATATATAAAAAATCATATTACCTACTTCTATCGACCCATACCGCGCCCGACCCCTTATTTCTTTTATCTCTGTAGATTAGTATTCCCGCCCCACCTAGGGCAGGTCCGGCTTGTTTCCGGTTTCTTTCGACCCGGAAAACAGTCGGCCTCCAATTTTATAGACGGGGGGATGGGAGGGAAACCAAACGGGGAATTTTTCTTTGTTTCTCTTGTATATATAATTTTTCGGGGTTTTTTCTCCCATTCCCATCATTTCATTGTACATAAACCATATTTTGTAAATAAAAATCATATACCACTTTTGGGTTTTAAGTAGGTTGTCTTCATAGAGCAAATGCGGTATTTTGGTAACTACTGCGCGCATGATGAAGGATGAATGGTTATATATTGTACTGTTGAATGGGTCGGCGAATGTGGCTAGCTAGGTCCCTTTAGAATATATAGAAAAGCAAGACCGCTCCCTTCCCCTCCCCAAAAACCTTAAGGCCTCGTGCCTTCTTTGTACTTACAAAGAAATAAAGTTAAGTTACCTCCAGCCTAACACTTTGGCAGTCAGACAGACGTTCAACACTCTTTTACCTATGCTGTATTTATACTTTCATTTAATATCCTTGTTTCACGCAGTCCTAAGTTTGTGTCTTTCTTCCGGACCTTTTACTGGTTCACAACAATTAAATATATGATTTGGTTTGGTTTGATAGCATATCAACCATTGTAGGATATTTAATGCCAAATCCTCTCTCTCTTTCTCTCTCTATATATATATATGATTTGTAAACATATTTTGTTAATAACAGTTTTAAACAAGACTGAGCTCATTTTATTTGCATACAGTTAAATGGTTTCAAGTATTGCTATATAACAAAATCCAACGCCAGCCACTTGTTTGCACATCTAGTTGTAGGTATTATCATTTGTAGGTATTATCATTTTCAAAAGAGTTAGAAGGAATTTGTTCACACACTTGTATTGCTATTATTTCTGCAGTCAAATGGTTTCAAGTATTGCTATCTAACACTAATAATCATTAATCTGCAGAGATGCCATTGGTGTAATCTACAGCCCCAGCCAACAAGGTTGGGAGGGGTTGTGTGTGTGTGTGTGTGTGTGTGTGTGTATATATATGTATATGAGTCCCTGTGGCATAATGGTTAAAGTACTAGGTTTGGTTTATTTGGTTTCTTTGTTTAATGGCATATCAGCCTTATTGGGTTATTTAATGCTTAATCCATCCATCTAGAAGGACAGTAGTTGTACTATTTAACCCGTAGCTGGGAGGATAAGGGGGGTTCATAACTTTCTCAAGGGTATTTTTCCGAAAGTTAATGTAATAACGCAACTGGAGTTCAAACTGGCTTATTACGATTCTGCAGTCCAGTGCTTTAACCATTACACCATGAGGACACTCACTAAAGTACTAGACAGTGGCCTTGAAGTAAGTGAGTTTAAAATGCAGTCATAATTTTACATTCACCTTCAGACTAACCATGAACCCTCATATTGCCTCAGCGATGGATTAAATAGTATCACTGCTGTTCTTCTAAAAGGATGCTTTTGGCATTAAATAACTTGATTTCTCATTAAACAAAGAAACCAAACATATATGCACATACACATCTATATATGGGGTGTCTTCGTGGTGTTATGGTTAAAGTGATGGACTGCGGAATCGCAGTACGCGAGTTTGTAATCCAGTCGCACTATAACGTTCACTTTTGGCCAAATACCCTTGGGAAAGGCATGAACCCCCATTATCCTGTATATGTATATCTGCTGTGTCTCTCAGTCTGTTTGTTCAGGTAAATTTCTGTTTCCAAAAGAACTACTTCTTCCTGGCTGAAACAAGTTTCTGAATAGCCTGCTATATAATTTGATAAAGGTAATGTTTTTTTTTTCTAATAAGGTTATTTAATTTGCATATTTACCTTCAAGATTACCTATTAAAAAAATCCAGGCTATTGAAAAAAAAAAAAAAAAAAAAAAAAGATTGAAAATGAATAGCTATATTTTATTCAAGGAAAAATCCTATTTATACATATATATTAAATATATGATTTGGTTTGGTTAGGTTTGGTTGCATATCAACCATTGTAGGATATTTAATGCTAAATCCTCTTTATATATATATATATATATATATATATATATATATATATATATATATATATATTCAATCTATTTTCTAATAACCAGTTTTCTTCAATAAGTAATTGTTCTGCTGATAGCTTTTTATAAATAGTTTTGGCTGTAATAATATTGCGATCAACTTTTTTTTCTCAAGAAGCAGTAACATTAAACTTATATCTATCAAACCACACACCTATGAAATAATCATTTTTGAGGAAAAAAAATGGTTATATTTATCTACAAATATGAGTGACAAAACATATCAAACTTTTCCATCCAATTGTTTTCTTTTGGTGGGGCTGGCTATTGTCAGGAGGTTATATTCATTTTTTCCTACTAGGTATTTGTGTCATTCACCAAATTTTAAAATAGAAATCAGCAATGATTGATCTTAGAATATTATCTATAGTTTGAATTTATGAAGTTATGTCTGTATTTTGTGGCATTTCCACGGTACAGTGAATTTGTATATAAAGGAAAATGTGATGTGACTTATATAAGTTTGAATAGTGTAGACAAGGAGTCAGTGGTGTTTGGTGACTGGCAGGTTTTTGTCAATGTGATTATTAGACAAAAAGTTCTTGGTGTGCTGATGCAATGTGCATTACTTTACTCCACGTGTGATTTGAAAGTTGCAAAGATGAACATTCAACATAGTTTCATTTGGAACTTATTATTTACAAGTTCATAACACCACAGAAACTACCAAAACATTTGTTGTGCAAAGGGTTAAGTTTCAGTTGATCACAGTACAGTAACCAAATGGTTCAAGAAATTTCACTTGGGTTGCAAATTTCTTGATGATCAGGCGAGGTGCAGTAGGCCTAAAACCATGCATTCAGAGGCTGAGTGCTCAAAGCTGTAGAGGCAAATCTTGGTGAGTAGTACTCAGAGAGTATCAGGAGAGCTTAGCATCTCACAGTCTAAAAAGCATCCGGAGCTGTCAAATTGTGCCTCATGTAACCAAAATATTGCAAAACTTTTGACTCATATTAATAAAAAAAACGAAAAACAAAGTTTTGCAAAACTTTTGGCTCAGAGTAGTAACCTGCCACCCTGCACCCCCCCCCAAAAAAAAACAAACAAAAAATACCCAGCAACAAAAACTAACAAGAGACAATTCTTTCTCAATAAAGTTTAATAATTTTACAAGAAAGATCTGTAGGATGTAAGAAAATTTATTGTTAACAGATATAAGAACATTTTCAATTTATATATTTGATGAAGAGAATAACAGTTTCACCTAAGTGTCCTTGAACCAAGTATCTATTTAACTGATACCATATTGCAGAAAAAAAAAATTTTTTTGGCAGCATTAACATATTCTTTTTTATCAAACATTATGGAATAAAAATAAAAATCATCAGACAGATAACCACATTGATGAAATTACAATATGTATACATATGGAGGGGAGCGAATATTGACAACAAAAATGCATATAATAAAATAAAATATAAAATGAATAAAATAAACGATTACCTGCCCTTACCTATTGGAACTTGCTTTGTTTCAGTTAATAAAGCATGTGACTAAAAAAAAATAAAAAGCCGGCAAAAAGAGATCCTCTCTCTCTCTCTCTCTCAAACGTATCACCAAATGTAACAGACATGAGTTTCACTTAGCTTTACGAAGCAAACCCCCATATTAATGAATGTACTATGAGAAGACAAAAAATAAACCTAAAATTCATTCTGTGCAAGTCCCTTTTTATCCTTTTACCAAAATTGACAAGAATATCATCAAGTACATTTCCTAGTTATTCTTTTAGGGTTAAAAACAATTAAACGTAACCAAAGAGAAATGAATAAAAGTTAACGAACAAAAAAAAAAGGTCAAAATTTCCTAAGAAAAATAAACATTTATTCAATAAAATCTGTTTTCATTTTATGAAGTTCAAAAATTTTACTCCTTATTTGCTAGGTATTAGGATTTGTTTATCTTTATGGCATGTCCTTATATCTCAGCTAAGAAAGGGGTAAGGAATCCTATAAGGTCAACCTAGAATCAGTCCCACCTTATATTTCAGCTAAGAAAGGGGTCAGGAATCCTATAAGGTCAACCTAGAATTAGTCCCACCTTATATCTCTGCTAAGAAAGGGGTCAGGAATCCTATAAGGTCAACCTAGAATCAGTCCCAGACAAATTATTTGTACCTTCTCACTAGTTGCCTACTGAAGTTTAAAATATGAGATAAACAAAACACAAAAAATTCATTTCTCCTTTTCAATGTTTTTTTCTGGAGGGGACGGAGGAGGGGAGGGAGCTATCAAGTTATTTGTGAGGTACCCCCACCCCCCCAAAACAAATTCTTTTTTCTTTTGTTTGCTGTCTTAGCATCATTTCACTCTCTTTCTCTGTTTGCTGTTTTTTCAATACAAGTAGGAACCAATTCAACCCTTCAAGACCAAACTAGAAACAGTCTGAAAAAA
The DNA here is from genome assembly GCA_963585895.1 of Sepioteuthis lessoniana. Classification (NCBI taxonomy): domain Eukaryota; kingdom Metazoa; phylum Mollusca; class Cephalopoda; order Myopsida; family Loliginidae; genus Sepioteuthis; species Sepioteuthis lessoniana. Next base: position 12,669,303 of record OY757926.1, read on the forward strand.
CAAAAACAAAAAAAACCCTAGTGTTTTTGTTATCTCTTCATTGGTCACCAACTGACTGAAATTTCAAATATTAGGTAAAGAAAAAAAACCCCCAAAAAACAGCAGAAATGAAAAACAACCCCACCAAACTAATAAAAACAAACCAAAAATGATTTCTCTTTTTCGTTTTTTTTTTTGGTAGAGAGAACACCAAATTTTTTGTGAGATTAACCCCACCCCACCCAACAAATTGCTTCTCTATCTCTCTGACTGCTGTTTTCCTCATTGGAAGAAAACATTTCAATCTCACAAAGTTAAACTAGAACTAATTGGAAAAAAAAAATTTCTACATTCTCATTGGAAGTTTAAAATATAAGGCAAAAATCAAATAAAATATAAGGCAAAAATCAAATAAAAACATACAAATAAAAAACCCAAATGATTTTTCTTTTCCAATGTTTTTCTGGGGGCGGGACGGATTAGGGGAGGGAAGGGAAGGATACCAAGTTTTTTGGGAGGTTTAAAAAACCCAAAACCCAACTAAACAAAAAACAAATTTTTTTTTTCTGCATTGCTTCTATCTCTGTTTTTATCATGTTGGAACCATTTCAATCCAACAAGCTCAACCTAGAATCAGTCTGAAAAAGACTTTCTTTTTTTTTTTTATATTCTCCACATTAGTTACCAACTGAAGTTCTAAAACAAAAAATATGTTCATCTATCCTTACAAACACACACACTTGTACATTTTTAAAAGAGATAACTTTTGCATGTTAACCATTCAATGATAGAATTTCCAGGAATGTGATAAAACACAGGAAATTATCAAGAAACAGGCTGTGTGCTTACATCAGTGGCAAAATGTGAAACTAAGGTATTTTCTATTGAAAGAAGGGAGAAAAGGTTTCATGCCTTTCACAAGGACGTTAGCATAAAGTAAAATCCCAACAGCTTTGTTCAGAATTCCTGTGAAAACTGTTATCTTAGGTAAACAGAGCAAACTGACCTTGGCAGGGCAACCAGTCTAGGAAAAGGAAAAGCTCTGAATTCAAAACCTAAGGAGTGTGGTTTGGAGAATCTGTAACACACTGATGCACCATTCTTCTGTTATCAGGTCATCCAAAAAGTGTGGCTAGTTCTACACTAATCTTCACCACTATAAAAAAAACCTCTGCGTAAGGAATCGAGCAGTTCATATAATATCAAATCATCTCTACACATTTCCTAAGCTTTCGACAGATTACCGAGTTTGTTTTAGGCAATATGTAAAATGTCTAAACTGCAGAAGTATCTTACCATATGTGCATTTCTAAGTTGACATCTTTTTACTGATTTGGGGAGAGAAAGACAAAAAGAAATATGGTGGATGAGCAGATTGTAGCTATAAATGTACAAAAAAAATGAATCAAATAGTTGAAAATTACAGTCATCATCTAGATCAGTAATTCCCAACATGGGGTGCATGCCCCACCGGTGGGGCATGATAATATTTTGGTGGGGCTTGCTTAGAGACCAAGTTAATGGCTTTTTAATCTTTCTTCACGTGAATTGTAGTAAAATTTTGAATATGTATGAATTAAATATTACAGGGGAGGAGGGGCATCAGAATTTTAGAAATACCAAAGTGGGTCATGGTCCAAAATTGGTTGGGAACCATTGATCTTTCTATATAATTTTTTGGTACATTATCAAGGAATTGACAAAAATTTTTGATGTTAAGGTATTCCTCGCAAGCACTGAATTTTTCCCCCTTGATTAAAAAATTATTTTAGTAAGTTTCTGATGTAAATAATATATAACTTTTTTATTATTACTATTATAATAATAGCAGCAGCAGCAGCAGAATCACCACTCTAAATTTATTTATTAAAATGTGGGAAAATTTGTCACAATGAAAAAGTGCAATAATTAGTTGAAGAGCAAAAATTCAATTATGCATATTTTCTAGAAGTCAAGACTTTCATATGTTCAAAGTCGCAGTAGCAGTTTGAGAAAGCAGTTAGCCATTAGACACAGAGGAAGGAGAAAACTGAACAGCTGTCCATATTGCAAGAGTGAGGGTCGACTGAGGCTGAAGAACGATGGATCACACATGCCTCTCCCCAACCAGAATTGCTTGATTGGTGAATAAAGACTACAATACTTGTGTATTCTGGATTATATTTTGTTTCTCTTTTTCTTTGTGGAGCTGACAAGTGGCTCATACAGTTTCAACCAAAACCTGCAGTTGACAAATCTTTTATTCAAAAACTAACACCACGTGGGAGAGAGGTTGTTTAGCAAGTAAGACTGGGTAGGTCGCTAGTCAATACTGCCACAGACGAGTAGAAAGCGAAAGCTGTAAATTTTTTGGAGGGGATTTTACGGTTCAGTAAAAAAAACTGAAGCATAGAATACAGTTGGTGGATTCTGTTTGTCTCTGTCTCTCATCAGACAGGACTTGACACAAGGTCAATGACCCGAAGGTTGATTATAGTGGGGATTTAGGAGAGGGGAAGGTCAGGCTCGAGCCATGCTGGTCGTCAGCCCAACCTGATGAGCCTAACTGGACATGGACCCAAATCTGGGTCCAGGCACTTATGCCTGATTATATCTTAAACTCAACAGCAAGGTCCAGTGCTATACAAGGGTGACAAAGGTGTCAATGTTGCAACTCACCCACCCAAAAGTGGCCCAAGTCTGCCTTTATTGGACAGCACATTAATGTCATTGGCCTCGATGCCCGGGATACAGTTGGTGGATTCTAAGCTCTTGATGACAGGGTGGGTCAGGAGCGGGAGACACTAAATTGTTTCTGGGAGACTCAAAATAAATGCAACAAATTCATTTTTTTTCCCATTTTGTTGCCTGTCTCTACATTGCCAGCCTCTCTCTTTCTCACAGTTTTTGTCATTTTCTCATGCAGAATTCTTAAACAATGTACAGGTGGAGGCTCAACTATAAAGAATCGCATGGTGTGAATGCACCAAATTTGATAGCTTTGGTTTTTTTTTTCTCAAGGTAGAGAGAGAGTACATTGTTCCATCTCCTAGAAATTCAAAAAAATAACTTCTTTAAGGAATTTGTTAATGTGATAAAAGTTTCAAAGAGTGTTATACTATCCATGTAAATTGAGAAAACTAGTACTCACATTCTTACTAGCTGCCCATTTTTTATATATGAGGAGAGATATTGATGGGCAGGACACATAGAATGGAAGGAATGATAACAGTGCAAAAGTTTGGTTGAATGGTGCCCAATGAATAACAAACACAGTAGGGGAACAGATAGATGAGATAGAGGGATTTGCTTGTAAGACATGACACAGTCATTGGTTTTCATAGGATTTGGGAAAGGTTTGGTTGGTTTCTTTGTTTTAATGGCATATCAACTCTTTGTAGGTTATTTAATGCCAAAGCCATTCTCCTAGAAGAACAGTAGTGGTACTATTTAACCCATAGCTGGGAGGATAAGGGGGTTCATATCTTTCCCAAGGGTATTTGCCCAAAAGTGAACGTAATAGCGTGACTGGAGTATGAATTTGCGTACTACGATTCCGCAATCCATCGGTTTAACCATTACACCACGAGGACACCCCCGATTTGGGAAAGGCTTTTTGTTTCACAATGTGGATTCATAAATACTGCTGGTTATATAACTAACTAAAAAGTTAGGGATTTTGAACTTGAGAAAATAAAAAACCAACAAAAAAAACACCTCCAAAACTATTGCCCTGTTTTTTTTTTTCAAAGGAGAAACAAGGCTTTAGAAAACTGCTCACAAAGAGTAATGGCAGGTCATGGCAACAGTTGGTTCACACATACAGTTCAAATTACTCAAAATTTTGAGCAGCACTTTGTATATATGAGGAGTGTTTAAAAAAAAGTATCAAGACTGAAGCTGTATTTACTAAGGCAGAAGTGAACAATGACTGAAATATTAATTTTCTTCAAAATCCCCTTAGCATTCAGCAAACTTATTCCAGTGAATTTTCCATTCATCAGAGTATTATAGTAAAGGTTGATCTTCATCCAAAGAAAGTAATGCTGTGTGTGGTGGGATTGGAAACAAGTCTTTTACTTTGAGCTCCTTCTGGAGAAGCAAACAATTGCTTCAAATATATGAAAATGAATTCTAAAATTCAAATGTGCACAGCTGAGCCACATATATAAAGTGATGATGAATCAGTGCAATTCTTGATACTTTTTAATCAACAGTTTTTGGCAAAAAACAGGTTTGTGCAAGAGCAATACTCTTTTTACTCGCCTGACCTAACGAGATTTATACAGCCTCAGACTGAAGTTGGATTTATTTTAAGTCAGTCTCTGTGTCTCCCATGATGTAATGGTGAGCAAGTTAGACGGCCAGACCATTACTAATGACTTTGAGTTTCACTGGGTGCTCCATTCTTCAGGCCTTGAGCCACAACTAAGCAAAGCTTAGTAAATAAGTAGGGCATCTCATGGTGTAATGGTTAGTAAGCTAGTCTCGTAGATCCTATATTACTGAATACTGAGTTTGATCCTAACTAGATGCCCCATACTTGTGGCTTTGTGCCAAATCTATGCCATGCTTAGTTTTTTTTAGCTTGTAATGGAGAGGTTGGATAAATATATACTTATATCAATTACTTAGCTGTGCACATGTCTTCATTTATATTTTAAATACTACTTTGGAAGGTATAGATGAGTTGTGTTGAAAAAGCACTTAGACTAGCTGTATTTATGGAGTCCAGTCTGGTGAGTATGCAGGGTTCTGTACTTGGACAATCCTGTTTTACCAAAAACTGTTGATCCAAATAATCAAGAATTGGCACTGGGTTGTCTAGACATTGCCATTTTATTATATAAGTTGCTCAGCTGTACACACATCTTCATTTACAAGACTTAGCAATCTTGACTAGATATCAGTCTAGATATCTAGACATCATTACTTTAACATATAAGTTGCTCAGTTGTACACAAGTCTTCATTTAGATTTTAAAAGTAAAAAAAAAAAAATTCAAAGCTTCAGTCTCTATACGTTTTGATCCCCATCCTGTAAGTCTAGCTACGGGTAAAATAGCTGGGAAAACTGAGCTCTGCAAGAAGGACAATTTCCTTTGTGGGTTATCTAATGTCAAAGCCATCTTTGTAGAAGAACAGTAGTCGTACTATTTAACCCATAGCTAGGGGCACACCTTTCCTAAGGGTATTAGTCCAACAATGAACATAATAGCATGATTGGAGTTTGAACTCGTACACTTTGAGTCTACAGTCCAGCACATTAGCTACTACACTACAGGACTCCTCAGGCTTGCAACTTCCATCTCTTGAAACCTATTTGCTACTGAAACCACAACACTATCACTGATGTGGTGAAATTGGAGCCCTAGGCTCTTCAAATAGTCTACAAGTTTTAATAGTAGTATATAAATGCACACACACACACACACACACACACACACACACAGATTTTATATAAATATAATAGATTTTTGAGTGTTTAGAGCTATCAGGTATAATTTTGGTAAAGCTTTTAGAAGTACGAACATGTACGTTCTATTAAAGGCAAAAGGGATGTATGATCAAAGAGTTAAGTTTTGTGAATAATCACAAATTCAAATTATCCTGTATAACACCAAGTCACTTTGCTAGTTGATATGTAAATATTTCTATAAAGTCAGCAAAAATGTAGCACTTAATCGCATTAAGCACTTACGTCCGAAAAGAGTGCAAAAAAGTCTGCTAGCAGTAGACATTGTGTTGTAATCCTGGCATAAGGCTTTGAGAAATGGTAAAAGCTTTTAATTTATTACTCGTTAATTAGGAAGCAGTTAAAATTGTTTCATACAGAGTGTTTCACAAAAAAATGCAACAGTGAAAATAAAATGGTAGAATTTATAACTTTTATGCCACAATATTAGTTTCATGGCAACACTGTACTTAGAGACAACAGTATTTAGCAATTGAAATGATTACCTCATGTGCAAACTTCACTTGAGCATCCGTTCCTTTGTGTTTTCTAAGGATGGACGCATTTCATGCATAAGTCTTATAAATGTGTGAGGGAAAAATGTAATGCGAATTTCTCCAATCTACACTTCTCACCAAGTCAATGGTATTGCATTTGGTTGATAAAATTTATCACACAGGGTGTGTGTGTGTGTGTGTGTGCACTCAGGATCAACAGAGATAAAACTGGTTATGTTCGTTAATTGCTGTTGTTTTCAATGATGTGTTAGACCATTTAACTTACTTAAAAAGCTATTTTTCGGAGATTGAACTGTTTACAACTATGGTTTTTACAGGTTTACAAAGGAGTTGAAATAGTTTCAATATAAACTGCCAAAAAAAAAAAAAAAAATAAAAGAAAGTTGCATTGGTTTTGAAACACCTTGTATCAGGTAGCTTTTATTTTTTTGTAAATACTGAAGCATTTTTTTTTTCATTTTAATGAAATTAATTTTTTCAAATATATTTCTTTTTTCATTTTTTTAAAAAATATTTTAAAATTATTTTTAGTATGTCCCATCACACCAGATCTCTAACAAGATTTTTATTTGATACTCAAAGAAATTCTTAAAAAGACTGCAATCACCAAACTGCATTTTTCACACTGCATAAAAGTTTGCTTTATTAAGATATATAAATTTCAAAGTGTTTTATTTCTTTATTAAAAACTACCTTTCTAATACCTGCCTCCTTTAAAAAAGCTAACTTTGCAGATTGGGCTGTCAACAACTACTATTTTCAGGGTTACAAAGGTAAAATAGATTACATACAAGTCATCAAAAAGACAGATGTGTCCTTAAAAAAAAAAAAAAAAATTATATATATATATATATATATTTTCATTGCTATAGTTGCTTTTTATGAATTTGAAATGACTATCGATTCTTCCAGGGTTTTTTTTCTGCAACATGGCATCAGTTAAACACTGACTTTAAAATTGTTGTCTATTTACAATACAGGTCAGTATTTTTTGTTTCTCAAAAGTCAATTCACAAAACTTTAAAAAAGAGAGAAAAAAAAGAAAAAAAAAAAAAAAAAAAAAAAAAAAGGAGCTTCAGTTAATTTTAATCAGTGATAATTTGTCAATTTAACGTCCTGACCAAAATGTAACTCGCAAGAAAACTTTCTTTAAGAAGAAAAAAAAACAAACAAAAAAACAAAAAGGCAATTCTGAAGGTAAGATGTCCATTCATTCAGCCAGGTGTAAAGGAGTTACCGGCTCCTTAATTAAAAAAGGTAATAATGCATTGTACCTTTCTCCTTGACTGATGAAGTTCTGACATTAAACCACACAGATTGGTCAACAATCATTTTTATTTCCAGATTTCTCAATCATCTGAAAAAGAGAAAGAAATGAGACATTATTTTCTGGATAATATTTCTAATTGTTCTATGAGAATAATATAAGATCTAAATTTACAATAAAGGTAGAGAAAATAAAAAGTAAATATCAGGTAAGTATTAGTCTATACAGGTTAAGAAGTTAAGATTTGGATTGTAGTAACTGTTTCTGTCAAGCACATGTTATTTCTTATTATTTGTAATGGTTCTTTAGATATCTCTGCCTTTTACTCTCTTCTCACATCAACCTTAAAAAAAAACAAAAAAAAAAACCATCTTTGCACAGAACATAAACTATTAATACGATATCTATATACAGATCAATTTCTGTTAGGTAATTCATTAAAGAGTTCCCAAAAAATGCTGTCTTAAATTCTTTTCCTTACCATTTTTTTCTGAAATCATCTAATTTAATCTTTTCACACTATTGCTTTTTTTTTTTTTATTTGATTAGGCAATTTATTCCCATAATATATTTCTCTATTAACGAAAAAAACTAATTGTCGTTAAACTATTTTTTGAGACTCCCAGCCCCTTATTTTTTTTATAGGGGGGAAAAAAAAAAACGAACAAGAAAAATAAAAAGTCAATAAAGCAAAAAAAAAACAACAAAAAACACAATCTTTGTGACCTCTTTCAATTTTTTTGCAATATCCCTAAACCCCCCACCCAAAAAAAAACAAAAACAAAAAAAAGAACAAAAAACAAAAACAACTTTTACCCATCTTTTTGTGACATCCTCCCCACAAAAAAAAAAAAAGAAAAAGAAAGATGATTTCTATTGGTTCTATAATAATGATATTATAAAGGTCTACATTTACAACAAAGTTAGAGAAAATAAAAAGTGAATACCAGCTAAATATTTGTCTATACTGGCTAAGTAGTCAAGAGTTGGATTGCAGTTACTTTTTCTGTCAAGCACATGTTATTTGGAGTGAAACTTTTACAAAAAATTAAAAAAAATGACAAGACTCGTTGTTTTCAGTTTGTCTTAAGTGTAAATGGATCATGTCAATTTATTTTCTAAGTATCTCCATATTTGAAGTTAAAAGAAAACAAGAAAGAAAGAAACCCTTTGAAAGCAGATAAGATATTTTTCAAGAAATTTCTGTCTTGGATCTAGTCAATCAGATATTGAATTCAACAACTTTTACCATTTGTAATAACCACTTCTCATAAGTACTTATTAAAAGATGCCATAAAACCAATCAACAATATCACCTGTACTTTTGATCTTTGAGTAAATTGAAACACATATTCATCAGATGGTTCTTGGCATTTTATGTTCTGTTAATGGATATATTTAAATTTCTAAAACCTCGTGTGCTATCATAACAATGAAACTTTTCATTTCTTGTAAATCCTAAATTTCTAGGTAGAATAAGAAGGAAAGAAACTAGAGGCTTAAATAAATTGTCCAATAAACTTTTTTCTAAAGTTTTGAACAAGATCTTTATATATATGGAAAATTAACAATCCTCATTACCAATGTAAAGAGAAGAAAAACTGATTTTAAACCAAATCACAAAATGAATCTTTTGAGTTGCTACAATCATAAACAGTTTTAAAATTTGCAATAACTCTTTGGCATGAATATTTATTAAGAGAAGCTTGTTTTCTTTATAACTTCATATTAAGTCAGAGAACACATGCAATGCTCATCCTGCATCTTTATTACAACATAAAAGACTACTACAAAGACAAGGGACATAACTCAGTATTTACTACTATCAGGTTAGATAAGTCAGACTTCAACAACGCTTACCATTTGAGAAGGCTGTATCAGCCATCACAAGTTGAACAATACGTTGATAATACAAGGATTTTTTTCCCAACATTCTGACTATTGCATTGTCTTGGAGATCTTCTTTTTGCAGGTGGTTCTATAAAATGTTAAAAGTGTACAAAAATTGGGGGTTAGAGAAAAACAAACAAAAAGAAAAAACAAAGATATTGGTGGAAATGATAGATCAAGAAAAGAAGTCTTATCCTTTCATTAATTAAAACATAAAAATGAGACATGAGTGAAAAAAAAAAACAAAGAAAAATCCCTCATTAATATAAAAGTAACAGAGAAACTTCTCTTGTGATTTAAGATAAAAAAAGATTTGATGAATTTATTTATTATTATTATTATTATTTTTTTTTTTTTTTTATAAAATTGAAGTTTTTTAGTATATTAAAAAAAAAAAAAAGCTTAAAAATTCAAGACATTTAGAACATGAGAGCTTTATGATTTTTCTTAAAGAAAGAAAAAGAAAGTTAGAAAACAAAACAAAACAAAAAAGAGCAAAACCATATCTTTGACTGGGTTTTGCTGAAAGAGAGGGAAGAGAAAAGAAAGAAAAAGAGAAGAAAATGTCAATGAAAAAAAGAGAAAAGAAAGGAAAAGAAAAGAGAGAGAAAGAAAGAAAGGAAAAGAGAAAGAAAGGAAAAGAAAGGAATGAAAAGAAAAGAAAGAAAGGAAAAGAGAAAAGAAAGAAAGGAAAAAAGAAAGGAAAAGAGAAAGGAAAAGAGAAAGGAAAAAAAGAAAGGAAAAGAGAAAGGAAAAAAAGAAAGGAAAAGAGAAAGGAAAAAAAGAAAGGAAAAGAGAAAAGGAAGAAAGAAAGGAAAAGAGAAAAGGGAGAAAGAAAGGAAAAGAGAAAAGGGAGAAAGGAAAAGAGAAAAGGGAGAAAGGAAAAGAGAAAAGGAAGAAAGGAAAAGAGAAAGAAAGGAAAAGAGAAAGGAAAAGAAGAGAAAGGAAAAAGAAAGGAAGGAAAAGAAGAGAAAGAAAATGAAAAGAGAAAGAAAGGAAAAGAAAAGAGAAAAGAAAGAAAAGAGAAAAGAAAGAAAGAAAAAGAAAAGAAAGAAAGAAAAAAGAAAAGAAAGAGAAAAGAAAGGAAAAGAAAAAATATAAAGAAATAAAGGAAAAGAAAAAAGAAAAAAAAGAAAAGAAAAGAAAGATAAGAAAAGAGAAGAGATCATTTAGACTGAGTTTCATTAAAAGTAGAATGACAAGTCTGGTTTTTATCCAAATAAACTAGGAATGTCTGAAATAATAGTTTTGCTTTTTCATAACTTAAGTGTTGACACATGGGTGTAGATGTGTGTGTTTGGCAGAACAATACACAACCCAGACTGAACAAAACATAATACCACAATTGCTGTAAAGTCTTTCATCAGTCATCAGTTCTCCTAAATGCACAAAAAAAGTTCCCCACACAAAAAAGTGGATTAAATATCACAAACTCATAGAAAATAATTTATTGTTTCTAATATTGTACAAACTGCAGAAATAGTAAGATTCATATCCTTATATTTTATAATATTCAGCTTTTTACTTAACTTGTAGCATTCTATTTTCTTTAATAAACTCGTAGTAGAAATAGTTACATATTTCCCCCTGGCATGTAGTTTATCTCATGGCTGAGAATTGCAGAAAGGTTTTATCCAGGGTTGAATTTAACAATAGATATTGTAGGCCATTGGCCTAGGATCCATAGGTATCTGGAGGCCTACTGAAACCAATTAGTCACACAGGTATAGCAGGTTATAACCTTGTTTCAAGTCTAAATTGGGTATTTTATCATATAACATTAAAAACTGAAAGGGCCCCTGTACAATAAGAATAAGCCTAAAGTTGTTTTTAACTGGGAAGCAATGAGGTAGTTCTTGGGTGGGCTATGGATATAGGGTCTATAGTAAAATGAATACTGTAAATTTAGGGCTCACTGATGAATTTGACCTGGAGCCCAAAAGTAGGTAAATCCTGTACAGGTTTTATCCTCACCCCCACTCATAAATGAAACTTTTTATTTAGTTATTCTTTTGGCTCCCATGTCCAGCATCCTTCAAAGGGAATTTCAGAATGTGTGATCATTTGCTTTATGAACCAACTCTACCTTTTCACTAAGCTGCATATGTTTGTTATAACCCGACTCAAGGATTGAAAACACAATATTTAGAGAATTAGGTGAGTTTTACCAGTGTTGTTGGGTAATCAGGTTTGGTCCAGGTTAAAAGCATGGTAAGGGGAACCCAAAGCCAAAGCTTTTTAGACCTTATTTTTCTGATTCATATATCATTGGGCAACGAGAGAAGTTTAGGTAAATGGCCCAGGTTAAAAGTTTAGGTTGAGAGCACATTTTAACCTGGACTAGTTGTGATTTTTTTTTTTTTTTTTGCTTAATACCAAAGTCAATAGAAAGTACAAGTTGTTGCTATATCGCCAAAGTTAACATTTAGTAACAGCAAGTACTAAAACACCTACGAGGTAGACTAAACAAAGCTTAGTAAATAATACTACAAGTCTTTATCTTTCTAGTTATAGTATACTTTTTGCCACCAGATATTACCTAAGTATCATTTTGGTTTCCTGTCAAGATTGGCAATGGGTGTATTAACTTTTTACTATTATTACTTTCAGGGCAGTCATTATTGAAGTGTGTTTAATCTTAAATCTAATAATCATCTGTATTAAAATGGCCCAATTATTGTATGTATATTACTGTAACACAGAAAAAAATGGCATATTGTAGTGTAATTTTTATTAGAGCAATCGTGTTCAAATGTTTTAACTTAGAGAATAAAGCAGTTTTAAATCGAATATGCAACTAAATAGTGTCAGGCCATACAGTTTGTACTCATTTGGAATGAGCAGCCGCAGGCATAGGCCTCTATGTCAATGCACACAAAACGGAATATATGTGCTATAATCAAACGGGTGACATCTCCACTCTAGACAGAACCCCTCTTAAACTAGTAGACAAATTCACTTACCTAGGAAGCAGCGTTGCATCAACCGAAAAGGACATCGACACGAGGTTAACAAAGGCATGGACAGCTATCAATAGGCTATCGATTATATGGAAATCAGACCTAACCGATAAAATGAAACGCAGTTTCTTCCAGGCAGCGGTCGCATCGATACTGCTATATGGATGCACTACATGGACTCTAACAAAACGGCTGGAGAAGAAGCTAGACGGCAATTACACCTGAATGCTGCGAGCAATCTTGAACAAGTCCTGGTGGCAACACCCCACAAGACACCAACTGTACGGCCACCTGCCTCCTATCACGAAAACTATTCAAGTTAGACGAACCAGACATGTAGGACACTGCTGGAGAAGCAGGGACGAACTCATAAGTGATGTACTCTTATGGACCCCCACACATGGCCGTGCAAAAGCAGGACGACCAGCACGAACATACATTCAGCAACTATGTGAGGATACAGGATGTTATCCTGAAGAGCTACCTGAGGCGATGAATGATAGGGAAAAGTGGCGAGAGAGGGTCAGGGATATCTGTGCTACCATCACGACATGATGATGATGATAATTCTATAATCATAATTTGTTAAGGGAGATAACTATTAAATGTTAATTACAGTGTACTTTCATCATCATCTTGTCGTGCCATCAACACGGATATCCCTGACCCTCTCTCGCCACCCCTATCATTCATCGCTCCGGGCAGGTCCTCAGGGCTACACCCCGTATCCTCACAGAATTGCTGTATGTAGGTTCGAGCTGGTCGCTCTGCTTTTGCTCGGCCATGTGAAGGGGTCCATTAGAGTACATCACTTATGAACTTGTCCCTACTTCTACAGCAGTGTCCTAAGCACTCATGACATAATGGTTATCACCGTAGGTCATGAACTTGGTTATCAGGTTTCAAATCCAGGACGAGGCTGTTTGCACTTCATATAGTGCTAATACCCAAGGGAAAAGTATAAATCCAAATAGACTCCCTTCAGCTATGGGTAAATACTAAGGCAGAATGGGTTCTTTAACCTTAGTATAGCAACCAGTCTAGAAGGAAAAACTGAATTCAAACCAGTGGTAAACCTGGAGAGGGATGGGCGTTACCAGGTTATTTCTGCCCAAGACATGCTACATGAATAGTACCCTCCCTCTTCCCCAAGTCAAAACCAGGTTACAGGAACAGTGATGATGAATCAATATGCGACTTGATATTGATCTTAACCCTTTCACTCCCATTAAGACACCATTGAATTTCCTTTTAACCCTGAAAACGTACTCAAAGCATTATTTTCAGATCCAAAACCTTTTAAGAAAAAACACCCTGGTAGCGAAAGAGTTAAAGATGAAGTTTATTTGTAAAAGGCTAGCAGCACAAAAAGAAAAAAAAAATTGCTTAACAATAAATAACCACCAAAAACAGCTTTTAATTGACTTAAATGAAATACAACAAACTGCCTTGCAATGTGGCTTCATTTAACCATTGTCTTTAAAACAATGTTAAATATAAAAATGTCTTAAATGATATCATATGAACATTTGTTACTTTTAGTAACAAAAAGGCGACAACAAGAGAATCAAGCAAGATAAAAATTAAACTTTAAATGTTCATCTAAAATTTTAGGCAAAATAAAGAGGAAATAAATGTGAAAACTTACATGAATTGTCCAATAAACTTTTTTCAGCAGTTCTGTTCCCACAAGATCTTCCAGTTTTGCACGTTGTTCTTCTAAGCATGAAAATTTATTGTCAGTCACTTCTTCTTCATCTGAGTTATCATCTCCGTGGTTGTTCAGAGCTAAAAAAAAAAAAAAAAAAAAAGAAAAAAAAACCATCTTATTTTAGAATTTTATCAATTAAAAATTTTCTTAACAATTATAAGTTTAAGAAGAAATTGTTAGATTTGTATGCTATGTAACTAAGTAAATTAAATCTGACAGTACGAAAAAAAAAAGTAGAAAAAAACAAAATAATGCAAATTTGATGAATTTATAATGAAAGTTGACGTCGAATGTTTCGGTTATAATAACCTTCTTCAGGACTTTAAATTCATGAAAAGTGAGGTTAAAATAGCGATGGATGTTTGATGAAATAGCAGGAGAAAAGAAAGTGCATACAAAAAGAAAAATTTATAAAAGTATATATAGAATGCTGAATATATTGTTATGAATTTCTCTTTTTACTATTTCATCGAACATCCATCATTATTTTAACAACGCTTTTCATGAATTCAAAATCCTGAAGAAGGTTATAATTTTTAAAATATAAATAAACAAATAAAGAAAATGATTTTTAAATGCAAAGTTGATTAAAAATTGTTTTATTTTCAAGGTGAGAGAACATTGGTTATTGCATTGACCAAAACATTTGATGTATTTTTGTCATGAAGTAACATTAAGAGTATTTAATTTTAACTTCATTAACCTTTTACCTACCTCACTGGTATGCAGGTGTTAAATGCACCACCCACAGCAGAGATTCAGAAGAAAAAAAGTACTCTGCATCTTTTACCTACCAGATTCTTGAAATGTTCTTTCCACATTTGTATTTATTCTTCTCGGCTGGCAGCTTTTAATTTAGCTCTGGAGGTGCTCTTCTTTTTACTCACTTCATTTAAAATTTGCCATGCTATTCAAGATTGTCTGTCTTCTACCTTCTTATTGATTTGGCCTTGAATGTGTTCTTTTTATTCTTTTTGGTATGTGTTAATTAATCCTCTTTGTGCCTTTTTAAGTTTCTGAGCGTTGGGTTCTTTTTATTACACAGGGATGCTGTTTTAACGTTGTCTCTTTTTTCTTACTGCTAATGTCTTTCATGGAATTCTATGTTTGGGTCTTAATTTGGTTGGTATGGATTCTGCAGCTGCTTCCATGTGGGCGTTGAAGAAGTTCTCATATTCATCATTCGGTGTGAATGCTTTGGATATCTCCTGAAGAGCATTGAATTTGTTTCTTAGTGTTATATATTTATTGCTAATATATCTAATGTTAAACAAGGACCAGTGATAGTGTGTGGTTTTGGTTGTTTATATCAAATTCCTGCGTAGGCTCAGATGTATCTTTGCAGTGAAAATTCTGTAATCAGAAGACGCTCCCTCAAAAGAGGGATATGTCTTACCTCTGCTGCATAGTCTGGAGCAAGCAGAAGATGGTATTGTCCGCCATGTAAATGCAGACAAAATGGAGTAAATGAGTTTTAATCAAAAAGGAGACGTCTCCACTCTAAAAAGGTGGTTCCTTGAAATTAATGAACAAGTTCATGTACCTTGGTACCAGCATCAATACGTGCCTAGAGAAGGAATGGACTACTACCCATAGGTTATCAATCATATGGAAGTCTGACCTATCCAATAAAATAAAACACAATTTCTTCTAAGCAGTGGTTGTGTCAATACTATTGAATGGACGCACCATACAGACACTAACTAAAAACATAGAGAAAAAGCTTGACAGGAACTGTACAAGAATGCTACGAGCTATATTGAACAAATCTTCGAAGCAACGTCCCACAAAATAGCAGCTGTATGGCCACCTACCTCCCATCTCTAAAACCATCCAAATAAGATGAACAAGACATGAACTCATAAGGGACATTCTCCTATGGATCTCTTCACACAGACATTCAAGTGTTGGCCGACCAACAAAAACTTATCTACAACAGCTCTGTATGGACACAGGATGTCGTCTGAAGGACCTGTTGGAGGTGATGAATGATAGGGATGAATGGCAAGTAGAGAGTCAAGGAGATCCATGCTAGCAGTGCGACATGATGATGATGATATATATATAACATACAAAAGCACAAAACATATTCATGTTTAGCTCTAGGGTGCAAATATTTTAAAAAGTTATCCTAGCATTCCGTTAAAAGTTATTGTTAGCATTCGTTTATACACATATTAAACCTAAGATTTACAAACGTATACTTAGTAGATAATATTCCAAATGAGCCAGAGCCCACCTGCCGGCACACAAACTAATGGCTCCAAACATCGCTGCTACACAACACCAATAATTCAACCGAGCATCAGCAATTTGTTTGCACATAGTTAAATAGTTATACACATGATTTGTAAGTGAATACATTATTTGTAAATATTTGCTTATAATATTTTTCAATAAGTTCAAGCTTATTTTTCTTCACAGCCAAATGATTTAAAGTATCTCCATCCAATATAAACCATTCTGTTCACTTTTTAATCATCTGTTTGCACACAGTCAAACAGTCTTGAACACTGCTATGTACCAGCAACAATTCAACATCAGTCATTTGTTTGCACACATTTGAATAAATATACAGAATATGTGAGAGATTAGTTTGTCAGTAATTTCGTTTTTACTTTTTAAGTGGATGGTTTGTAAGTAATATTTAAAAAAGGGATTGAGCTCATTTATTTGAACACAGCTAAATGGTTTCATGTCTTGTAGTTATTTGTTATACCTTCCAGATCGAGGCTGGCAACTATGCAGTCTGTGTCACTGTCCATGCTTTCTATACTATAGGATCTTTGTAGGGATTTTGTTGATCCCTGAGCATTGGACTATTTATTTATTCCCACAGGTGACTTCATTCTTGATGGTGAAAGGACTGCATCAAATTTGGCTGGGGGCAGTTTAAATGTGCCTCCTGGTCTTTCACTGATCACTTTGGTGTTCATATGTACTCTTCCAGCCTGGCTAATGGGGGCCTGTACTTTCTGTTTAAGTTACCCCAGCTTTTTGATTGTGGGCGTTGAGTCTATTCCAATTTCCATTTTAAATTTGTTTTTAGTTTCTATGGGGGGGGGGGTTGGAGTTGGTTTTTTGATTTTTTTCTTTTTCCTTTGATCATGAAGTTGATCTATGTCTACTTTTTGTAGCTTGTGTTTAATTTTTTTTGGCAGGATTTGTTGTTTTATTTTCTGTTGGGTTGTCTTTGGTATTTATTTTTTTTATTAAGTCTCCTTTGGAGTTTTATCGTGTCTGTTTTGATGTGGGTGGTTGTTTCATCAGAATCTTCTGTGGTTGTTTAAACTGGATCTATGTCCATTGGGCTGAATCTGTTGGATAATGGGATTGGTTCATTTATTAGTGTTTTTTGTTTAGTTTGGATTTTTCCTTTTCTTTGCTTAGGAGATTTTTCTTGATTTTGGTTGTGTGTCTCACATTTGTCTGGAACTGTTAAAATGTGTTCCTTGATTGTCTCTTTTGTGATCATTTTTAGTATTTCTATTAGATTTTTTAATTCATTAATCAGTTTGTTCAGTTCTTCCTGTTTTTGTTTTTGTATCTTCCTTTTCTTTGTTTCTTTTTTTGGTTACATATGCATAACTGGGTTTTTTCTTGTGTTGGTTCTACTTTATTTCTGGTCTTGGGGAAGAAGACGTTTCTTGTGTATTTTATTTCTGTTATTCATTTTTCTTTTTTCCACATTTTACATTCTCATGAATACGCAGGGTGTTCTCTTGTGCAGTTGATGCAGTTAAAGGGATTTTGACATTCTAATTCTGCGTGATTTGATTTTCTGCATTCTGCACATATTGGTGGTCTAGTGCATTTTAGGACGTAGGCATTTTGGTATGTAAGTTTCTATTTTTGTATTTATGTATTCTATTCTTATGCTGGTTGGAGTTGTGGGTTTATTAGATGTTAGTATGTTTGTGTCTATGATTCTTGTTTTTTTGTGTATGGAGATTCTCCTCACGTCTGTTATACCTTGTGGTTTAAGATGCAGTTTTATTTCTTCAAGGGAACACAATGCAAGGTCTTGGAATTTTATAATTCCTTTTGAGAAGTTTAGGGTTGGGTGAGGGTATACTTTTATGCTTAGTTTTCCAAATTGTTTCCATTTTAGTATTTTTTCTGATTGTTTTTAATTTGTTGTTTGTATGATAATGGCGCTATTCAAGCTTTTTTGATATTGATTGGTTTGCAGTGTGTTTCTATTGTTTTTTGAATCAGGAATGGGGATAGTTTGGTGATTGGGGTTTCTTCTATTGATTCAAAATCAATGAATTGATCAAAGTTTTCATTAGTTTCATGTTCACTTTCTGAAGAGGATTCTGAGAGGGGTCTTTTTATTTTTTGGTTTTTGCTTAGGTTATATTTTCATAAGTCATAAAGAAAGTCTGAGTTTCATTGACTATACTCCCCACCCACCATGAAGTCCCACATAGGGATGTGCCTAGTGGGAAACCCATTCACCTAGTAACATCAGGGCTACATAATCAGTATACTCATGCTGGTGGTAGACAATTTAATTTAGTCTCTGAGATTTAATTCCCAAGATAATTACTCAATCAGGGACAGAGAGGAGTATAGGTCTTTCTTCAGCATGATTGATCCTACAGCCATCACCCTTTAAATTAGATTTTTGCAAAAATCTGAAAGAGGGCTGACATGACCAGTTGATTGATCAGATCGGACCGCTCTGACCACTAGTCAAGTGCAGTAAGGACTAAAGTGGAGTGTTACAAGTCACATGACCTCTTTGGTTGCCAGGTCAAGGTTTGGTCAACCACCAGGATCCCATCCTGGAGCATTACAGGTCGCCACCTATGACTAACAGGTAGCCTCATTGAGTGTGTGTGTGTGTGTGGGGGTTTACTTCTCTGCAGAGGTGCAGTCGGCGTATTCTACAGCCCCAGCGACAGGGCAACCAAACAATGAGTACATTTGATATTTCTTTTTTTTAATTGTGTACCATGCACTCACTCACTAGATAAAAAGTTTCTCCCAGTAGCTGGCAGGAGTAAGAAAAGTGCCTGTTTTTTTATGATAAAGTAGCTGTTAATGAGAATTCCCTCCACCCTTGCCACTCACTCATTTGTCGAGTGATGTCATGGAAAAATTTTCTCGTTTATTAAATCTTGACTAAAGTACATTCAACTTATATGTCTTTGTTTTTAATACATAATACACAATTTAATCAAATGACTCTTGACTCTCTGCATTAAGTCATGTCTGATTTTACACCTTTCATGGCCAAAGATAATCCTTTAAAATTGAGGATTAAAATAGGGATTAAAATAAAACTAGAATACTTCTAGTCATCAATAACAGGATTATTTACACATGAACTGGTACCTCTGCTTGTCTCTAGGTTCAAAATGTCGTCATCAGTTGTAGAGGGGAGTTGGATACACAGGAGCATTAGTCAACTGAATTTTTTTACATAAATAAACAAAGCATGGAAAAGAGACTATGAAGAGAGAATAAACACTAAGTAGTACACAGAATGAAGACTGACAACTAGAAAGTTATTGAGAGAGAGAAGAGAAAAAGAGAGATAAAGTAGTGTAGTCTACCTAGTAAAGCAGGACGACCAGCTCGAACATACATACAGCAGCTATGTGATGATACGGGATGTAACCCTGAAGATCTGCCAGAGGCAATGAATGATAGGGAGACGTGGAGAGAGAGGTTCAGGGATATTAGTGGTTGGTTGTTTTGTTATACGGCATATCAAACCTTTTCAGGTTAACAGTGAATTAAAT